>JAPZDV010000001.1:21195920-21209155 GCA_029814665.1 Acanthurus lineatus | reverse complement strand
ACTACTACTACTACTGCTACTGCTACTACTGCTACTACTGCTACTACTACTACTACTACTACTACTACTGCTACTACTACTACTACTACTACTACTACTACTACTACCAATAATAATATCAAATTAGAAGGGTTTGTTTTGGTTGAACAAACTCTATTTTTTAGTAAAAAAAATCTGCTCTATTTTTTTCATTGAGGCTAATATGGTAAGACTTATTACTGTTGAAAAGCAAATGTACATCACAAGATCTAAAATCTACATAAGATGATATACTGTCAAACCCGTATTCCCTTGGAACCTTCATTCAAACTGGTTGATGAGGCTTCTCTGGTTGCAGCACAAGTCTTGGCCCATCCTTCCTGGCTTAAGGCTCCTCTTAGATGGGTGCCTCAGTGAGTCACCTAGTCACTAAGATTTTATGGATTACAACCTACACATCATGAAAACTATTAATGGCTACATATCTAGCAGATACAGATAACACCATTAAAGTGATGATTGGGAGCTATTGCTTTTGTATGAGTTTATACCTTATAGGAAAAGCTTAAAATCCGACTTATTCTGCCTTTAAGTATTGATAAGAACACTTACAGCCTTCACTAAGATAGATAGCAACAGTTTTCTGGCTTTGAATTATATACTACCCAGTAGAATGCAGATTGTCAAGAACATGGCAGAGCTTTTAATCTACATTGAATCTACACCTGACCATGACTACTGGAAGTCTCAGTACTGAAGAAAATGTATTGGTGTCATTTGGAAGTGATCAATCAGGAGCATTCAAGGGGTGCCAATGTCACGTTTAAGGTCCCCATATTGTAAAGCTCAATCAGAGGCAAATGCCCATTCTCTTGCTCTTGCCACTGGTAGTGTGGAAGTCTGTTATCAGTGCCACTAGCATTTTCATTATAACAGTAGCAGTGTTCAATTCTGAGATAATGGCATGGTAGTAAAAAAAAGCCACAGGTACCTGCTGTCTGTCAAATAAACTTGCTTTGGGGGCCATAACACCCTAAAACCAACTGTGGGGCGCATATCCTAAAACAGCAGATCTGACCCTTCTCCTCTTTTTTTTAATTAAAAGCTAACCATGATTAAAATGTGTGAACACATAGTTGATTTCCATCCAACTTAGTCAAGAATGGTTTTCTTCCATACTGTTCAAATCACCTGTCCAACTTTCAACATTTAAATGAAATTTCAGTGCTTTGGATAGATTTTGAAAGCTCTTGTAGCAGCAACAGTGGCATGACCAATTTTTTCCACATGCATCTATTGAGAGCTGATAACTAAAAACCACAAAGCAAATACCCGTTGGACACAGGCTTCAATCTCCTCAGCTGGCCAGCAAAGATAAGACCCATTCTGACTTAACCATGATGTGTTTAAGGAGGAAATAAACAATCCCCAAAAGGCACTTGCAGACATGCTGCAGATTTTAGGTTTTTGACAGAAAATGTCCCAACTGTTAAACAAAGTGCAAAGGGACTGAGTATAAACTGTGTATTTTAATTATAAAGAAATTTTTGTTATAAAATTGTTATCATAGATTTAGTATGAAGGGCTTCATTTGAACTTTTCGCATGAGAAGATAACAGATTAAAATATCTGCTCAGGTGTTTATATAACAATGCAGGAGCATTTTCTTTTAAGCTGCGAAACAATTTCAATTTGAGATGAGGGAAAAAAGACAATTTGTCACTTTTAGATTGGCTTTTCATCTCCCTGACAATGTCATCATTCACAGCCCATAGCTGAGCGGTAAAATAGATCAATCTCTTGCCAAATAGTGCAACCTCAGTTGGATGCAGTGAACTTGTATTCCACATCTTGTTTACAAGCACAGACGGTCAGTCGCCATGGCTACAGACATTACGTCCTCATTGGTAATGGGGCCTTGTATCACAAATTGACACATTATAGCAATCTGCTGTTCGCCCTCACAGAATTACAATGTCTGACAGATTTAAAAACTGCTGTGTTATTATGAGGAAATATCTGAAAAAGTATCACTTAAAAATTTGTTTTATTCATAGTTTATGTAAATATTTTTGTATGCAATACCTTTTTTTATGTTGAATATCGGGATTGAATTGAGATCTTGGTACATTCTACAGCAAGAGACGGGAAAAAAACAGTTGTATCTGTGGTTTTATTGTTTTCCTGCCATGTACAGGTTCAAACTACATATACTAGTCACAGTAATCTCAGTAAGATGTTAAAGTAAACGCCATCCTACCTTTATTTCAAAAGAGAATATACCAAGTGCAATCAAATATTTGTGAGACTGTTGCTGTTGCACACCAATGGAACGCTGCACAGTAATGTGCATGAAGCGGGAGCAAGCAATAACTTTCATCAGCAAGTGTTTCAAATTCCAGTGCTTGATCATCTGCAGCTCTTAAATTAATTGTTTTTGTAAGTTGTATGTGCACACTCATGCACTTGTGCACATGCAGTACCTGACTACAGAGCAGAAAAAGCGCTGTGTGGGAATCTGTAAGGACTTCCGTCAACAGGCCCAGGATGGCCCAAACTTCATGTCAAGGATCATCACCAGTGACGAGAGCTGCGTCTACAGTGACAACTCAGAGACCAAACAGCAGTGTTCGCAGTGGAAGAGCCTGCGGTCTCCAATTCTGAAGAAGACTCGTCAAATCAGGTTGTGCACCATGAATGAATCCCCCAGGGTCAGACTGTTGAGACTGAGCACTACCCTGATGTTCTGAAGCATCTGAGAGAGAACATTGGGTACAAACAACCTGAAGTGTGGTGCGCTGGCAACTCGAATCTCCAACATGACAATGCCTCGTCTCACAGTTGGAAAAGTTTCTCACCCGCAACAACACTGTCATCTCTCGTCAGCCCCCCTACAAGCCAGTTTGGCTCCCTGTGGTTCCTCTCTGTTCCACAAAATGAATTTTGTTCTCTGAGTTGCCGTTGTAGACCCAAGTTTCAGGCCCATGGTGAAATTGCATTTGCACATGTACCAGTGGCCACAAAAACACATGTAACTCAGGTGCTGATGATGATCAGGGAATAAAACTTGGAATTCTTCCTCACAAAGGTTACAAGTTTCACCAGTTACTCCTGTAATATTATAACAGAAAAACAGCAAAATGCATAAACACTTCTCCTCTGTAGAACTACCTTTAATACATTATCACTGATGGGTGTAGTATTTGGACAATGCAGTGGCGTTAGTCCAATAAGTTTGAGTACGACAAGTTCATCTGTCTGTGTTGACATTTTCAAATTCATTGTGGAGTGGGACTGAACATGGCTCTCCAGCCAGCCCAGATGTTGTTAAGCAGGCCACTATTTCCAGCAGTCAGCGTTTGCTCCACCCTGAGGAAATCATACGAGCTCAGTGTTGCACGCAGCGCGAGTCATTATTGGGTTTGACTAGACTTTTTAGTCACCAAGGAAACTCAGCGGTGCAGGTACTGCGACCAACGGAAATTGTGTTTTGGTTTTTTTTTCTCACTCTTTACTATGAAACAATGTCGACATAGTTAATCACTGTTTTGGATCATGTTAGATTGTTTTGTTGGTAATTCAGTCACTGAAGCTGGTTAATACACTTAATAACCCAAATCAAGTCATTTTTTTATAGCTCAAACTCGAGGGTTTTACAATATAAACAGCATATGACATTGTCCTAAGACCCTTGCTTTTGTTAAGGAAAAACTCCTCCCCAAAAACATAATTAAGGGTTGAAAATGAGAACATCAGAAAGAGCAGCAGAGGGATCCCTCTCTAAGATGAGCAGACATGTAGATATAATCTTTACAGAAGGCATCGTATATGATGATGATGATGATGATGATGATGATGATGATGATGATGATGATGATGATGATAAAATTCAGAAATATGTAGATTTTAAAATGTAAATGAGCTGCTTTAGGTGTGACCACACAACTTCCTCTCAACCATAGAGCTCTGGAAGGAAGACAGGCAACAAAAACAGAGAGAAGGAAGCAAACACACAGAGGGAGAGAGATGATGACATGCAAACTAAGGAGAGGGAAGAGAAGAGCAAAAGGCTGAATCTCTGGAGGCACAATGATTCAATCCAAATGCCTGGATGAGGTACTGACTGCCAGGAGAAAGAGAGAGGCTCCCGGACGATAGTTCAGCAGAGAGGAGCCTGAGTGAAAACAGAGGGCGAGGGGAGGAAAACGAGAGAGAGGAGAGAGAGAAACATGCAGCTCGGCAGCCAATGGGAAACAGACAAAAACAACTAAGGCTGAAGTAATGCAGTGTTTGTCATATGTTTATCTGTTGATTTTTCGTCCCAGGACAAACATGAACTATTCACCTGCTCTTACTCTCTCCACAAATACAGTGGCTTATTAAAAACCCTTTGGCATTACTTTTACATCAAGGTACTGTGTCTGTGTGCCATGCATCGGGTTTTCAAGTAAATTCAATGTACACCCATCTGCAGCAATATTGAATGCTTATGGCAACAGCCCCAATGCAACAAAAGCAGAAAGAGTGAACAAAATCCCAAGAAAGAGGGAGGCCAGGGCAGAGTGGTGGGTCACACACAGGACTCTCAGTCAGGAGACTCAGGATGGAGTCCCAGTGAAAGAAAAAGTCCGTAACATTTTCCTTGACCAAACCAAGTCATTTACTCTCTTAAATGTAACCAAACTGCAGCTGCAACAGCAGCCTTTCACAAAGTTAGACACATGTTCAAAACACTGGCTGGTTCACAACATTAACCACAGGAAAGGCTCTGTTACAGGAAGGATTTGCACATCTTATCCAGCAAAAACGGGGGACCAGTGTGTTAAAAAGGAACATCAAATGGGGTTTGGACCACCCTAAAGAATGTGGTGAGCTGGGTGTGAGAATATGATGGGAAAAAAAGTTCTGAAGTTTGAGGGGTCAGTTTAGATTGACTTTGACCAGCCATGAGGATAATGATCACAGGGACGAGCCTAAGGTATGAAGAATGAGCACTAATTGAAAGTTAGGGCTTAAGATGAGTTTTGAACTTAGATTTAAAGGCTTTAACAGAGTTAAGCTGTCTAATATCAAGATCATTTAACAGGAGAATGGCACAATAGGAAAAGGCCCTGCAGCCAGCTGACTACTTCTGAACTGAGAACTGAGAGGAGTCCTGCATTCTGAGAGCACGCCAGGATATAATGGATCATAGATCAGACTGATATGAAGGTGCAAAACCAATTTCATAACTTATCAGAAGTATCTTTACGTCTGATCTGACAGGAATTGGAGGCCAAAAAAAATATGTCAAAGGTGATGTAATATGGTCATTTTTTTAAATTTAGAAATCTAGCTGTAGCATTTTGAACTATTTGAAGATTTTTCACGCTAGCACAAGGAAAAGAAGACAGCAAAACATTACATAACAGAACAGATTTTGAAAAATTATGGTCAAAGAACTAACTAGGTCACTTCATATTTTTTTTCATATTTAATTTTGCACTTTTTGAAAAAAAAAAAGACCATGCAAACTCTGGTTCCTTCTGCAAGCACCAGCATTTGATCACTGCTACATGGTGCTGTTACTGCCAGTGGAACCTTTATGGTCCATGTGAGAAAAAAGCAGATCACAGCCACAATTCAGAGCCTTATTCTCTGCAGTGAGATTACAAAGGTGATAATAGACCACCCCACCCGCCACATACACACACTCACACAAAGGAGCATGGCACCAAAATGCAATTTCCATGCAAATTTTGAGCACACTTACAAAAAGATTTCCATATTCAGTGCGATTGTGACTCAAACTCTCTGTTTACTCTGCTTAACCTTTTGATTTATTTATACATTATTACTTTTTCTTCCCCCTTTTGCTCCATCTCTGCCTCATGTGTTGGCTTAATGCAGGTTTTGTGCATTGACCATAATGTACGGGCAAGGGGCTGTTTTACCCTCCTGTTCTCGTCGCTTTATTTATTCATGTGACATCTTGTCCTTTTGCCTCATCCAGCTCAGTGCTTCGCAGGGATACAGATGCTTTAGATAGCAGACACATTTGGGTTGCTCAAGCACTGATCGTATGCCAGCCACTCAGACAACACCATTAATCTCTCTTATCAGCATCTCAGTGGGTGCTCTGGCCCCAGAATGGTATGCTCTGCATTGGACTACCATTACTCAACGGATGCTAAATAAACCACATTGCTCCCACTGATTTACCCTCAGTTCTGAGGTACAGCTTGTAGCTGAGGAGACAAAAAGGGCCATCGCTCTTCCACTGGCATTGACCACTTTGTTATTGTTAGTTCCTTCAAAGTGTTCCTGGCCTCTTACACCAACGACTTGACAATTTTGTAATTGCATTGTGTGATAAAAAGCTAATTAAGTTATGGAAGATCTCTTATCTGTTTTATTTTCCTTGGCACTATCCAGGGGATGACCTTGATAAGATCAGTGGGAGGCTGCCTTTGTTTTTGTTTTTTCTTTTTTTAACTGGTGCTCTGTGTTAATAGGGACAGTGATAACTACTGAGGATGGAGATGAGAAAGGGCTCCTTGATGACAGTAAGCTTACCACAAGATACAGAGATACAGGCTGCGATAAAAGGCAGGGGAGTGCCTGAGGGAATCACCCACCAATAAAGTTCTGATTCTTGTGATCCCATAAACAACTGATAAGACTGGGAAGCCTAATGAGTTGAATTATTTTACTGACACGTGGAAAATGTGGGTTGACTTGTATCCTATGAAGCAAGACAACATGCTCACGCTTGCAAATTTGAAACGTAAATGACTGAAAATGACTTTGTGAAGCCCCTGGTGTTTCACAGCAGGTATTAAAAATGTGGTCAGACTGGGAGAGAACATTAAGTGGAGACACCGCTGAGCACACACTGGGTGCTCTGCACCTCCACATGAAGGGTTGAGATGCATAGAAGAATCTCAAAACAAACTCATTTTTGTGAGGCAGCAGCGCCCACTTACACAGGAAAACCAACAGGAACACGACTCATGAAAACATACACATACATTTTTATCTATTTTATTCATATTGATCTTATTGTACAGTGTGGTGACTGACCAAAACCCACACAGAGCTTATATTTCATGATTGCATATTAGGATAGGTTAGGATTGTGCTGTCGGTGCAGGAAATACATCTTAGTCTGAGATTTATTGCGTCTGGTGGCTTGTTTACAGTGTAAAGCATGGCTAGCTGAGCAAGCGTATAGCCCCAGACATAAAACATCATTTATTTTAGTTAGGAATGGGCATATACGGCACAGGAATGGTATTAAATGGCTTTCTCGTTCAGTCACACACACGTCAGGGAACTGTACTACACCTGAGGCTGTACACAAGAAAGACCTTGCCACAAATGGCCCTTTCTTTCAGCTGAGAAGTAAAAAAAATGCAAGCCGCATACACCCTTTCTTGTAATTCATGATGCAGTTATTTATTTTAGACCACACTTAAAAACATAAATGTCTATGAAGGAAGAATTTAAAGTGTGATACTGCTGCAATTAAACAAACATAACGTTTCTGAAACCAGCATATTTTCAAGGCCTGGGAACCTCTTAGAATGAAGGATTTTGGCAATATTTTGCAAGTGAAGACAATGTGGCTTTATACTTCTATCCTTTTAGAAGTGTTAAGAATGTATCTAGGGGAAAATCTGACAGTGCTCTCACCATGCATTACCTAAATGAACTGTTATCCTCAGCACTCACCCAGGCCTTGTTTGGTATTAAATAATTCAGGACATTCTCTGTTGCAGACTTCAGCTGCATGCACATCACGTCTGTTCTTGCTGTCTCCCCTGTGTTTCAGAGGCCTAATATATCACGTCTGCACATGATGCAGTGGAGACTGTTGCACATAGTGTATGTAATATGTCAGCCTCACATTCACCTGCCCAAGGGTGTGGTTTGTGTTATGGTGGGGAAATAACTACACTGTTGTACATCATTCTCTGCACTATTCTACTATACAATTCTAAGTGTATGAAAGACTAGCAGCAATGTGGTTAAGAGAACGGAATTAGAAATTTAATGTAAAGGGTAAAAAGTAAAAGGGGAGATTGAGAGTGCCCTGTTCTGTCAAAGTCAGTGGGAAATTACCTCAAGCTTTTCTTTAATGACAGACTCCATGGTCTTTTTTTGTCCTCATGCAGCAAGGGGGTTTGCACTCTTTCAAAGCCTTCATCAGCAGGACTTGTCTTGAACACCTTCTCTTGCAGAAATTTAACTGCCCAGCAGGCTAATTACTTCTTTGGCATGTGGCCTTTCCATTACAGAGAGAGAGAAAATCCGAGCCGTGTTATCCCTGCTACAAGATGACCTGCTGACAGTGTCAGAGACCCCGCTGGGATCGGTGTATTGATCAGTTGGGGAAGAACCCCATCACAGTGGAAAATGAGTGTTTACATGTGAGTAGACCTAGAGGGTCAATTAAAAATGTAAACTGTGTAACTAACTCGGGTGAGAAAAGACATCAGCAGAAATAGGTAGAAAGAAACTGTCTGTATCACTGCATTTTTGAACATAATTGCATACATACACCCATTTATGCACATATCATGCCAATATCTTAATTTTGGGTAATATTCTGCAAGGAACCAGATATTGGATTTTTTCTTTTTCTGAGTGCTGGGTGAGGAGAGCAGCATATTGACACCACATGGAAAATGTGCCCTTGAATGACTTCCCTCAGCACTCTGGCATTTGTACTTGACAAACAGGCTCATTATTGGATGACTTAATGAAAGCCTTCCATTCAGAATAGATTTTTGTCTAAGACAAATGATGTACACGTGGCACCAAGAAATTAGAAGTCTGGAAAGGCAGAGCGTGGCTCTGTCAGCACCCACTCAATTGGACAAATTCCTGCATCCAAAAGGGGTAATGAGCCCAGATCGCTGCAATGATTGTAATTATGGCATTGTTTTGATCAATTAGTCCTCTTTACTAAACTTGTTTCAATTAGATGGGTTTCACATCCTTTTGTACTCCACCAAACCGAGAAGCAGAGAGTTAAACATGACACTATGGACTTCTTTCCAATACACTGATTCCTATTTAGTTATAATGTAGTAAGGCCTGAATAAATGGGAAGAAAATGACCTTTTAAGATACAAGAAAAAACTTCAGTACACTGTAGAAATAAGAACAGACCACTGAACTATTAAATTCCATTAGTTTTAGAGACAGCACATGAATTTAAAAAGAAAAATTAAAATTGTGCTTGGTGTAAAATTGCTAATGATTATTGTGTTGGATAAAGGAGGCATCTTCTGTTCAAGATCTTAAGTCTATACAATTACATGTTATTTTTGATCCAAAAAGTTCTGATTTTTTTTTACCAAAATAAAAAGGAAAAAAAAAAACATTGGACATCAAAACCAAAATAAGTATGGCACAAACAAAAGAAATTACTTAATAAAAAGCAAGTAAACTGATAAGTTAAGGCATGAGATAAATCTATAGTCTGATGCTGGAGTTCCTCCTGGCATAATCTCTGCCCCTCATTTCAAAATATACCTGTATATTAGGAAAGCACCGGTGCAGGATTCAGCAGAAACCCATATTGGCCCTGAGATAAGTTCAGTATGGTTTACCACTGGATTGCCAAAGATCCAGATCTGAAGAGTTCTTTATCTGTTTCTCCACCACTGGCTTTTATCCCTTTTCAAATAATAATGTTTGTGCTTAAAATTCCATTGATACATAGCTAGACATCAAAAAGATATCTCTTCTTTATATTACAGATGAGAATGAGTAATACCGATATTGGCCGTCTATTCATTTCAGATTAAACAAACAAACAAAAAAAGGCCCCCTTTTTGCATTTGCCAGGTCAATAACAAAAGCGCTAACAAGAGTGATTGCTCATACATTGAAAGTATCTCTTCAAAACAGACTTAAAAGAAGCTGCGGCTTAATTCAAAATAAAAAAACAACTGCCACAAGCCTTCTTGTGTGAGACGAGAATGATGGAGGACTTCAAACGTCTTCTTTTCGATGCATTGCCAAATACTGCATGATTCACTGTGGCATGAACATTCACTTGACCTTAAATGCAATATTTTTTGGGGGGTTTTTTTGTCTTCGAAAGCTGCAATAATAGTGTTTTGAACATGGAGGAGGTCCAACTGTCCATAAAACTCTGTGGGGTAGATGGATTTATGGGTGTGCATCAAGACTCCAATTGTTTATTACCTTTAATAATTTGCAAATATTAATGAAGCTGATGAAGCTGTAAACATTTCAATAAGCTCAGGTCTTATGATAAGTAACTTAAAAATGTAGTTTAAGCTGACAGGCGAAACTACATCTTTTTCCTTTTGACATGTTGTGAAATATAAAGTAGCCTTAAAAGGAAATTTAATACCTTAGTATCTACTGCACAAGTACTTAACAGCTGTACCTAAGTATAGTGCTTGAGTAGATGTTTTCAGTTTGTATTGAATCTTTTCACTGGAACATGAAGAGGGAGCGGTGTGTTGACTGAAATAAATCTCTGATGAAGATGCAAAACAATATTAAAACTTTGATTTGAGAATAAATTGATGTGCATGATGAATAATGTGTGAAGGGTCATATATTTCTCAGTTTTCTATGTGCAATCCAACATCTTAGGTACAAAATAGCACAAAAAAGGTAAAGAACTGCAGGGTTGCAAGGTGGGAGGGTGGCCTCCACTAGCTGATCACATAGTAGCTATTCAAGGATTTCGAGAGGCTGTCCATTCTTCAACAATCACATTCACAGAAAGATAAAAAGTTATGTGTTTTTTCTTTAGAATAGGATCAAGCGGTCAACACATCATGAACAGAGTGGGAACAATATTAGACATGATTTAGTCATTGCACTTTTAACCAGGCCTGAACAAGCAGACACCAAATTCACATACTGCTTCCTTGATACTGATGCAACTTCTTATCCAACGTTGGCTGTAGAGTTCACAGCAAGTCATCAAAATATCAGTCTGAAAAAAGGCCCTTGTTTTGCCAGAATTAAATGATGAATCACAAAGTCTCTAACAAAGTGAACTGGCTTAAGATTATAAAGCTGTATGTCAGTTTTAAGGACAAAAAGATGCAGTCTCTCCGTTCATTGACTGAACACGCATGGATTTGGGAAGGATTAGATGGAGGCATTCTGAGTAGAATCTATGATTTGCTCTCCTCTTGAGGAAATGGGGTGCTGCCTTATTTTTTCATGCCGGTGTAAGACCTTGAGACGAATGGTTGCATTAAAAGATAAAAGAAAATGAACATTAACTGAATACAAAGGGGAACATGAGCGTGGCTCCAGAGATATGAACTCTAGTTCTTTTAATGACGCAAACATTGACATGTGATGCTAGTTTATGCCCTGCTCGCTTTCTTTCTTTCTCATTTGTGGCCTCTGGGGTTTCTCTCAGCATAAATGCATCAAAACTCCATGTTATTAAAGGAGGAACAGAGTGTCTTTTCAGTCACTGACACCTCTTTACAAAACACATTTGGGTTTATCTCTGCTTTCAATCCCTATTCTGTAGATCTTCAATAGAGAGACAGTGAGCTTGTGCCAGTGTGTGTTACAGTGTGTTACTGTTGGTCACTAAGCCTTTCTCTCATGACACATCTGAGAAGTGATTATGTCTGCTGGGGATCTCACGTCTGTCTAAAGGATAGTAACAGACGGGAGTGTGATCTGACTCACTTGTTCTTGACTGAGCAACATACAAACATTGGTCTGGGGTCACTCCTCCTCCCCCAGCAACTATTCCCTCTATTTAGTTTCATTACAAAGTTCCACATTAAACAAGTGGCTATGTGCCCTATGCTTTCAATACGCCCGTATTGATCTGGACAGTAACTTTGTGCCTTTGTTGCCGTCTCCTTGAGTCATGACTGGAGAGCAGCCAGGCTACTTGTAGTCAACTTGCGTCACACTAACAGCACACAGTGTTTTCTTAATAGGATTGTCACAGTGCTAGTATAGGGTTCATCTAAACACAGTGCTTTTCCAAACTGCTGATTACTCTCAGAGAAGACCCAAGCAGGGCCTAATGCCTTCACTTATCAGTAGGCAAATAACATACTAGAGTGAAAAGCTCTTATTAGTCTCCTCATTTGCTTGCATTTCCCCCACGCGAGTGTGGACCATATGACACAATGAAAAATTCAGTTCCCTTGAGTAGAGCACATAAAATCTGAATATTTTTTTTTTTCCAATCTGGGTCATCTAGAACCAATGCCAGTGTGTGAAGCATAGCTTGCACATAAATATGCATATGCATGGGAACCATGCAAACGCACCAACTGGTTATTAACAGTCTCATCGATGTAGTGCAGCAGGACAAGTAAACCAGACTTATTACATCTTGATGCTGACATGCCCATAATTCAGTAAACCATTCTCAATTTTTATTTATTGAGGTAATGCCACCACAGAATGCAATAAATTGGACGATCAAACTACATCAGTCTAGATAAGAATTAGATTTGCTGAATTGAAATATAAAGCTACACACAACACATCTGTTCCTTGATCTGATTCTTTGTTCTGATTCTCATGTCAAACAGTAGAATGCATGCAGACATGGAGGCAGAAAGCAGGATGGGAATAAACACAGAGCACTGGCAATATTATGTTGTATATTTAATGTAGGTACGCCAACAGATCCATATCAAACTTGTTTGCTTTGCACCGTGCTTTCATAAAGGCAAGAATTTCTATTTTAGCTGTGAACAACATGCATGTATATTAAAAACATTTCTAGTGTTGACCTGGACCTGACCTTTTGTCACACACATTGTGACACATGCTTAGTTGAAAAAAAAAAATAAAACTTTCATTTTAATTTGATCACATTATGAGCACTAAATTTCATATGAATTAATTCCCTAACAACAGGGAGCACAGTAGCACTTTAACACATGATTAGATATTCAACATTCAGTGACATTTTGCTAATTATGCCTACTATTTTTAAGCAATACGCCATATTCATATTTATACCGTCAACAACAGCTTTATCTAGGAACTGGACACCCAAAGTCTACCCTGGCCAAAAGAAGTCTGGCAGAAACAGTTAATGAGCCCCTGCATTAAGCATAAGTTGACAGTCTTTATCAACATTTTTCCCATCAAGCAGAGCAAATCTATTATCACTTAATATCATATTTTGGGGAAAATATATATATGTATATATATATGTATATATATATATACACACACACACATATATATATATATATACACACACACACATATATATATATATA
>JAPZDV010000001.1:21175370-21194901 GCA_029814665.1 Acanthurus lineatus | reverse complement strand
ATATGTATATGTGTGTATATATATATATATATATATATATATATATAGGTCCAAACTGCTACACAGGAAATTGGACAATATCCATTCCGTTTGACCCATGGTGAAGCCCCTCCCCCTGTCAAGCTCTGTCAAGCTAACAAGCTGTTATTTTTCTTAAGTTGTTTTTTTGCATCATTTATTGAACAATAAAATATTCTTGTTTTAATGAAGGACCAGCAAAAGAGAAGAGGAAGAAATTTATCTTTGTATATGAAAGTAAAGGAGTTCCTAATTGTTGGTTTTGAGTTACTTACCAACTTTGCAAACTGTTGACCCAGAGTTATTACCTCCAGATCTTAGTCAAAGATTTAAGCCATATAGATTTTACTATTTATTTTACTATTAACTAAAGTTTACCACATCTGCCACAGCAGGCACAGCTGTGCCCTTCATCTTTAAGGGTTCAACTAGGAATGAGGACCTCCATGCGGTTTCATCTACAGCTTGCACTTTTCAGCATTTGATTTTGGTTCTTAAAAAGGAAAAGAAATAGACCTGAACACGACAGGCCTGAAACCACAAAACCGGCGTGAAAATGAAGAAAATTTGAAATGTGAATTTATGGAGCATAGGAGTTGTTGGACCCTGGTTCAAGCTGACTAATGCTACTCTATGATTGGCCAGTCTGCGTCCAAATGGCTTACAAAGGGTCAATTATTGTAACTTTAAGACCTAATATGGAATTCATAACAATTGTGATCTACAGACCGACAATATAAATGCATAATTTGTAGCCAGACATCTTTCTTTCAGAACAAAGTAATAAAGGTTTGATGATGTTGTCGGGATCCATGGGGTTAGTTTATTTCATTGATTAATGGTTACCATTGGAGGCAAAAATCTATCTGACTGACTTAGGCAGAAATGTTCACAAGTGAGGTAATGTATTAAAGTTTTATTCATGTTATGTTGAGTCACATTTGCAGACTTCCCTCTTCACCTACTGAAGTATTATCAGGTTTTATCCAGAAAGTTATTCAGAGGTGACAAAATGAAACACACCAGTACTGTGAATAATCTTCACATAGCCTTTACTTTATTCCAGATATTATGTTAAGGACATTTAAATATCCAGGAACTAAATAGTCAGGTACCAACCTGCAAAATGCAGTGAAGTATCAAAGTTTTTTAATAGATGAAACTTTAGCAAATTTTCAGGGCACTGGGACATAATGTACATCAAATGGCATTAAATTATGCAACTATATACAAATGTAGAATGTGCAGTCATAATGGGTTACTCAGTGCACATCGTGATTCACAGGTTAGGGTTCATGCCGCTTAGCAAACGGGTGTTTTATTCCTGGTCCCACAGTTTCTGTCTTCTTACTTTGAGGGTTTTTTACATGAACAATACAAAGATAAAACAAGAGAGATGGTTTGGAGACCTTAAATTACCCTTGGCTACAACTATATTTCAGTTTTTGTGGAAAACAACTTGTTCACAGTAAAGCTTTTAGGACCCTTGTAACAGCTCTTCTGACTAGTTTAACACAGCAAAATTATGAATAATAATATTGATTAAATAATCAGCTATTCAAATGAAGATATTACAGTGCTTTAATAATAACAGGAGAACAGGAAACAAACTTTTATGTTTAGTTGAGCCAACCATCCACCAAAACTTTCCATTGAAATGAGCTACAATACCATCACCAGTGGTACCTATGATGGGAAGAGGGAGGGATGTACACTTTAACTACAATCTATTTCCACCCTCATAATGAGGCTATTGGTGTCTCATCCAGGAAGCGGAAGGTGCTTTGCAATGCCTGGCAGTAGAAATTCTTAACCCGATTGTGCACACTTAATAACACAAGTAGGGAAGGAGAGTTGGACAAAATCAAGAGCTCAATTCTGAGGCTGCCCAGCAAACAACCTCACTCGAGAAACCTTTGTAGCTGGCTTTATTGCTTTACTGTGTCCCCCTTCCATTCCTAAATGCATACTAGACCCAGGTGACTACTTTTAAGTAGAGGTTATAAATAAATTCAAAGCAGCACTTGACCAAGGCACATAAATAGATGGCCATCCAAGCCATACGGCCCTAATGCTGTTTCAAGATGTGTGGGGCTCATTAGTTGAACCTTTCACTGTAAAATGGAAAGGAGAGCAGCGCTGTTAGTCAAAGGAATATGCTGGAAAACACTTTTTACACGAACAATGTAAAAGGCAAGCAGGCATGAGAAGCAACCAGGGTATACTGATGCTATAACATGGAATGCTTTTTTTTTTTAATCACACAGTTAATTCATATTGCAGCCGATAATGCAGTTTCTTTCCTAATTGTTGCTAATTATTTAAAATATTCTGTATAAAACTATTGTACTGTTACTCATCCAAGACTGAGCAAAACAGGGTTTTATGTGGAGAGGGTGAGAGGCTATGTGACGCTGCATTCTGCTCTTGTACATGAGATTTCTCTATCTATGGGGATCCCCTGCTTCAATCTCTCATACATTGCAGTACTGCTGACAACCGTAGCTGCTCTGACTCCCCCACCTGCCTGGACTAATATATACATTACGCTCAATGAGTTGGAGTTAGGGAGCAAAATGTACATTGCATGGTTTTCCCTGATGCAATTTAAGTCTGCTAAGCCATGAGCAGTGGCCTAGTCTGTTCCAAAACCATGAAGCGGAATATTAGATTTCCCAGCTTCCCCCTGCTTGAGCGCTGTGAAAGTGATAAGGAGATGGGAAACTCCCTGAAGGAGACATATGATCAAGTACAGTATGTAACCAGCCTGGTGGAAGGACCGGGACTAGATATAATTACAATGTTATGACTGACGTTATCATTTTGTTAAATTATTCTCAATTTAAAAATCTTAGAAAAAGATTGTATATTGGTCCTTGCCTGTCTGTCATGCAGAACATCCCAGCGGTCCATTTCCCTTCCAAAATGGCACATAAATGTTTTAAAACTAACCCCAAAAAAGTTCTTTTCCTGATCTTCAACCTCTGTGGTTAAGGTTTGGGGTTTGAGTCAGAGTTCAGTTGAGGACTGCTGCCTCTGCTCATCTGCTTGTATTTCTCCTGTTCATTCCTCATGGATATAGATCAACAATTACAGAAAAGTACACTTGGGACACCATATTAGACCTAATGCACAAAATGCAACGGACAAAAAGGCTTTCCCTTTGCAGAGCTTAAAGTCTTAGGATAATAAATCATTGAAAAAAGGGGGCAAATTTAGACATCTTAGAACTTACATAAGAGGACTTTTAACTATTATAAATATACAGTATATTACTATATATTATACTACTATAAATTATTAAAGTGCAGCTACAAACAATATATCTATTAAAGTAGCACAGCACAATTCAGAAATAAAGAAGACACATTTCACATGAAATTTAAATGTCAAAAAACAAAAAGTGGTCATGTGGGATGGGAGAATAACAGATATATTGATGCAAAGAGGAAAAATGTTACACTTTAAGGTGCAACAGAGGATGATACTGGAGCAAGTGCTGCATAATGTAATTCATTCAGATTGAATTTATATATATCTGTAGTGGCCAAAACTTTATTGTCTAGATGCAAATTCTAGGGGAAGTGATGAGATCATGCCTCCCATTTGGGATCTGACACAAGGTTATAAAATGAGAAGGCCAGACTATATGTCTGATAAAGATTCATTTAAAGGCAAAGCTGTTTGAAGACTGAAGCCAATTAGACATGATATGCAAAGAGGTGCAAGATTTACATTTCCTTCCATCAAGCGACAGATGGATTTATGTCACTAATGCCTCAGATCAGAAGAGGAATGGAGACCAAAGGCGCACACATTATTCATTCAACACTACTGCATGCATAATGTTTAGTCTGTATTTGATATATTGTCTCTGAGGTCTGAATTCAAGGCACAGAAATAGGAAACTCTTTACTATAGCTCATGACTTCTAAATTAGACTTTCTTTTGCAGGAGGGTTTAATTCTGTCTAGATGTATTAAAATAATCAATCTAATTACAAGCCCTCCATTCGCAGAGAATGGAAAAAAAACATCAATGGGATTTTTGAAAACATATTTACAGAGGCTGAGGCAGGGAGCGTGTCTGCAAATATTGGATTTTGCTGTGAAGGGTGCAAATGGGTCAGGGTAACATTAAACACGGCAAAAACGATGACGATGCGAGAGCAAAGAAAAAAAATCTGATAAACAAGAAAAGCAATAAGTTGGATATCAATAGAGTAGATAAAGAAAACACATCAACAGTATCATACACAGTGTTTACACGCAGTTTAGCAATAAATCTTTCAAGCTTTGCTCTGCAGTATCACACAGCAGTCACTTGTGTAAAAACTGGTAACTAACTATTGCTGTTGTGTTGTTCTTGAGTGCTAATAGTGTTGTGTCGTGCTGAAGGATGACACTTATCTCATTTGTAATGTTGGTTGGTTAAAAATTAAAAAAACACCAATATTTCACATGCCGCCCAAAAAAAAAAAAAAAAAGCAGCTCATAAGAAGTGCAAACAACGGGAGTGAGAAAAAGCCATAATTCCAGTTTTTTAATTTTAAAAGCAGGTGACATATTTTCTGCCCGGCTTACAGAAAATGTTATTTCCAATCCCAGGAAGATTTTTTTTTGGGTGGGCAGATGGATCGATGGCCAGAGTACAGGACTCTGACACTGCTGACAGGAGCTTGCATCATGCCTCACTTTAGGGTGTAGGCAGTATTGGGATAGGGTTAAGAAAAGGTAAGAAAAGGTGGAGTCCCACCTTTGGCTTTATGTTAACACTGACTGTTAAAATAGTTAATCAAGATTGTGATCTTTCAATTATTTCCTTAAATTAAAAAAAAAAAAACATTAAGTTCTCTCAATCAAACAGTAAAACATTAATCAGAATGAAAGTTGTGCAGATTTTCTATTTAAAGTTGATGAAATCACATCAGAATTTTATTCAAATACCTTGGTCCTACATGACAAGTTCAAAAGGAGTATTTGTTGCCAGTCAGTAGTTTTTGTATACTACAGTTTTTGTTATTGTATTAATAAAATATGTTATCAGGACTGATTTATGTTCTCACACAGGCTCATCCTCTACTGGACTCTATTTGTATACTCTCTTTTGGAGCGACACTTTTTCCTTCAACATTGACCGATTTGCCCACGAATCTGCCCTTTTGCCGTCATCTGCCACTGATTTCTGTTTCCTCACAGAGAACAGTCATGGTGTCACAACAGGGTGAAATGGAGAGAGCATTGGCATGGCAAAGCTCCCATCCCTGCCCCTGCTGCCACCCCTCAGCCTGCCGAGACAGAGACACGGCAGCCAAGACCTCCATGAGACCGGCCTGGAAATGCCGGACAACGAGCAGAAATCACTGGCAGATCCCAGTTACAGCCAGCATGTATTAAAGGAAAGCCAGCAACAAAGAAATGGCTGTATGTTGGATGAAGTTCTGACAGCAGACGAATCGGCAAGGCCTCCCAACCCCTATTTATTGTTCAGACTGATCTGTTCTGTGACTTCTTTATGTTTTGCTTTTTATGAGGTTTTATGGGTATTCTATTTATGCACAAAATGTTTTCATTAGAGAAAAAAATAAATTTCTTTTAACATCAATTATTCCACCTCTGCATGCTTACCACGGAATAGGGCTGAAACTAATGCAACCAGGCAATTAGTTCAGAACCATTGACTAGAATTTACTGTGACTCGAGGTGGCTGCGAGACACATGAAATTCACTTTCTTTGGGGATAGACAACAAGCAAAATAGGCCGCTGTTCAGTTGTTCTCAGGGGGGCGGGGTATGAGGAGTGCTGGATTCGATCTCTGCTGGATCATCTCTATCATAACTTTTTCATTTGAACCCATTTGTCACAACGTACTAACAGGGAAGATGATATTACAGTACACAACAAGAAAATAAAAATTAAATTTTTCTATAAATATGTGTAGGTGTGTTTTTTTGTTGATGAATTCCATGTTAACACTGATTATGTAAAAACAGTATCAATGACTAAATAAAAAAATAACAAAAGAAACCGAGACACCCCTTAAGCAGCAATATATAGCTTCTTCATGAGAACTGTATTGCACATATCGCTGGAGTTTCTGGTGATTTCATCAAATAAATTGCACATGCACATGCTTACAATTGAAAACACATATGCTGACACTCTATGGTGATTTTTTTTTCCTCAATAATAAATACTTCTTCAAATTAGGTGGATGACTTTGACTAAGTGCAGTGTTCGGAGTTATTTATGGACACTTTTAGTATAAATGGTTGAAGTGGCAATCAAAGCTCTTGCCAGGACTGTGTTTAGTCCCCATTGCAGTAATTTAGATGTACACACAAAATAAAACACATAAACAAATTTTAAGAAAAGTCAATGCTAGGTCTATCTAGATTGAAAATAGGATAGATATGGAAAATCTGTAATCATTAGCTATGAGCAAACAAAATTTGCAAAGCTTTTCAGTTTGGAAGCCATTCAATTTTCAAACGTTGGAGTGTGCTGTAGGTCCGCCTGGTGCATGCCTTTACAATAGATGGCAACTGGCGCAAAAAGCGATATGCACAAGTAGAAGAGTAGCAATTAGAGGCACAGAAGAGTGCTGAGCCAATATCGGCAGATAAAGAGCCCCTTTGCCCACAGTTTTCAAGCTGTAATTATGTGTAATTGTGATTTTTTTTGAGTGTGTGTTGCTTCTGAGCTGCACTCAGCACCACGTTCCTCTCAAATGAGTCCTGTGGGGCTCACCTTCACTTTCCCTGCTCAGCACTTTCACACCACGCCCACTGATAGCCCTCTCAAACTCATTATTATAAAGCCATGTATGGTTGGGTCTTCACGCCTACATACCCACAACTGCTGCCTCTGCTGCCACACCAAACGCCATCAGTTTAACTTAATTAAATTTCAGAAAAAAGCATTAGAAAGACTGTCACCACTGATCATGATAAATGTACTGAGAAATACTGAACCATACTTGCAAAGAGACAAACAGATGCAAAGGCACAAATACTAGACCTATACTGGGTCTACAAAGCAAATGTGACACAACTCAGAAAGTGCAGTTACATAAAAACATTGACAATAACAAGCATAAAAGTCTTTTGCAATGTTAAAATTGAAATTGTGCTTTGCTTTGAGCTACCATCAGAATGCTAGCATCAAAATCTTAGCTTGCTAATTTTTCTAGCTAGTGATAAATTTAAAGTACATCTGAGTCCTATGGAAATGTCATTAGCTTGGGCAAAAGACAGGGTCATTAGTTTACTCAGCCCAGTTGTATATTCTGATTCAAATCAGTAAAACAATCCTTTAATTAACTCTGCCCTTTTAAAACTAGTAAGGTTCACTTTGTTTGATGAAAAGAACAGCAGAGAAAGTGTAGCCAGGCCAGTGTTGTGGGACTTTGCTGTATCACCTGTATAGAGGTAGAGTTAATACTGCATGAGTTTCATAGGTAGTAACTGTATGGTCAAAGCACTTCTGTGCACTATCAACTACATATACACCTTAAAATATTGATAAAAAAAATCTCAGAGTGGATTCCACAAGACAAAGTCCTCTCAAGTAGTCGACTGTGCTCTCATGCATCTATAGTGGAAATTCTTGACATGAAAGACTTTGGGAACCCCTGCTCTAGTCTAAAATTAAGTGGTTTATATATCTTTACTACTTTACAAGCACATTCCATTATTCTCTCCCATGGTTGATGGGTGCTGGAGATTTCTGCCAAGATGAAGCAGCATGTGACCAATACAAATGAATATGGGAGGGTCACATAGCTGGATCTCTTTGATGGAGAGAGACTGGACCACAGCTCTCCTGCACATTCATACTGCAACATATGTGCACAATGCTGCAACTGTGAGCCTTGCTGTGATTACAATGCCAGTGAAATATAAAAACATGCAGGGCAGCCTATTGTCATCAGCCAAAGGAAGGTCAGTAATGAGCGGAAGAGGGTCGTCAAATTCTGTTGGAGGATAAGAGAGAATGCTGAAAATGGAACAGCCTATGGAGAGTTAGTAATTTACTGCATTTTCACTGAAAAAAGAGGCATTGTAACAGAAATAAGTACATATAGAAAGTATATTCTCTGTAACGTACATAGATAAGCAGTATTATAAGTAAATGTATTTAAAATATGTCTTAATTGCTTTTAAATATTTTGCAATTTGTATTTTGCTGTGCAACAAATGAATTGTTTTCTCTTTTACAAATATGAGACATACTGAATAGTAAAACCAAAAAAGAGTACAGTATAGCACTGTAATATGTGTTTTATAACAACTTGTTTCTTTTTGTATTAAAGCTTAATGTTCCTTGACACACTGCAGAAGCATTCTTTAATGTGTTTTTGGGACAGACAAGATTTTATCTGTTCTTTTGGAACAAATGTGTGAATATTAATGCAGAAAAATTAAAAGTGAATTAAAACAAGTTAATGATAGGTTAAACAGTCATCAGAAGATATCAAATCTATTTTAAGATTGTATTTAGCAGCAAAGTTCTGCCTCTTTTGTTTCCTCCTGGACTGTTTACCTGCATGCAAACATCAGTGTTACTGGTCAATACTGCTTGTCTTACCAACAAGCAACGAAGGAAGAAAAAAAAAAACCCTAACCCCAATCCCCAAATCCCTTCCTTTTTAAATTCTTTCCTTTTTAATTGTTTGACCAGAAAATCATCATCAATCATTATAATAGACTTATTATGGTAAGGCCTTTGCAGTTTTTGTTTTGTTTTCTGGAAGTAGGCATCGTTCAGGTAGGCAGAAGGTAGCGGAGAGAAACTTTACATCACATTTGGTTTTTATTGGACATACTGTGAAGACTCTCACCTTTGAGTTGAATTGGACAAACTGCGGGAAGCAGATCAAGGCAAGACATTTGTCAAGACAAAAGACTAAGAAAAATAGTTTGTCTCACAAATGTCTCACTGAGAAGAATCTATATACATTTTTTTAAACTGAACATCCCCATCGACTAACGGGAGCTTGTCCAAACCGTTCACCTGGTCCAAGTGAGTTGGCTGCTCGAGCAAGAACAGTGACCTGGCAGTAAGTCAACCACACACACTCACACATACACACAAACACACACAAAAAAAACCCACATACAGAAAATATTACACACACCCCCATCGGGAAAGGGAACATTCATCCAGAAAGTCTAGGTCACATTTTCAAGGCTAAGGTCCTGTTTACACGTAGCATTTGATCTGGCAGAAAGGCATTGGTAGGTTGCTGAGGAGTCCTGGGATGAAGCGCTTGTGCAGGAAGGAAAAAAAACGCTTTGCATTAACAACATAGCTAACTAAAAGCTAATGGAGAATTAACTACACAGCTAATAACAAGCTTATGTGTATGGTAATAAAAGCAAAAAACTTACAAATGAAGTTCACTGTCAGGCACATCTGCTTCATCAAAGGGCTAATCTGTTGTGTTACTTTATGTCTGACAATCATAAAGCTCAGTGCAAGCAGACAGCCAAAATAAGCTTTTCCTCCATTTTCTTGCTTACCAGAATTACAGGTGAAGAGTCCAGGTGTCAAGTTGCCTTAAAAGGAGCAAAAATGACTGTGCTTTTCTGAAAAAAGTGCTTGGAGCAGCAGCATTAAAAAGTCAGTGCGCGCTGAAAAAGATGCTGTTCTTCATGCTTGTTTGTATTCAAGAGTTGGAATCAGAGCATTTGAATTTGTACAAGCAACAACAACATTAGCAACCACATCACTATGCAACATCACATTGCCTAGCATGTTACAAAAGTCTTGTCTTTTGTAATTTAGGTATTATGAACAGAGGATGATGGGCAAGTATTACAACACTGCAGCATTAAATCTCAAATTTTCTAAATGAAACAGTTTATGCTATTTGCACTCCACAGTGTGACAGCTCACGAGAGCATGAATCTCTTTTGAGCTACACTTCATCAAACACTCCATGTTGTCTGTTCTGTACTTCAGGGAACATTTACACAATCACACACCTGGGAGAAGAGTACTCCTAACAAGACTGATTTGTCACCTGAGACTTGCAGAAAGTTGCTGAGTAAACACTTTGCTAGTTTATATATTTGTTGCTTCTCTCTCTCTCTTTCATTTTAGCCCCTTCAGTGATGCCTCTCATGCAGAGGATTGGAATTTTAAATTTCTGTTTTTGATGGCATTTGTGCTAAAGGCTTTGATATAATGACTGTTTTAGTTAAATACATATGTAAATACAGACCACCATGTCATGTCTGAATAAGCAGATTATTAACTTCATTAAATAAGATCTTCTTTTGCCATGTTTGCATACACTTTGACAAATTAATGCAATAAGCTATGAGCTATGTGATCATACTAAAGCCTGGCTGTGCTTGTGTGCTTGAATTTAGTGGTCATAATCTTCTAATCAGTTCTATATTTTTATCTTCCCTGACTTATGTACATTTTTTTATCTGCAGTATTTCCCCTGGAATAAGTCTTTCAGCAAGAAAAGCAGAGCAGAGAGAGCTAGAATTTGAGACCTCAAGAAACCTAGAACTGTGGCAGAGCTGGAGCCTGGTGGTGTGAATATTGAGTTTGTTCCACCATGACACCACCCTGTGAGCCCCCAGGTGGATGCCTTGGGTTTTTCTCTCTACAGTTCAGGGTTTTCTTTCATGCCATCTGCGCCTGGCTCTAGGACATGGCATTCAAGCAGGGCACCAAGCAGGCATGGCTCCTAGTGCCCCAAAGAGGTTGGAAGCTTTCACTCTGAGTGAACAAACCTCAGGTCAGATGGCTACCACAGTAAACAGACATGGCACTAATAGCAACAACAATGAGCAAGTCAGCCTCTATGATGTGATGGAAATGCTGTTTATGTGCACCCCTGTGAGCGACACGACTGCAGTTATTTGAAAGACGACCACTGTGCCAATGCCAGCGTGCAAGCCAGAATCCTCTAAATAATGTTCAAGACTCATTTGCTAATTGTTGAATCTCAGTGTAGATAATGTGTGCTTCCTTCTGATTCTGTTAGCCTCTACCTATACATAATGTAGAATTTTTACATTTGGCTATAACCGACAACCTGCAAAAAATGTCTTTTGTAGCATCAACAAGAACTGTCCTTTTCTTAAATCCAACAGCAAGATTATTCAGCATCAGGTCTCCATCTTAGCAGATGCTTTGGAGACAGAAGCAGGATAGCCGCCAGCTACTTGTGTTCCTGCATGTAGAGCTTGACTTGAGCCCCACTAATCTGCAAGAAATCAAAGATTAGCATTTTTGATTTGACTCAAAGACTGCTGACTCAGATGTTCCCCAGCCCTCCCCACAACTCCAGGGACAAATCTGTCTGGCACATTTCATATTTCACGCTACAAATAACATTTTTTTTTCAGAGAATGTAGGTTGTTGCTGACATGTGCCAAAGTTGAATTGATGGGGACACCACCTATTTGATAACAGGGGCGTGACAGATGGAGGGATTGACTGCGCATTAAAAATTTCAATGTAATGAAAATCATTCTTTACAGGACAACAATTTCAGCACTACTTCCCCATGTGGAACAAATTGCCCGGCCCTCTATTTCGTTGGCAAATTAAGATTAATCACTATGTACTCTAAACATATCAGAAATTAAGACTAAAATGAATTTCCCAGCATCGCCTTGATTGGTTCAACACACGGTTCTCTGTAGTTTTACTGCTGAGATTAAGCCTACCTATATTCCATTATTTCTCATTTCTGCTGATTTTCCAACAGCAGGTAATTACGTGTGATTCTTCCACCTTGTTCAATGGGGCCCTGGACGTTTCGGAGTTGGCTGCTGAGTCAGATGGGGTGGCGCTATGCGGCTAACGGAGATCTGGGGGCACATCTCAGTGCTGCTGCCTTTAGTGTGCGTGCCAGCTGCCTGCCAGAGGCCCAGCCTCATTAGCTGAATTACAGAGATCAAACAGAGAGGCCGAGGAGCAGAAGAAAGAGAATCCGCTGTCCCTCTCCAGGAGGACGGGATGAAAGACACACACATAGTGAAGTGGGAGCAGCAAAGACATTGTATAACTGGCTCTGAGTTTGAGGGGTGGGTTCTTTGATTTCCTGTCTATTATAAATGAAAATTGCGTAGCACTTTGACGGGCCTACACAGGTCTGTTCACATAGCATGCTTATTGATATAGCACGCTGAAGGAATATTGTATTATATTGCCCTATTGTATTCTTGACCAACACAAGTCATCGGCAAGCTTTTCTTAGAAAATACAAGAAAAAAATAGACAGTGTTCAAATAAACTTAGGAAGAGGCTCTGTTTAATTATATAAAAAAAATCCTAACTATGTTTATGAAGCTTAAAACCCTTTTCTAGTTTCTGTTGTCAAAAAACACAGTAAAGTTATAGTTTATGTATACAAAGGTTCACAAAACCATTTTTGGCCATCATTAGCTTTAGCTTCCTCACCTGCTCGAATTGGACTTGATTTTTAAACTGAGGTGGTGGAATGCCACAGCAGTCACTAATTGTCTGGAGGGGGGTTGTTTGTTTTGTCTCATTGGGTCAAGTGTGTTGACTAGAATTTTGTTTAGAAAAAAATGTGTATTGATAGCCTGGTATGGAAAGGTGTGCTATAAAACAAAGGATGTTATTTCTGATTTCATCACACATGCATGCTTTCATACCAATCGTGTGCCCCCTTACAACAGTTGCATCACACTCCTCTAAGACCAAAGAATGAGTCCACTCTCAGAGTTTAACACAGCCCAGTGTAACAAGCAGATAATTCTCTCGGTATCCCTCAGCCTCACAGACTTCTGTCCTTTTATATTAAAAAAGGTCAAAACAGCATAGAAATAGTGTCTTATCTCCAAGCCTCTCTCTATTTTTTTTTTATTATTAATAGCATAGCTGTTCTTCCACTGGTCATAAACAAGCAAGGTTAGCCAAATTATTTTAATCTTGAATCAGTTTATTGCCAGCTAAATAAAGTCCTGCTCTATTTATTTATTATTCAGTGTATCAGCTGAGAGTTTGATTAAAGGTCAACGAAGGTGCAAAGTGCAAATCAATAAATATGGCTATGCAGTGTGCAACAGGACTTCTTAATGTGTGCCTGTTTTTCAAATCAACTTTAATTAAAGCGTGTGTATCGATTTTGGCATCATTTTACTCTTCCTCACCGGGATGTGCACATGGTGGTATTGCACAAAATCCTATACTTAGAATACATATAATGTACTGCATGAATGGCCCTTGGGCAATTTAGCATGCAATCCTTGAGCTAATTACCTTTGATATTTTTTTTGCCCTTAGCCTACAGTAAAGAATAAGATAGAAACTCCTTAGACCCCAAAGATTCAACAGCAAAAGCTCTGTTGAAATTGGAGAGATTTTAAGTGCATGACTAGTATCTGTAGTGAGGCAGTGCAGCTTACTTGAGCAGCAGAGGGGACAGCAGTGGATTTAGAGAGGGATTTCATTAGGGTGAGTTAGACGAAATGGTGGTCCAGACCTCAGGGAATGGGGTGAAAAGCCCACTGGACTGCAACACCACTAGTGGGGTTGACAGCTTTGGGTTAAAGCATCTTAACAATATGGACACTTCCCTAATTAAGTCTTCACTTGCTTTTAGAAACTTAATTGATGAGATAATTGGGTGGTGGTGAGGGTCTCTGGCTAATCACTCCTTTGGAGGATTTTTAGACATAGGAGGTGAAATTACTTTTATAATTGTAGCCATGCGGGCTCTGATGGGGAGAAACCATAAAATCAATTGATGGATTGTTTGTAGGAGAATTTCTGGGCAGATCAGAGTTAAAAGTCACAGAGGGATTTCAAGTCACTTTACAGATATTTATCATCTTCAGCATCCAATTAAAAGTGTTATATTATAAATGTGCATATTACATGATAAAGCATATATATTTAGAAAGCGTGTCTTTTTGTCACACTAGCAGCTTGGTTTTAAGAATGGTGATGTAAATTGGTCATTACACCAGACTGAAGTATCACAACAACCTTGGAGAGGATTGCTGTAGATGTTTCACAGACAGTTATGATGTCCAGATAGATAAGCCTACTGACTTTGGTGACCCCCTAAGTTTTTATTTTGAGCAAAACAGCAAGTCAGTAACTTTGGTTATCCTGACAGATATCTTGTTGTCTTCTGGATGGATCAACCAAATTTTTTCCCTAACAGTGGATGTTTTCGGGAAGACAAACTGTAATGACTTGAATGACACTTGATTTGGTTTCGAGTACAAATGCTGCAATGTTGCATCAGCATCATTGGGTCACAACTGTTTGTCCATTTTTTGTATAATAATAGCTGCTCAAGTAATAAGCAGAACTAATTATTGATTACAAATCATTAATTTATGAATATAAAATTTATTATTGATTAATAATTTCTGATTGTTATATTATTAATAGTATTAATAACAAAGGAAATAAGATTGTGAAAACTATGCCCACAATATATTTCAGTATGTTAGAGTTGTTACTTTCATCATGCAACCAAGATAATCTTAGCATTTAGCTCAAAGCACTGCCATGACTCATTACAACGACTAACAGCACAGTGACTGAAGTCTCTAGTCTCGCTTGCCTGGCAAAATATCAACAAAATAATTTTACACACCGAGAAAAAAAAAAAATTAGTGAGCTACTTAAAAACTGTTATCAAGACAAGAAGTCTTAATTTTAATGAATATTATTATATGTTAAACACAACAGATTCAAGGTTTAAGGTAACTTTATTATTCTGATTCAGACGACAAGTGAACACTTATTGTGATTGGGAAAGGGATATGCACTTTATTACAATCTCAGTACTCATTTTACTTCCAAAAGGTGTTGACAATGCTTTACATCTAAGTACCTTAGAAATGATCAGAGTTACAAGACCTGAAATCAATAGACACAACTTAAAGATCACTGTTCCGACCGCCGAAGGAGACGGAAAATTAAAAAAACAGAGCTTCCATATGATAAAAACTGCAGTGAAACAAATTTATTTTACTGCAGAGTATATTAAAATGGTGATCTTGGTGAATAGTAAACAGTAAATACCATGCTGTGCTCATTTTGTGATGCATTAAAATCCACTGTAAATCCAAAAGAATTTCCCTAACTGGGTCACACATCAGATCTGCAAACTAAGCATACTTAGTCTGAAGCCTTTAAAAATTCTTTGGACTCCCAAACCAATCACAGTGTAGCAAAGGCAATGCATGCTTTTTATCTTTGCTAATTCATGGTTCATATAATACATGGAGAAAGATTAGATCTTTATTCATCTGCCAGCCTTTTCATCCCCTGATCCATCATGTCAGAAGTCTATTAGTACAGTGCCTTGATAAGAGAAATAGGTCACACCATGCTGACAAAAAAAAAAAAATGCTGTAGCTTTGTTAAAAATATGACATGCTGCACCCAATTTGAGAATCTTTAGAAAAAA
This sequence comes from Acanthurus lineatus, assembly GCA_029814665.1. Classification (NCBI taxonomy): domain Eukaryota; kingdom Metazoa; phylum Chordata; class Actinopteri; order Acanthuriformes; family Acanthuridae; genus Acanthurus; species Acanthurus lineatus. The sequence continues at coordinate 21,179,456 of JAPZDV010000001.1, read as the reverse complement.
TACAGTTAAAGTGAGGTTTTAGCCATCAGAGTAGGCCTTCAAATAGTCATTCTATGCCTTTTGGATGTCTCTGCATAGTTATGCCAATAAGGATATTAAGGAAATGCAAATGCACCACCATGCTTCCTTACCTGGGGCAATGCAGCCTGTTCTGTATCAACACAGCAACCAAAGCTGAACCGTTCACTTTACCTCAAGTACAACTGCAGCCCATGACAGCCAGAGGTATAAAGCACAGAACCACTGAAGAACCAAAATATGGTATCAATAACATGTTATCAGTGCTTACTGGTTAGTAGTAGCCACGGATTATCCAAGCATCTCTTCTATCACAGTATCAAAGAAAAAGTCTCATAACAACTATGTGTACTGACTTATTATTCCCAAAGCTATAAATAAAAGATCAATGTTCTCTTTAAAAAACATTACTCATGTTTTCAAGGGGAAGAAATCACCATATTGGAAAACATAGCCTCAGTCAATGGATTTTTCTTACCTCCCCTTTCATTTATGTTCTACTTCTCTTTATTGCAGAGGCAGCTCAATGTGCATCATCTGTGTCTTTCCTTGCAAATAATGCAGTTTCCACACTAAAAAAAGAACAAGGGTTCACCAAAGTCATTAAGCTTCACCCTCTGGGGTTCATTAATTTGTATACAAAGTTTCATTTTAATCCACCTAACAGTTGTTGAAATATTTTAGGTTGGAGCAAAGCGGTGGACGGACAGACACACAGACAGACCGACATTGCCTTTTAAAGAACCATGCCGATAGCAGAGAACCTTCCACCCTTTGACATAATGCCTCCCGAGGCAGAACACAAAAATTTTTATGCATTCAATATGCATTATAAATTTACATGGAGTGGGGGAGGGGGACTCAGTTAAACCTAGTCTGTGTGGGGCCTGTAAGCTATTCGAGAACAGCAGAGGGGTCACATGTCTCTATCGCTGCATGGAGCCAAATTTTTTCACCAGCCACTCATCCATATTTGCATAACCTCTTTATTTGCCATGAGAAACTTATATCAAAGGTTTCTAATAACATTTTGCTTCAACATCTCTGTGACTATGAGAGTGTGAGAGGGGAAGAAGAAAGGCAGGCTAAAAAAAGGGGGGACAGTGATTGAGTGCAGACCTCTTGTTTTGTTCTTTATACCATGACAGCATTCTTTTTTGAAATTTCTGACTGCAATATATGCATAATTGGTGGATCAGTTACGCTGATTCCTCATGCACAACTTTTAAAGATCTGAAATATCATGCACTTAAATATCAAAAGGAATTTTAAATGGGTTTGTGTTTACTTGATTATTGACATTCTTGCATAATGAAATCAGAAAAAGAAAATGAGAAAACAAACAAACAAACAAAAAAACATTTCATGTTCCCTAATTATTGCATGTTTTTTCATTGCATGCAACTAGGCTCTCCTCAGTGTGGTTTTTGAGTTCTGGGAGTTCACTCTTGCCATTACTTTAGTATGTTGACTCACATAAAATACTTGTAACTGTGACTCTCACTGGTGACTTTGAAGACACAAGTAGCATAAATTTTCTTTTCTGGAAATCCCACTCTATGGCTCTAACTGGGTCTAGTAAATTGACTTAATTATTCAACTGAGAGATAAATCATCAACCAATAAAAACAAAAGACAATGGCACGGGGTAAGTGCTGGCTACAGGGAAAGAGAGACATTGAAAAAACATGGGTTGACTTTTTGCCTAAAGGTTCGTGTGAACTAAGTCAGCTGAAAATCCTCAAATGTCAGCTGATTGCTTGCTAACACTTGTGAGTGTGAGAAACATGTCGGCCTATAATGACCATTACATTTTTTCTTTCCCATTGTGTAAATTGGAAATGGTATTATTTGCAGGAATTTTAGCTGATTACATTTCCATTTCAATTATCCACAGTATGGAGGAATTAACCTTGGTCCACCATTCATTTCTATAATCAACATGACAACCATCAAACTGCAATCAAGGAGACCTGACTTAAGCTTGCAGACTAAACTTCCATATAAAGGTCTGTGCATGTTCACTTTACAAGGTTATTATCAGTAATGGGTACTTGATCCATGATAATACAGAAAACTGCAAGGCAAATCAAGCTAAATGAACAGAGTTTAAAAAGACAGAAAAACTGATTCTCCAATGTGAGGTAACATACAGACTCTGTTTATTTGGCATAAATAATGAGGCAATGTAATTGGTCTTTAACTTGCCAATTATGATTACCAGCCAAGCAGGCTAACTAACCATTATGAATGTAAGCATGCAAGTTAGCCAACTTATTTTGTTGTCTAGCTTGTTATTAGATCACCAACACAGAGGCCTTTATCACACAAAGCAAGACTTAATGTGATTTATTTTAGTATAGATTTCTGATTTTTTATTCCTGATCTGGGGCAGTGTAAATGGGGAGGAGAGTTAATTGCCCTTGACATTCATTTGTTCAAATGTTTCATAGATTAGGATATGGTTGGCAGGTTACACAAGTATCAAATAACCAGACTTGGACTTTTCTTAGGAATCTCCTTTAACATTAAGTAGTTAGCTGGCGAACATTGCAACATACAACATTTGGTTTTATTTTTTCCTCTTTTCCCACATTTCCCTACTTTCTTAGCTGTTTGTGGAAAAACAGAAAAACAGTGAGCTGAAGTTAATTATAAGGCTCAGATGTATAAGTATTTTGCTTCGATGCTAATTGCTAAGCAAACCTATTCTGGGCAAAAAAAAATTGAAGGCAACTGGACTCGGTAATATGTCGTTTTTTGACGTTTTGCCTCTTATCCAAGGGGCTTCATCAGTTCATGCTCATCAGACTAGGCTAGGCCTGTCTGACAGGCCTGGATGAATGAGAACATTCGCAGATATCTAAGCAAACATATCAACCTCTCCAACTGAAATAAAGACAAAGATGGGAAGAAAATGTGTCTGTCATGCTGTGACAGACTTCATTAATAAATGTAGTGTAAAACAGAGAAATTAACAAGAGTAGCTGAACTGCATACTTCTACTGCTAAATCTTCCTGTGAATATTCGAAATAAACATGTGAATTCAAGGATTAAATTCAAGGATTAAAAGAAAAAAAAGATTTAACCCAGAACCTGCTCACACGGTGCAGTTGCCTCTGAAATCCACAAGGGTCCACCAAACAAAATATTGCAACTGCACAAAGTAGCAATGATCAATAGAGTGTGAAATTCTCTGACTTTAAGACTGAAAAATGAAAAAAGGCCCGGACAAGTGTAATCCCAACAGTATAAATCCGACCATCACACGGTCAATGTTTTCTTCCCCTGTTACTCCATATTTTTCCCTATCTCCACTACAAACTTCTTACAAACAAAGCCCTACAGTCCAGATTCATCAGAGTTTAATAGATGAGATGGGATTCCATTGATCTTGAATTCTGTGAGGTCTGTCACACGCCATCTGGAAACCACAGTAGGAATCCTCCCAGAGGCCCTTGCAGCAGACAGAGCTTGAGGCTTACAGATACTCAGACTTTCATTTTATTTTTTCATAAACCTGTCAAATCACTAGTATCCTGTATTTTTTGTCTTCCCCCAGAAGACTGCAGGCCTTATATTTTAAAATACAAATGTCACATTAGTGTTTGTCATGTGGAAGCCATTTTTCTGCTTACTCGTGTTATTCTTAAACTGTTCTCACTCTTCAGTCCTCCCTTCCATGCATTTTCAAACAGGATATATCTAAGTAGTGTGAGCCATTTTGGAACAGTGGCAAACACCTGAACTGCAGGTCATGTGATACAGTCCAGAATGATGAACGCCTCAATGTAAACTATTGAGTAAAAGCCATCACACAATAAACAACTGGTGTTACTTCCATAAAGAAAGGGTCAGGATTAATGTTTTGCCTGGGCCTTGATTCTAGCCAGAAGTTCACACAGGACAGCCTCTACCTATTTGCCAATGTTAACAGTGCCAAGGAGCTTGTCGAGACTAAAACAATAACTTGTCGCTCATACGTATATGTGTGTGTGTGTGTGTGTGTGTGTGTGTGTGTGTGTGTGTGTGTGTGTGTGTGTGTATATATATATATATATATATAT
>JAPZDV010000001.1:21148168-21174901 GCA_029814665.1 Acanthurus lineatus | reverse complement strand
TATACTACATTGAGATCAATGTATAAAATCGCAAAGAATCGCAAAATTTGATATTTGTTTGCTAAGTTGACGAATACCATAGTAAAAAGTGATTGCAATAGACACCTCTCATTGAAATAAAATGGGATAACCCGTAGAATTAAGAGATTTTCAATAACAAGAATTAACATAATACTGTCTCATTTAGAACTTGCAATAGCTGATATACTTTCTTACACATCCATTACATTCAGATCATTAAAATAAAAACTATATCAGTAAATTACCTATACTCAGTTGTTAAAACTAAGTTTATTTATAAACATGCAGTCTCTGTATAGAGTACAGTGCACATTTAAAAACTACGCAATTGCAAGGAATATTTGAAACATAAAGTGTAAATTTTTTGATGCTAATTCATACCTTTATTTAAAACTGATTTATGAAAGCAAGCTTTATTAGCACTCAACACAGATTTCATTGGAAAAATTCAGCCCTTTTTGTTAAAAAAACTGAAATAGATTAGATTTTTTGTTGGAATACAGCAACAGCACACAAAAAGTTTTAATATGCAGTACTTGCATATTATAATACTAGAGAGCAGTGCTGTCAAGGCCTTCTCTCTCGGTGGAGCCTGACATAATGAATTGCTGTAGGAGTTCTTGCTGGGACATGAACAAAGGAGTCCGTTTTAAATATCAGACACTATTTGAAGCTTTTGCTATCCAGCAAGAAGTCCACGCTCTCCATTCAGACCTCCATCACTTAATCTTTAATCTACTGTACTCTGTCATTGGAAATTTCTTTTCCCCACGTCCATCAAGACCTTTGCTGAGCACTCACTACTCACACAATCAATCTAATCACTTCACACAAATACAGGCATCCACCAGCAAAATGAAGAGATGTTTCTGAGTGAAAAAAGCTGACTTTTTGCTTTTTTGATTTGCTTTTTACCCTCCTTGGGATTACTATGAGCAGACACTCAGCAGCTGAAAGAGCAATAATGCAGCGTGCATGTCACAGTGCACACAAATAAACTGATGTGCACACCATACAGACATAGACTTCTCTGTTCGTCAACACAGGAGCAAAATGTTGAGGCACTTTCCAGAATATTGTCTTCATTGGGTAGAAAGTTTTGTATGCAATTTGTGTATGTTTTATATGGTTAAGCTGACATCATTTATCCACTAAACTATTTAAGCAGATATCAGATGGGAAAACGCAATGTTGCTTTATGCCTTGAGAATAAATAAACAAGATAAACTGAAATATTCACCAAGGCCAACAGTGTCACGAATATGCAAACCAGGGACCCAAATGCAGACAAAGTACAAAATGGTTCAAACGAAAAGCAAGCTTCATTGAAAAAAGAAAAGTTGGTATATCAATGTCAAACGAAAGACAAAAACTTCAAAACTACAAACCAAGACTTGGGAAGTTCGAGACCATGAGCAACTTTAGAGCAGAAATAAACATATTTACAGCCTGGTCCAAAAAACATTTTTTTTGTCTACAGCTTCTCTACCATCTCATAAAAACTCTGAGGGGGGTGAATTTTTTTCTAACTCATTTGTTAATTTTATAGTTAAGCTTAAAATTTAGCCATTTTTGCATAAATGAGGGCGTGGCCTCATGTTTGACATGAGCGTGATTGACAGCCTGTTGACGACTAGCCGGGGGCTGTTAGCTGAGTGGGTGTGGTGTCCGTCCTTCCCCCTGCCTTAGCCCCTCCTCTTTTCCCATATTTGGTTTTTGTCGTTTAGGTGGGCTTTGGGCGGAGTCAGGCGCAGACAAATGGCAGCGCCCAGGACGAGATTTCCTAGGCTTCAATTTTGCTCAGGCAGAAACCAATGGGTGACGTCACGGAGGGTTTGTCCAGTTTTTTATACAGTCAATGGTTCCAACCTTATGGTTCACAAAATAGGCTTCACCTCACAACGTTTAATCTACACTACAAAAAACAGCCCTGTTGTGCTTCAAAAACAAGTACAGACATAGTTTTTCCGTCTGGACTTATGAAATTCTTTTTACAAGTCGCAAATCAAGTTTAAACATTTGGTATATTTTGTCTGCTGAAATTAGCTAGCTAAACAACTAAGACACACAAGGCGAGGTCTCTGTTGACAGACATATCATTGTCATAAATCTGCCTGATACTTGGCATGAACATGAAGGAGTCCATAAAAATTGCATATGCGGAGTACCAACTGGAAAACATGTAAACATCAGTAGTGATAAGCAGTGTGGTACACTCTTAACCGAATTAGTTGACTTTACTCGCAAATCGCGTGGAAACCTGTTGCCCTATACCACTTTAGTTTTTTCACAAACTGAAACTAAACATGTCGAGTTGTACTAACACGGAACCTTAACTTTTTACGCAAGCTGAAACTAAACGTGAAGTTGTACAAATATGGAACCTTAAGCTTAGTATTTATATTTATTAGTAGTGTATACTCAAAATTAGATAAAACTAGCTATTATGACTTGTTGATACTCAACATTTATTGCAATTACTGTATTTTCCCCTAATTTAATTTTTTTTTTTAAATATGATATAAATATTATTTTCATTAAAGTGGATGGAAAAAAAGAAACTCCTCTAAATGCTCAAATGCATTTTATTTTAAGAAAAATGGCAAAACACAGCCATCTTGTTACGACAAACTTAATATCAGGTCCACATCAACATGTCAACCTAAAACCTGAAAAAGGTCTTTTCAAATCACTGAAACAATTATGTGTGTGGGTGTTGGATGTGTCTGTGTTGTTTGTGTGGGTGCTGAATGTGTCTGTGTTGTTTGTGTGGGTGCTGGATGTGTCTGTGTTGTTTGTGTGGGTGCCGAATGTGTCTGTGTTGTTTGTGTGGGTGTGTGTCTGCGTTTTACATGTGTCTGATTGTCAGCTTGTTTTACTGGCAAAAAAAAAAAATGTAGCCAACAGCTTCTTACAGTAGACTTGACATCTCTTTACATTGCGAGCTGATTTTTTAAAGTCTGTAGCTTCGGCACAAGGTCAGTGTGGCCTAACGACAGCAATACCTGTTGGATGAACTCAATTGTGAGCTTCATAGTCTTGGGGTAGTTCAGATGGAGTGCATACTTGAGTCCAAACAGAATGTACAGTGCTTTTGGCAGATCTTGAATGTTGTCCGTCACAACTTATCCCTCAACGATGATTTTCAGCGAGGTTGGACTGAGATTGGGAAGATGTGAGTACGGCACCTTCACGCTCAGTGAGACGTATCTCAATGTCAAGGTCACGAAAAGAACCATCATCATCAAACTCCTTAATAAAGAATAACAAAAGAGAACAATTATTACATGAGATTTCTCATTTGAAAAAACAACTTTAATCAATATAAGAGTGTCATGGTGAAAAATAAGTAATGGTGAAAATTATAAGAGAGCAAGAGCTTACTTACAAAGCCTGCCTTGAAGAAGTTTGTCGGGTTGTTCACAAGGAGGATGGGAAGCCCTCTGAGCACCTGTGTCTGGACCGCAGTTGGCTCTGTAGTCCTCTGGGAATTAAACACAGTACCAAAAGTTATATAGCTCTAATGAAAAACAAATAATAATCTATAAGAAAGCTTAAACAAACCAAGCAATGTTTGGATTGAATTACACAACTAATAGAGTTGCATTGTGATATAATGTTTTTACAAAACCTGTGAAAAAACAATGCCAAGTACATAATTTGTATGGACTAACACTGGTCTGTTGTGAAATCTGTGTCAACAACTGTCCAATATTCCCTCTCTTGGATCGAAATAACTCAAGGAGATGAGGACTGTGCCAATCGATGCTCTCTGACAGCGGCTGAACCACTATTTTATCGCATAAAATGATGGTTATATAAAATTTATTAAATGATACAGTCGCGGAAACTCGCGGCATGTGAGCCATCCTCAGACTGTTAACATTAAGCTAACTTTAACATTCAGCCGACACTATTTTAAGTGGACATTAGCTAGGGTTAGCAATAAGCATGCATGTATTTGCACCATGCACAGGTTCAAACAGTAACACTGGACAGAAAAAAAAAAGCTGCGTCAACAACTTATCAGCAAGCTTTTGGGTATTAAAAATTCCCACAAAGTTAAGTAGGCTACAGTAGTTTTTTTACATACTAACCATTCCACTTGGAGTAAGGCTGTTTTCTAGGCAGAGTACTGTCTGCTGCCGATGGCTGTGCTCGTCCCGCCAGAGCCCGTGAACGCACGTTACAAGATGCTGGTGGTATGACTTGACCGGGCAGGTTTTTGAATTAGCTGCCTCCCATTTCTTATGAAAGTAAACATACCAATTTATCTCTGCTAAACTTGATAAGTGCAATGAATTTTTAAGCTAAATAGTACAAACAACTAATGTTGTTTAGTAATGATAGCAGGTTTTTTCAAAACATAAAAGAATAAGTAATGATCACTCAGAAGTTTAATAAGAATCAAAATGTGGGTTTACAGTGTAGTTCCCAGTGAACATGACTGGACACTAACCAAAAAACAGCTTCCAAAACTGAGTCAGCTGAGAGGAATGCAGCTAACTGAGCTAGCTAGCTAACAGTATGTAGCTAGATAGCCTACAGTTAGATTTAGCTAGAAAGTAGCATACTTCAGGAATAAAGTAAAACTCCTAAATCACCACCGCACTTATTCCCTGTCTTGAAACTGATCTTTTAACATTTAACAACATCTTTTTGACAAGTTCAGATTGCTGCTGCTATACTTGAGGTCAAGACAATTAGTCATGACCAACCTGTTGACATTCCAATGACAAGTCCAGCTTGTACCACTTTGGTTGAGGTCAAGGAAAATATTAATGACACTATTATGACAGCAGCATCATTACAGATACTGTCACGACCAATGTATCACTTTAATGAAAGGACAGTTAATAAAGCTAAATAGTTTATACAGTTTTCATAACAAGGCCTGCTATAGTATGTTTCATGTGTTAAAACAGAGACAAAGCCTAGCTATGTTGTTAATAATAAACACATCTCCAACAGTGTCAACTTTGCATTACAAGTGACATAGAGACCGAATGACCATGACATAAGAGATTCCTTCATGTTCCTGACAAGTGCCAAGTTACTCTTATGTACACCCCTTCAAACAGAATGTTACCAGGGTCTCTGAATAATTGTACCACGTTCTGCATGTCTTGATCTCACCACATGCTTGTTTTCCCAGCGCTACATTTTTCATGTAGTTGACAGCACGCTGAGCCTCAGATCCTGTAAAAATGTGCGACTAATAAAGATCTTGAAGATCAAGAGCTGTGAATTTACAGTGTTTGATGACACCATTCACTGAAATGCAAATATCATTCAATGCTTTGCAAGGATTTTTTCCTTGTAAGCTCCTGAGAATGAGATGAAAATTATGTATGGTGAAATGTGAGCACAGTGCTGTGACAGAGGAAGAATAATTTATGGTAATCAGGGCTGAAAACGGCCAAAATTGGACTGTATGGAACCTTTTATTTTAGCATCCAGAGCATTATTGCGTTGAAAAACTCAGTATAGCCACAGTGCTTCTATTCTTACTGTAAAAAGACTAGGGCATAACCAAGCCCTTTTTTTGGGGGGGGGGGATTCCATTTCTCAGATTATACACCACAAAATCTTTTTTTTTTCTTCTTCACTTAATGAAACAGTAACTTTATACCAAATAGGTCTTACAAGCCAAATACCTGCAGACATACAAATGATCAAATCAAGAATTTGTATTTTAACTACTATATTATTTAATGGAGCACAAAATATAAGTATCTAGTTTTATAGGTTACCTAATAAAACTGAGAAGGTGACTGCATCTTGTATATAAATTCACTATCCTTTACCACATGAACAGCATTACTCATTACCCTTGTTAGATAATGACACTGTTGGACAACACCACCATGAAAAAGTTTTTGTTAGTCTCATCTAGCAGCAAGTTTATGCATGTTTGACCCACTTCGGACAGGGTGCTAGCAGTGGCTAAACTGTAGATTACAGCCTAAAAAAGGATGTTAATTACAGCTTAATAAAATAAATTTTGGATTTTTGGCCAGACAAGCAGTATGGACTCCTGTTAAGCTTTTTGCCAGTTATTTCAAATGTTTCAAAACAAGTACCCAGCTCCTTTAGTTGTTTAGAAGGATGCTGTTTTGCTCTGAAGCTTAAGAAATGTTGAGAGAAATGTAGATAGAGACTGAATTATTTGGATGTAATGTTCTGTTAATTTTGATGTCAAGCAAATGTGTGTGTGTGTTTTGTTTTTTTTTTAATTCTGTCTTTGTTATTTAAAATGAGAAGTATCTATCTATCTATATCTAGTAAAACTCAAAAGTTTTCATTTCCAGTCTTGGCTGTCATAATGTTTTGGAACAGTTTTACACATTACATAATGCTGAGCTGTGAATGAGGTGTTAAGTTTTTGTACAAATATACATTACTATATTTATTAGATGTTCAAGAGAACTGCTAAGCACATTTGTGTTGGCAGATGGTCTAAAGTTTCACTCAAATAGCAACTACAGCCCATGTACATATGGTTGAGCATATGTGATGCAATCTTTGTGAGCACTGTCACACTAAGCCCTCAATGAAACTGCTCAAAATTGTCTATAAATACTTTGTGAATGCACTCCAGATGCTCAAATCTGTGCACCATAATTACTGCATATTTTACTAAAAAAAGTATCACCTTATTACAATCATGAGCCATGAATATATCTGCTTTGTGATGTATGTTTTGGTTATTTGCTGTCTTAACACCCAGGTAAAGCCAAGCAATTGCTGTCCTCCCAGGTTTAATCCTTCAATTCAGAGAGAAAGAGGTGGTGGGATGTCAGTTTGATGAAAGGAGCTGTGACAGGTAAAAGGGGAAAGAGAGAGGCAGAGAAGAGCTGTTGTGCCAATCAAGTTAGTTGGAGAAAACCACACGCTTTCTTCTTTAATGAATGAGCCAGTGTCCCCTCTAAGAGGACAAGCATGTGAACCACAGTTGCACATTGTTTAGCTGAATTAAGACAAGTGGTCGAGAGACACGGAGGGAAAGATGTGGAGGAGCGGGAGGAATCCATCTACAGTTAGAGTAGGAGAGCACAGCTGAGAACATGATAGAAAACAAAGTCCTGTGTCAATTTCACACGTTGCACAAGACTCTACTGAGCAATGTACTTTCTCGTGTATGTAAATAACCAATGATATCAACAGGCAAAGTGGTAGTGCTGCCTGCAAACAAATAAATAAATAAATGAATAAAATCATGCAGAACCCCCTGCACTTGTATTAATGAAGTGTAACACCCGGCCTTTTTTTTCCCTCCTGCAGAAAAAGCAGCTCCTGCCACAGTATTCATTGATTCATATCTGATCTCTTGTCTCCTCACCTTGGGTTGATAGATCTTTAATGGTTGATGTTCACTCCAGATGGATTGATGCAAAGTCTTTGACTCTTTTGCAAGGTTCATTGCAGGCCGGTTCAACCTGCTCTGTCAGGGGCTAGAACACAGTATCATTAATAATACAGGAAGAAGACAATACACCTTGGCTTCCAGCACACAAGTCCAAATTATTGAGTTGCCTTGTGGGACAGGGGAATCATTGACCATGTAGGATGCAAATGGTTCTAGAATTTACAATTGTAATACTTTTAGAAAAACAAGTATTTTAGCCTTAATGGATTATTTACATTCTGAGTGACTAATGTAGTTTAATAATCATGGATTTTTTAGCTAAAAACAAATAGCCCCGCGGTCCATTCAGACACAACGGCACCACTGCGCTCTAAAACCAAACATGTCCAGTGGCTTCGCCATGTCACGATGGGTTTATGCTGGGTTAAGCAAAACAGTTGTGTGCATCCTAGCAATTTGCTGGGTTTCAGTGGCATGGTGACACTATGTCTGCACTGAACTGAACCCAACAGGATGCAGCTCATATCCCAAAGGGCCTTCTGGAAGCAGACTGAGGCATTAAAATGTGTTGGTGTTATTAATACACAGATTTACCAAAATTGTATCAAGTTCGCTAACAAAAAGCCTTCTACTGATTACTGAGGCTTTTGAGTATCAAGTTGACTAACAAAGTTTTCCGTTTGAACACATCGATGGGTATCAACCTGCAATAAAAATGCAATATTAAGCAGGTTTTAAAGAATTGTCCTCTTTGTATTTTAACATCTGTTAGTCAGTTAGTTTTTTGGTTTACATGAAATGTGCAGATGCTAAGCACAGGATGGTTCATTAAGCCTTTTTTTGGTTTACGGCTCTTCAAGAAATTTTATCATGTTTATTACCTATGGGCCATTTTAATTATAAAACAAAAAAACGTATTGCACCAGGTGTAGTAGTTTTTTTATTGCCTGAAGCAGTAACACAACTGTTGCAGTGACACAGTGTGGTACTTATATTATTCAATCACTGCGAGATGATACACTGCATAATGTATATGCTGAAGCATTAGGATGCGGCATCCTGCACAGCTGGTGAACCACATCTTAAGGCAGTCTTCCTTTCTTCCCAGCTAATGCCCTGCAGTCGGAAACATTTGTCAGAGCAAAATAAAGAAACAACAACAGAAGTCAATATGTGTCAAATAAAATCAATTGTCTAATTAAGGAAACAGCAAGGAGGATTTTTCACAGACAAATGATATGTAATAGTCTATACTTTTTTTTTTCCTTCTGGATTTGTTGCTGCTGTAATCACACTGAGATTGAATTACTGTTTAATCAAATAAACAAAGAAACAAAATTAAAGCAAAAACTTTGACAAATAAGGCAGATTTACAGACTTAAATGCATATTTTTTTTGTTCAGATGGTCTTTTTTTGGGAATCATCTGTCCTTCTTAACTGTTGAGCTAAAAAAAAGGTGTTGTTGTATGTAACACATTAGACTTTAATATAATTGTAAATTTGAGAATATTACACCTCATGGTTTGTCAAGTATTTCATGTGCTAATCTTGATTTATGAGACATTTGATCTAAACACACCAGATTAAAATCAAACTGCATAATTTCTGTGTTTTACTAGTATAACCAGATGTCAATAATCTGATCCGTCATGGCCCCTCCTGACTACTGTCACTCTATTACTGACCACTGAGTGCACCTGTTGATTGTGGCACATGCAACACAATGCAATGGCTTCAGCTTCCACAGTCTGTATGATGGGGAAACTGCAGTGAGCCTGGTCTCATTCAGGGATCATGAGCAGAGGTCATGGCCTGATGGTTCAGCTTGGCTTCACTCACTTACCTTCCCCCTCAAACTGGAAAAGTCACTTCCTGTGGGTTTAGATTACTCACTCGCTGCCAGTTATCAAAGAGCACGACTACATCCCCCTCTCGTTTTTACAGCGAAAAAAACTTTCATCCTTTTCCCCACAATGAGCAGTTTTGTTTATTTACCCTCAAAGTAAATATTATACAAGAATATAGAAGCAGGCAAGGTTTAGTACAGATTGGACTGTATATCAGTCAAGACATTTCATATTAAAGACGATTTGTCACAGGGCCAAGGGAAAATAAAGGTCGCACTGAATAATAAACAAATACTGTATGAATAGGGTATGGCGGTTTGGGCCGTAAGCTTGAGACACGTCACATTTTCAATCTCCACCAGTGGGAGGACAAATCGCCTGAGAGGAGGGATTAGGGAAGTGAATCACTGATGGAATAAAAGCCCCTTGTTGTAGCTTTGTAATTGTCTCTGCCATATTTACATGTTAAAAAATGGAAATCTTTTGTTAGGTGCTGGCATGAAAATCGTTCTCCTATGAGTCAGCAACGATGTTAAATATTCATGACTTTATGTGGAAAGCGGCATTTAGGTCCAGGATGCCAATGAGAAGTAAGCAAAGGCGCGGATTAGCAGAGGTGACAGGGTTGATGAATACAAACATTTAGGAGATTATGTTTTTGATTGGAATAATGCTTTGCAGGCAGATTTATTCGGAGCATTGGGGGAATGATTAGATTTCCACCCCCATCATCCATATGGAATTTTGACATGCTGTGTACGCCGGCTCCCCAGAGGTGGCGTGGCATTCAGTTTTCTTCTGTGGAGGGGGAATTGATCCACAAGGTGACACCCAGTATAAGAACTGTCAATAGAAGGTCAGGAGCTCTCTACCGCCAAGCATACAGAGTGTGTACTAAGCCTCCTGTGCAGCCATGCAGTGTCGATCAATGTTATATGAGAAAGTTGTAAACATCCAACCGAATCACCTGCAGCTTTGCATTGGATTGCAACAGAAGCAGAATCAGGAGTTTTGGATGAAAGGAGTGAATTCAAATTTTTTTTGACAATTTTACAAAACAACACTCATGAGTGCAGGTAGTTTGATAACTTGTCCTACAAAAAAAAAAAAGAGGGGAAAAAAATAGACGCTGATACAGGCATTTCTAACGAGAGAATAATAGATGGGATCACTTTCATGTGACAGACAAAGAACCTTCAAGCAACATTGTATTTCTGTTTGATGTTTCCTTGTCAGTGTCGGTGAGATAACAAAAGAAACACAAACACACACACACACACACACGCACACACACACACACACACACACACACACATACAGACACATAGACACTCAGATGCATGCACGATTATAGCAGGGAAAAACTTCAGAGATGAATTTCTGTTCTTAATGTTTGACTTTGATCTGCTATATTTGATGTGCACTACTGAATGAGCGAGTTCCACTATTTTTTTTCTCTTTGACCTGCTTCAACATCAAATAAGCAGTGGCCTTTTGAACAGGGGATAGAAAGCTTGCAAAGGTATTGTGAGGCCCAAAAATCACAATAGAAAGTATCTAGCTCCTTTAAGTTGATTGCAAGAAGTTGATGCTTTCACTTATTCTCAAAGAAAACATTTATTTTAAGGATAATGAAAGATCCAGTAAGAACATATACACAACATCAACAGTTGATTGTGCTTAAATTTCAGGCTTTGACTACCGTGCAGGGTTTGACATGCACATTCATGGATGTAGAGAATGTGTAAAATCTAGCTAAGTTTTGTGCATAGATCATTTTTTTCCTTTTTTCCCCCCACTTTTTTTTTATGTTCAAATCAACTTTCAGCAGAGACACAGCAGACCAGCAACATTTCATCCAGCCCTTGAAAAGAATATTTAATGTATAAGACATGATAGTGTTCAAATGAGGTGTGATGCTTAACATAAGCCAGAAAAGTTTGAATTCTTAATCAAGCTTGCTAATACTATCAAATTTATTATAAAAATAAAGATAAAATGAAATAAAAAAACAAAGAAATTAAGAAAAAGGATTTTATTTCCTGCTTTGATCTCCCCATCATTACACTACATTATTCAAATACATATCCAAACTCTGGCTTTTGTTAACATAATAATTCAATCAAAGTCATCTTGAGAAGTTAAAATGTTCATATTAAGTTAAAAGTAGTGCATTCTCCAGATACTGTGCAATTAGTTACAAATATGGGTAATTCTGAAGAAAACTCAATGTTCTGGGTGACAAATACTAAACCTTCTGCACTCAGTAACACACTGCATTTGGTGTAACCATTGGAAAGCTTTTTTCCTTTTTTGTTGTTTATTTAGTTATTTAGTAACCAAGAGAGAGTCATACTCACCACTAAACTTGTAATCTGTTTGTTGTGGTGGTATTTTGAATTGCTCTGGCAGATTCAATCCAAATTGAACTTCATGGCCACTGGTTTTACAGCCATAATCTACATGAGGCAATTCAAATGTGAAATTGGCTGGGATTTTCCTCATAAACTAAATGTACACAGCATTTTAGGAGTACAGTTGATCACTATGCAATATGGAGCATTTTAAAAATTTGGACTCAGTTTAAACTGTAAACAGGTATACATTTATAAATACAGGGGCCCTAATGGACATTCACCACATAATTCTTAACTGCATTTGTTCTGAATTACTTTAAAGGGAAACCTTGCCAATTTGAAACCAGATTTGTGTCATTAAAATGTGTTCAATGTGCATTTAATGTTTCCCTACAATTGTCTGTGGTGTGAGGTATTTGCATTACTCAGCTCCACTTCCACTTGTTTTTACACCTTTCAGCCCTGAGCTGAAAATGTATGTTTTTGAACTGCTTACATGTTTCTGCATAGTCTCTTTTCACCTCCAAATATAGATATGTTGCACATTTACTCATTTTAAGATCACTGTGACTCTTTCAAAATAAAAAAAAACAACCTTTTTTATGGGATTAGTTGCAGTCAAGACCATGTTCATAAAGACTTTAGGGTCGCATGAAACAATCTGAAATGTGTTCAGAATATGAAGATGTCAAATGTAATCGCTCAAAGCAGATCAGCAATGCAATTGATAGCTGAAACCCTCTGGTTAGATTGACAGCAGCTATAAGCTCAGAACAGCATCAACTAACAAATGAGAAAGGCAGCTCTAGACACAGCTTCTGACACAGGTGAGAATAACCGAAACAGGTACAAATGTGTGTTGGCTTAATTAGGGACATTTTGAGGCCAGATTTAGCACGACTCAGTAGGATCAGGATCAATAGGTGGGATATAAAATTTTGTTCCTATTTGGTTAGATCCAAATTGAGTTTCCCTTCAAGTGACTTGATCTCAGTCATTGTAAAAGTCTTGTAATAGTCTTATCATAGGTTTCTAACAGAGTTAATATATCTTGTCTTGTCTTTATCTTCTTTTATGTCCAGGATCAAAATGACCCTGAAGAATGCTTAAGCTGAACTGAAAACCAAGATGTGAAAAAAATTAGACTGGCTTTAAAGGACAGGAACTCCCTGCAGGCTGTGGACTTGCCTATCAAGATACCTTGTGTGTTACTGGTGAGAGCAGTTAGTGCAAGCAAAAAGATTTAATTTCCTTGTACATTTTGTGCTTTGAAGTCTCTGTTTTTGTCTTTATGCAGATGAAAAGAGGAGAGTCTGCTAAACCCACAATCAACCATGCAAAAACTACAAGATGTATGTTGGATATAAAATTCTCTAACATTCCAAGGTCAGTGTCTGTTTTTTAGTATTTCTGTATGTTTCTTAATCTGCATGCCTAAATTCTCTAATTCCACATTTTACTGGTATAAAGCACATAAAAAAACAACACTTAAGAGTCCATAGCAGTGCAGGCTGCTTTTTGAGGCTTTACTTATTTGGCTAAATGTTGTCAACATCCAAACATGGTGATAGTGACCATGTTGATGATGTTCTGCAGTAATAAGGCATTGCAGTACTTTGTCATAAACTTAAAGTTATGAGCAAACTGAAATTATGAAATGAGGAACCACTCTGGTGGCACCAGAGGAAAAGTCAGGTGGAACACCAAAGTCAGTACCCTCTTAAGAGCATGAAAGTCTGTAAAAATATGTAGTAGCTTGTCATGTTTTAGTAGTTTAGATATTTCAGTCTGGACAAAAATTTGTAGAAACAACAGCCATGTGCAGAGAATGTCAAAGCCAAATTGACTTAAACAACAGTTAAATTAAGGTTATTGCCAGCTTCAAAAATTATTGTTGCCAAAGCATGCTTCACACAATTATTGTTTTATGCAAAAATGTATCAACTTCATGCATATAACATAATGGAGCCATAGATCTTAAACCCAAAAAAAACACCAATTTTGTTATCATCAATCTTATTTTTTTTTGCAAATTCATTAGGTTCAGCAGTAAATGGCTATTCAGATATCAAGACAAAATTATTTCAGCTCTTAAGAGAAACTGAAATAACTGTCCTTCAATCAACAAAGGCTATAGTGCAACAGAAGCTAGTTGAGAGACCAGTTTGCTTGCTGGCAGCATCAGATGGAAAAATACGACAGGTAGTCTACTTCAGCCTTGTGTGAACAGCCTGCACTGTGGGCAAAGAGTCAGAATCTGTCTATTACAATAAAGTCTAGTTTGGATAGCAGTTCTGATGGATGCCTTTTTTTCCCACTCTCACTTGCGTCTATCTGCTCATCTTTTCAGGGCTTAGAGAGGATTAATGCACTAATGCAAATAGCAGCCATCTAACAGTTAAAACTTTGTTCTCAGCCACTGGATTAATGTTCAGTTATCTTGACTTCTGTGACTGGATGGTCATTCAGCCTACAGATTTTTCATCTACTATAAGTGTGCAGAGGTACAGTGCATAATTTTATCTGCCAGGGAACCTACATTACTCCACAACACTGCTGCACCTGCTGACATGTTGCATTCCCTGGTCAAGTGGTGTTTTCATGGCCCATTGTTCTATTTTCTGTTCATTTGATTTACTCAGTTAATGCTGTTTCAGACAGATGATTTCACACACCTACGCTTGTTGTACAATGTCATTCTTTCAATCAGTTTTGCCTTAAAGGTAAACTAAAGCTCAAACAGCTGCAATGTTTCACTTGTTCATAGCGGCAGTCATCAACTTGCATGACTTTGTGTAAGAGCTTCAGCCTTTGGACTTTCTCATAGACTTTGACTGCAGGTATTATTCAATCAGGAGAGCTACCCTTTAAAGATTATTTGATGATTAAGCTTGAAATACAGAACATGCTGAAAAGGGGGGTTTTGGCTAGAAGTAATGATTTACTAGTTTGTTTGTTTGTTTTCCAACAGGAGGCCTGCAACTGCTGCTTGAGTTTGTCTCATTATTGCCTTGCCTCAGTCAGGTAGATTGCTCTGCTTTTCACGTGTGGCTGGGAAGTAACTTGCCTTATAGACAGATTTTAATTGAGTTCTAGCCAGGTTATTACTATTAGGTACCCTTTGCTGATGGATTAACTTGTATCATTGACATATCATTGACAGGCACCTTCAAATCTCAGACATACCCACTTTTCTCTAATTCTGACTTTAAATATTTATTTTCTCAGCAGAGATAAATACAAATGTCTGTTCCCGACTGTAGACCAATTGGCTTAATGTTTTGCCAGAATGCAAGAGACTCAAAACAAAAAAAGGAAAAATGAACATAGTAATGTTATTTTTAATATCAATAAGAAAATAAATTAAATATAAGGTGTGTTGAAAAGATCCAGTTATAGTAAATTATTTCCAGCCAAGTCCACCACCAAAAGTCAGCTTATTATAACAAGAAAGGAAACAAATAAACTCATGAATAAATGCAAATGGATATAAATATGCACATAAATAAGCCAGGCCATGTTAGTCTGATGACAAGAGGTGTTTGGATACAGAGCTTTGCTCTATTGCTGATGCACTGTTGAGGGCAACCCTGCAGGCCTTTAAAACAGTCTCTACTACAACCCCAGCTCCCTTTTTGCAATCAAAATGCACTTACGGCACAGTTCCTTGTTCTTTTCTCTGTTTGCATTGTGCTGGTAAAGACACCTCTGTATTTTGACAGTAGCAGGGTGCGGTGCTGAACTGTATACAGAGTCTTTCAGACTGACAGGTTTTAGTTGTATGCAGAACACACACAGACATCACCTGGGGAGCAGCTGGGCCTCAGACCAGAAAAGGAAAGTTTAAGCTCATACAACAACACCAAGACAAACAAACAGGGCTACAAACACAAAGAACTGGACCTACTAACTGTGGTAACAGCATGTAAGGTGATGGATGACAATGACCAGTGTCCTCCAACTGTTCAAGAGCCATTAGAAAAGGAAATCTATATTAAGAAAACAGAGCTGAGCCTTTAAAAAGTCCCAAGGGCTAATGGCATTAAAAAGAAAAGATTGATGTGTGAAGAAAGAGTGACACACATGAAGGACACAGAAGCCAGGCCTCATCTTCAAAGACAACAAGGGCTGTCATAGCAGTGAAAATGGGAACTAACAAAATTATTTCAGAAAGTGGCTCCTAGGCTCTCAGCCAGCACTCCACCAGCAGGAAGATAAAGAGGGATGGTGTCTGCTGCTTACAACACCGTAATAACATCACTGCCTCAACATTTGTTTCCACAGTTTTTCCTCTACACAGACTGTCAAACCAATAGACATTCAATTTGATGAAATAGTTGCTTTCTATCGCTTTTCTGGATTTCATCACGTCCAAGACCTTGATGTACACTGTTAGTCTGTGTTCAGACAGGCATCTAAGGTGACAAGGCATCCCGAGAACTTTGGAACAGTCCAGGATCACAATTAGATTTCCAAAAAAATCCTGAATCTTGTCAGATTTTTCCTAGAAAAAACAGAGCCTAGTAATAGCCTAATAAAACAAAGTAGCTGAGTTAACAGTTTTTAGCTGAGCTAGACCAGAGTATATTCACCTAAAACAGACTGTTAATACTGTTTTGCCCTCATTGTTCTCTGTGAAGTTTGCTGCAAATGATGTAGCCCAAAGCAATTTATGTGGACTGTGCACTGAGCCAGACTCTATTTAAGAAAACCTGCCTTTTTCCATGCTTGTAAGCAGCTAGTAGAATATTTTAGAGGGCAATTTAGCCTGGTGTAGTTAACACACCAGTCATAATTCTTAATGATAACTTAACTCCTGGCCTTTGACCTGGTGTTCTTCATCAATTGCAGTAACAGGTGTACAAGCCTTAAAAGCGACAAAATGTCTTTTTAAATAAGTGCTGATGATTTTGAAAAGTAACTATTAAATATTCCACAGCTGCACCGCAAGTCTTCATGTAAGCAAATAAATTTTAAAGTCTTAGATGTGAGAACAGAATGTGGTGTGATGGTCATTTGGATTATTGGATTCAAATTTATCATTTAGAGGTCACACCCTTAGGGCTGATGGTCTGATTAAGTATGGAATCTTTCCTGGGGTTATTATTTCAGAATGACATTAACGGTGTCAATCAAAATCGGGTGTTGATGTAGGCCCACAGAGATCAGTGCATGAATAAACAATTTAATTCTTTTACTATATTGCAAAGAAGCCTCTGTCACACAAAATGAAGAGAGCAAGACCAAGGCCATCTCAGAGCTCCTTCTTAAGTAAACCTGTCCATAAAATTGTTCCAATCTTTTGCCATTGTTGAAAGAGAGAGTTGAAACTTGTCCTGGGGGATAAATAGTATTTTAATTTCAATTAAAATTTTGGCTTTCAATAATTATGAAAGTAAATAATGAAATAATCATAAAAACATATTACTACATTTGATTCACAACAACTGGGTTTACATCAACTTGTTTTTGTGCACATTTTCAATTTGCACATAAGAACAGGTTGATGGGAATACAAATAAATTTTAAAAATCCTGAAATATTGCAAAAAAGTTTTTACGCTTGAGTAGGGTGGAAAGGTTGGCATATTGACAAAGGGTAAATGCGAATAAGTCCAGTGGAATTCAACAATTAAATGATGATTCATTCACATAACAGTAATGAATAGAAACACACATAATCACATATTTTCCTTTACCAAATTTCTGGAGATTTGAATAAAATTTGCAATATTTTTTAATGGAAACCCTGATAATGATGCACTCTACCCAAAAACCCAAACTCACCCAAACTTACACCAGGCTGTGACACATTTAGTTCAAATAAAACCGAGATGATGGAGAGAGAGTCTCTGGTCAACAAGAAAGGTAAAACCAATTTTGATGTTAGGAAGATATCACATGGTGTGTGGTTGTGCACAGCCAGCACAGGTACACAAACCTTCATACACACAAAACTCATGTTTGGAGAGCAGGCAGGAATGCTCATTACACAGCGAGGTAGTCTCAAATAAATACCAGTAAGTATAAAGAGAACTCCCACATGCAGCTTGCAGTGCATGTATTTGCACTCTACAGAGATGACTCTGTGCAAAATGTGTCATGTCCTCCTGTCACTGTGACACTACACTTAGGCTCACTTAGACACACAATAAACAAGACCTTGACAGAAATAAACCGCTTCATTTCAGGCAGTTACTCGCGTCAAACCAGGAGGGGACGAGCCATAATTTTTAAAAGGCGCTGGGTAAACTGAATAATTTGGAGTCATTGAGGTTATTAGGGACTATCAATTTATATCAGTTCCCATTTTCATCAGGCTTTGCATTGAACTGTTTTGGACACAGCTATTGGCAGTGATTGCACTGCTGCCACATTGGTTCCATCCCCGTGTCAGGTCTTTGTCTCATGTATGCACACATATGAGAAACTTTGAGAAACACCATTAAGCAAAGGAATCCAGTTTCTCTAGCATGTTAATGCACTGGAAGTTTATTCTTAAAATCTGTGGCCATTAGCATTAAACCCTGCTAATTTTTATCACTTTGCTGATTTTTCTACAATATTATTTCCTGGCTTCTCCAATAAGGTGTTTTATGTGCAAATTCAAAATGTGCCAGAAACAGATGGATAGAGATTTACATAGGAGTGGAATTTTTGATGTCTTATTACATCATTAACTGTCAGTGTTTCCTCTCCTCTCCTTAGTTCATCTAAATAAATCATAAGACGTCTCCTGGATGACATTAGATTGAAAATGATTATGCATATGCTTAAACAGTGAAGTCAAAGTAATTAAATTTGTTTTGCATTCAGACAGCAACATAGAGTTTGCTTTGTAATATTTAAAAATATCCAGAGCTATATCCTTTGCTCTTTTTTAGGTGGGTCTCCTAATCAGATTACTTAGGCACTGTTTGCCCTGTGAACAGGTTTTGATACAGTGCAAATAATTTTAATTTCACCAGGCCAGCCTGCGAGACAGCTCCAGCCCTGCCTTGCTGATTGGTGAAGTGCTCTTTAATTGGTTTAAACTTTGCTCTTGCTGCTCAGGGATCTACACGCTTAATTTCAGCAAAAGGTCAATATCAATAAATCTGATGCTGGAGAAGGGAGGAAGGCAGAGGCATGGAAATAAAACGCTCTACACTCTTCTGGCTCTAACTGACCACTGGGAGGGGGAAGCGAGCTGACCCTGGTAACATCGCGAACCAACAGGGTGCTAAGAGAAGATTAGAATTTAAAGCTCCGTCGGCCCACCCTCTTGTCAGGTGTTTATTGCCCACGACCTCTGCAAGATGAGGTCAGATTTTCATATTATAGCAAACCAACTCCTTTGGCGCAATTGGTTGCAGTATATTCAACAACAGAATAATGAAATGTCCTGACAGGAAGAGGAGGGGCTGTATCAAGTGAGGAGAGACAAGTTGGGATAGGTGGTGAGTCTTATGGGCCAAAGTAGAAGAGACTGTTTGCAGTGCAATGCAGATGCAGAGGGAAAGAGAGTGATATGAACAAAAATTTACTCTGTAGGGGCCTTTCTCGTTGCATCAGTTACTCGCTCGTGTGAGCATTACAAGGCCCTACAGAGGCAGGCACGACAGGCTGTGGCGCTTCGGGCCCTCAGGAGGGGTATTCACATTCCACACTTGCCCCTAAGGATTTCACTCACCCAAATGGAGAGATGAACAGCCCCACTGATTACATGTCTAATACTTTCTACAGCTCATCACTCTCTGATGCCCAAGTGGAGTGCCCACATTTAACACACAAGCACACACACACACACACACACACACACACACACAAACACACTCTCTTTCTCTATAAACAGACAAACTTAAGTCGTAATTGTCAACATCCAGGCTTAGAGCTACCCTATTTACCACAAGATTATGATAACTGTCGATAGTCAAGAGGTAAAGTTGATACACATCAGAGCATTATGCACAGCGGGGAGCAGCAAGAAGCTCAATGTCCTTGCTACAGAGCTGTTTGTTTAAAGCAGCCCCGGGACGTTTCACTCATCGTTACTTTGTGCTCAAACTTTACCTTGCTCCCTCTAAATCGCTCACTGCTTTCTCATAAGTAAAATGAAAACAAAAAAAGCTGTGTTGTATTGTAATTTTAGTTTAACATTGGTCAGACTGATTTTGCAAATGAAAAACTAATTTATTTTGTTTAGAAAACAGAAGCCGATTCTATCCAAAGTCAAGGTTAATGTTTCTTTTTATAAGCTAACAAAGTCAGACCATTGGTAATAAATAAAAAAAAGGATATTAAAAAAATGTGATCTTATTTGACCAAAAGGTTTAAACATGGAGTTGTTTTGTTCCTTTGTCTCCCCTTCTCTCTGAAAAACAAATGTTGAAAAATTTAATTTATCAGTGAAGAACCACCCAATAACACACACAAGTCCAGCTAGAAAACAAACTGCTCACATGGGGGAGGTTTTTGATAACACTGCAACCTTTTTACTAGACAACAGGTTCACCTTTTTATCTTTTCTCAACATGTTTGTGAATCACACTCATCAAATTTTCTGATAAAATATGCTATTTTAGATCATTTTAGATCCAATAATATTATGGCTTCATTCTCATTCTTATGCTGCATTATTGTCATCTGCTAGCGTTACAGGAATACATCTGCTCTTTGAATGTGCAGGCTAATCTTGATGGTCCGTTATTGAGCGTGCAGCAGATGATTTTTGACAGAAAAAAAGAATGTGCATGGTTTAAGGCATGGTTCAAGCACATAGGGTGAGAAATACCACAGCAAAATTGAAGTGGGATAGAGCAAGTGACAGAGCAGTGCTCGAAATTTTTTAAAAAATCCACTCGGCTCTCCATTCAAAATCCTTCTGCTCAACCTCCTTGCTGGCTCATGCTTGGCTTACATGCCCTGAAACACTCACATACATGCACACACACAAGTGCCCACACTGAGCAAGGACTGTTCGGGTATGATTAAGATAAATTAGCACAGCTCAAACTGTGCATTTCCTCTTTTCTGTAAGCTGATTGGTCTAGATTGTGGTGGTCAAGGCTCCAGCAAAGTCATGTGCATGCCTGCACGACAGAGCTGAAGCTGGGTAATTATTCCATTTGGTCACCATGCCTCACTGCTCATATGAACTCAGAGAAAGTCAACACAGGCCAGAGGGGAAGTACAAGAAAAAGAAAATAAAAACAAAATAAATGTCAGAATTATACAACATCAGAACACAAAGTGTGGCTTTTCCATTCAAACTGCATTGTACAAGGAGCAAAGAAAATCATCAGTTTGTTTGTTAAATCAATCCTGTAAACCAGTAATAATTAGCTTGCAGCCCGCGGGGCAAATCTGGCCCCAAATCTTTTTGTTTATAGTCCTGGCAATCAGCAAATGTTCGATAATGTCCCTTGGCTGTGGCTGAGGAAGTTGCACATCAGCATATCAAAGATCTGTGCAGTGAACAGAAGTGGTGACACTTGATTCCTCCTAAAAGTTCATGTATGCTTCAGCTGGATTTGCCTCCTGGCAAAGATGAGTAAGAACAGCTAACGTCAAAAGGTTGACAAGGAAAACAGGCAACTCAATGAAAAAAGGCACAGATGAATTTGCAAGGAAAAAGCCAAGTACTCCACTGAAACTGATATCTGGTACAGATGATGTTTTTAATTTATCATTACATGATGAAGGAAAGTCTTCATACCAAACTGTCCACAAGCACCCTCAGCTTAATTGATTTTAAAATATTTCATTTATTCTGTACAGAAACAAACGAACAAAAAAAACTTACATTAGATTACAAAAAAACATTAATCTTAATTAAATCTGAATTAAATGTAAATGTAATTGTTTGTGATATTTGTAAGATATTAGTGTTTAAATCAGTCAGCACTGATTTCTAATTTTACAAAAAAATAGTCTCCTGGGTGAAGCTATGTGCTGTCAAAGTACAGAGAGAGTACATACATCTAATGAAGTAGAAGTAGCAGTGTAACAAGAAACATAAATAAATGTCATAATGAGATGATTGTTCTGGCAGAGAATGACTCATTACCACAAACTGGAGAACTTACACAAAGACAAAATGTTCTATTCTAATTTAAAAGAAAGAACACAATCTCAAACTAATCTTGGCACTCAGGTGCATGTGGATGTGAAAAGCTACAAATTGTAAAGACATCAATGAAGAGCTAAGAAGCAGGGCAGTATTTTACAGAAGCATGCAAACATGTACAACAAGTGTAAAAGTTTTCTTGTTTCTTTTTTTTAATCTTGTCAGTTATACTTACAAGGATATTTACCAGTTTCATTTAGTCTTGTATATAAATTGTGGATAGCTTATCGCTGGTTGCTACAAATATACTATATAATAACACAGCTATCAAGGTTTTATTTAGGATTGGATGACAGAATGTGGCAATCACATTTGCACTTAACTGTGCCAAATAAATTTTATTCTGTCAGAGTGTTAATAGCTAGTTGAATTAGCTTCTAAACTAAGATAGCATTTGCTAATTTTCTGTAAGGCTTTGTTTTGAGGAAGCTGCACCTGCATGACTGAGCAGTAGGTCTTTACATTTGTTGAATGGACAAAAAAGTATATTAAAAATTTGAAGGGAGTTTAGGTCTTTGTCCTTCAAAACACAAAAGAGACTAGAGAACAGTTATAATTGTTACACCTGTAAAAAGAGTTAAGCAAAGTACACTAGAATCTGAACCCAAATCTGTCTGCAGTTGAATAAAATACATGAATAATCACATGCAGTGCTCTCCTCAAAACAGACAATATGGCTGGATAGAATCATCTTAATAGCAACAAGTATATGATCAGCCTGAGCAGAAAGACTATTCCTTCAAATGCAAAAAGTTTTAGATAACATTGCTGATATGAAATTGGATAAAATTAATGGCTCAATGTAAAGATTAACTCAAATATCTTAGTCTAACTCTGCCTTTATCATACTGAATATTGATTTTTAAAGGCCTTTCCTGTACATGTGTAATACATGTGTATACACTGACTGTGTACAAAACTACACAACTTGACTGCCATGAACCACCGTAGATGCACCTTTCTACCAACCCAGCAATGTGGTGTCACTTGGAGCCAGGAAATTACCAAAGAGAGAAAAAAAGGCAACAAAATGTCATTGCCCATGTGCTTTGCCAGCTTTGCCTCAGTGACTCTGATCACTTAATGTGGAGCACAAGCAATGACTAGAACCAAGAGACAGCTGTGTTACATGTTTTCTACAGCTGACTGGACCTGGCCTTTAAACCCATCTGCATTGCTTCTTCCAAGGTAATGACTGTAGAAGACATGGGTGCTTTCCCCTTGGTACCATGCTTGATGAGGGCTTCACGAAGGCATAAAGAAGACTTGGTATGGACTGTATACACAATGAAGTTTGTAAAATCCTTGCTCCTCCTCGTATATCATCATAATGGAACACAGAGGAGGACCAAAGTACACAGATTTCTGCTGTCAGGAAGAGAGACTTAGCATCATCTCAAGCGGTGATGATAATCCATGTTCACCTATCCCCAGCCAGGAGACGAGAATCTGTAATGACAGGCCCCAATCAACTTGAACCTCGGTAGCTAGGAGGCTAATAGCATTTCATGTCCAATTATGTTCGTTGACGCCGATGCATCTCCCTGACATAGTCTCCTCTCTGTGATAGGCAGACTATGTTGGAAAGGGAGGAGAGAAGCCTCTGACTGGATTGACAGACTGGGTCAAAATCAGCTCTCCTGTGGGTTAAGTAATTCTGACACTGTGTCTGCCTTCCTATGTGTGACTGAGCCGAGCCACAATATAAAGTGCATGGAATCATGAAAAATTGAAAATGATATTTCCCCTTTGAAACAAAATAGACGAGGCATCCCTTTCACCACTGGAGTCCATCTTAAAGCTTAAATGCCGAGGTGCATTTCAGACCAGGCTGAGACAAGTCAGTAGGGGTGATGCCTCTGAAAATACTTTGATAAAATGGGGGACTTGACCGGCGAGGCGTGTGATGCAAATTAAATTCCTCTAACAGAGAATCTGATTGAAGTCATGGAGGGACTGACCAAGCTGAACACAGACCTCACAAGCTCATCATCCCAGCCTCCAGCTCCTTGGCAATGGCTTGTGGCAGTCTCTACTGCACGTAGCTGGGCAAACACATATGTGGCAGCCTCATTTAAAAACCTTCCTCTGAGTGCTGTAATCTCATTCATGTTTACCCAGCTGGCAACCGAAACCTCCTGCGAAAGTCAAATTTTAGTCTTTAGAGAAATTGCTTGTTGTTTCCAGTCACTGATTTTGCACGGTTTCAGTGTACACAAATATACTCGAATGAGTGTGTAGACAGTCTTGATTTGTTTTTTAGAAGGAAAGTTGGAGAAATACAGTAGTATTCATTAGGCTCAACTCAGGCATTGCTTTGTTCATAGAGAGAAAACCCCTGTGATCCTGAAACTACACAACAGTGCTGTGGTATTATTTCCCTGTTCTCTATAAAACAAACCTGAGTAAAAACAGTAGGGAATAAAAATAAAAATCAGTGGGCCTCTGCCACTAGGAGCCCTGTTTGGTAGATAATGCCCATCGCCAAGCCCCTGAGGTACATTAGCAATACTTATTTAAACAGCTGGGCTGAATATTGCCCTTTTAAATGGAATGAAATGGTCCCATTAGCGGGCCTTGCACTTTACTCCCTCCACTTATTGTTTCCCACTGCTGTAAAACTCCCTCAATGTTGAGGGAAAGTTGATTAACAGTAAGTGAAGCTGAATGGGAGGTAAGGTGGCAACAGAACAAAAACAATGCAGCTGGAAGTTTGATCCAAAATACAAAATACATTGTGGGCCTCAATATCACTTTTAAAGATCCCTTCCATTCATATTTTTTTCTCTGTTATATCTTTTCCCAAAAATGTTAGATCTGGACTATTCTGACTGTACTATATCTGTGCAAAGTCTAGAGATGTTCTCACCTTCCTCTCCTGAAGAGGGAGATATCTGTGTACTTCTCAAAAATGTGAGATTCAAACTTAACCCAGGCAAGCTAGATTTGGCATTTCACAAACATATAAGGCAATCGGGCAAAAAACCCTAAAACTTTAAGTGGTAGCAGACTTTTTAGAGCAGAGATGGAGCTTCTGAATGCTTCAGAGTGAAGCATGCAAAGAGCAGCAGACACTGTAGTCTGTGTAGTTTTTGGATGGAGAACTCCAGCTTGCTCTCTTTACACGTCAGTGAGCAGGAGGCTCTACAGAACTGGTCTTACTGCTGATGTTGAGGAATCACCGGGAGAGCAGGGAGATTTAACGGCGCTCTTTGCATGCTTCACTCTGAGGCATTCAAAGAAGCAGAAATGCTGGATGGCAGCAGCAATAAAGCGGGGACACAACGGGCATGCGGGACGCGCCTTCTAAAGCAGTGACCTCTTCCGTTTAGAGGTGATACAGGTCAGTGGGCAAACTTCACAGCCGCCAAAGGAAAAGAGATGAAGAAAAAAGGAAAAACGAAGTCATGTAGGGGACATGCTTCCTTTTATAATAGCATGACACATTCAGCAAGCGAGGTTGTGACTGGGCAGCTACACATATGCAAATTTTCAGAGGGAAAACGCCTGTAACCCTTTTGGGGGAGAGTATTATACAGTGAAACACCAGCTCTAACAAAACATGAAAGTCAGACCCTCATTTGGACTTTGAGTCATAGTTGAAAATTTAATGAATCAGTAAAATTAACATATGTTAGAGTCTTTTAATCCATTAAACTAATTTTATCTTTAATCTTGTGATCAGTTAATGATCATGTAGCTGCAGGATAACCAACTTCTGTTAGTGCTTACATGTCTACAATCAGTAATTGCAACACCCTCCAATAGACTCTTATTAATATTCTATTAAACAAGTAGCAAGGGGATTTCTGCTGCTAGTAGTCAGGTATGGCAGGAAAAAGATACTTACAAACACAGGGTCTTTATACACTTAAGTTTTTGGTCTAGGTATCATGTCCTCAAATATTAAAGTAAAAGGATGAAAATCAAAATCTAAATTAAATAAAACCAACAATTTTACATTTTACATTTTTGTGTAAAATAAAGTGGGAATAATTTACTGATAAATAAAATAAATCCTGGCCTCAATATAATATAAAATCAAATCAATATCTTCCATCATTTAAATAAGGATTTGTGGATTAATTAAAAACAGTTTGGCCTTCTTCTTTGTTGAGGCTGAGGTAAACAGCAAAGCTCTTTTTGTAAGAAGATCAAAAATGCACAGAAATGCACTGAATTTAAATGAATTCCAGGCAATGCTATTTGAACTGTAGGTTAAACAGGCTTCATATACAAGTGGATATAGAAGTGCAAATTGCTTTGCCAGCTACATGTTTATAACACAAACAAATAAAGTGCATTACAATGCAATATCAACTATGAGCAAATAGAGAAAAAAATAATTAAAAGTGCAAGAACTAAGTAGAGAAACCAATATCCTTATTTTTAATAACCAAACCCACAAAATGAGTTATGTAATGGATCAGTTCATGGAACGGGGATAAATGAATGTCGACAGCACCAGTGCCCCGTTCCAAGATTGAATCAGATCGGTCCAAACTCTACTCCATATTTGAATGTATTCATTAAAAAAATATGAAAATGCAGTGCAGACGAGTCAGATATTATCCTTCAAAGTTTGTTACTCATCTGGTTTGGCTGGTTTAGATAAAGAATAATAAGTCTTTTGATGGCGACGTCCTACACAATTAGCACAGTTAAACCCTGGTGAGAACAGAAAGACGTACTTGATGACTTGAGAAGGTTGAGTACACCATTATCTGTTTCTGTCTTTGTATTCATACTTAAAAAAAGGTGGAGCCTACACAGTAAGTGGGTGGGACATACTGGATGTAGATCATTTTAGTCGAAAATAATATGTGTAGATAAGAAGTTTCTCAATGTTTTTTTTTTTTTTTAAATCCCAATACTGCCTTCAAGTGGAGCTTTAGATCATTCTTGGTGTGACTGAATCAACATAACATCTTCAGAAAAACTGCTATGCATGAGTAAAATGCATGAACTAGAGTTGTCATACCCGACATACCTTTTTATTCTTTTCTTTACCATTTAAAAACAGAATTAAAA
>JAPZDV010000001.1:21130353-21143841 GCA_029814665.1 Acanthurus lineatus | reverse complement strand
CCTTTTTATTCTTTTTTT
Organism: Acanthurus lineatus; assembly: GCA_029814665.1. Classification (NCBI taxonomy): domain Eukaryota; kingdom Metazoa; phylum Chordata; class Actinopteri; order Acanthuriformes; family Acanthuridae; genus Acanthurus; species Acanthurus lineatus. The sequence continues at coordinate 21,143,823 of JAPZDV010000001.1, read as the reverse complement.
TACCATTTAAAAACAGAATTAAAATAGTGCACTTTTTTATAGGGGGTTACATGGGTTTTTTTTTATCATTTATATATTATTGTTTATTTTTCATCAAGACAGGCAGAAGCCATCTAGAAAGGCCCTGTTGGTTTGATTTGACCTCCTGCTGTACAAATCTGGCTCCATATTGTGGATAGAGAGATGGGAATGTAGGAATTTTCCCCCCTTTTTTTTCTTTGGTCCTATTTGAGTAGGATGGCTATATTGGTGAATGACAAGGAAGTGGAAGTGTCAGTGAAAAATGAGTTCTCCCCACTTCAATATAGAACTTGGCTATTACCTCAATAGCGATACACACTGATTGTGCACATTTGTCATTCCTTTTGACAGAACTTAAATAACATATAACCAGCTTTCAAAAACATTTTACTCAAAACCAAAAAGGCCGTGCTTTTGTTGAGATCGGTTTTATATGTCAATATACAGTCTGATTGATTGAGGTAATAAACACCCCCTTCCCCCTTCAAGGTTAACCATTCTACAGCGCGGCAAAGTTTCCTACACTGCACTACTCTCGGTGTGATTTTAGCTGCATCCCTCAGAGCTCTGCCACTTTGTGTCGGGAGGTTTGGCTGAGAAAAAGCTGTCTCCAGACGGACAGGGATGATATACAGTAGTCACTTCTCCTAGGCCCCCAGTACTCTAATCGGCTTTGAGAAGAGAGACTGATAGAGGACATCATTGTCTGTTGCTTGGTGATTCAGCCCTCAAAGCCTCAGATTCTGTGTACCAAGGCCAAGCATCTCTCTGGCCTCATGCAATCCAGCTTGTGTGAGCCTCGATCTGTTTTGTGCCCCAGGGAGCTAGCCACCGCTGGAACTCACCAAAGTTTGTGAACTCATCCCAGACCTACTTCTTTCATCTCTAGATTTGTCAGTGGCTCTGCAAGATCCTGGTATAACCATCTGTGGAGAAGAACCTCTCTAAGGCGCTTGTCTTCCTTCACCAAAGGTTAGCATTTATTTTGCCTCTCATTTCACCTGTCTCTAAAAAAAATGGAGCGGTGGTATTAATGCACAATTCCTCCACAGTAAAAGGTTTGTTCTTTTTATTGAATCTTCTAGACTGCCCACACGACTCAAATTAAGCGTCTCATAAAGCTTCCACTTAAATTGCCCTCTAAAGCGTATGCAGAGGTATTGCAGTTTCTGCCATTTAAGTCTGTATCAACAATTCCCCTGGCTTTTAAAAGTTGCACTAGCTTTTAGAAATACATAGTCCAACTATATGGAGGAAGAGAAATTACAGCGTCAAAGTCCCATTTCACCACCAGAAACAAGGGTCTGCATTCATTATTAATTTATAATTTTACAGCATTTTGCTCATAATATCGTCTGTTATGTCACCTTGTATTTAGTATTACCAACACTAAATTGCACCATTGTGAAGTTCGCACTTCCCCAGATTGCTTAAATGTGATGTGTGTATTTTTTTCCAATGATGCATGCTTTACCATTTCAGCAGTGCATCATGCTTCAATGTGGGAGAGGTTATTTTCAATGATAAACTTGTATTATAACCAACCTTGCCTTTAGAGGACCAAAGCACTGTCTCATTAGAAATAAAATGTAGTTGCATTCATTTCAATGCGGTACTTCAGAGACTTGAGAGATTCACCTCACCTCATGTTTGGGTCCAAAGTAATAAGAGGGAAGTATTTGGTCACTAATACATTGTCAATATAAATGCAGGACACTCCTGTTGTTTCCTGATGTTATGTCAATGCATACAAATGCAGGCACTTTAAGTGTCTCTTCAACTGCCATACAATATGTTCAGAAAATCACTCCATATCCATGCACATTTCACTAAAAGATTATGTCTAAAAGATAGTATATTGCAGTAAAGCCAACATTAAACATGCAAAATTTTGGTATTTCATCAATTAGTAAAGAGCAGTGACGTGGTTTAACTTTACAATGTGTTTTTTATTTTGGAATAAGGAGTAATGTTCAAACTTACAGTTTGAAATTTAGAAATTAAACTTCAATTAGAATCTCAAATTCAGAGTTTAGACATTATAAGGTCAGTTTTTCTGCTGTCTAACTGGGATTAGGATGGAGGTTGATGGTGATATTCATCTCGTGCCTTCAGTGTTGAACCAGTGTAGGACCTGTTAGCCTAAAGCAGGAGCTGGAGGCAGGCAGGCCTCTACTGAAGGCAAAGAAATCAAAACTCCAAAGTTATCTATTTACATGTGTTGTGTTCTTATCTGGCATGCTGACGTTACCTATGTGTGAACCTACATTCAGTAATCAAACAGTTTTATAAACAGTTATCAGGTGTTTGACACCACCTAACTGTAACCTCTCAGGACAGTAAATTCTGGAGTTTCTGTGTGCAGTCACAGGGCTCCAAAACATAAGCTGGCTACCCATCAAACCACAGCATCTCCTTTTCCATCTCCTCTGGTGCTAAATACAAGAGTGGTGTTTTTTTTAAAGTAAATGCATAATCAGTAATTGATTATATTTGTCAACTTACTTGCTCAGCACTGTTGTCATTGCTTACGTACACAGACCCATTTTTATTAAACATAGTGCACTTTTTGCTACCACAATCAATCACCAGAGACATTAAAATAACACTGATTTTATTACATGGATGCCTGTGTAAGTATCTCAATGTGTAGGCCTGCATGTATGTGCGCCTGTCTTAGGAATATTTATGCCCTTCATTGTCTGTGTTTGTGGCTTTAGTGCTAGTTTGTATGGTGACTCAATTCCAGTGCTGTGGCTGAGCACAGGGCTGTCCTTGGCTGTCACTTCTCATCTTTTGCCGGTCAGTGAGACATCTGAGCAGAGGGCAGCGTATGAGCAGTGAGGAGATGGAGGAGTCCTGGTGTTGTTGAGTGACAGATTCTGACACAGAGTGAACGTTAGGACCCCTTTTGTCTTCATGGGGAACTTTGCCCTCAAGTGGTATACAAAGAGATAAAAAATAATGCTGCAGATGCACAACACTCATCCGCACACCCCCACACAGATGCAGAGGAACATACATGAAGACGTAGAGGTATTAGAATACATACATATAAATAGGTTTGCATATATACAGAGATATATGCAGTCACAAATATACAGGTAGACAAAAATGAATGTATTCACTATGAAACCACCCACATGAATGCACACACCAATCAACACCTACAACTCTACGCACACACATGCACACGCACACACACACACACACACACACACGCAAACAATCACACTGTTGTCTCCCTGCTATTGATATTCCTCACAGCTGTGGCCTTCATGCACTCACAAGTCATCATAGGCTGCCTTCAGCCACGACATATAATGGAACTCAGTAGCACATCATTCCTCTATCCCTCCTTTTCCACTCAGGAAGGAAACGTCCGTATTATTATTTGAGCATGCACCTGTAATGCAGTAAAAGCTACATTAAAAAAATGCAAACTGGTTTTAACCTGTGTATCAGCAAGATTCCCTTATAGCCCAATCTCTCTCCACAGAAAAACCATCAGCAACATCAGTGTGCAGGCTGTTATACACAGAGGACTGTAAACAGGAAAGGCAGCGGTGCCTGTCAGATATTCAGCTGTTAGTGTAGAAGGCTGACAACAAAGTGAAAGGAGAACGTTCAGGCTTTTACATTCACTGCATGATTTTGTATAACCCTGCAGGCCTTGTGCTTGGTGCTCTTAAAATGTAATGATCCTCGATTGGTAAGCACTTATGTGCAGGAGAATTTCAATGAGACAAGGTACTTCAGGATACTTCAGACATTTAAAAAGATTTTTAAAAAAATTTGTAACAAAAACATGCTCCATAAACAAGCTCCAGATTTGTTTTGTTTGTTGTTGTTGTTGTTGTTTACATCCGGTTACAATTGCCACCTTCTAACAGGTCAAATTATGCTGCAGTGATTCACATTTCCTCATCTTTACTGAACCACAGCATCATCATATACCCCGGTTAGAAGCTGTGACAGTGTAGTTTGAGCTCTTGAAAAACTTCTTGATAAGTCATTTAACTTTATGTTCTGCCTTGAAATATGATTTATGAGTAATTAAGTACTGGTGGAATGAGGTAATGTCACCTTTTCCAATGCCATCTCAGTTTTCTCAAAGGTTTTTGTGAAAATCTGCCTTTAAAAATAAATCAAGGCTACAAGATAAATCTAAGTAACACTGATAAAGGTTTTGTGAGTGTTTTATTTTGCTGTCAAGGTGTCGCTGATATTTTTTTCTTCTGGCTGAAAAAAATTCTCTCTTTCCTTCATTTCTTCAACCTCCATCCTCATATCTCTCCTGACCATCTCTGCTGTAGGCAGACATTAATCAAATTGTGATTTATTTTACTTCAGGAAAAGGTCTTTACTCAATATTATCTTCACTTAGGTCACAGCAGAAAGGTACAGGGCTTGATTTTGCACAATTTTGCCTCAACATCAACACAAAGTCCAGAGAGTTGCTGAATTTGTTCAACTAACTTAATAATAGACAAGGGTTTGGTAATGGTTCCATGTAGCTTGTTATCAACGAAGCTGCAGTTCTCAATCCATTTTGGACGATAAAGCTCAGAGTGACTACTTGACATCACATGTGTTAAGAATTAGGAAAATAACATTTATGTCACTTTAATCGCTGCCTTCCTTTGACATGAACTGTACCGTTCATCAGACTCTCCATAGCTGAATGCTGCTTTAAATGTATACTGTATATACTAACCATGTTATTCATGCTCTCATAAGCACTGTGGATAGAGGTTTTAATGTCTTTAGATATTTTGCATTCCAAATCCCAAAAGGCAACACACAGTGGGTATTAATCTTTTTGTCTTTTTTAGCTCTGGTCACCTGCTGAGTTACTGAATTTGAGCTTTGTATGTGTGTGACAGAGAGAGAAAGAGATGTTGCATTGGGAAAAAAAAAAAACAGCTAGCACATGGCATAAGAGCGTTATTTTTGAAAATTTCCAGCTGAGATCAGTTTTATCAAAAAGAGATGCACGGTATTTATAGATGCATATAAACTATCAGTCAATAATGGCAGATAATCTAAAAAATTAAAGCTGATGAATGGAGCCAATACTACAAAGCCAAACTGTGTTCATTGACTTAAGAAGTACAACTTCAACACACACATACAGTAGATGGTGGTGTGCACCTTTGATGTTGGTTTGCGATCTGCCAATCAACATGGAGAAGGAGAAGAAGAAGGAGGAGAAGAAGAAGAAGAGCATGCTGTTGTGATTAATCCTGACATCAAACAGCTTCACCTGGGCTGAACCACACAGAGAAGACTAGAGAGCAAAACTTGTCTTTGCCAGTGTTGATGTTTCTAAGAGTTTCAGGGGAGACAACATGAGTACACTTTGAGATACATGTTCATCAAGAGTTCTGAGAGGAGGGAAAAAGTTGTGTTGTCAGATTCGATTTGGTCAGAGCTGTGGACTATTAAATCATCTGTCTTTGCTCTCCACATACAAGCTTCTGTTACCCTTAAAGTTTGCATAAATTACAGGTTATTTCTTTTTAATTTACAAAATGTGAAAATAATGGTTATTTTATTCATAACAGCCACAAGAGTAGGTATTTATAATTAATGGTGTTTGCTGTAATAAATACATGTTGTGCATCCCTAACATTCAATTATGTGAAGTTTTGTTGTTGCCTCATTTTACCTAAATTAATATTCAAGTTTAAACACACAATGTGTATGACGTATTTGTGGTATTCTAGAGTACATACACTTGTATATGCACTCTTATGTAAATATACATACACACATATATACATTCAGCACACACACCACACACATACACATACACACACACACACACACACACACACACATATATATTTGTGTCTATGGTGCTTCTTTCAGCGTGTGTGTTTGCTCCTCTATATTAAAGATGCCCAACATCATGTCAGTGTGTGACTCAGGATGACAAAGCTCCTCTCACTATCTACAGCCATGCAGCTCGCCTCTGCATGGACAGAACCATGTTTTCCAGCCTCTCTGACACACAGGCAAGTGGCCTGCCTGCTAAACTACCCCTGCTTCACAAATGGAGTTCTCATTTTCAAGGGGAACGGCTGCATGGCATAACGCACTTTGTCTTGGGAATTACTTTTTCTCTGCCTGTGTGGCTCCCTGGAATGGACATGGCTGGCTGGCTCTAGGGGGAGACAGATGGAGACCGCTGGCTAGCCTGACACATGTTGAGAGGCTGTGATGAGTCAGTGACGAGGGGCGGCGGGATAGGGGCGCAAAGCACTCTGTCTATGTGATGTGTTGATGAGAGCGGGGACAATCGGAGGGTGGAGGCCTCGCTTGGCCTGAAATCTGCTGTGCTGAAACTCTAGATTGGAGCTTCACTAACCATAGTGAATGGAATTTGGACATGTTTCATCAATACTTGGGAGATGAACTGGCTCTAAAAAATGATCTTTTATAATATAGTGCTAAAAATGTTTATATTTCTATAAATCTATTAAATATATTAGTACAAATCTATGAAACAGTAGTCTTTTTCTTTTTTTGTGGATATTTTACAAATTAGTGCATTCTGTGGATAAGTCTTATTTTATTTGTGCAAAAATGGAACAAAGGGCCTTCAGGCATGTTGGACGGTCTGAGGCTCAGCTTAGACACAACATAACTAAATTACCATGTTACCCATCTTGGTTTTGCATTTTAATAAAAGGAAAGTACAAATGGGGCTGATGGGAAAGTCATTATTCATGACAAATATTCCAAAACTCAAAAAATTGAAAAAAAGACATTTTGACAATGGTGCCAGGTTAAAAAAAAAAAAAAAATCAGAAGGCGATTAAGTTTTTACAATAGAGTGTGTGCATGCCTTTGCCAAAATTCATCAAGAACCTTACGGGTGCATTACAAGGAAAGTCTTTACAATTTATGGATGTAGTAGGGAGGTTACTTTTAATGGATCTTAGATTACATAAATTACTATGTTAAAAATAGGACAAGGGTCTAATGTAACAAAATTAATTACCTCATCCAACTAATATAACTTATTATATTTGATAACCATTAACTACTTTTTCTTAGACATGTCATAAATTAGGTTTAAAGCTTTATCTTATGTAAATGATGCAGTCACTTTTACACCTACAGATGCTTCCTCAGTAGTTTCACTGCTGGTAAACAAACTTTACAATGTAAACTGTTCTTTTTCTGACTTTACAAGTAAAACATCCTTGAACGGTGTACTTGTCCATCAGACGACTTTGCCATCGACATGGTCTGCTGGATGCAGACATGGCAGACTGGGCAGGTTGGCTGGAGCAGTGCGCACTGATTTGATTGGCAGATGAGACACAGAACAAATTCAAACCAGAGAGCCACCCTTCATGGTGTTGTTCCCACAATTGTCCCGACGGCTTCAGCAATGTTTTGGTGTTTTAGGTCAGACTACTTTTTGCAGCTTTGCAGTGCCAAATTAGATTTCTAGAAATATATCATATCCGCCAATCAAAAGCTAAACTGATAGTGTGTATAGTAGCATAGGGAGCCAACTTGCCCTTGTTCACACAAACTAACAACAAACACAAATAACAAACAGTCAAAATTTTTTTCTTTTCTTTTGAATTTTGAATTGAAATCTTGGTCTGTTTATCTAGTTTTATTCTCTTCAGCTAAAAGTTTCTGTTGACTTTAACTGAAATTAATGTGGATAGATGTAAAATTTAAAATGCAAAAATAAACATACTAACATAGATTAATGGTGTTTTGTTTTGTTTTTTTGTTTTTCTGTGGACCAATAGGTAATTCTGCTGGAGATGATACAAAATCTTCACTTAACATACAACCCCTGAATTTGAATACAACTTTTATCACAGAACATATTTTTCCAGGGGAGAGCAGAGAGGCAGTTATGTTAATTTGCCTTGAGGCCAGATCATGAATTAAGTTTGAGATGCTAATAAACTGATACATTGATTCATGTAATTTGCAGCTGCCTGAATCCTTACACCCGATTTGACTACTACTCTACAAATGCTAACCATAGATAGAAGTCTTCCTCTGGTGTCTCCTGCTACATTTCAGACCATTGCATTGAGAGAGGAACTTGGGCTGCCTTAGGCAATAAAACAAGAGTGGCAGTCGGCATCAGGGTCGAGCTGAATAATTCAGCCCCTGGATCACAGTGCATTTTCATATTCATATTTTCACTGGCACATTTATCTGAGCGATCCTTTCCTCCTCTGCCTGAATGCATCTTCCTCTTCAGACCCCATAAATATCTGAATCAACTAATGACTCCTCTTGAGGAATTAAAAAGGCATCATTAGCCAGCACCTGAAGGTTGGGTCTGATGTGCTGTGAGGACTTTGTCGTTGCTGATTAGGAAAACCGTCTCAAGGGTTGATCTGAATCACAGCGAAGTCATATGTAATGAGGAAACCAATGGGTATATTTAATGTTAAGTATGACCTCTTTCACTATTGTCAACACTAGGATTAAAGATGACTTACTGTAATTCTTGCAAGTTAATGTTGTCATGTTATTTAAAACTCAACATAGAACCAGATATTGTTGTCCAGGCCTTTCAACGTACATTAAAAGCACAAAATGAAAAAAAATGTTTATACTTCAATGTCTTTTTTAATAGAGTGAGGGCTGTCTAGTCGGCCTCTCAGCAGCTGTCATGTGTCAGACATTTACATTACAGATGTAGCTGTGTAAAGGTGTAAATAACCATAGTTCAACTTTTGAGTCCATTAAGTGAACAGTGTAAAAGACAAATATATTTCTCTTTTTTTCTTTGTGTCATTTCACTGTAGCTTTCTGGATGTTGTTTTTGTAGGTTTTTTAACAAAACAATCCATTACTGGTCTAGAGGTAATGTTTGAATCCTGAAAGAATGTAGACAATGTATGTTGCACAACAGATACAACCGTTTTGACACAAGAAAAATGGAAGTAATTCTCAAATGCTTTCTCTTAAGTATTCTTCCTAAATCACCTGCCTCAGAGTGCTCTCTTAAATGAAGTTCTTTCTTGTGCAGGTGACAAACACATTAGTGATTTTAGTCTCCTTTTCAGGGAGGTAGACATGCTGGAGAATACATTTTATCTACTAGAGTCTTGAGCACAGCTGAAAGAAATAATTCTTGTTAAAAAGACGACAGGTGTGTGAAAAGTATGGAGGGGGGAAAAAAGAAGGGGCAATGAGGAAAATGTAGAGGCAGCAGAGATGACCCACATTGGTGCTACTCTTTATGAATTTGCAATGATGCTGCTGGGCTTGTTAGCACATGGCTGGGGAGCCAGGGGTGATGGGAAATGCACAGTCGGCTATGGCTAACCCCTTTGCAATTGTATTACACTTGTTTATAGCTCTTGGCAAAAGCACACCAAAGATACTTTAGCTTCTAAGAGAAGGGCAGGGTCAAAGGAGGATGGCTACTTAGCATTTCACAAGGAGACAGAGAGGGCATCCTGAGAAAAGTGAACACGCAGGGGAAGTGAGAGAAAAAGAAAGATCCAAAGATACAGACAAAACTGGGCTGACTGTTAAAGTACTGATGCATGGTAATAGAACCAAACAGACCAAAAACACTATGGGATTAAACAATATTATGGATTATGTTTTTTTTATTTATTTTTTTTTCTAATCTTTCTGTGAATTTGAACCTTCATGTCCTATTCAGAGCACAATTTGAGAGGATTTGTAAAAATCTCCCTGGTCTGCATGACTATTGAGAATATTTATGAGTGACATTCCCTCATCCAGTTTGGAGAGCTGTGCCAGTTTGAGAGATGCCAACTGTCACAGCTAATGTAGCTGGTTGGTTAAACTATGCTTTTTGTTCAGCAGAGTGGGGATGATAGTTGCAAGAAACCCTTGTCACACACACACAGATGATGTAACCTCAGCATCTCACAACACTCAGACATGATTGGTTTTGTTTCGTTTATCTTTTTAATGGTGGGACCCTTTCTACTGTGTTATCTTCATGCATACTGACTTACAGGCGTTGACAGGTTTTCTTTCCAATGTAAAGTATGGTAATTGCTGTAAATCCTCTAAACAGCAAATTAAATATTAAACTGAAGCAAGCAATCACTTTACAACAGTCGTCAAAAATAGTGCTTACAGAGAACCAACAACAAAGCTTGCATAATGTATTTTAAATTCAGCTGCTGAATAATTTATATCCATATACGTAGGTTGCATAACCTAATATTGAAGATATTTTGTATGACCTGCAGCTTTTTCTCTGCTATCCTTTTCCCTTTATCTTCCTGATCAAAGGTTAGATTTTGCTTTGACAAGATGTACGTCTGATGAGGTACATTTTTCTACCACTTTTAACAGTGCAAGATGAAGCCATTTTTTTTTTTTATATTGCTAGAAATCCTTCATTTACTGGAAGTTTCCAGGAGCAAAACTGGGGAAAATAAGCCCACAGAAAGACTAAATAAATGAATGAATGAATAAACATTTAAAATGCATACCTACCAGCTGTCAGACTATACTGGATCAACTTTTTCAGAAGTATTCAATAATCAGCTGTAAACCTGTCAGACAATCCTTCAAGAACTGAGGAATTGCAATCAAACAGAGAATTATTTTGGGGCTAGATGGTTGAGTGGAACACACAGTTTTTTAGTTTTTCATCTCTGAGTAAGAAGCTGCTCTTACTCATGGGATATTATTACTATATTATTATACTATTAGTAGCTTATTAACAGAAGTCAGCAAGAAATGTATACAGTCTGCTTTACAGATAGACCACAAACCACATGTTTGACTTAATGTAACAGTACCATGGATTTCTAGCACAATGACAAATAGAGAAACATGTGATACATCATCCTGTGGCATTTATTGGCAGAAGAATGTTGATGCATTGAGGTTTGTCACTGCACATGGCTTTCTATCCTTAAGGCAGCTGAAGCATATATAATGGAAGCCCCAGCATACCCTGGCATGCTGGGCTCATTTTTATTTCCACTAAATCTTTACAGCAGGACATAACCACAGTGACCCACAACAAGCATGGCTGTGATGGTGTCCATCCTCGGGCATGTGGGGCTGATGTCACTATAAACTGACGGGCCACTAATGTGTTTATGCTATTAAGTTGGTGCTAATGGGAGCTGAACACGTCTTTATGCTGTCACATTACAAGCTATGTAATGAAAACAACTGATAAAAGCTATAGTGTGAGAAAGTGTCAACTTAGTTATTGTGGTATATTGAAAATATAATGACCAGCTGCAACCAAATTTTTTTAATGAGCCTCTTGTTCACACCAATTGTTCACAAGTCTTCTTGATATATTACTGCATGTGTTGAAAAAAATTAAACAAAAAAAAAAACTCTACTTGAGGCTAATTGCTAGAAGCCACATTAGCTACATGACCAAGCTGTTGGTGGTCTGTTTTTTTTTTTTTTTTTTTTTTTTTTAACTTCACTTTATCGCTCTAGGTAATGAGTTTCACAAAATATGACAAACTTCTTGTGAGGGCTGAAAAACCTTTAAAATTATGAATACTATTTAATAATCATGGTAAAAATTTGGATTCTTTAGTTTACAGGTATTTGTCAGAGCTCAAAATTAGAACAGTGTCAGACAAACTGGGGACCCATTGGGACCCATGGGCTTCTGGGACCCATTGAAGAATCACCTACAGTTACACTGCTGATCTGCACAGAGGCTTTGTTTGCATCTCGTTAAAAATATAGGTTACAGCCTATAGTCTCCTTAGAATCTACAAGTCTCCTTTTGATCAGTGTAATGCTATGATATCCTTTCAGAAAAATTGTTGTTCCACCAGTTTGTACTGTCCTACACCCTGATGAATGATCCTCAAGTATTTTTTAGATTAGTTTTGACGTGGAGATGATCTGCCCTGTTTCGGCTGTGTGGTTTTTTTCGCAGCTTGCCTCACTTAAACTTCTCTAACTGAACAAAGTCCACAATAAATTCCTGCCTTAAACATATGTCATACGTTAAATGTTTCTTTCACTTTATGAAGTGGAAGGAAATGGGATCGGATATTTTACTGTGGCATTAGGCATTTATAGCTGAATCTAGTTTGATTTCCCATGCGTACAATACAGCAGCTAACAAAAATTTTAGCAACATTTAGACACACACTGCATTTTTGTCACACACACACACCCACACTCACACACACATGCACACACGAGCTACTTCATCATGTCATTCTCTAAATTATAGAGGCTTATATTGATCCACATCTATTGGGTAATTTCAGCTTGAAAACATGTCCTGAATATGACACAGGGCCTTTCTTCACAATGAGACCGCAGGCCCTCTCAGACCAAGGCCCCCCAGTGCAGCTAGATGCACTGACTATATTTCCACCACTGGTGAGGAAAGTAAATGAGAAATCAATCAAACACTCAAGCTTCATTTCATTGTGTAAGAGCACTGATCCATCACAGGGTATTATGGTCTGAGACAGCCTCTGCTCCTCTGCATGCTGCAGGACTGCTGAAAGAACACACACACACATAGACAAGCACACACAGGATGCAGACTGAAATATCAAAAGGTCAGTGGACAGGCAAAAGGGGAGACTGGTGTCGTTGTAAGACAGGCTGGGCCTCTGAGCTCTCTGTCCCTTAGTGTTTGTCTGTGTGAAATCAAGGACACAGCTGGAAATCATACACAGGGCATGGTGTCTGTGTTTGACCATGCATATTGTAGATGCCAGATGTGCCTCCTCAGTCCTTTGGTTGATAATCATCATTCAGTCTCAGTCATAAAGCCAAAAATTCAAATACAGAATTATGATGGCAGAGATTATATGGGAAAAATACTTAAGCCTCTTAGTGAGAGTGTATTTTTATCAGTGGGAATCATTTGATCATATATACTTTAACAAATGATGTCAGGCAGGAATTGACTGCAGATGATTTCTTTATGTATTCCAAAGCATGTGTGTAATTGTGTGTTTAGAAAATTATCATAAATCTTCTTTTAATACTGTGTGACTTTCACACAATAATTGTGTCCCACAACAAGTATTATTTTATTATACCAGTCAGCTAACGAGAACATGCAACTTTACTCTGCCTGTCCACAATTTTATTCCTCAGTTTGAGCAGAGAGAAAGCAACACGTCACAACTACACCACAGTGCCACACAATGGCCAAGAGATGAAAAGCATTATTGATGCAGATAAATGAAAGTGATTATTCCAAAGAGTGAAGCTTATCTTTGGGAAATATCTCAAAATACACACACATACACACATATACGCACACACACAAATACAAAGGCCAAAGAAAAAAGAAACACAGGATACTACTTCTTCTTCTACTTCTACTACCACTACCACCACCACTACCATTACCACCACCATCTCCACTACCATCTCCACTACCACCTATAATAATAATAATAATAATAATAATAATAATAATAATAATAATAATAATAATAAAATAAT
>JAPZDV010000001.1:21101852-21130208 GCA_029814665.1 Acanthurus lineatus | reverse complement strand
ATTATGTGATGTTTCTTTCTGATTCATCTTCAAGAACAGAGAGTTGCTCAACTCTTCTGGGGATTGACAGTTACAGGTCAGGAAAGAAAATGGATGGATAGAATTTTTTATTGTGTATATGGTAAGGATGTGTACCAAACAATTACACAAATGATTTCCACCTTGAACTTCAAGGATTGAAGTTGCTATAGAATGACAAATAATCTTGTTTAACTGATCAACATGGTTTTGATTAAAGCAAAGAGCAAAATCCCTTGTAGACCACGGGAGGTTCTGTGCATTTGCAGCCCTTTGAGAGCTGAGGGGAATTGAGAGTATTGAAGACTGAATGAGAGCTAATTAACAAAGGGGAAAGAGGGATGTATCGCAGGGGAGGGGAGGTTGTTCCCTTTTGGGATGGAGGAAATATGGTTCCATGCAGATCCATCACACATAAATGTAGAGCTAATTTTTTAATGTTGTTATTTTCAATGAGTATACTTATATGATTTATATCTTTTTAGATCTTATATCTCCAATGTCTTTTATCAGAACCATTTTTTGGCTTCAAGGAAGAAGTGTATTTTTATATTTGTGTAAATATAATTACTAGACCCAGTGGGATTGTTATTGTTCAAAATTCTCCCTTTTACACTTTATTATAAAGGACTCCATTTTCTCCACAGATATCATAATGGAATAGTTTGACATTTTTGGAAACATTGCTTTGTTTTGTTTCCAAGCATTAGATCAGAAAACTGAAGTCACTTTTATATTAAAGGTAAATATAAAGCCACTGGCAGTAGGTTTTTAGCTTTGCTTGGACTGAAAACAAGGGGGAAAAGCTAGCCTGATTCTGTCCAAAAAAAAAAAAAACCTTGGAGACTCCTAGGAGTCACTTTATCCAGCCAAGAAGAAGTCCATTATGGCCACAACACTGCAGTGGATCATTTTTAAACTTAGTCCTATGTGGGTTCAACAAAGAGGACACAACATATTAACTACAAGGTTTCCTTATATATCTGCTTTTAAACTGATTTATTTTTTAACATTTAATATATTAACATGAATACTTTTTGAAAACTGTTAATTTTTGTATGTTTTTTTTTCAGTGAATGTCTCCTGTGTTGGACATATTCTACTATGTGTTTCCTACAGCAAAGTCTTTTCAATTATGTATCTGATTCTCTTGAGAGCTTTTCATAAATAAGTCAAAATGCTCCCAGGTTGAACCTACCTGTTCATGTAATCATACATGTGTGTGCTTCAAGGAGACTGCAGCAATGTAGAGTATCCGTATGTTTATTGATTGCTGTTATTCGCCTCTCTCCACTTTATTATAAAAGATAAATCCCTTGCACCTCTTGTTTCTGTGTCTGTGAAAAAGAAACTGTGAAGAAGGTTCCCCAAAAAAGAATAATTATAAATAACACAAACCAAAAAAGCACCAATGATCCCTGCTGTATCAAATAAGTAGGAGTATGATGGCTTATTGGGAGGTAAACAATGCAAGCCATATAAAATCTCTCCAGGGCTTTATTCTTATGGTACCAAATTGCCAATATAGTTTCCTCTGGACAGGAATGCCCAGCCTGGTGTTTATGTCTGTGTATTTAATGTGTGAGTTTGTGGGTCTGCTTCTAGGTGTGCCCGTGTGTATTAGTGCTTGTTTGTGAGCCTGTGCCTAGCTAGAAAAAAAAATTACGTTCTATAAAACGTCTCTATAAACGGCATGGCACAATAAATCCAAGGCAGAAATATTAAGTGGAACCAATATTTTTCTGGAGCCATTCCAGATTCCTAGTAAAACTCACAAGTCGGGATGACCTTAGCATTAAAAAAATATATTTTACAGGAGGAAATAATCCAATTCCCTTCCAATGAAGGCATCACTGACATGGAGCTATCTGTGCTGTGCACCTGGGCCTTTCCACTGAGAGGTCATTTAGTATACATTCTCTCTTTTAGAGAGAGCACTATTAAATACACCATGAATATCTGAGCAAAAAAGGTATTCTGCAAATGTCAAAAAAAGGAAAAGATGGCAAAAAAAAAGTTCTGCAACATGTTGCTATGTTCTGAGGAGGAAGCCTTCCATATGTGCAGAGAGACCAAGCAGTGAAGCTACAAAGGAAACATGTTCAAGGACACCTGTTTCTTGAAGGAAGCAGGTTGGGAGAAGCATCTTGTCTGCACTACTGACTGCTGCAGCAGTCATGTGTAAATGGACGAAAAAGGCACAAGATCCCATTGCAGTCCACACAGAGGCACAATGTGCTTCAGAATGTGACGCCATTTTAAAAATTTGATGAAGTCCTAACATGACACAATGTGACTGTGTACCCTGAAAAGGATAACTAAAAATTCGAAGGATATCTGTGTTACATTTGTTAACAGCCAAACTATCATTTATTAATCAAAGAAAACATGCAAAAGAGAATTTATCATTCTGCAGAATATTCCCCCAATTAGCCTTACAGCATAGGCATAAAGTCTGTGATCCTAGTAGGCAAAGTCACAGAGGACCCCAGAACAAATTCATCTCCTCGAAAGATTCACCTAACCTGAATTCACTCTGCATTTTTCTTTACAATTATGCTAAGGAATGCACGGAGCCTCTGGCTGTTCAGTTCACTTATCTGCCAAAACCCTCTGGAAACTGGCATGCGTTGCTCAAGAAGTTGTCATTATGAATTTGCTTTACTGTTACATTATCTCCTTTAGAAAACTAATTTCACATTAGGGTAATTGCCTCTGGTGGCGCAGGGCTGTTGTGTTGAAAAAAATGCTGATGAAGAGGACGGGGGAGAGAAAAAGTCATGCCGGCCCTCCCTCCCTATTTCTGTCTCTCAGTCAGATGAGGTCATCAAACACCAACCTGCTTTGTATATTAATGATGTAACATCCAGGGGTCTTTTGGACACCCCATCCCCAGAGGCTGCTTGGCTGGAGGCAGAGGAAGACTTCATCCTGATTTAAAAGAGAGATAACACCCTCAATAGAACTATGACAAAGGCTAGATAGGCAGCGTGCGAGGAGATAGTGAGAGAGTGTGAACGCCAGCAGAGAGGAGAGGACAGGAGAGGAGCGGTGCACTGTGCCTTTAAAGCACCAAGCCCCTCCCTCCACAGAGCCGAGCAGAGCAGCCGAGTGGTGCTGGCAGGAGCCTGAGCCCCACAATAAACTCTGGCATCAGCTTCCCTTCATCCGGCAGTCAGTGAGGACACAGTGAGGGCGCAGGGGCAGAGAGACAGGGACGGAGAAAGGGAAAGAGCACGAGTGACAGAAAGGGGGGAGAGAGAGAGAGTGAGAGAGATAGAGAGAGAGCCAAAAACAGGCAGATAGACACAGAGGGAGAGGCTGTCATTGGATTCACAGAGCTCCTTCTTCACAACAGCAGCTCAGCCGCGCTGTCTGTCGCCTCCTGATGCTGGCCAACGCTGACGAGGATGACGGGTGGCGTGTCTTCGGCTGCACAGTTATCTGAGTGATGGTAGCGGCGGCCGCGGCGGCAGCAGCATCGCAATCCAAAAGCAGGAGCCCTCCTTGCCGCTCGTGCTGTTAGTCACCTTTCAGCCTCCTCTCTCCCTTCTCAGAGTGCTATCAGGGCCATTCATCGTTCTCATCTCATGCCTCCTGCCTCCTCCTCCTCCTCCTCCTCCTCCTCCTCCACCTCCTTCTCCTACTCCTCCTCCTCCACAGCTTTATCCTCCACTTCTACTCCTCCTCTGATGAGCCACAGCCTCAGAGTGAAATAACCCTGCTGATAGAAGCTTCTCTCTCTGTCAAGACAGTAAGTAGGGGAGGGAGGGAGGTAGAACTGTGTGTGTGTGTGTCTGTGTGAGTGTTTGTGTGTGAGGGAGAAACAGAGTGTGTGTGCGAGACAGAGAGAGGAAGAGAGAGCAGCGAGGCAACGAGAGGAGAAGATGTTAGTATGTGCGACAGAGGGACTGCTAAAGAACCAGCAGGTTGTTGTGTAGCTTGAATGATCCTGCTGTGCGTGGACAGTGAGCTCTGGGCATAGCAACAGCAAAGTGATGCACAGGAAAGGTGAGTAGGTGTGTGTTCTGGCGTGCGTGAGTGCGTGTCTGTATGTGTGTGTGTCTGTATGTGTGTGAAGGTGAGGTGGTGCTGCTGCTGCTGCTGTTGGAGCAAGAAATGCATTTTAACAGCAGCTAAAAAATCATCAACCCAGTTCATTCCCGTCCATCTCTGAGGCTCCTTCACTTTCATTTCTATTCCTTTTAAGCTGCTCTGGTTTTAAGAAAAGAGGGGAGGGATAGAAGGCAAAGGGGAATGAGACGTGAGAGAATAAGTGATTGCTTTCCCTCCTGTCTGTCCAGGTGCCATGTGTGATTGGCCAGCGTACCCCGTGGCAGTGGCATTGCCCTGGATTTGGCGAAAAGCTCTCCCTCCTGCTCGTTCTCTGGGGCTCCTCTGGGAAGCTTTCATAGGATTTATCTGGTCCTGCTGGATGGCACAAAGCTCTGTGCCTCTCTAAAAAAGGAGTCCATAGAGAAAACATACACTACACGGATAAGAAGTTAAATAATTATCCAATCACAGCACAAGGAGGCAGACCGGGTTCCCTTAGCAACAACTGAAGGAGAGGAGAGAATCCTTTTCTCTTTCTGCTCCCTTGGTTTTTTTTTGGGCACACCCCTGTGGACTGCTGTGGGTCAGTGTTTTCTGAGAGGACTTGGATAGTGCCGTTGAATTAGACAAGCTGCCACCCAAATATCCAGGGGAAGGTGCTCGTTCGCCCTCCAGCCCATCTCTAGCTGTGTCTAATCGGCACAATGAATTTTTTGTTGTCCCTCCACAAATTCGCATCACAAGTCACGTTCCGCTGGCTTGGAAATCAATTCATTCTGATCCCACGCCACCTGGAATAAGCCCTGCTTTGGGGGCAGATCGGACGCTCTTGTGAAAAGACACACACCTACCTTCCTCCTTTTCATGGACGAGAATTGAAGGACAACACGGGCAAGTTATCATCTGCAGAGAAAATGGATTTGAAGCAAAGTTTATTTTGATGTGAGTTTCTATTGACAGTCTTTATAATCCTTTTCCAGGAGGACAAAAAAAAAAAAAAAACGCCACACTGCACAGAGGAATATCCCCTTTTTTTCCAAACAGGATCTGTCCTTTCTCTCTTAAAAGACAGTAGCCCTCATTGAGGGACTATATTTAGAAGGCAAATCTTGTCCCCACTGGCCAATAATGTAGGACACGATCATTTTGAAAATTGAGCCACTGATGGGACTTCTATTTTTCTATCTATGCTGGATAGCTTTCTCTATAAAAGGGTTAATGCAAACTCGTTTTCTGCTTACTTTTGTATGTCAGCCTGCCATTATGTCACTGTGTTTCACATTTAAAAAAGATTGTACAGGACGAATGGAAGAGGGAAAAAGTCTCCTCCCTGTATAGACAGGTGTTTTAAATAGCATCTCATCGGGAACTATTTCAAACATATTCACTGACACATGAGATGAGTTGGCTCAACACTATTATGTAACAGTTTCATACCAGCTTGAGTCCATGTATTTTGCCTCTTCCTTTTCCATGGAATTACAGCATTTGACTTTCCCTATGTTCATTTTCTCATCGTTTTTGGAAGCGTCTACTAGAGGGCATGGATGTCAGAGTGTGACCCTGTGCCGAGTGTGCGGGCGAGGCAAGGTGTTTTGGCTGCCCAGGTGCTTTTAAGATGTTGAGGTCTCCCTGCGTGGCCGGGGCCCCTGTTCGGATCAGTAGCACTGAGGCTCCTTGTAGCCAAAGACATGGACCCCGACTCGGCTCCCCCACGCCCTCAGCCTGTTGGCCACTGGCCCCACGTCACCCTGTAAAGGATGTCCCTCAGCAGAGCTCCGGCCCGGGACACCTCTGAGACCCCCAGCCCGAGAGAACGCATCCGCAGCCACATGAAGATGGTGATCAGCCAGCTGGAAGGTATCCTTATAGAGCTCAAGGATGTGGCCAAGGAACTCCGGGAGGTGAGATTCAATGTCAGCTTACACATAACAGGCTTTTGGAGGAGTTTAGAGGGGAAGAGACAGGGGCAGGGGGGAGAATGTGGGTGCCAGGTGGGTGTGCTTCTCAAGTAGACTGCATTTAATTAAGTGAATAATTCCTTTCACAGCGTGGAGATTTTGATTAAGATTTGAAAGTGAAGAAATCTCTTTTTTCCCCCCTCCTCTTGTTTTGTTTTTGTATCGGGAGGATATTGTTGATTACAACCGCAGCAAGGCGGTCTTCCTTTTCCAATCAAACAGTTGCTTATCGCCAATTACAAATGTCCTTCATGTGTTCAGTGGTGTCTTGTGGGAGGTACAGTAGATGTGAAGAGCTGTTGAAAAGCCAGCAAAGCCAGGCTGAAAGGAAACACAGAGGCAGGCTTAGATAAGATACAAGACTTAGCGCCGCAATAGTTATATAACCATTTTGTTAAGGATCAGCTGGATTTCTACTGTATTTTTGAAACTACCATGGTAACACTGGGAGATTTCTGTGTGTTTGTATGCGTCTGTGTGTGTGTCTGTATACAATACACAGTTTGGACAAGAGTTAACAAAGAGAGATACCTGTGTGTGTGTGTACATGTGTTCTTACATGCATCCACAAGTGTGTACAGACTGAACAAAATGTGTGTGCCTGTGAGACGGCTGACAATCAGAGTACATTTACTCATGCATGTGAGAGTGCAAAATGGCCCTGATCATCTCTTCGGGATCTTCCCCCTGCAGCGTCCTCAAAGCTGTGAGCTCTCCTTCCAAAGCTGCTCCAGAGAAAGAGATAAGGGCAGATAGAGAGACAGTGACAAATGAAACCCGCACAAACAGTTGTGTCTGACCCGTTCTGCATTCTCTGAACACATCACATGATTAACGTCCCACCTGCTTTGGATGCAGATGCAGAGAATGTGTGTTTGCGTGCGTGCTTTTGAATGTGTTGAAGACGCAAAATGGTTGATGTTAGCACATGTAATGACCTGAAGGGGGAGGCGGAGGGTCTCAAGTCGCCAGGGTAAAAGTGCCATAACTCACTCCATCACTTCACATAAACCTTAACCCCCAACACACACACACACTTCTCCCTGACTGGCTGCTCGGTCCCACTCACCGAGCTCTACTTTATGTACTTGCACAGTTGGAGGTGCAAGGGCACAGTTCCCTGTGCACATTCGCTCTCTGGTGAGCAGGAGAAGCCGGTCTGCGCGTGGGAGTGATTGATGATTATGGGACAACTGCAAGTGGAATAATGCTGGCTGGAGCTATTTATAAACAAAAACACGGCCTGTGCCTCTGCCAGCTCCGACGCATATTACCATTCTTATCCCAGACCCCATTAGAGAGGGCTCTGCACTGTGGCTCAAATGTCATTTTTTATTGGGAGAGCACAATCCCACATATTGAAATGGCTAAGGAATCATATTAGCTGCAGTGGTAGGTCATAATGCTGGTATCAATATCCTGCAATTAACTGACCTGCGAGATTGCAGACTGTATCAAAGGGAGATCAAGAAATAGATGAAGCCCTCTGATGAACGAGAGCTGAATGTTCCAAAAAATCTCTCATTCTTGGCCACATGAAAGGAACAACATAATAGATAACAAGTGTCACATAAATAAATGATGAATTGCCGCATGGATGTAGTGAAATAAATAACTTAGCGAGGGAGCAGTAATGACTGATTATCACCCACAAGGTCTTTGGGGAAGCGGAGATACAGCATTGCTCTGAGGAGTTAAAGCTGACACTCCAAAGCACGAAGCTGCCCAGAAATTGAGAAGTAACAAAAGTGTTTTGTTACTATATTTATTTCACAGTACTGTTTTCATAGCTCAGGATCACATACTTACAGTGTCACCATGCCAACTAGACAAAAGATGAATTCAAAAAGTGATTAAAACACCTAATTTCTACCCCTTTATTAGTCACACTGCTAAAAGAAACTGCCATCTGTTCATTGCCTCAAAGTGTGTTCATTGTATTCTGCAGTGTTTATTTAAAACATTTAGTCCATACCTCTACAAGGAATTGAAATGTGAAGTTTTGCAGGGGGTCTCAGGTCAGTTTTAGCAGACTAATCTTCACAGCCTTATGCATCAAACATGCACAATCTGTTTTTAGGTCATTAGACTACGGAGAAAATAGTTTTATTACTAAATGAGGATTTACAGAGTTTACAAAGTTTTTGTTAATTGAATAAATATTTCAAGCCCCAAGGAAAAATTTAACAAGGCCCAATGGGCATCTCACATCCACAGAAGTAAGCGACGTAGGGAATTTGTTTAAATAAATTTTACAGATTGATTTGCCAGCACTTGTCTTGTTTTGTAAGGAATTCAGTTAGGCAACTGAAAATACTGTTGCAGACTTGGGATCTTTAAACCCAAGAATGATACGTCCCCTGATGACTTCTAGTTTAATTAGCACAGTAGGGTGTTGGATAACTGATATTAACAAGAACCAGTAACCAAAGTGGTTTAATTTTTATTACCATCAAAATGATGTTAAAAAATATTAAATTAGAATGAAGAATGAAAATAACCAGAGCTGTCTAGAGATTCTTCCCAAAAGAATCTCCTCATCAAGGCACAAATGTCTATAAATAGGAGTAACATATAGATCTTTCTTTCTCATCTGTCAGAATTCATCATCCTCAATGTCCCTTGCCTGAACACTGAGTTCCAACCTCACATCTTAAATAATGGCAAGCAAAAAATAAAAAAACAAACAAACAAAAAAAGATTTATCATTTTCAGAACATTTGGACTACTACAACAAAAAAATAAATAAATATATGAAAAATACTAAGTGCAGTCTAATCGAACCCTGCTGCGAAGCTACCATTAAACTTTAATATCTGTCATTTAAATGGGGATTGTTTCCTGTGTGGTAAGTGCATGACATTCAAAAATTATGAATAATAAGATTTTGCGGGGCAGCATCAAATCCTTGCCTTTAATATTCTCATATTCTGCATGCTTATTTCTACTAAAATTTTAGCAAACCCTAAGCAAACAGCCATCTTTTAGAACATCTTATAAATGAGCAAAAATAAATGTTAAATTGAAAAGCCATATCAAGGGAATTTCCATTTTAGTATGTGAGGACTGCTTATTAAGTCAAATATCTGGTCACTTGTTATTTTAATGATAATTGTGTATTTTGCCAGTGCAGAGGCAACTGCACATAGAAGCTACAGAGGTGCTTGACTGTCCTGCAAAAATACCTATTTTAAAACCTCTAATATGCAGTAAAATACACAACATAGAGCTCCTGTAAATTATAGACATATAAGCATGAAATATAGACATTAAGCAACTCATGCAATGTGGTTACTTTCCAGTTAGCTAACTGATGAAAACATTAAATTATAGACTGTCTCTTAAACTATGCCTTTACTGTATCTTACTAAACAAATCTATATATCATTAGTGTACATAAAGCTGTTTTGTAAAGTATCAATTTCACTGAAGCATCACAGTTGCTTGTCCAGGCTACTGTACAATCCTCGGCAATAAAACACAAGAGCATGCAGAGTTTTTCAAGATTGCCCACTTCAAAATCCCATTACAGTTTAACACAGCCTGTCTTACTTGTGAATCCCATTACAAGGTTCATGACAGGTAAAATGAGAAGGAAGAGAGAGGAAGGACATTGGAAGGTAAAATGCAGATAAACTGCACCATTTGTAATAATAGTACTGGCAGGTGTGGCAACTCTAGAGAAAATAATTCATTTAGATATCATGTCAACCTTGGACTTAGAAGTCTGGGAGTAAACAGGGGAAAAGATGGCACCAAACAGAATGCAAAGCGACCTCTGAAACTTTTGATGCTGAGTTGCTCCTTTTGGAGAAACTAAATTTCACTGGAGTAAAGGCGACTAAAGAAACACAAATGTGGGAGTGCACTCGTGCTGGATGGTTATTAGGAAAATACTGACTGGTGCAGTGAAAGAATTTAATGAAGCGATGAAAGAAAGCGGGTAAGGGGGTTGGCAGGGAGCTACGCATCTTTATATGAAACCAAACAGGAATGATGGACTCTATTATGTGGATGCAGTTATTATGCTGAATCGCACCATGAGCAAAAGACAAATGAACCCAAAAAGGCAATCAGGACCCCTTGAATTAAAGCTCCAATGAGAAGAGTGAATTTAAGCTGGACAAATCTGGCAATTATAAGTAGCAGAGTACAGAACATCCAGGACACTGGCCTCCATCAGTCAGTGTGCTCATCACAGAGCTGGAGACTGGCCTACTGTTTCCTTTCAACTACAGGCCTGAAGACAGAGGAGGGAGGCGGCAGGAAAACACGAGTGTCAGGTAAAATTGCATCCTCCAAATGTCAGCTTTTTAGGAATGCAGTCCTGAGTAACAGCTTCAGTAATGAGACTGGCCACCATGCAGTTTTAGGACTGTATAATGGATTTTTTGAAAGTGTGTCACGAATGCTTTTGATCTGCTAAAAAAAAAATCACCTGGGAGTAGCAGCAGCAGGACTATCAGCCTTTCAGGTTTCGCTCGCTTCTAGAACAAACAGTAAAGTTTGTGCTTGACAAGCTTAGCCCACCACTAAATATGCACAAGCACAGCTCAATTTAAGCTACAGTCATGGCTGACATAGTAGCACAAAAGAGGTGGTCTGTTCATTACCCAGTACAAGTGTAAAATTAAGTCTGTTAAAGAATTGTTATGTAAATGATTTCATCAGAGAGGCTACTGTGTGGTTTCTCTTTCATGTCTGAGGCATGTTGGTGCATTGTTCAAGCGTGGTATTATGGATGAGGTATCCAAACAGCTGGTCCCCACATTGGCAGTCAGCAAACCAGCCAGCAGTTTCTCCTTACCAAGACTTAAACCAGTTGTGACACATCACTGTGAAGGGGGGGAGGTACCACGGTCCCTCTGTCTGCTTAAGCTGTGGCGATCAGCACTGAACCAAATCTGTTCCAAACCCAGAGGCAGCCCAAGGGAGTCCAAAAAACCAAAATCAAAGGGCCATTTTTTTTCTGCAGGGGCCATATCCTCTCCTCGCTCTGTGTTTTCCCCTGCCGATGCTGCTGCTGAGCAGGGCAGGGAGCAGAAAACTGCCTAGCAAGAATCCTTCAGCATTTAACCATGAGGGGGGAATCCAGTAATCACCAGCACTTTTTTCCCTAGGGAGAAGAACAATATACAGGCCTGTGGTAGACACACTCTTATTTTCATGAAATACAGTAGTCGCCCCTATTACAAGGGAATATTTTGGTTTAAGGGCATGGAAAAAAATATCAGGAAATGTGAGGATTCCTGTGAGGAAAATGGGTCACTGCAGAGGCATGTGATACAATAGCTAAGTATACTTTAAATTATTATAACAGGTAAGGAATCATAGAATTTAGACATTACAAATTCAACCCTTATTTTTAAAATCATGAATTATTTGCCCCAAATAAAGAACATCTGTCATGAAAGCAAGAGATTTGGGAAAATATGGGGATAAACAAGTGTATTTCACTTGGGCTTCTATTGTGCATGGGTGAACATGCCAAAGTAATTACATTGTTAATAAAATGGCAGTTTAATCCAACCATTAATGATGACTTGATATGGCTGGAAACCACATCATCCTGGCAAGAGACTGTGGTCCTTTGTGTTTGTCCAAATATATGCCTATGCTCAGAAATTACAATCAGTCACAAAGCTGTGTCCTGTTGGCTCATTTCCCTCAAAGCAACCATTTTGAACTGGCCGCCAGTGCTGTGGGTTTACTGCCCAACTGTCCACGGCCCAGTGATCTCCACTGAGGACAGCTCAGCCTGTTCTCCACCACAAAATCCATTTACTTTAGGTTAAGGCGTAGTTTGGCCCATTTTCCAACCCGTGAACAGGCTGACCAGCTGTCCTTGCAAGCCAACAACTCTCGGTGGGCAACCACTCAAACTCACAGAGCAAAGTACCCTTCAACCTGACGTACCTGGACCAAAGGGTTTCATCTCATTAAAAGCCATTTGGAACAAATGACAAGTACCCGCCTGCTGTGTCTGTCAATTTGTTCCTCTTTGCCTGACCTCTTTTGTGTGCGGAAATTAAATTCCTAAATTAAACTTGGTGACGAGCCTCCAGCAGAGTTCTCGTTGCTCAGAAAAACAACAAGAACAAGGTACCTCAAGCCTTATCTATTCTTCGCTGAACACAAAACACCCCGCCATCTCCACACCTGTGTTGCTGCCTTAAGCTGAGCTCCACATAAATTTGTCAGCTCTTGGAATGAATCAGAGGCTCAATTATTCTCAGGACTGATGAAATGCTGCTTGGGGATTTGAAGTATGTGTCAGATCGTCTGTTGGCAACAGACATGCTCATGTTTGCAAGTGCAAAGTCTGGTCTTGTTCATTTAGCTGCTGCTCTTTCCAAGTGCAAGTTGTATTGGTCAAAACATCAAAATAATCTTTAATACCTGATTCCCAAAATTAAAATGTAAGCATCACTGAAAGCAGAGCAGATTCTCAGAAGGGCAGGGAGCTGTGGTGAACAATGGGTTAAGATTTTAGCAGCATCTAACCTTGACAGCTGTGGAGAGAATAAAACTGCACCACGCAAAGCATTCCCCTGAGCCTCTTTTACCTAGCCCTGCCGTGGAGCTCGAGCTTCTTTAGGATGCAGGTCCAGCATATTGACTAGCCAATCATGCCTGTAAGACCCACTGGATTAGCTGGCCCTTTGAGCTCTGCCTCCCTCCGCAAACCCTGCACTCAGCATAGACTGTAATGAGGGCTTTAGGTTAGACCTCTGCTGAGGTAAACACTCCAAAAATTGCGCTCGTCTTGCTCATTGATTTATACTACCAGCACGCCTACTGTGGGCTAGTTACAGATAAAGAAGTGAAAATTGTTACCATGCATGTTTGTACTTTGTGATTCAGCCATGAAACCCTTTTTGCCTGTCCCTAGGCAAGGATAGAGCTGAATAGAATAAAAAAGAGAGTTAAAGGCAGAGCAAAGAAAGACAGAGAATGTGTGAAAGAGAGAGGACACAGAAAGAGAGAGAGAGATGAAGGGTGGATGGAGATAATGGTTTCTCTTGCTACACAGAATTGCAACAGACTGGGTGGAACAGCTTAGATCAATTGTTGCAATTGTGCTCGTTCGTGGGCGTGTTTAGGATTGTTTTGGCCCATCTCTGTGCTGTGAATAAAACCAGTAGGCTGTAGTTAATGGTGTGAAAAATGGCATCCATCGAAGTGCACAAGCAGCCTCCAAGAATAGCTACATCATTTCATTGTGTCAAAGCATACTGTACGCAGAGGGACAGCTTGCTCTCCATTAGGCAGTCAGACTGACTGTCTCTTTTACTAATTTTTACCTAGAGTGCAGACGCACGTAAGGCATTGTGAGGTCTGCAAATTAATAATGTGATCTGATTTCAAAGAGATGCTATATTTTGCTCCATATCAGTCGCCTGAAAGTGCTCAGGGCAGCGTGGGCCAACCCACTCACCAGTGTAGCAGCTTAATCCAGCCACAATCTTCAGAACTGTGTTATACTGAGAGATCATCAGGAAGTTTTTTTGTCCTTCCTATTATTTTTAGCTCCAGTCTGTGATGCATCATATATCAACCCAGTTTCGTATAAAATTGTTCAGTTTTAACCAGAAAAAATAGCTGAACTGAGATGGCACACAACTGAGCATGTGTATCCTCTGGCCTTAAAAACTTTTAAGCCCTCTAAGGTCTTTTGAGGAACATCAGGTTGATGCACATAACTCGTCCATCCTGACATTTAATGTCAGACAGGTCCTTATAGATAACTTACAAGGGATTTCTTCCATTATATTTTTTAACATTAATGATAACTTGAACCACTGAATAAGTGTTGCATTTTGCAGTTTGTTTTGTGTGTTAAGGAAAGTTACATTACAATATAATGATTTTTGGTTTATAGCTTGCCATTTAGTGTTAGCAACCAAAATGGTAGTGTTTTATCATAGTCAAGAAGTTGCTATTTCAATAAGGTCCTTTGCTGTAATATGCTTATTTGTTATTAAGTTGTCATAATCAAAGCAACTAAACCACTGCACAAGAAAACTGTGATGGGAAAAATGCACTTTTGTAGAGTACCATTAAGCCTGACATCTTGTAAAAATCAGTGGGTGCTCGAAGTTTGACACATTAAACATCTCTGTCATTCATTATGAGGTCTCTGAGTTACAATTATGAGGGAGGAAAAAAAATTCCTGCAACACTTAAGTTTTGTTGATGTATTTTAAATATGATGAATAAAGCTCAGTGTCCTGTTCACCTTGTTATAAAGTGCATTTGTGCAGAGTTCTGCTCTTATTATCTCAAAAAGCAAATGTCCAATGATTCTATAAAGAAGTTGTCAGAGTTATACATTAGCATATACTCTGGTCATTCATTACTAAGCACATTTCCCCAAGCATAGTTTCTTTGTGTCCTGAAAAAACAACCCACTCAACCCCACACGCACACACACACACAGACACACACAAAAGCACACACACAGAGAGGACAAAATAAGGACACGCTGCCAGGGAAAACTCATTTTTTAAGGTCTATAAATTCTGGCACAACATCTGCTAGGTTGTCCCGTCTTCACTTAGACTTGTTTTATTGATTATGTCGGAGTCTAGACAGAAAAACCGCAAATTAAAAATCTTTTCGTCATTGCAAATTTTTTAAGATGATCTCAGGTTCATTGTTGCTATGTAACAACCAGACATCGCAACCGTATGTCTTAGAACATTGTTGAGAGTATTTACATTTTCAAAAGTTCCAAAGTTTAGCATTTCTTAAATCTAGCCAGCAAGTTGATTTTTCTTAGAGACCTTCTCCTGCAATTGATCGAAGCCCCAAAATATCCTTTCTGATGTTCAAAATGACAAATGTCAAAATGATTTATTTAGACATTTTTTTTGAGAAAAAATTTAGTAAATACGCCCTTTTCTGTTAATATCATGAGAACTATGACATGGCCACGCCCACAGCCAGCAGTGCTTTCCTCCACCACTCCTCACCCCTCCTCGACTCTCAGCATAGTCTTGCTAATATCGTAACATAAACAGTTATCATGTTAGAATCAGAAACAACCTGCAAAGAAGAAGAAAAGGATTCAGTTTTATCCTTGCAAGTGACTTGCAAAAGACTTTAATTTCAAGTGGAAAATTCACAGCAATGGCACTGATTGCTAATTACAACCCTTGTTTGCCTTGTTGAATTTAAAAAAACACAGGAAACAAAGTAATAGGTGTTTTGGCATATTTGTATGTAAGGAGGTCTATTAAAGATGAGGTTTCACTTAATTTGTTCTAGGCTCATAATTATTTTGTAAGTAACTATTTTGGTCAAATGAAGATTTTTTTTTTTCAGTATGCAATATTAAAAGTATTGCAAAGAGTATACAGACATGTGAGTTCTGGAAAATAATGCAGGCAACTCGTAGAATTTGTATTAAATCCTCTGATTGAGAGATCACATATTTCTGGAGGGAATAATCGGCTAATACGGAGGTAATGCACCTTGCCATGTGAGCAACAAGACTCTAGAAATGCCAAAACATTAGATTCTCTTGCTGGGATTTGTTTCTAATCCACCTAATTAATGCCAACTAGACAGCGATCCATTTAGCATTTAAATGCCATTAATTTCTTTACCTTGTGAGGAGGCTGTCTATCCCAGGGTGTCTTAGTTAATCTGCAACGTGGACCTGAGACGTACCTGTCTTACTGAATGAATCACTTATTTTTGTTTTTGCATGCAACTGAATATTTGAACTACACTTTTGGGTGAGACTGGAACAGTTTGCAATGAGTTTTTTGACCTTCAGTCATGCACAGTTGTTTGTATGAATACTGTTACCCTGTGACGTTAACACCTTAGAATTGCAGAGCTTGTGCCGCAAATGAGATATTATTGTTAAGGAAAACAGTGAAACATTTAAAGACACAGCAGAGACAGCTGTACTTAAACCCGTTGACAAGCAAATTTAAAAATTAGCATTGAAAACAAGCCAGTTGAGGAGCCAAGTGAAACAGACACACAAAAAGTTGAGTCAAGGCTTAACACTTGTCACTCAGAATGCCTATTTGCATGCAGGGAGTTGGTTGCAAACACAAGAAATAGAAGACTGAGGCCAATGATTAGGTAAATTCCCACATTTCCATGGTTCTCCTTCTTTTCTAAGTGCACAATTTCTTCAGAAGTGTTTAATAGGTGTCTGGTTGTAGGCCTGCAAATTGGACTGGCAGTGCTAGATTTCTTTGATGATGATATCAAAGGAGGGGGACTGTCCATCAAACATGGAGCAAGCTTTGGGACAGAAAGTGTTGGTGAAGCAGGTGTTGAGGCTGCAGGTGATAGTGACTGATAGCGGGTTGTATATTTAATACAAATTCAGCATTGGTTGTGTTTCTGAACAAGTAATGCTTTTAGCTCAGCTTATTCATGACCTTTGTTGTAATGTTTATACATGTTTCACCACAGTTACTGCGAAGGGCAACACCTTTACAGCACAATCTCTTAGTCTAAGATGTAAAAACCACAAAACGTAACCCTGTTGAGCGTCTTCAAAAACAGCTCCTCATGTTTCTGGAATCTCTGTCTCTCTTTTCCTCTCATTGCTTTGCACAGGCAGCTCACACTGCCAGTGGCTGTCAGCACTGTCATTTTCAATAGCTTGACAACGCACCATCTAATGCAGGGCAGGGCAAGATGAAAGAGGCACAGCAGAGAGGACAGGCTAATTATTCAGACACACAGCTAAGAGCAGACGGGGACAGAACATGTCAACAAACTGTTTGGGTGATTAATATTTTTTGTCATTTTAACAGTCACCTGTGCAGTTGGCAGTTTATGGCCTGGAAGATGAGGCCCAAGATTTCTGACTTTTATGCAAAGTAGATGATAAAGCAGGGTCTAACAGGGCAAAAAATAAAATTAGACTCTTTTGGTCTGCTGTTATTCTCAGGGATATTAACTGAGGATGGGACTGCAGGTTGATGTGGACTGCAGCAGACCAAATGCTGCAGGTTCTGATTAGAGGGAAAAATCCTCATTATGATTATGCAAAAAGCAAATTGGAACAAAATGAATTAACTGATGAATTTACTGATGATTAGCAAATTCCAGTAACCTTTTGGACTGTCTTTATTCTTCCCAACATTGTTTCATGTCGATCATTTCCCCTTTTGGGGGGAAAAATAACGATGTATATAAGTATGTGTACACACTGATTTGTGTCCACTTGCTTATTGTTTTTTCTCCACTAAACACAATCATCAATGATCTCAGACTGAAGGCCTGTGGGAAGCTGTTTCTGTTGTCAGATGGATGCATGATTATGAAAAGAGTGATTTGATCAAGGTTCTAAAAATTTTAACAGCCTGAGGACTACCATTAACCTCCTTAGCTAGTTTTATTATCATGACTTTGTGACCATGCAGCTGTTTGATGATAGACACATAAATATAAATCCAAGTTAACACCAGTCTTATGTAATAAGAGATAAAATATATAATAGTGGTCTTTAAAAAAAGAAAGGAAAACAAAAGAAAGAGGATAAGCTTTTTACATTTATGAGTTTTTCTTATTTCTGAGGCTTTCAAAGTGCCTACTGATATAAAATGAACCAATTACTTATTTATTTAATCATTTATTGCATGTGAATAAATTAAGAGAAGCAAGAACTCTACAATATAATTTATCCTAATGCAAATCAATAAGAGCTGCAGCAATCAGTTGATTAATCAAAAAGTTCCCGAACTGAACATTAATCAGCAACTTTTTAAAGACTGATTAGCTTTTAAAGTTATTTTTAAGCAAAAATCCCAATGCTAATCTCAAATGTCAGAACTTGTTGTCAGATTGTTGATTTTGTTGTATTACATTGTCGCCTATTAGTCTAGTGAGGGTTCATAGAGAAAGCAAAATAAAAGACATCTGATGACATAATCTTGTATCATTAAATCCTGAGATATGTATTGCTTTTTGTGTTTTCAGATATTTAAAAAAAGACAAAACAAAAACTGATTCATTGAAAAAATACAAGAAAATTGATCTGTTATTAAAGTAAATGCAGTTGGAGGCAAACATTGCAATTAAGCACTCTACTCTGCAGATTTTTATTTGAGTCTCCCAAGAAAAAATGTTTAGAATTCACAAGAACATGTGAATTCCAACGTTTGGACCATCCTAGGGTCAAAAGAACAAATAATAATCCAAACATCAATGATGCATTCCCCTGTGTATTATTTTAAGTCCAAAAGTGTCAACTGCAGGGTTTATTTTAAGGTCCAGTGTGTAGCATTTAGAGACATCTAGAGGTGATGTTGCAGATTTCACCTAATTAGATATTCACACATCCTCCCTTTTAAGTGTGCAGAACCTCCAACAGGGACTGAGAAACTCACAAGAAATGTGAAAGACCATCTTTACAGTCTGTGGTTGGTTTGTTAGATCTGGACTGCTGTAGAAACATGGTATCGCAACATGGCCGACTCT
The DNA here is from genome assembly GCA_029814665.1 of Acanthurus lineatus. NCBI lineage: Eukaryota > Metazoa > Chordata > Actinopteri > Acanthuriformes > Acanthuridae > Acanthurus > Acanthurus lineatus. Next base: position 21,111,717 of record JAPZDV010000001.1, on the reverse strand, counting down.
CTAAAAATGCAATGAAAACACAATAATTCTTATTTTCAGAGGATTACACATTAATTACAACACACTTAATGACATGACATTAGTAATATGTAGTGCACTTATCACTCTCCTTAGCTGCTGTGCATTAATATGCTACAAAATATTCAGCACAGCTTTAGATTAAAACAGCTGAGTGCAAGCCACGTTCAATTCTTTATGTGAGGCATGCTTATGTTCCTTAACATTGTCATGCTGCAAAATAATGCACATGCATACAGTATTCTCACTTTAAGACAGCAAAATCCATATTTACATGTCGCCTGTGGTAAGGAAAGTAAGAAATAGCTAAAAAGTCTGACAAGTAAAGCCGCTCCACTGTCCTCAATTCAACTATGACTCACTCCGTTTCGTGGCTCCCAGTGAGTGAGCACAGATTATTCTCTGGAAATGAGATGGTTGATAGAGATACTAAGAATGGCTTTTTTTGGTGGGAAAAGATATGGACTGATTTGTTTTTTTTTTTCCAAGTGATAAATTACTATAACTTACTTTGCTGCTGTGCTGGCAAACAAGGCTAAACAAATTGTACATCCTATTACGCATCCATTCTGCCGTCCTTGTATATTTTTTAAGTTTCTTTATGTAAACTCGTACATTCATGGTCAATGCAGTGTTGATCAATGCATAATGTATAGTCCACTTTGAAGTATTGCAATTTGTGCAATTCAAGCAATTTGAGTGTGTGACCAAGGACTCAAAGGAATACTTAGGAGTTTTGTTTGTTTGTTTGTTTGTTTGTTTGTTTTATATGTTTTTTTAAGTGCAGCAGTACAAAGTACTTATCTTTGATAAATGTTTTATAGCAGATGTTGGTTTGCATGCCTCCAGTTGTGAAAGACAGACAGCAGTACTGCTGTAGAAAGCTAAGCAATGCTGTGGACAAGGTAGCAGCAAAACATGTTTGTAGCAACCATAAAAAGGCCTACTTCGATAAAACAACAACCAGCATAGGTGTACACAAATTTTAGAACAAGTACAGATGGCCATCAGACAGTCCTGTCGGATTGGAAACTGAAGGCTTTACATTGGTCTTTCAGAATCCCAAAGATGCTGTACTCACAATACATTTTACCTTACCACTAGGAAGACAAAATAAAAAGCACTTACAAAGCCATGAAAACTATTTGAAAAGCTGCTGAGACTAACTTTTACAGAGGAATAGGGAGAACTCTATGGCTAAGAGAAAGGACGGTGTTGACCATTACTAGGAATGATATAATGTTTCATGAAACTGAGACTGGCTGTCTTTGGTCTTAAACTGTTTAGTGTCTCTGTCAGTAAAGTTGATGACAAAAGGAGGCAACTTGCTGTATCCACATACAGTTTTATCTATAATTAGCTTCTTGGCAGCTTGTTAACAATAAGCAGGTATCCTTATAAGAGGCCTTGCAATTATCAGACTACAGTAAGCATAGCTGATAGGGAGGGATGCAAGCCCAAATGAAAGAAGACCTGGATGCAACAACAACTTTTGATTCTTGCCCAAACTGTGTAAAAAATTCAGAGTTGGGATAGCTGCAAAAGCATAAAAAGCAGCTTGGCATTATGTATGACTAGAACCCGTGATAATTGCGTGAAAATCCGTCTCAGTTAATTGCAGAGATTGCCAAGTTTAAGTAACAAACAACTATTACAGGTAGATATCAGGGAAAAAGGTCTTTTTCAACTTAACGTGAGCACAAGTTAATGAACTATCAATCAAAGTATTCAATCTTTACAAAAATGAACATATATGAATTTAGAAATAAATGAACCTTGCAATAATTGTAATTGCAGAGACCAACCAACCAGCAGATTACATACACATGTAACCTCCAACTGGAAACAGGCTCACCACCCAAGGTCTTACTGCCTCAGTGGTGGACAATGTACGTGGGCACTCAGACAGCAGCATAACGGGGCAGAAGAGGAGCACGGACCCTGCAATGCTAATGCCGGATGAACTTTATCTCCTTTGTTACTCGGTTGTTTCTGGTGTTGGGTTATTGTTGGTTGGTGAGGTGACTATATCTTTGACAAGCTCTACAATGGTCACAATACTCTTGTGACTGAGGTGCTACCTTTTTTTTAGAACGATCACCGTCATATAAGATTTCAAAATGGTTAATGCAATAAAAAGGCAGTTTGCTGGCAGTAGTCATCGTAGAATTGTTGTGATTTGTTCTGAGTGACTTCAGAGTCCTCAGAGACTACCTTTTCCTACTTTTCACAGATTGAGGAGTTGTTATTAACACTAAAATGCTTTGTCAAATGCTCTTAGTCAGATTTTAGAAGTCTTTAAATTTAACTGACGCCTGTTTCTTTAAAAGTAACTTCTGAATCATTAAATTAGTTGCTATATTTGCTTTAAGATGTTTTATAAATACGGCTCTAGACTTCTTTGACAAAAACAGACATTCTACCTTGCAGAACACAAGAGTTGCCTTTTCTTTCCTTTTTTTAAACAAACTTACCTATCAAGGCAGGAGTAGATCAGCAATCCCAAAGATAATTACCGCTTTTGTTAAACATTTTTTGGACATTTGTTTGATAGCAGCATAAAGTGCTAAAAATATTTTAAATACAAATGCACATTTTTACTTATTTGAAGTTTTAAAAGAAAGCGTTTTCTTAGGTGGTTATAATGTACCTTGCTGTTGTCTCAATCCACAACAGTTTATTGCTTAGCTTTCTACATTGGTACTCCAGCTGCCTCTCCAAACAGGTGGTGTGCTGACCGCCCTCTACTGTAGGTAACTCACTTACTATGAATAACCTCTTTCAACCCCACTTCAAAAACCCCCAAACTATGCCTTTATACTTAAACATGACTGCAATGACCCTCAGGAAGCTACTTTTTCTGGCACTGCTACATCACAGTAAGTCAGCTTGAGGTTTATTACCAATTCTGTGTGCATCTATGACTTGCTAAAAGGCAAACTATGTGACTTATTGACCATATGTTTAGAGCTTCTCCTTGTTTGGCTTTCGAGCCATTAACATGAATCAGAATATGGACGGTAGGAGTGATGAAGTGAAGGTGGAGCGGCAAAGATGACCTCCACTGTGGCTATCAAGGTAATGGCTGGAATTATAATTCCTAGAATCAGCTGTTCATGTTGGCAAAGAGGGCAGCTTGATGGAGAGGTTTTGTTTGCGTGGGGAGGCTTTTGTCAGCACAAAACAATTAGGACAAGGGTATGGAACAGCAGGGCATCTGATGTCTGTCGCAGTCTGTAAACGTGTCTGTTTGTGTGGGGAAAAATTATTTAGAGGCCAGGAATCAAGTGATGATGTGGAGTCGGAGGAAGATGAGGGAAAGAAGTGGGAGGAGGGAGGGGGTGTCCAGGAAGAGAGAGACGAAAAGAAAAGAGGGAGAGACAGACATACAGAGAGGAGGCTTATCTCTTGGCCAGCAGACAACAGTTATTTTTCAGCTGGAACCATGTGCGCAGGGCTGGGGGAGTTTGGGGGGAGGGGGCCTCCTCTTCAGGGTGTGTGAGCCAAAGGGTCAGTGGTTCATCCCATAATTCCATGGCTGCGTGTCAGTCGCAGATGCACGACAATGAAAAAAGAAAAATGAAAGAAGAAAAAAAAACTGGGTTTAGCTATTTAACACCTGTCATTCCTGCATCTGCACAGGGAGCTGAGCAGAGTGGCTGTTAGCCAAAGCATATTTGCAAGAGTTCACAAAGGAGCATGGAAGATTTCTCTTCATCCATCTGTGCGCTCGTATTTCTTTCTATTCTTTTCTTTATTTTAGTTGGAATGGTTTTTTTTATATCTGATGCTGGAATTTCATGAGTCCTTTGCCCTAAGAAGCCTCAGATCCATCTGTCTTACGTCACTATTGCTTTGCAGAGTCATTTGTAATAACCAAGAACAACTCTGGTTTACATTTAGTCAATGACTTGTGCTGTGACCCAAAAGGAGTCAATATTAAATGGGCTGTGAGTAGCCAAATTTGTGGTGGCACACAATTTTTGAAGGTACATGTGTTTTCATTACATTACTACGTCTAAAACATGACAAAAGGAACAAAACCAAGAGTACTAGCTTTATCTATAAAAACTTAAAGGACTTTACAGTAACCATACACACTGAAGAGTCTCTTGCTTCCTTAAGTTGATGCTGTATGCTCAGTTCTTAGCAAAGAACATAATGCAGGGCAGCATTATTCAGAAAAACTGTATAATCTAATGCAATATCTGTCAGGAAGGGAAGATTTTATGTGATGGAGGGCTAAAGGTGCAGCAGAGAATGAAGACACAATTTTCCATTAAGCAGAGGAACTAAATTAGTATTCAAATTAGATTTGATTTTAAACCACAGGAGTATTTTTTTCTAAAGGGCACTTTTGGGGGCATTTATTGCAATGTATTTGCATTCAAAATGAATTTCTTGATCGCACTGTGACTTTTCCGGGGCATTTTGCAAGAAACTGCAAGAAATGGTGAATTATGCTCGATAAAAAAACACATGTATATTAAAAGTGTTTTGCATATAATGATTGCTTTGCATATAAATGCATGTAAGTATACATATGTAAACAATAACACAGTCCTATTTGCTAAAGAAGTGTTTGCCCTTCAGCAGAAGTAGGAGATAAGAGAAGTTCCCTATTTTTGTCTGCTTAAATTGCCTGAATCTGTTTTATAATACAGAATTTCTGCCAGTTCTAATGGGATCTAAACAGTTTTGGAAAGATGTTCTTCTAACTATAATTTACATACACATATTTTTTTATTTATACAGTGTCAAAAATGAACAAATCAGAAGCCTGCCTATTAAGTAAAAAGGGTTGTCCCACCACCAAAACTCAAAACAATGACAAAGTGATCGTTTCTTCTTTAATACATTTCATATTTATGTTGTCAACAAATATGGATTGGTGCTTTAAACATGACAATACACAGCAGTCTGGATAGGCCACATTTACACTTTTTATGGGAAATTATTCTCAGTGAGACACAATGAAACTCCCAATTCAATTAAGGGAAATCTCTGCAAGCCTGTGAGCGATAGCCATGTTTCCCTGAATTTTCAATGCAAATGAAAACCTAATTTCCCTACTTATCATACCACTTTGCTTAGATCAGTGTAGCCTCTCTGTCTGCTTGGGAGCCGAGCCCGCAGTGTTTTTTATCCATGGCTAAGTTGCTATCATAACACCACACTTTGATTCTTCCAAAAAAAAAAGATCTTCACATTTCTTCTTGGTCAGCTCTGCTCTTATTGATTGTTTTAGAACTTCAGACAAAGCCCTGAATAGAAACTTAATAAGTAAGATAAGCTTTTTTTGACATTTGGTGCTACTTTTCTGTCACTGCAGTCCCTTGAAAGGAATAAAATAGAGCGACAGTTATAAAAGGGATTCTTGTTTAAAACTTTCTCTCCGTACTTGACTTTGACTCAAAAAGTTAGTGTGACCTTTGCATGTGACATAGCTGGGAATGTAAATCTCATGTGGAGCTTTCCAGATCAACTAATTGATGCCTGCAGCAAAAAGACAAAAATCTGTTGCTTTGACATGTTCATGTGGAGGCTAAGTGGCACTCCTGGACCAGTGCACCGCTGGGAAGTTGCACCCTGCCGAATGCCCTCTCCTCTGCTTAACCAGATGCAGCCTATCCGGACACCCAAAGGAGGGTGACACCATCACCTCTCCCTCAGTTTAATTGCAGGGACATATCACTGGCAGTAGGGAAACTGTTCCGAAGCCAAATTCTGCAGGATATGTAGCAGGGGCTTAATGCACTGAAATTCATTCTGACAGTCTCTGCCTGATTGACAGATTGATAAAGGTTGACTGTGGCTTCTATTCGCTGCAGGTAGACTGCCCGTTTGCCCCGCCTCCACAGGGCTCCAGGGAGGTTGGCTTTAGTACCGGGTAGTGGAAAACAGCTCAGGAAACATTTAGTGTTGGATTTGAATCTGGCTGCAACTGTTGGTGGTCAGGCAATTAGATATACACAGTGCAAAACACAGCCTCATGCTGTTCTCAACCTGCCTGCCTGCCTCAGCACTATACATATGTATGAGAGAAAGCTCAGAAAGAGAGAAGGAGTAGCATCCACACATGAACCATAACTATTCTCATTTATGAATACAGATTGTCATATGGGTTTATAATGCAGAGCTAGTGTTTCCCATCACTGACGTGCTTTGACTCTTGTTAACGACTACATGTCATATAAAATCTTTGTTGGAAGTTAAACTGACTTAGTAGCTAGATTCCTAGCATCTCTTTCCATTTGTTTGTGCATTTAAATTTCCGATGACAAAGTCAAGTGTGGGAAATGAAATTAAACACTCTTTTATGCACCTAAATATAGAAAAAAAGGCTCAAATAAAGATCAATAAATTCTACTTTAGCATAAAAAAATATGCTGTTTTTTTTAAACAGTGAGACTAGTGGAATTAGAAGAAACACTATTGATTTCTTATTCTAAGATACCTGTCGGTATCCTGCAGAATAACAAACTTTGTTGCCTAAACTTTGATTAACATCTAGCAAATAAAAACAGAGCTGTATCAGGGGTTTTGCAAGCCGAGAACTGGTGCAACCAAGCCTCACATCCTTGAGCAAACTAATATTTAAATAAATAATATTCCAACACTGCAATGTCAACAGTTTTGCATTGCAATGAGGTATGCAGAGGTAAATCTGCATACCTTAATATTATCTTAGAAGTTGGACTCAAAAAGCTCTGGGCACTAAAACCTTTGATCCATGAAGATTCATAAATTGGATTTTATTTTCTCCTCATGTACATCTTTCAATCTGCCCGTCCTTTATCTGGGACTGACAGATAAAAGAATTGCAGATAATCACTGACTGATCATATTATTAAAAAGGGGAAGGGAAAGAAAGAATAAACAAACAATAGAAGGTTGCATTGCATATTATCTCTTTGAGGGGCACTGAGCTATTAAAGGTGAAAACAACCATCAAGGAAGATAATAAAAAGAAGCACCGGCTCCACAAAGAACATCATTACTCAGCCCACCCACCCACCTCTTAGCCTCCTGTCACACCACATTGTCAAACTAACTATTGGAAGTTTTTTGTGCTTCAAAACTGCTCGAGAGAATGTCGGACTTTGTGGGAGGCGCTGTACGCTCACAAAGTCGAGGACAATAAAGAAGCAAACAACTTGGCATAACAGTTCAATTTAGAAATATCATTTATTTGATGAAAGGTGCACCATAGCAAGCTTTAGCAACCCTTTACAATGAGATTTTTCTAATGGCAAACCTGCCGTAAATTTTTGTGACAGCCACTGGCTATATTTTTCATCTATTTTATATTTTATTGGATTTCCTTCTTTTATCTTCTACTGCTGTATTTAGTATTGATGATTTCCAATGAGGGAGGAAAAATAGGCCATCCGATTCTCTTAATTCACTGCACACACTCACACACTCTGTCATTTAATTGATAGATGCACGCTCTTTCTTTTTTCACTCTCTCCTGCTCCCCACAAAGCTATCCATTTATTGCCACTTTCATTACCCGAAGCAGAACGGTGAGTTTTTGAGATCAGTGCTGGGTTTCTAGTGGCTAATGAATTAGGTGGACTGCAGTGATTGCTGGAGCATCTGCCTTTCGCTAACTGAGGCCCTTTAGTGACATGTTCAGAGTGACAACAGACAGATTAGGAACTAAAAGCCACTGCTGCCTGCCTTATTACAAAGCAGACACAATAGTCTCTTTTTTTTTCCTGACATTTTTCCCCTTTACTTCTTCATTGGAAACCAAATGTGAGTAGTATAGCTACAGATGGAGGCATTGTATTGCCAAATCTGCATGCGTAAGCTCTTGAGATACATGTTTGTTTTAATTCTTATTCATAATATTGCCTCCCTAATGCCATGCAACTTGCAAGGGTAGGTATAATTGATGTGCCATCTCTGAGCTGGATTCCAGCATTACAGAAGCAGAGCTGTGCTGGTGTAAGTGTGGGCCCAAAGCACGCTGCCAGCAGCGCTGAGGCATGTCATTAGAAGCACCCAATCAAGCCCACATGCAGGACTGTTGCTCAGTCGCCAGAATTGTGGCCGGTGGCAAAAAAAAAGGAAATAAGAAAACAAAAAACAAATAAAAACACAAACACTGGTCCTGCAGCAGGTTTGAACCACAGCTCAGGTCTTTTCTAAGAGTCAGAAGGGTGAGTCCAGTTACTTTCTTTTCTTTTTTTTTTTCTTTTTTTTGTTATTGGCTAAATTTAGACCGGTGAATTACACTGCAGATAAAATAGGCCTAATAATCAGGCCGGTGCCAAGCCAAAGAGCGAGCTGTATAAGACTCAGCTTCTGTATTCCTCCTCCATTTCTACTGCATTAAAGCTTTCAAGCTTTCAGGACACTGTACCACTAGAGTAACCCTAGCCATAAGTTTAATTGCGACTCAGAGATATATTGACTACTTCTCACACAATTATGAGCGGCATTTGAAACACCCAAGGCATTTTAGTGACACATAAAGTCACTTAATGGGAGGCTGATTTTCACCGTTGGACTATCCAAATAAAGTGTGACCCATTACATAAATATTTCATGTGCATTTTGATGGGATCTATCTGAGACTCTGTAAACATTATGTATCTTTTATTGTCCTGCTCACATTCTCTGATTTCCTTCAATTTTGCATTAGAGAGCAGCTTGGTTTGTGCCCGACCAGTCATTTGTTTGACTACATAAATTATTGAATAGGTACACTATATTCACATGCATAATTGAAGAGTGTGAAATTTACATGGAAAAATCAACACTTTTGAGTGTCTCTCAAGCTATCAGATTTCAGAATATAGGCTATAAACTTTGCTGATGTAGACAGACTTTTACAACATTATAAAAGATACTATAGTTCTGATCCGGTTGCTGCTATATTGTCAGTCAAATAAAGGATGCACCTCTCTTTATTTTTTGATAACATGGCAACCCATTAAATACAAATTCAGGCTTTGCATATGAGGCTCTCCTGGCTATTTATAAACCAGCATGTCCATGCAACTTCCATTGTTCATTTCTGACCAACATTACTGTTAACATCATAACACAGCTCCACTCCAAAGATTACATTTAAAGCTAGAGTAACATTTGTGGCTGACCAAGCACACCAACCCCCATCTCCTTTTTTTTTTCCTTAGAAAAAAATTAGGAAATTAGAGCAGATGCCAAATGAAACCACTAAGCAGAGCAGTGAGAAATAGCTGTAACCGGGACACACTGGGTGAATATTTAGAGCAATGTATTTATTATAGCATGCTATTTCATGTCATTCCAGGTCAAAGCAGATCTCACTTGTGCCTGTGCTGATTTTCACTTCAGGTTTGAGGGCACGTGTATGTAAAAGTACAGTAGGGTGCAGCAAAGTAAGCACTGCTGACAACATGTGCTGTTTTTCTAAGAGTTAGGACATGGGTTATTAGAGGGCATGGTCTCTGGATTCTGTTGTCTCTTCCTCACCATCTCTGCCTTTTTTTCTTTTTCTTTTTCTTTTTTTACCATACTCTCCTAGTCCTTGAACTCCCCTGAGTCAATAGAGACACTCTACTCTGGGGTCTAAAGTCAGGGGGCCAGGGACATTGTACCCACGTGTCAGCACTACATATGCTCTGGCCCTGCAGAGAAAAGAAGGGTGTTGGGGAAGGTTAGAATAAGGGCGAGACGAGGGAGATAAAAAGATGGAGAAAGAGGGAGATTCAGGGTGCTTCATCATCTCCAGTGACAACTGCACACAGAGGGAAGCAGAGTACATGTCCACTTACAATCTCCAACCTTATCCAGCAGGCTGCCAGCTAGCGGTCACCTCGCAGACGTCTGGCCAAGCCCATCTATTAAC
>JAPZDV010000001.1:21061015-21101752 GCA_029814665.1 Acanthurus lineatus | reverse complement strand
GAGATGAGTGGCTGTTTGTTTTTGTCTGCCTCCTCTGCCTTACACACGACACACACACACACACACACACACACACACACACACACTCACATACATCTGCAGAGTCACATATCCGTATCCACAGCACAGAGCCTGTGCATCTGTGCCGTATCAAAGCTTCAGACGTATCGCCACTATGTTATACATCATTGCTGCAGCTATACTGTTCCTAGACCAGCATTTCTTTTTTACTTTTTTATCTTTTTTAATGTTTAAAGTTATTTGAATGTAAAACAGACTTCAGACAAAGCAGATCATCAGAACTTCTGCTACTTCTTCCTTTCCTTTCCCTTCTTTTTTTTTTTTTGATCCTGCAGACTGCCAGTTCAAACATCCCATCGCTGACTGGTTAAATGTCCTGCGCTCCTGCATGGGACAGCAGCACAATAACAGCCAAAAGACACACAACCCCCCCCCCCATCTCCTCCATCTCTTTATTTCTTTCCTCACTTCACCCCCCCCACCCCCCCACCTGCCTCAGTGTCTCTCTGTTTTCTATTTTCTTTGTTTACATCTCTTTCTGCCTCGTCTCCTCTTTATGTATACATTCCTCTCTCCCATGCTTTCCCTCCCTCTCTTTCTCCATCACACACACACACACACACACACACACACACACACAAACTGGAAGGAGCTAAATAGTGTCGGTCCCTTGTTGCTTCATTACGTAAACCATCATTTTCCATCCACTGCTGCTTCATTCCTTTGTCGACTCCATTTTCTTCATTGAATGCAAATCCCTGCCAAACTCTCACACGTATGTCTGCATTTCTGTGTGTACGTGTGTGTGTGTGTCTGTGTGTGTGTGAGTGAGAGTGAGTGAGTGAGTGTTTGTTGTCTGCAACAACAGATGGGGCTGCGAAATATGTTGCTGTATATGTGTATGTGTGTGTGTGTGTGTGTGTGCATCCATGTGAGCTATTGGAGAGCAAATATGCAAATAAATTGTTATAGGTGCATCTGACCAGGCACATCAGAGCTTTTTGTGTTTGTGTGCTTGTGTGTGTGTGTGTACATGTGTGTGTTTGCCCACCCCCCCTCTCATGGGACACTGTGGTCCATTTGTGTAATTTTTTTTTTTGTGTGTGTGTGTGTGTGTTCACTGCACCTTTTATTAATCATGCGATTGATAAGAAAGTTCTGTCAGTCCCTGTTCTCCCCTGGCTGCTGTGGCTGACTAATCAGAACAGCCACACACATAAGAGACGCAGCCAATCATGACACAAATATCAGCCATACTGTTGAACCAAGTGACTAAGTGGGGTTAAAAAAATAATTACAATCATCCTAGACTTGAGCAGTGAGGGGAGGAGGAGGAGGAGGAGGAGGAGGAGGAGGAGGTGGTGCCGTTCTTCCTGAGGAGGAGATGTTTGTTAAGAATCTCTCAGGACAGATGAGGCATTGCGGCAGTCTGCCGTCACATGAGCGAAGCCACAATCCAGACAAAGAGACAAGAGTGAGAGGAGAGAGAGAGGAGGCTAATGACTGTGAAGAGGAGAAGGAGGAGGAGGAGGAAAAGGAGGAGGAGGAGGTGATGGTCTCTCTCTGGCCCTGTGCCACCAAGATAAATACCTGGGTGCTTGTTTATTTATGTAGCATGGCATTTTGCAGAGGGGTGGGGTCGGTGCTTAATGAATAATCAGTAGAGTTGTATAAATCCCTCAAAACAACCCTGGCAAGACGAGCACCCACTTACAGGAAGAAAGCAAAATCCAGGAGAAAAAAAAAGAAAGAGTAATCCTTTTAAACTTGAGTTAAGATTCATCTGGAGAACACGGAAAAGAAGCTTTTCCCAACATAGTTGAAATTGCACTAAATATCTGTAAAATAGTGGAAAAAAATGTCTTTTAATGTCCAGAAAATGCATTTGGCTGAATGTTTTAACCCACTGTCCTTTTGTAAGCACTGCGATATGATAATGTGAAGACATTTTTTTTTTTGCTACAACTGTAGAGGTGATTTCGGCCTTATTAGCAGTCAACATGCCCAGCTGTTGTCAGTGTGTGTTATGTACAACACCCGACAAATCTTCATTTGTGGTCAAAAAAATTACAGGCCGGGAAAGAGGATGGATTTTTGAATCAGCAGCGGGCTGATATTGAGGGTTAGTGTGGATTTACATCACATTTGCTAGTACAGTGGTTCCCAACCTTTGGTAAAGACACATTTATGACTAAATGCAGTCCATCACAAGCAACATGTTTAGTTGAAAGCATAAGGTTTTTAAACAAATTGTTTCATTTCGATAGGATAATTAAATAATTTGATTAGTTTATTAACAGAAAATCAATTGAAACTTGATCAGTTTTAAATACTAGCTCACATTGTGGTTCCTATTGTAAGTATTTGCCAGTTTTCTAAAGCTCTTTTCACATATGTACTGGGAATCAGGGCTGAGTATCTTCCCCATGTTGCCCTTTCACACATGTAGCACACAGCAGGAGGTGATCGGTGGCAAACATGTCCCAACCTACTGAAAACACCTCGTAAACAAGACCTAAACTGTTTGGTTTGGCGAGGGGTGGCACAGTCGCAGTGTTTTTGTTTACAGCACACTGAAGATGACGGATGAGACTGATGACTCATCCCGGATGATGACTGATTTAGTGTTTTCTCTTTTTTTTTTTATTCTAAATGTATCTGAATGCATCAGCAATATCAGCAGAAAGTGTAGAAAAGCACTTTACAGGTAAGCAGACGAGGATGAAAAACGTCATCAACGCTCGCTTGCTCGCTTGCTTGCGGTGAATTCTCCAGACAGACACCTGCTCTGTTCGCTAAACACAACATTGCACTGACTTTGTATCACAGAGCTGACGGAGTAAACTGAGCAAACTGATTTGGACATTAGCGTCGCACACACTGCTCCCACGAGGGATGTCCAGACAATTTTAGAGTATCGAGTATGTGAGAAAGAGGCTTTAGGCGTCCTAATTGAATGTCATTGGTTTTTAGACTGCTGGTCATACAACGCAAGCAGTCAGAAGAAATCCCCTCGGGCTGGAAAAGAGGTGGAAATATTACAGTTATCTTAAATTATATTGACCAGACAATAACTCAAAAAGGAATAAATATAAGTGGCATTATACATTTAGTTGTAGCCCTGATTAAAATATACAGGATTTCATTAAAATAATAAACATATAATGTGTAATTTTATGTGTCAGAATTTAGTTTAATCATCTTTTGACCCCTTAAATTTGACCCAGTCACATGTGGGGGGGGGGCCACAGGTGGGGAACCACTGTAGTAGTCGTGGTAGGATTAGACTCCAGTGTTGTTTTACAAGCAGTTTGAACGTCGGCTTTAATCTTCTAACAAGCAAAAAAATAAATTGAAGCTGAAAGTTTTGTATTTTTTTTTTTTTTTTTTTACTTTGTAAGATTTGAAAGAGAAAAGATTGTAGAAGTTGTGGTTGTAGAAGGCGAAGGCAGATCCAACAAGCTTTTTGTCCAAGTTTCCGCTGTCTGTCTGTCTGTCTGTCGGTCTGTCGGTCTGTCGGTCTGTCGGTCTGTCGGTCTGTCTGTCGGTGCTTGGCCTGTTCTCCTGGGGCTTCGGGTTGTCGACGGGATGCACAGGAGCTCCAAGTGGTTTTCACATCTACAGTTTTGAAGATAAATGTTAGAGGACTTGGGCTTACTTCAAATGAACACAGCAGAAAGGATATTTTTTTTCTTTAATATCTATCTGTCTGTGTCTGTTTTTGTTTCCTCTTTGATTTGAAGGAAACGGGAAAAGGAGGAGAAGGGAGGAAATGGTTTTTTCATATAGAAGTTTTGAACACTCCTCTGCCCTGCAAAGAGCAAAACTCAGACAGGAAAATGAAACTGAGTTAGTTAAACTCAGTCAGCCCGGCACTATGGGCTGTGTATCACACATTTAAATATCTTTTTGAATGAAATATAAAAAACCCAACTGTGACCTTTGACCTTGTGGCTCACTGGTTGCAACTTCTGCCTCTTTGTAGGAGCAGCTTTGTCTGAGCACAGTTTAACGGCTAAAGGTTGAGCGGGGCCAGAGCAGGCGTTTTTGGAAGCGATACGAGTTTAGTCACGCTTTTAGAAGAGCTTTGTACGCATTTCTTGCATTTTTCTTATCGTTTTAAAACATTTGCGTTTAATTTTTTCCGTCGCTATCATGTTTTTTTTGTTTGTTTATTCATTTGTTGTTGTTTTCTACATTTTAAGCTAGCGTACTGTAGTCCTTGAGTTAAGACACATGCTACTAATAATTCAACATTAACACCTGTACGTAGAGATGCCAAGTTGTGTAAAAAAAGAAAATTTTACAAAAAAGAGAAAAGTGGAGACATGGTTAGCTGTAAAAAAAAAAAATAGTTTAGAGAAAGAGAACCACATATTTTTGCATTGCGATTGTTGTATGACTGAGGTGCTGCGGGCGGGAGGGTTGGGCTTTTGATGCTGGACCAGATGTTTGGTTTTTACTGTACTGCACCTGTTTGTTGGGGCAGGATCAGGGACTGCAGAAAGCAGATGGATGGGCCAACTGATGGATGGACAGTCGAGGCGAACGAAACACTGTTAGGCTCACCTCATTTTAAGGCTATAAGTCTGAATGTCTGTTTTAAAAAAAATCTCTTCACGGATAAAAATCTTACTCTCCACTGTCTTGTGATGATACAAACACTCGTCTTAGCCAAGATCACATAAACTTTCATTAGAAATCGACCCAAAGTTTACTTGACCTGGTTCTTGAACCAGCTTTTTGTTTTTGCAAAGAATAAGCTACTGCTGCTTGAATGTTTTTTTTTTTTTTTATTCCAAGACACCACCTGGTGGCTAAATGCAGCTACTGCGGTACAGAGAAAAGGGGGGGCTCAGCAGCCGCAGTAACTGCCAGCAGCCACCAGATGGCGAGATTCCCAAGAAGCAGTGATCCTACACAAGCTACGATTGTAATGAAAGAGTCTCGATCACTGTATTCATCTGAGCACCTTAACAGCAGAGCGACGGAGGCTTCTGCTGCTCAACTTTTCAAATAAGACACAAGACGCAAACCCGCCAAAAAGTCCACCGCACGTGGGCCAAGATGCCAAATAAAGTTGTCGGTAGATTGAATGTTGCTGACACGACTTCCAAAAGAAAAAGAGCGCTGCAGCTGTTTGTGCTTCGACTCGTGCATCCACGACTTTGTCCATCTGTTTTTTTTTTTTGTTTTGTTTTGTTTTGTTTTTGTTTTTGTTTTTGTTTTTGTTTTTTTTTAAAACTGATATCCGTATCAGCAGCCGATCCACAGAAAGGGAAGCAAAGTGACAAGGAGAGAGTGGAATAATCTTTAAAACAAAGCACCTTTGGGCGAGCGCTCAACTGTCCCGGAGAGCCAAAGCCCTCTGCACCTTTCTGAGCACGCTCACTATGTCACTTCCTGTCTGTGGTTTGGACGCTGGTGTCAGGAGTGGGGGGCTTATGTCGATTGGGGGGAGGTGGGGTGGGTGGGTGATAGGGGCTTTGCTACGATTACATTTACATTTTGATCATTACCGGTTTTGCCCTACAGGCTTACTGATCAACAGACACAACATGAAAACAATTCAACGAAAGGAAAACTGCCATCATTAAAATGTAATTTTTTTTTTTTAGTTGCCTCTTTTTTTCTTTTTATTTTAATAAACTTGACCCCCCACCACTATCAGCACATATACACACCTCAACCGCCGAATCCTGTCGATGCTGCAGAACGCTAGCATCTACATAATACAACAAAACTAATTTCCCTGTCTCCTGCTGTTCTTGAGTCCTGAGAAGATGAAAATATTCATTGCTGTTGTCCTGAACACAGCATAATCATCTAGGATTTATGCCTCTTGCTTGTATCAAATTAATTGCGCATGGAGTGAGGAGGGTCGAGAGAATATCTAATAGCAATGGATTTCACCATGTCATCACACAATTGCATAGAGCAAAACTACATTCCCTTTATTCTTTTTTCTTTTTTTTTTTCTTTTTTTTTTTACACACCTCATCAAAGGCCACACAGCTGCCGCCTCCACTGGAATACAGATTGCAGGTGAGGGGTGGGGGTGCCCCGGTGGCTCACCTGGTAGAGCACTCATACCACGTATTCAGGCTGAGTCTTTACCACAGCGGCGTCGGGTTCTTTTCTTTTTCAAAGAAAAGAGGCAGCATTACGTATAAGCCAGGCTTGTCAGTGTGGTGTGGAGAGGGCTCATATGCAATGCATTTACACTGGAATGGTTATGCAAGCCAACATATGATGAGACTGCTGCCTTAGGATAATCCCATTGCTTTGAAGTCTTCTGTTGGTGCAGTGGTCACTTCTGCCTAATCACTGACACGGTGAAACTCGTCAGGAATTACTAATGGAAGACTGCTTTTTGAAACAGATATTGAAAACTCTACATACTTAGAAACAGACATGACATTTTCACGACATCTGTCATGTTACCTATAGATTTCAGAGGGATGAAGCTGGTTTTTCATGATCACCTGATGTGCATCATGCACCTTATTATTTTTCTTTTTTGTTCCATACCATCTTCGACCGTCAATATTCAGCTAAGATGCTGACCCCTAGATTAAATCCTTTTATTATTTCTCTTTCTCTAAGAATGAGTGTATTCCTTTTAGCTTCTCCTAATTATTGCTGCATGGAATTCACTGTATGTCACATCCACTTAGGGTCAGTGTGTTATAGCAAATGGTGATTCATCGCATCTGTGGTTCACTATTACTAAAGATGATGATGAAGAAAGTCTTCACACAGTAGATCCGTTTTTAATATGTGAGCCAAATAACTCACTGTGCTGGGCAGAGAGAAGCTTTGTTACCTTAATTAAAAAAGGTAAAAAAAGGTTTTTGTGAGCATGCATGATCTTCACTTTGGAGCTTTTCTAAATTTCTGTTAATAGCCAGGGGCAGAGTTAACTCTAAAGAGCTAACTTTCCAAAAGGTATTGAATGAGATAGTGTCTGCAAAACACAATGTTATTGCTTCCCACTTCTAGATTATTCAAAGAATAAAATCAGATGCTGATCCCAGGCTTCGATGGACATGATAACTTTGTCAGTGTCTTCCAAATACATCAGTTTTATGATGCAGTAATGATGAAGAAAGGATTGGTATAAGTAAGGATAAGGTGCAAAAACAACTTAAGAGTTAAAATTACTACACGTTAAGGTCAGGGGACCTTCATTGCAATGGGTTTTATAATAATCCAGTCATTAATGTTAAGGAATAATTATAGTTAAAAAAAAGCCATCTTCACTGGTCCCAGTAAAGAGGAAACAAACTGTGCTCCGCCAATGTTTTGTTGACCAATTCATCTGCCTGCACTTTGTCCTTATGTAGACTTTGTCGCCCTATAATGACATCACCTGACATCCTTCTTTGCTCCCATTGGATGAGATTTACAACTACTACAACTGTGAGAGGGTTTTGTCACTTATACTTAAATGTGTTACTTAGGGATATTTCCTGGAAGAAGAATCTCATACTACAGTGTGTTCTCCATTTTTCTCTTAGGCTGGAAGAGCAATGAAAGTTAAAGGTTCAAATTATTTAGATTTGCATCACATCTTTGAAACTGTTGTGACACTGCACCTGATAGATGTACAATATTTTCAGCTAAGACTCTATGCAGGATGTTTTGTTCAAGAGTCGTGATAACACAATGTTTTGCCACAACAGCAGCTCCCAGTAAAAAGAAGAATGACCAAGTTATGATAAAGGATTGGATAGTGTAATAATAAAATAGTGGCGATAGAAGACTGTGAATTCATGAGCCCAGAGAAAGGGAGAGGTTGACAGTGAACCCTGTAAATCCATTTGGTTTTTCAGACATGGAAGGAGAACGGAACTGACAACAGCTTGAGGGGCCAGTGCTCCATGGAGTGAATACCAGAGCGGAGGAGAGGAAAAATAAATAAAGAATGTGTCACCTAGTGGGAGGAGGCACCGAGGCAGGATCTGTCAGAACTCTGCTGCTGTCTGCAGATTAGATCTGGGGCTATTTAAAGAGGGAGAGCACGCCAGAGCCCCCAACTCCAGTGTCCACACTGCACCCGCCGCCACACTGACATCATTTGCATCCATCACCTTGTGACAAAAAAAGCAGCATAAATGATGGCCACAAAGGAGGCGGGGAGAGGGGGGGGCCTTTTCCCCTACCGTGACTGACCTGATCACGTTGCACGTTTTCAGCATCCGTGCAGATTCACTACATAAAAAAACCCAAGGTCATATGAGAGGGAATTTGCCTGATGATGTCAGAGATGCAGTCAGAGAAGCACTACATATTTCTAAGGGTTACTGTTGGCATATAAATATAACCATATAACCCTGAGGTTAGATGTATGAGCTGCCATCAGAATAATAACTGTTTCCCATCAGGATCAAAGTATGTGCCAGCCTGGCAGCTAGACTGATTTGGCGTGTGTTGTATATGTATCTGTTGCGTGTGTTTTCTGTTGAGAGGAAAAAAAAAAGAGCTTGTGATTGATGCATGTGTTTGCGTGGGTGTACGAGTATCTGCCAGAAGATATGAGATTGGATGCGTGAAGGGGAGTGTGTGTTCATATACTGTAGTTTTGTGGGTGCATATAGCAGGTGTGTGTGTGTGTGTGTGTGTGTGTGCTTGGGTGCATGTTGTTTGTGCACATTTTCTGTCCTCCCCAAGTAGATTGATTAGATGGAATGCTGCTGGCGAGACCCCGCTGTGTGTTTGGTCACATCACTCTGAATGTCTGTGATGTTTCCCCTCTGAAATAAAGCAACATGAGCCCAGTCATGTTTGGCTCCAAACATGAGCCAATGATGATGAAGCTATGTGCACCACCAAATTGCAAGGCCTCATTTACCCCGTGATACCTACTCCCTTTCCTGCTCCCTCTCGCTCTCGCTCTCGCGCTCCTGTCTCGCTCTCTCCCTCCAGGCTGCAGCAGACTGACTCTCTGCTACAGACTGAGTCATTCTAAGCCAGTCAGTTTTCTCTCCATCCAGCCCTCAGATTTCACCATTCCTTTTGTTGTCATCAATCAAAGTATGGCTGCCAGAGAGAGAGGGAGAAACCCTGAAAGGTGTCAAAACAGTGGCAAACTAAGGACTTGCACTTGTAGGTTGGCGCCGCATTTACCCACGGACACAGAATCCATGGATTATTAATGCAACCCCTTTTCAAATGTTTCCAGGAAGCTTGTAGAATGCGGTGTGAAAAGCAAAGAGCTTGCATCAGAAGGTGCATTGGCAAACACTGGTTATTGCATCATGCAGACGTGCAAACAGTCACTACAGTAGGTGTGGAGTAGGCGATCTGCTGGCAGTCTGAGCGTATAGGGAAGAGGGTCACCATCACCAGGTGAAGACAAAGAAGCGAGGGAGGCTCAGTCACAGAGATCCTCACAAATGCTCCCCACAGATGGCTTGATGAAGCGTCTGTACTATACCTCTACCTGCTAATTACATGCTGCGCCTGACTTCACACTTTCTCTTCCCAACCAATGCCAACTTTATTGAAAAGATGAATATGTTTTACATGGAACAATACATCTCCATTCTTCACTCCTTCCAATTTGTGTCAACAGCACAGTACAATGGACCCACTGTTTATGGACTGGCAATTTAAAGCGTGAAAGCAAGAGATGAAGTGAAAGGAGAAAAGGGATAGAAAATTGCCTCTCCTGTCCTTCACCTTCATTGTACATTGCTTATTTGTCTGTGGTAATTGGCCCTTTTAATGTTCCAGGAGAATGCAGGTAGAGATCCCCACTGTGTTATGTGGTTTTTTTTAAATAAGACAGCAGAGCAGAATGTATCAGATGGGAGAAAATCTGACGGATGACGAATGTTACAATGGACTATATTCCTTGTTTGTCATCATGGACTTCCAATTTACATCCACTATATTCAAGCCTGACAATCCAGATTTATTTGCTGGGGAGCTACACTTATTTTCCCATCACATTTGACACCTGGCTTTAGTTAAATGCAAATGAACTGAGTTAACCATGATGTATTATACATGCTGAGGCAGAAGACAGCTATTTGGGGGTATGCCTTCCATCTGACAACCACAACCCCTTCCCCTACAATGGGGACAAGAACTATTAAAAATTAGTCCAGAAAGTAGCAGAAAAAAATGTAATAGTGCACTAAGATACTGCCCTAGTTAAACAGAATTTTTTCCTCCACTTTGGTGAGATTTGTTTACCAGGCTCCTCTTGCCGGAAGGGCTTGTGTGAGTGAGGTAGCGCTTCTCCACACACCACCATGCTTCCCTGCCAACTCTGCAACCTATAATTATCAAGACACACACACACATGGATACACACACACATTAGAACGCAAATCAAGAGAATTGTTTAGAAGAAAATATGCTGTATTAGTACTCTAAGGGAAACATATATGTATTCTCTGCAAATTTCAGGCAAGTAATCAATATGTTTTTGAGCTTATGAGTAATATTTCAATATGTAATTAAAAGAGCCGATCCATGCACATTGACCACATTGACTAAACCTTCTCGCTATGAGATGGCTGATGAAATCCATCCCAAAAAAAAAGAGAAAGAGGCTGTGGCAGCTTCTTAATGGGGAGCCACGCCAGCACATCTGGAATTTGATGAGTAATTTCACATTCAAAGGCTGCATTTTACATTGGAATTCTGTTAAAGTTCATTCTTGCTTGGAGAGGATAAAACCTTAGATTGAGCATAAATGGAAAGAGGATATGTAAAATACCCAAATAAACGAGGGGATTTGTGTTTGGATGCAAAGAGAACATCTATTAGTGAGGCAGTATTTTGCAGTCTGTGCTTTCTTAAGTTTAATTACATGTGACATTTTAGCATCGCAATCAAAGTGTTGAATTGCTGTGAGGGTTCTGATAGCATTCAAAATATAGTCACCCTGGACTTTATCAAAATGCAGCAAATGCCTGACTAGCTTGCAAGTGCACGTTTTGTGTTAGGCCTTTCAATATCCTTCCCTCCCCGGGAAATACTTGTTCAATAACATAATGCCAATGATCAGAATTCTGCCTACCACCTTCAGAGATGAGACACTAATTGCTTTATTGATAACTCTGATAGCCCACCGGTGGTGGTTGATGGCTGACATCCCACATCTTAACAAATTCTGCCTGTGTCAACCTGGGATACAAAAAGATTAGATCACAACTGATACCTCCACCATCTGCCCCCACCACTCACTGCAGCAAGTTTTCACCTCACACTCAGGTGCTTCATTCTGTTTCTCAGCTCATCTTGCTACTTACTCTAAGTACAGCCCGACTAAAAATAGGCAAAGAGTTCAGATAATGACAAAGAAGGTCATTGCCAGCCTCGCTATCTCCTTAAGGTCTGGCGAGAAGCCGGCTGATTGTTCATTTCTATTGTTAGGGACGGCAGACTGTTAGGAAGATCCACACATTACAGCAGGATGTGTTGACAGCTGTCACCCTGATGATTGATTGCCTGAAGGATATTCTTTAGTTTCTATGTTTTGGTTGCTGTTTTACAAGATGCAATGTGTGGGTGGGTGGACAAGAGAGCGTCTATAAATAGGTAAACCGGTGGTGGTGAGGGTGTGATGGAGGCAGGTATGTGTGGCAGCCAGATGGTGCCTTGTGGGGAATGTCTCCCAGTGACTTTGTTTGCAAATAGGTGTCTATAAAGTCGCCGGCTCCTGTCCTCCAACTTGCCTGCTGTTATAGGCAGAGCTTTAGGAACTGCCATATCTGATAAAGGTGCTGCAGACTCAAAGATGTCCTGCCGCTTGCCGGAGAGAGAGTGAAAGTGACGCACTGTGACAGGTTTTGTCACTCTCTGAGGCGACCGCCCTGCAGATTGTTACAGATAGAAATGGCAGAACCCTGGAAGCAATGACAAATTGTTTTGAGAAAAAAGAGGTAGGAGAGGGACTCGTGTCAATATCTGTGGCCTACCTCAGCAAGGGGAGTCTGCCATCACCCATGATCTTTGTTTGACTACATGTGTCTGTGTCATGACCCTTTGTAAAATTGGGTTCTTGCTGTTAGAAGGACTGCAGGCTGTAATACTGGTGGATTAAAGCTCATCTAATTTGAAACTGAGGATGTTAGTATTTTTATAAACTGATGAGAAACGACACATTGAGGTTGTCTGATTTCAAATAAATATAAAGCTGAAAATACCTGTAATACCCCCATATAATTTTATAAACTTGAGTGTTTTCACCTTGACTGAGCAGAGCGTGTTACCGTCTATATGTTATGTGCAATTGTGCTGCCCCCCCTCAAAGTAAACGATCCGAGTCATCAGTCGGGAAGACCCCGTGTCGACTCACATCTTGTCAATCGAATCACTGCATTTTCTTCTTAGCTGCTTCTTTGTGCTCAGAGTAATGCCGAAGCAACAGCGTGGAAGGCTGTAAACTTTACAAAGAAATGAGTCATGTCTAAAAATGATCCCGACACAAAACTAACTGTGGTGGAAGCAGAGAAGGTTAATGGAAACAAAGGGCAGCATGGCGCCGAACAGCACGACTTGCGCCTGCTGGCTGCTCCGATGCTCTCTGCTCTGGTGATGACTGTCATTGAAGTCAGCTAAACTCCTTTTGAGCCAGACCCTGATAAAACCTCCTAAAGTGCCGTCCTGTGTGACTGAGTGTTAGTCTGACAGCCCTGTCAGCAGCCCAGCGGGAGAGTTGCTGTGTAGTGCACAAGGATTTTATAAGTAAACTATGATCAGGACCCACACTTTTACTTCCTTACTGTGGAAATCTGATGTTTTTACATCATAGATGATGGGCAAAGACATTAAAACACAGGTCATGCAGGTAAAACTCAAGGCTGATATAGGTGTTAAATATGTGTGCTCTGGAGATGCACAGAAGTGACACTTAGTGGACCTAGATTTGATTTGGCGACATCCCTAATGTGCACATGAACAATTCTATTATAATAAAAAATAGAAGTCAAGATTCTCTTTATGTCATCAAGAGAGCAATCCTTGATCTGCTCCACTGAGTGAGTGCGAGTACGATATTGTGAACACAGTAACAGAAGCCAGGGTGATTTCACGGAGATATGGGCACATTTTCTGGTTCGTAACTGCTAACACCACACCAGATAAAGCTTATTTCGGTGTAAAAGCTCAAACAAACATTTTACGAGTACACAAATTTAATCTCCAATTATTTTTTAATAGAGCAGCTACAGGTTTTTATCTCTCCGAGTGTTCACTACTTAGGGTTGTCTTGTCCTCTTATCTGTAGCTCAGGAGAAACAAGATCATAGGATTAAATGAATTCATAGTTTGTTCAGGATCACAAATTTACTGTGGCATTTTATTAGTAAATAAAGTGTGTTTTCATGAGGCAATATCACTTTTTTGTTCCTATCATTAGAAATGTTTAAAAGTTGGGTGCAACTTAAAAAGTCAATAATACCTTGGGATAATGCATCACTAAATTGGGCCCTATCATAGCATATCAGTTACTGTGGTAAGGTAAAATAGACTGCTTATTTTAAACATCTTACTCCTCCAGACAGTGAGTCAGTTAGTCACAGGCCTGAGGGAGAAATGCTTTGTTGATGAGAGGTCAGAGGAGGCTTGTTTAAGCTAACAGTGGCCACAAGTAAGTGTTTAATACAGCGAGCATGAAAACAGAGGCATCTACAAGTAAATATTGAGCACTGAACCTTTGCAGTGTGGACGACCTGTGACAGTAGTAAACCATGCAAGATTACACTTCTTTTACCTAACTGCAAAATGAAAGTTACTTAATCAGTAAATAGGATTTAATGACTGCTATTTGCTATGCTCTTTAATTATCAAATAGCAGAATTATATCAGGTTCCTCTGTATTATTGAATTGTTGAAAAACATGTATTACCTAAACCTTCACATTACATGTAAAGTGTGGAAATTTTACCCATCCTTTGTTTGCAAAACCATAACTGAAAACATTTTGTAAATTTTTTTTTTTCTTCTGGCAATCAGGCTGTTTTTTTTCATTTCAAGCTGGTTAGGAAGAAGCTATAGAAATTACAGACTCATTCCTGAGATCTATCAACACCACCATAAATGCAAAAAAATAAGGTTAAAATAAAAACAAATTGAATATGTTTTTTTTTTTTTTTCTGAGCCTTAATGTTACCATTTCAGCATGGCACATCACATAATAAAAGAAAATGGGAGCACAGTCCCATTAAGATAAGCACGGCAGGCCAAGGAAACCCAGAAATGCCAGTGGCATATTGATTGCACACCCTGTATTAATAGTCGGACTAGCTGCAGCTCCCTCAGCTTGGACGTGTCAGACAAAGTCAGTGGCCCACAACAAGGAGAAGCAATGAAAACTAACCTCAAGTTCTGACCAGATGTAAAATTGTTAAAGTGCAGGAGAGCTAAAAGGACAAATGTAGTCTTTTGAATTGCACAGCAGAGTAAAATCAATGGCAGAAAGGTCTGTTGTTTTTAGATCTCTGACATTACTGTTTCAGCTCGATGTTTGTTCAAGGCCTAAAAATGAAGATCAGTGCTCCAACATCTGTTATATTATTTAAAAAATGCCTGTAACTAGTGTTGGTGTTGACTCGGTTATTTCTTGCAGAGATGTGAGTCTAACAGTGTTGAAGGGTATCATGGAAATCCAAGCAGGCACATATTAATCACTTGTTATTGATGATGAGTAGTAATTAACATTGATTGTTGATCAATAATCACATGCATATTACTTGGTGCTGACTAATTAGAATCATTATCTGTAAGCATGTTAATACAGAGATAAATACCACAGCTCAGAGCATGTCAGTTACCTTTCCTGCCTGATAGAGATGGAAACTTTTTTTTTTATTTCGCAAGGGAATTAATTTACACCTCAGGTTAAATGTACCCTCTGTAGTTGGCATGTTGTTAATTAATATTTCTAACATCATCAGGATATAAGAAACTGTGAATAAGTCCAGATGTTTTACAGTGAACCATTGCAGTTGTAGAAAAGTTACAGCCAATCACAGAGATTCACTGCTGAGGCTTAAATTAAAGGAGGGACAAGCTCATAATTAACTACAGCTGGATTCATTATTATTTGTTAAGGCAGAGCTGCAGATGTGGCTTGTATGTTGAATAGTTCAAATTGCACGTCAAGGTGTTCAGATGGTTGCACGTCATGGGTTGCACATTGCCAGCAGCTGTCTCAAAATCATTAGCACATATAACATACTCGTATTTACATATTCATTCGCCGCACACTGCAAAGGGCATGTAAAAAAAATGTGTGAATATTTTTGTAGTTAATGCAGACTGTCCTCTCCAGGAAAAGAACAACACTGGTTGTTCAGACTCTTAAAACAACCTCTGTGTATGTTTTCCTGACAGGTGACCTTTTGAGGTTACAGGAGAATTTGAGTGTCCTCTCTTGAGAGAATAGATAGAAGCTGTGTCAAGATGTTATAACACCTCACAAAGGCTTAGGATGGAGTTAGGATGGCTGACAGAGTACACAACTTTGAAATCATTTTTTTTCACCCAGTCTCCAACTGTATCTATACAATTAGGGTTCTTGACCATGAAGCCAATTTCTCCTCCACATTAAATTTTAACTCTGAGATGTTCAAGAAATTTAGTCTGTTACAGTTTTGAAAATCTATTTTTTTACTGTACTGTTATTTAGGGTTGTGCTTCTTTTTTGCAACAGAAATTCAATATATTTACAATCACTAACCCTATACAGTCGTCTTTATTTTCTTGTGGCGGTGTCAGTCTTTCCTGGATCTAATTTTCTCTTAATATGCACAATGGAAAGGCATCATGCAAGTCATCAAGCATAACTTCATGTCACTTATGACAGTCTTGCTGTTTACTTTCTAAAGATTTATCAGAGCTATATCATTTTCACTAGTAATTTTTCTACAAAATGGAACATCCCTCTGCTGTTGGTGTCTGGCTGTGCTGTAAACACATTCATCAGTTGTTCCTGTGTTGTTTATTTGCCACAGCAGCTGTTCAGTGAGTGTTTGCTGTATGAAACCACATCTGCTGTAACCAGGGTAACCACAGATCACCAAATTAACCAGGGCCAAAGTTTTTAGGATTAAAACTCTAACTATGATGTTCAACCAATTATATTTGCATAAACTTTGCCAAGCCTGACCACAGGGATGGCAGATGATACGTTTTTACAATTTACATATTTGTTGTTTTAGACGGCACTGAAAAATAATCTCCTTTCTTCTTTTTATTATTGCTTTCTAGCATCTTACCCTGTGCTGCTTTATGAAAGCTTTTCTTCACTACATAGCAATGCTGGTGTCTGCTCTCTTCAGACAAACAGTGACAGTGTGGACAGTTGACAGTGTGAAGCTGACACTGAACTCGACACAAATTATGTCAATAAAGAAAAGAGCTGTAATGTTATAAACACTCAGAGCAGCAAAACAAGCCCTTCATTTACTAAGCTAGTACCACTGCGTCTAAGTGTTCGCAGCAACTGTGACTTGTTGACATGAGTGACAGCAATGTCAGCAACTGCAAACAGTCTGGCAGCTGTCATGGATGATACCTGAGTAATTATACAAAGTCACCTGGAAGAGTTGTCCAGTTTTTACACATCTGATCCTCCAGCAGCAGACTTTGGATTCACATGTCCTTTTTCTTGTCAACAGAGCTGAAAGATCCCCCTGCAGAATTTTGTGGAGAAAATAGCAGAAGCATTTGCTCCTTTGGGGTAGTTTTTTGCACCTTGGTGTGTTATTTCAGATTTTTGAGGGCGTGCAAATCTATTTACACCCCTGAAAATTGTGAAATAACACCCTGTGAGGGCGCTTGGAAACTGTCATTAGGTAATATCATCTGTCCCCAGCCCAAGAAGGCAGACAGTCATAAGAACCATAGCAGGAATTTGAAAAGAGGGATTTTTAATTAGGGGTGCAGGTAACTGTAGACATGAAGCATTTCTTATACAACCACAAATAGAACCCACAACCTTGCTGGCCGAGGAGAACGGATAGTGCAAAATGTTTGCTGAGTGGGGGGTTCATAATTTCACCCTTTTGTATAAAAAAGGCAGTGATGGCTGCATGTGACTATATATATAAGTGATAAAATGAGAGTCAGCTGTGAATCAGCTCTCATGTTGTATAGAGGTATCTTTCGAAGACATGAATGTGAAAATAAAACAGCTGGAAAATGACACACAAAAAGCTGCATATGTGAAATGTGAAAATTTGGTTTGGTTTGGATGAAGAGGATTACGTCCCTGCCAATCAGTCTTTTGCCTGCTGTGTAATAAGCCCTAAAAACTTTATTGGCATGTTCTAAACAGTAGCTGTTCCTTTTGAAAAAAAAGTGCCAAACAATGAGATAAAGACAACCAGGTTCCAAAGTCTGAAACAAAGTTAAACATTCTATTTCTTCTGCTGCTTCTATATGAATCAACTCTCTCCAATAACACAGATCTAATAAACAGCCTGACGGTCTGAGAGGCTCTCATAGCTGATGATACATAACTCAGTCCGTTGCAAGATGTGTATACATAGCATACATGTCAAGAATTTCTGTAGGTTATTGTAAGTTGAAAAAAATTGATATATATTCTAGATATATTTCCTACACAACACAGAAAGTATTATTAGTCATCAGTTCAAAAATATGACTGGGGAACTTCTCTCTGTTTTTTTTTTTTTTTAAACCTGGGAAGACATGCTGCTTATCTGCTTACTGGTTTGGCCTGTAGACAGCCTGGCAGTGTGAAGTTTCAGGGTGAGGGATTTACTGCTGAATTGGGCTGAGCCAGTTCCTATAGTGTCACATTTCACCTCACCAAAAAGATTTTCACCTTTACCAGCAGGGGTCAGCTGCTTCTTCTGTTGAACTTACCACACACACATATGTGCTTGTACATTTTCTGTGCTTCCAACTAACTTCAATCTCTCTGGACACCACTAGCGCTATATAGAAGTCAATAATTGCACTGTAAATACTGCTGAAATGTAACATATAGTATCCAAACAAAACTCTCCAGAGTAAAAAAAAAAAAAAAAAATGGGTCAGTGTTGCCTGGCTGCGCTCACATGCACACCTTTTCTACTGTCATGTGACCAGTGTGACATGACAGTGCTAAGGCCTAATCCGAGTGCTATCTCAGGAAGGCAGACAGACTGAGGAGCCCCGTAGCGTGGCACTACCATCTTTTTCTGGTCATTACCGGCGCTAGGCCTCCCAACATGGATAAAAGCAACGAAGGAGAACTTCAATAAATGATCAGTGTGCTCTACCAGCACCAATGCTGCATCTGCTGCCTCCCTGTTGCTGAAAGACAGAGCTCCCATCTTGTTCCCTCACTGACTGTGCAACCCATAACCTCTCCAGCATAACTGTATAAACCTTTCAAATTACCAATACAGCAAGTGGAGGAGTCTGTCCAGTCTAATGGCCTAAATCTGGCTAAGGAAGTGGTTGATTTCCCAACCCTGAAGGACTGTGGAAGCCCACCTCTCCTTAAGTCCCAAAGGGATAAATGAGGCCCATTATGCGGGCAAAGTTTGTAATGATGCTTTTGATTAGTGAGTTGTCAGAAGATATTGGCCCAACGCTCATCACAGCGTTGTTTAGCACTTTAATGCCTCCATAAAGATGAGTGGTTTTTTTTAGAAAAGATGAAAAAGCAGGGGGCATGTGCCTAATGAAGTCTCAGGCTTATAGCCCCTCTCATGACAGGATAATTACACCAAATGCTTCCAGCTAACACTTCAAAGGACACTTCATCCCTGTGCCAACACCACGCAACACATCTCACCAATCAACATGGCCTGACCTAAATCAGGTTCCCCTGGCTTGTCTGCAATGCTTCCCGCCCACAGACCCACTGGACCTCTGCAGAGTTGACAGTATTAGAATCACAACTTCAGCTGACAATAAGCATGCAAGAGTTAGTTTTTCCTGACATAGCTGTAGAAAAATACAGATTGTTCTGTAACATATGTCGCATGTAGTCTTAGTGAAGAGGGCAAATGCACAGAAGCAGCATGTGCAGTGAAATACAGAAACATGCGAGCATCTGTCAGCCGAGTCACACCTTGCATGCCATCAGTTAAGTGCTTCTGTCTTTCACATGTTTTTCAAGGAGGATGAAAGTGTAATAAGCACACTATGAATGGCTCTAAATTTTCTAAATTTTATCAGTTTGGGAAATGGGATTTTTAAGTGAGGCTGTAAAAATGTGAAGCCATATTAAAGTGATAGTCCAAGAAAATCTATCTGTATTTTTACAGGGTATGAAATACTCACTCACTCCCTGTAAGCCTGAAATGAGGCTGTTGTAGTTTGAACTGTCTGAGAATAAAAAGGTTATGGTTAGGTTGAATTCAAAGGTATTAAAATCACTGCAGAAAGAAACTTTTAAAATTATCTATAAAAAAATTAACTAAATAACTCCTTGAACATAATTAATTAATCTGCTTGTCCACCCATACACTTAACATGTACTGACCACTTGAAGTTTTAACAATTTATATCTTAACACTCTGCTTCTGCCTCAATCTTGATACTCAGCCTTCATAAAGTTACAGGTAGACATGTACATCAGTCTGTCTGTGTCATTCAGTACCCTTTGCTTCACACGTGTCCCCGCTTACATGAAATGTAGCGCAAGCTTCAGGCCCACAGTGCTGTATAGATATGCAACTTTCTGCATGTTGTTTACATACAGCTGGGTAATATGCAGGAAGCTAATATGATTATTAACAATGTATTTGAAAAAATTCAAAAGTGAATAAAGAGCCTGGAAGAGACTGCACACGTTCACAAGTCACTGGACAAATTTTCTAGTGATTCCATTAACTGTGTTCTTTCAGAGGAAGTCAGGGATGATAAATTAGCTTCTGGGGGCTATAAGATAAACCATATCACCAGAATGTGCGTGGCTTGGATATGCTCTCCTCTTCATGTCTTGAGGAGAATTAAATTGAGGGTAAATAAGCATGCAGAACAGAGTAAGGAGGAACTGCAAAACTGCAGGAGCAAACAACATTAAAACAATATTTGCAAAAGTTTCACTTATGAAACCAGCATGCTAGGCTATTCTGATAATTGCTAAGACTTCCTAACCGCTTCCAGCACTGGAAGCGCTGCACAGGGGAAGGCTGTTAACTATTGTGACATGTTGAGAGAGAAATAACACTTAGATGTGTCTGAATGGCTCCACTGAACACATTTTAGTATTTCCCATGAAAAAAGCAAAGCTATGTTGGACGCTGGATGCTGCATAATTAACAAATAAGCACTGCAAACTTCTCTCAGTCTACTCTGAAAATGACTCCTGGAAGAACGTGTGGCACAGGAACAGATGGAGAGGGGCCACTTGAACACAGCGTAATGAAGCGATCCACAGAAATTTCACTCATACAGCGTGCATTTCAAATTAACCCAGTGAGGGTGTTATGTCTCCTTTTTTTTGTAAACTCACACCTGATGTATTTTTAACATATGTACAGACTGCATTGCTACAGATGCCACATTCCAGAGCTCTTTTTATTTACTGATAAATACTAAATATGTAAGGCCATGCAAACTTGGAAAACATGATATTTGGGTCATTAGAAACATGTTGGAAATGCACTTTTACATCATTTACATATATAAGACTTGCAAAAGATGGCAATCTCCATCTGTTTACCAGACAGCTAAAAAAAAACTGAAACTAATTTCTTATACAGAAAGCTATTAATGCACATCAAAACAAGCTTTTTCCCATTAAACATCTGTTTAAAGATCAACTGAGTGATTAGAACATGTGGTAAATACTACTCCTCTCATCAGACGCACTTTTACACCCAAATTTTTACATTTGCTGATTTTGACCTCAGTCTGTATTTTTAAACAACACATTAAGCATTACTAGGCTGGCAGAGTAAATTATTCCAGTGCTAATGTTCCAGTACATTTTCAATGAGCATCGACGGAGGAGACGTGCTCACTTGGGGGGAAAGAAACGGGTACCCGCTGACGATAAATAAATCATGATACCAGGTGGAGCTGAGTATTAGACAGGAGGACTCTTGTAATGATAGTGGACGGTACGGAATCTTTTTACTAAATCACCACTCCACCAGAGAAGAGGCTCTCGGGAGAGTTTTTTACATTACTGACCACCTCTCTGTGTTTCATTTTCCTCGCCTGTCTTTTCCATCACTGTACCATTCTGTCACAGACAAGGCTCCAAGTGCCCTCTTTCACTCTGACCCTCAATTACCTGGCACAATCATCTCAGACAGGTGTTAAGGTACAGTAATAAACCCTCGCCTGATGCTGCCGAGGCAGCCTCTCTTTTAAAGTACCTCTGAGAGCTCTGAAATGACTGAACTCTGTGTTGATTAGGTGCTGTGACCACAGTTGACTCATGGCTGCTGGTGTGCTGTGAAAAAGAAGAAAAAAATTACAATACCACTTCACTGCTCTGTCAGACTGTGTAAATAAGATCAGACGGGCCTAATGCTGAATGGGAAATCCTTCCCAAAAAAATCTGTGTTTTATTGCTATGATTTGTGTGCTAATCATCCACATACAGAATCATACATATTGTAATATTCATCATTAGAGTTTTAGTAGCTTCCACTAACTAAACATCATTTACAGTAAAGAAAAAAAGCAAGTTAGGTTGTCAGCAGAGACATTGAGAGGAAATGAAAGATGAAAAGATAAACTTAAATCCCCAGCACTTATATGCACGCTGATGGTATATATTACTGCTTAACTGTGTTGCAAATGGAGTCTTTTCAGTCACAAGGATATGCCATCACTGCATCATAAACTTTGCAGAGTGGTTGTGCCATAAAGTCCGTGGGGGATACACAGTCAAACTCCAGAGGTTTATCGCAGCTTCAAGCTACATATCCAGAATTTTAAAGAGTCAAAAACATTTTTGGTATCCTCTTCACTGATGTGAAGATACAATGCTGTTTCATTGTAAATCTTCCATCGTAAAGTCACATAATTACTTTTTCCTTTCCATCTTTGACTCTTGTAAATTTTCATAAAGCCTTTTCTATTTTGAACACATTGTGAGCATTGTTAATGACTGGTTCCTGATGTGTTCATTCATCCGTTGTGCTAAAGCAATCTGCTCCTTCAATTCACTCCATAGTTCCTTCATCACATATTCTCTGACTGGAAGAAAAAGCAGAGACTAGTGTTCATTGTTGCTGCAGAGAGCATGTGCTGCATTGTGACCTAGAAAGATTCAGCAGAACCCTTCGAGCTGAGACACTTATCAAGCCAAATTAGCCTACATACCGCAGGCAGGGGTCAGGCTAACCAGCGGTGGAAGCTGGCACAGCTTACCACTAACACTCAAGAATGCATTTTAAAAAAGGGGAAAATAAGCAGGGCCATGATCCACTGCAGAGAAACAGCAACACTGGTGATGATGTTCAGCTACCAGGAACTTTATTCTTACAAATCCTTTAAGCATTTCTTTTACATGCCACAGCAGAGTGTTTGAATTTAATCTGTTTCAAACACTGAACAAAATTCAAAATTACTTCCCTCACACTGCAATAACTGCTAACCTACCAATTGTCTGCATTGGTGTCATGGCAAGCTTGTGAATACATTTGATGGATAATTTCCCAAATTTATTAAATTAAGCCCCTTGCTCAAGTTGTGAAATCAAGTAAACAAAGCTATTCAGCCTCCTCTGGGCCTGAGAAACATCTTACATTAACAACTCCATGAGTAAAAAGTCGGCAAATAACACAGCTAACACGTTGAGTAATTCAAGGATTAGAGGATTCATGCAGCCCAATTCCCTCTGGGCAGTCTGCCAATGGAGAAGCACGGTCCAGGTACTCACAAGGCGTACGATGCCACAACTAGCAGCTAGCAGATCTTCAGAGAAGCACACTGACAGATGAGCCAGTGCCATGCATGCAGACGTACACTGCCTGATTCAAATGCAGGTGGTGTGACTTAATGGCATAAAATATCTCACTGAAAAGGATTCAGGAGCTATATGACATGCAATGGTGAGGAGAACAGAAGCATTTAGTCATCCGTCACACTCTCTTTCTCTTAAATTTGTGGCTGGTAATGTAAGTCAGTGTTCATGTTTTGATTTAAGGATTTAGAGAACAAATTTATGTAAAATTCAAACCAACATCTTGAGGTGTTTGCACAAGATTATAAAACTAATGGATGTCACCTGTCAAGTTTGCAGTGGAGATCACCTGAGCTTTAGGTGAACACATGAGCAAAATGGCACAGCAACAGCACGTTTTCAGTGTGCTTGCATTTACACATTTATGATCCAACACGCATATTCTATATTTTTCAAAGGTGGACAGAAAATGAGGAATAGTTTTAATACTGCATGCAGAGGTAAGACTTTGTGCTGCAGATGCAATCATAGTCATGAGCCATAAATTAGCAAAACACGGCGCAAATAATAATTACAGAGGCAGAAAAAAGGGGGTTCATGTTCCACAAATCTGAGGGCAAAATTACTCATGACTCATGTGCACATGCACATTTTTTTCCTTCAAACAACTAGACTTAATTGCTCAATGGTTTGGGGAAATGCATCATTTACAAGCTGTGAGTGTTTTCCTTTTACAATAGATTGCTGTTGAGAGCACAACATGCTGATTGAAGGTGCTAAAATGTCAAGTATAGAGGGCCTGGATTTTAGGTGTTGTCAGCAAACCAGTGTGATTTCAGCTGAAGTGCTTTCTATTCATCAAACACTCAACAGCGCTGTGGCTGATGATGGTTGCTAACTGTAATGTTGAGGTTTATTTTAAGCTAACAATGAATTAAATGCTTTTATGTGGCACATTTACATACAATAGTTGAAAAATTGAGTTTGTTTTAGTCTGACATGGTCATTTCAAAAGCACTGGGATTAAAATATACATTAAGTAGAAGTGCTTTTATCAAAGCCTTAGGTTAAATGTGTCTGGCGTGCCTATATGAATTAGGTGAACCATCGAAGCAAAATGAATCAGCCTGTGGACTGTGAATGCACCACTTCGGCCTCCCTCCTTCAGAGGAGGCTCCCTCACTTATTCTCTTGCTGTCCTCACTCTCAGAGCTGAAGAAGCCTCTTTAATGAATCCACGTCCTCAATGCTCCAGCGTTTTTCATTAATTTTGCCTTGACGTAGCATAAAGTTAACTGACAACACCTGTCCACAGGAAGCCTAGTTGAAAATAAAAACTGTTTTTGAAATCATGAACAAACTATTTATGGATGAAAAGTAGTGATAGTAGTGGCAAGCTGTAATGACAAACATTGATCTGTCAGCAGCTGTGAATAAAACTTAGCTTTTGTTAAACCTGCCTGTTAGGGGTAAATCAGTGGGCGTAAAGCATCTGGACAATTTATGTAATGTATTCATCGGATAAGCTGACACAGAGATTTATATCAAAGTTTGATAATTAATACATTTGGTAAATTTTCTTCCTCACAACTTTTGTCATCAGAGTGATTTCATTTATTTGTTTTTATATGTCTAACAGGAAGGATCAGGTGTTATGCTTCTAACATTACTGAATGTGAGAAACAGTGAACCTCTTGTGTGAACTGCAGAGGCTCTGTGGAGATTTGGTGTAAACAGACAAAAGTAATGTTTATGTTAAACAAAAAAAACATTGTATATATGAGGTCTGATAAACATGTTGATTTAATTTCCTTTCTAATAAAACAGCAATTTTTAAAAAAAAGTATTTTTAATCCTGCATTGTTTACATCCATGTCTACCAGCTCACAGTCTTCTTTTCTGTCTTTTCAAGTGCAATGCAGCATATCTTGGCGAGTTACTGCCACCTGTTGATCAGTGGAATAGTATAACTGATACCATTTGCAGGACTGCTCATCATGTCACACATATGCACAGAATAAATTAAAGGTTATTCACTCATTAAAAAAAGCTCTATCACACACTATTAGAGAATTAAACTCCTCAGGGAATATTTAGGTGAAGCACTGGTGGTGCAATAGTCCTTTGTTATGTTGTACTGCTTATGATATTGTAATATGAAATCACACTAGGTCGTGTCCTTATACTGTGTTCCCATGATGCAACATAGACAGCTCCAGGTTGTCTCAGATACAGCAACTTAGTCTTTGCGCGCCTCAAAATATTTTCACATTGTCAAAAGGTGATGTGACTTGTATCTGGTAAAAACAATAAGGCCTTATTTGATGATTCAGTGGCTCCACTGTTATTGTCAAACATGGATATAAATGTGTGTGGCTTTGCTTGGGCAGAGAGGTGCTTTGAGTTACATGAGTATATTAAAATATTCACAAAGTCAGTGCTAACATGCTGGTGGTTTTCCATTGTATAATTGTTACTATTTTTAACATCTTAGTTTTTGAGTGTTATAATGCTTTAATAATCTGTACTGAGCAAAACAATTGGAAAAATAAACTCTGTTATTAGTGAAAGTTAAGGAATCACCAAAGATTGACCAAAGATTTGTCTGTACAAAATTACATGAAAACAAGTCTATCATTATTAGTTAGTAACTGCTGACTTGTTTACAAGTACATGCTCCTAACTTGAGTAAAAAATAAACATTTACAAAATTATCTGGATCTAAATAACTTTTTTCTTTTTCACTTTTGGTCCAAAGTTTGCTTCCCTACGAATCTCATCAGTTTTCTCTCCCATGCTCTCTGTTTCCCACTGCAGGTGGTGGGTCAGATCGATAAACTAACGTCCGACTTTGACTTTGACCTGGAGCCAGATGACTGGACGGTGGCCACAGCCAGCAGCACGTCCAGCAGTGAGCGGGGTTTGGGAGAAGCCTTCAGGCTGGACTTCCTCAATGCAGATGTGCTTTCTGATAGCTGGGAGTTCTGCAGCTACCTGGAGGCAGCTGGCGCCGCCGCCCGCAGACCTGGCGAGCAGCCGGGAGATCCGCGACCGGAGCTTGGCCGCGGGACCATCCCCACCCAGACGCAGACCCCCACCCCGCCCCCCACCACTGCCTCGGTCTACTCCCAGATGAATGGCGGGCTGCCCATCCCCAACGGGCCCCGCATTATTACTCCTGATTCATCCAGCGAGGAGGCTAGCAGCTCCACGCACAGCCACAAGACTTCTCGCACCTCTGGCACAAGAGAAAGAGTCCGCTTTAGTGACAAAATTCTGTACCACGCGTTGTGCTGTGATGATGACGAGGAGGAGGAGGAGCAAGAGGAATTACAGGAGGACAAAAGTGGCTGTGCTACACCAGACAGCGACAGCGAACCCAGTCTCCTGACGAGCTCCGTCACCCCGAAACGTTCTTCCTCTGAGCACTCCCTCCTCCATAACTGTCTGGACCCTTCCTTTGTGTCCTCGCCACTGAAGGGGACGGCGGGAGCTCACACACTACCCAGGAAAGGTCTCTTAAACCCCGGCTGCCGCAAAAAACTGTTACGAAATAGCAGCACACAAACTGTCTCTGACAAGAGCACCCAAACTGTACTGCCCTATATTCCAACCAAACAGAAAACAAAGGACCACTGAGAAAGTCCCAAGTTTATCATAAATCTCATGAAGAGGACTGTGCATTATTTAATATTAAATACATAGCTCATAGATTAATACACAAATAAATTAATTACTAAATAAATAAATGATATATGGGAAATCACTCGACTACCTAAAGTTATTCTAAAGGCTCAGGGAAAACACGATGAAATGAAGCATAGAATATTATTGAGATGAAAGTCACTGATGGACCAAACGGTTTAATGCCTGTTCTAATGTTAAAAGATACACTGAATGGATTCCCTATGTGCAATCATGTAAAACAATGGCAGACATTATAAAAGCAATCATTTTTACTGGAACATTTTAAGCGTTTAAAATTAAATGAGGTGAAGATTTTTTTCCCCTCCTCATACAGTATAAGTCACAAGAAAAAAAAAGAGAGAAAAGAGAATGCTTGTCTCTATAATAGAGATACAAAATGCTGCACATTCTGTACTGTGAATCTGTATAAACATTGTCTTTTTTCATGTTCTAGTTATTTCAAATGTCAAGGGGATTGATGCTTTCAGCTGGGTAATGTATCTAGATGCACATGTCAAGCCTCTTCCTCTCTTTGATGTCAACAAACAACTTTGAGCGAGGAGCCAGATTTTATAACTCATATCAAAGTGATCTCTTCTTGGTCGGCTGCAAAATTTGAAACATAGGAGAGAAAAGAAGAAAAACAGATATTTATATATATATATAGTCTTAGAATTAATCTTAGAATGTGCAGCACACAAGTGACATTTTATTTTTTTCTCTTCCTCCGTGCCTGGCTCTGACATCATTAGACCTAGGATCTTAGCTACATAGCAGTCAACAAAAAGTGCTAAATGTTTTGTCTCTCTATTCAGTTGCCCAGTGGGGAATTGAACTCAGCAGAGCAGCATTTTATTCACAGGGCTAACGCCAATAGCCATTCCTGATCAATATGTTAGAGGGAGGTTGCAGTGAGAGGTCTCTCTGCTGAGACTGCATGCCATTCTCCTGGGATCTGTGAACAAAAACTCACAGTCAGACCTATTTACTTACACTGAGTGGAACAAAAATTAGAACTGTGGCCCTAAAGAAGTGACATTTTAAAAAATGTGTGTCCAGGAGTGAGAGCTGATGGTGGAACGACAGTATGTTCCTGTTCAAAGATTTTTTTTAATTTTTTTTTTACAGAGCAATAATCTACCCTGGGGAATGGCTTTGTGAGCCTGCTCCCCTGGTCCCCCCATCCTTACTTTCCTAATGTTGTGTTTTCCAATTTGAAAAGAAAAGAGTAAAATGTCATAGTCTGAAAGAGGAAAATCCTTGCCGACTCCTGTGAAGCTGACCTTTGTGCCTCTGATCACCTAATGGGGACTCTACCTTCCACAGCAGGCTGAGATGGTTGGTCAAAGAATCTTATTCTTTACTGTAGGAGGAAACGTAACTAATATATTTAATGGTCTCACATATAAACTACTTCTTATGTGTTTTTCCTTTAAGTGGAACCGACAAATCAATTTGTCATTATATTTTATACCATTCATATAGATTAGGCAGTTTTACTCAGCAGAAATGATTCTAAATGATCTGCGACTGGTCAAAGCAATATCTTAGAATCAATAACCATAACTCCAGCCATAAATATGATATGTTAAGCATAGGTAAATATCTGTGAGTATATAGTGTCCTGCATTAGTGGTGTAGATTTTATAATTTTGGCAAATTGACAAAAAACAACTCTTTTTGGAGCTAAAACTAAGCTTGATTACTCTCTAACAAATTACATACTAATTCTTTAGCGAACTGCCTGATTGATGTCCCAGTTTTAACACTGATACACTACCATGCTGCATATCAGCGATTCTCTGTTTTGATAATGGTATGGGATCTATAAGTCTCTTACAACTGGTCACTGCAACACTGTAGATTATTAGCTGCTCAGGAAACTCACTTCACATAACAGCCCACCTCTTTGTTTTTGTTTGTGTGTTCAAGTATAACAGTTATTGCATAGTGCACAGCTTAGGGGAATTACAGTTGCAGCATCAAGCCTCAAGTGCCCGATATAAGGTAAGCAGAGTGAGCACTTTTACAACTGGCAGTTTGGTGGGAGATGCACAAGCATCAATTAGCCTGAAGCTGGTGTGCTTTGCATGCATATAGAACTAGAAGGGTTTTTTTGTTTTGTTTTTTTGTTTTTTTTTTTGGACTGGGGTTTGTAACGTTTTCCTTTTGTTTTGCTCTGGCTCAGTTAATCCCAAGTACCTGTGAAGAAAGAGGCACTGAAGAGAAATCAATGGCTCACTCCCCAAAGCATTGGCTGCCATTTCCCTGCTAGATTGGGGACCAACAGGTCATCACAGCCATTAGCATAAACAAACAAAGCTATGCCGCCACACAGGCAAAGCTTCAATTACAGGAAAACAAACTAAGCCCTTATTGTGACGCCTATAAACCTGCCAGACATTATAATGTGAGAAGGGTTTTTTTTCCTTTTCCAGTCTAAAGATTTTATAAGTCATATCTGCAATGAAATCGCCTCTTCAAATATAGAGCTGTTTGGCAATTGCATAGAATACATTATCATTGGGGACAGATTTGAGATATTTGGACAAAACATTAGCAACGTCTCTTTTGCCAACAGGCTCATTATTCATCTCTAATAGGGCAGAGCTTTGTCCTCGGTTCTCTGTAGGACAAGGATGGGAGGCATCCAAAGGTTATTAAAACCTGAGCCATCTGCCTACCAGGACCATTATTTTTCGATGCCACTGCGTAAAAAACAGATGTTGTGTGTTTATGTGCATATGTGTGTGTCTCTTGTCTATATGTTCACTGCCTTTGTGCCGACACACTGTGTGAGGATACAAGGGATACAATTTTTATTTATACATCACTGCACATTTAATCTAATATTTCACTGTCACAGCAATTAATGGAGATCAATACAAATAGACACAGCACATCCCCCTGGAAGTCATTTGGCTGGACTTGTCCACAACACAAGATTAAACAAAATCTCTTTTCAAAGGCTGCAAAGTAAGTCATGCCATCTGTGTTTTGACATCTTGTGTGCATGTATCAGCTCACATCCCTGATCAATCTGCTAATTATTACCAGCGGGACAATCTCTGCTGAGTGACCGACACAGAGTGTAGAGAAGAAAACACTTTAAAAAAAAAAAGGTGATAATGACACTAAAACAGAAACATACGCCCTCAAGCCCTTCCAATCCCACCCTTCATATATAATTACCACACTTCACTCTCATGGCCCCTTGCTCCCATCAGTGAACAGAGGAAAACAGATGATGGATCTCTGTTTTCTCTGCTGATTGGTAAGGGTCCATGAAGCGGAGAGCTCAATGCAGCTTCACTGATTACTATGGATTAGCTAACGGCCGGGGCTACCTAAGGTTGATTTGTTTCATCTATGTGCCATTTATATCCTGCTGCGACTAGAGCAAACTATTTCT
The DNA here is from genome assembly GCA_029814665.1 of Acanthurus lineatus. Lineage (NCBI taxonomy): Eukaryota > Metazoa > Chordata > Actinopteri > Acanthuriformes > Acanthuridae > Acanthurus > Acanthurus lineatus. Next base: position 21,071,783 of record JAPZDV010000001.1, on the reverse strand, counting down.
ATTCAATCTCCCTCCTCCTTCTCCTACCTGCAACCTCCTCTCACCAAACGCCCCTCTCCATTCATGATATCGACGGTTGTTCTGAGTACACCAAGAGATGGAACCATAATTTGATGTCTCACTTAGGATTATACAGGTGAAAAGTTTTGTGTCATTGAGCGAAGCCGTATGAAACCCAGATCACAGCTTGAACGCAATCAAATCAAAGTCAGACTAAGAGCTCGCCACTCCTGGAGAGACAAGGTCAGCAGCAGCAGAACAATGTGTTGAACTTCAGGAGTGCTGGATTGGTGGCACAGAGTTACATGTCACACCACGAATCCCATGTAGAGGAAACTGCCGGGTTTGTGAACACACAGACCGCAATGTGCCCAGGCCAACACTAGACCGACTGCTGGGAGCTGAGGGATGGCCGGACAAGGCCACATCAACCATCAGTCACCATTTGATTGGGCTTGGAGAGTGATTAATGAAGAGCTATGCAACAGCCGCAGATAAGATTAGACCTTCGCAGGTGATGAAGGACAGGGCCTACGGCTCTGAGAGGGGGGGCTGGGAGGTTCTTGGGACAAAAAAATGCCCCCAGATGACTTGACACACAGTAATTAAAGTTAATGAAAACCCTGTCACTTTCACATACACAATGGCATTTTGATTGAACAGTGTGTCAAACAAAACAAAGAAAGGTAATCGCAGGCGATAATTTTTCTATGATAGGTCAAAGAGAATGCAACCATATGGCCTTGATCAAACAAAGTTACCAAATCATTTTTAGTGATTCCACTGGACCTTGGTTGGGGAGATCTTTAAGGCTGTCTACACACTGCAATTTTTGGCTGTTTAAGACGAAGGATAACCATCGTGAGGGAAACGTCTCAATATCTATGGTTTAGGCCCTAAAATGGTAGTCCTTCATCCCACTGTGAGACAGGTTCAAGGATGGCCGTTGTCATGGTCCTGAGACCAAAAGGTAGCCTAAAATTTTGACAGTATCAGAAATTTGGGATGACCATTTCACAGCATGACTACTGCTGCAACCTACTTTAGCTAACCAGCCGATAGAAATGCAGTTAAAAATGATGTACTTGTCAGCACTACCAGTACCACCAGACACTGACACTAAACCAGCACTAAACCAACTAAACAGACCACAAGCAGATTTTAAATATGTTGCTTAAAACAAACTCTATCTGATAAGACACTGCCCAATGGTCATCACATTCATTTTGTTTGTTATGTTACATGTAGTGTGTTTTGTTGGGAAATGACGGACGGATCATATCAGTAGATGCTAACATTAAATGCTTTCCACCATAGATGGATGGTGCACACTGATGACGTTTTATTCTTGTGCGTTGACGTGGATTCACGTACGTCGTAGACTGCAATTGGGTTTGCTTAATTATTGTGCAAACCTCATGTTGCACCCAAGTTTATTAGGTTCATGTCTTCCAGTGTAGCGTGCTTTGAACATATAAGATTGTTAAATTGCTGTGTGTAGCCAACCTAAGTGCATTGTAGATAAGACAGTTTATGTTGCATATACTTTGATGTGCCATCACTGTCTTTACAAGGTAAAACTATATGTATAAATGTTGTGGCTAATACTAACCGACCAAGTGCTTGTCAGAAACCAGAAGCATATGTCTGTAAGACCTTTCAAAAGTAAACAAGAGGCATTTAAATCCTACAAATGCTATATCCAGTGGAAAGTACATAAAGCCACAAAAACAAATAATTTTATGATGCTGTCCACTTGAGAAAAAAAAATTTAAAAAAAGATCAGCTCACCCGTTCCAAAGACAGCGAGTAAGCATTTTTATCACATTACCAGGCTGATAATTGGAACACCTCCCAATGTGAACTTAAAATGTGGCATGACCGAGCAAGGCAGAGAAGTGCGTAATCATCGCCAAAGCAATTTATGGGAGTGAGTGGAAAAGAGAGACAGAGAAAGAAATTATTGCAGCTGAAATGCTGCGAGTCCTCAAATTGAACCACCATAGAATGTAACCTTGTTGTATACCACATTAAATTGCACACAAATGATGTGTGTAATGACATGCTCAGCTGAGCGAGGAATACATCAAGGGACAATTGAATTGGTCCAGAAAAATACACAATTATGCGAAACGTCACTGACACAGACTGCAGGAGTGTGTGAAGCATATTTCAGAAAATAAATATTACCAAGTTACTAGTGAGTTGTGAAAGGAAAGAATCAGGAGAAAGCACCTGTTAAATGGATTTTGTATTTGTAGGTTGGACTGTGTAAATTCAGCTAAATGCAGCTCAGCTTGCATACTTCTAATTCTGACAATACATGGTAGAAGTCAAAGAAAAGCCAGTAGCAGCCTTTTTTTTTCCAGACAGCCCCCGTTTGGCAGCCTGTCAGCATTTTCATGGCATTTTACAGGTTAGGGCCAAGAAGGCAGGGAATTGCTGACAGTTTAGTAAGACCAACAAATAAGAGTTAAATGAATGATAAGACAGGTGCAATGTACAAGCTCAGTCCCCAAGTGCCCCTTATTTCACCTTACAAGGGGCTTTCCCCATTGCTCATATTTACTACTTTCTCTGCAGTTCACACCCTATACTCTCCCTCTCTCTTTTAACTCAGTGTCCCTCTCTCTGACATACACACACTCTTCTTCTCGCTCTTTCGCGTGCACTTGTCTCCTCTGGCTATAATGAGGTCTCACTCCCGCCCAGGAGGCTGTGACTAAGGTCTTCATCACACACACGGTGATTTCACAAAGTGCCAAGGACAGGTAAGAGTCACTTTTCTATAAAACAAAAGGGAGGGGGATAAGCTGGAGTTCAGAGATTGTGTCATGTATTAGTTCCTCAGCTTTTCTAACAAAAAAAGAAAAAAAAACAATCAGGCTGGACATTGGGGGAGGAGATTGTATTTCTTTTGCTTAAATTATTTGAGTTTTCTTCACCTTTAAGCACTTCTCCTTTATCTAATTGTAAAATGGGTAAGCAGAAGGAAAGGGGCGCCTGAATGTTATGTTATGCTGCTGTGCATTTTTAATACATTATATTAGTGATCATTCTCAAATGACTGCAATTAGTCAAATGTCAGGCTCGGTTTGCGCTCTCGCAGTGGCTTGCTGACAAAGTCGCTCAGAGGTATGTCGAAAGATTAATAGCTGTGGGATTTCATTAAGTCAGGTGCTTGAAAGAAACAGGAGGAATAAACACAAATTTATTCAAACTTTAGTGCTTTTCCTTAAGTTTAGCCAATAATTAGGCACAGAAGACAAAAGATAAATCTGTCAACAGGCTCAAATATTGATCCGGTCTACAGATATATACCTCACCGTACAGTCACAGCTGACAACAGCTCTACTACTCTTATCATGCTGGTTGAAGTCATGGTCATTCTTGTTTTTATTGAACCAGATAGTATTCAGTTTAAGTAAAGATGAATGAATAAACAGAATACTAGAACTAGAAATCAACCAATGAAAATTTGAAAAATGTGTTTGCTTTTCCAATTCCACAGACATGCAGACATGAATAATTTTAAAGACCCCCTCCTGTGAAAATCAAATTTTGAATCATCTCAGCATGTCTGGCTGGTGTTTTTACATCCAGCGACACAAGCTTGGGTTAAAATGCCATGACTGAGAATTTCCTCTTTAAAATATCAGTGCACTGAAAAAAAATCACAAAAAGGAAGATTCATATAAGGAGGGTTTCATACATCACAAACCTAATCAAACCAGCACATGGAACAGGTCACCATGGCGAAACGTGCTGCACCCAGGTTGATCAGCATTACGTTATGATTAGCTGATAGCTAATGTAGTCAAGCCACAGGGTCAATATATATTTTACTGTTGTGTTCTTAGTTGTGAAGACTAATGCATAGAACATATTACCATTCTGTTGCACGCACGCACGCACACACACACACACACACACACACACACACACAAAACAAAATAAAAATGATACACATATATTATTTTTGTTTTGTTTTGTTTTGTTTTTTTTTTAACAAAAAAAGGGGCCAAATTGAGGGGGGACTCCAGCACTTGTAGACTTGGCAGTCGGAAAAATTCTCCAGACTCCAGAACAGGAAGCAGCATGATGCCCTATTGATTAATGAGCACAAAAAACACAGGGATATTAAGTAATATAATGTCATAGGGAAAAGCTATATTAAAGAATTTGATGCCAAGTCTTATTTTTGAAATCTGAACAAAAAACAAAACAAAAAAAACTAAACACAACTCTCTGTAGTTGGAATGGAGGCATCTTGCCTCGAGTCTTCACAAAGTATTTACACTAATTTGCAACATTTTTACTTTCAGACTAAATTAAATCTTTCCTAAACATTAAACAGATGAATTAAAGTGGAAATATCATTGTTATAATTTCTGATTATTAAAATGTGTTATTTAGTTTCAGAAACTACAGTTGATACACAATTTAACTATTATTTGTCTTCCCAGTGAGCATATTACTACAGAAAGCAAGCTGCATTTTCCTCTTACAGAGGTTTTAAGCAGGGGTCAATGTGGGATTAAGTATAGTTGGTTGAAAGCCAATTTACTACACAAACAAACATCACTGCTTTTCCTTGAAAACCGATCCTATGGCAGCAAAGGGCGGGTAATGTGGCTTGTATAAAAAGCAATCAGGCCACACTTTTAAGTTATGGCATCTTGGCCTTGTCCAAGTGGTCAATCAATGTTCTCTTTTGCTTGTGTCCTCAGTGCATCAGCATGGGCTATAAAGTCTGCAAAGCACAGCCGTTAAATGGCTGTGTGGGCCCTTTGCTAGCCTGGTGTCTGGCAATCTGGCAGGAGTTTCTGGCACTCTCAGCGTCAAACCAAGACTTTAAGAGCATGTAAAGTGTAAATCTCCCAGCTGACAGACTGATTTCTGCTATCTCCAGACCGGATTTACCATCTTGCACAGAATAAGAAGCCAGCTGTAACAACATGCTATTATCAGAAATAGAGTACACATTATGGAAATCTTTCCATGGACGCCAACGACAGTAACAACTCACAGTCCCTGACTCTACATAATTTGCAGGGGGGGGACATTTTACATAAATACAAAATAGTAGTCTTAATTTATTGTGCAATTTACAGTTTATTTTCACCAGCAAAGGATCAGTATTTTGGTGATTCATGATGCAGCAAAGCAGACAGAGATGTGCTGGAGGAGGCGTGCTTACTGGCAAATCCACCACAGATTTGGTGTAAAGACGGGCTAAAGTAGACAGTTGCACCTACTGCTGTTCACCTGCATGGGTCAGGCCAACAGCAACCTGTGAAAGTTATGTCCGTGTGTTTAATGCATTTTTTATGAACTATGATCATAATTTTTTAAAAAACAATAGCAGGCAGATACTCTGTAGTGTGCATAGTGTTTGATTTTCATACAGAACTTCATAATGAAAAAACTCTTTTACTCACTATAACAACACCATGGTTTTCATGTGCAGTGAGAATTTAGAAAATGCTGGTATTCTTAAAAATTAGGTTTATAGAATTGTCTGATATTGATGCTCTTGTTTGAACAATCACAACAATTTTCTCTTGAGAAAAGCCAGTGTGGACTCTATATTTTTACCATTTGTCAGAACATAAAAGCCCCGATAAGGACAGCTGATAGTCTAAGGAAAAAAAAAACTCTCTTAATTTAACTCTTTAACTTAATTTTACTGTGTACTTCTCGAGTCATATAATACCAGCAGTGCACTCCTGTGACCTCTGAGCATTGCAAATGGTGCTTTTGAGTGTGCTTCACAATCTGCTTGGGTCTATGGGTCATCCTTTGCTGAATAAAGGTACAGAGTTTTTCTTTCTTTTTTTCCCAACCACTAAGAACTTCATCTTTGTGGTCCAAATTACATGATAGCAGAGAACAGTAAGTGGTACTGGGCACTTTGTACAATGTGGCCCTTTCAGTTCTTCAACAGACAGAGATACCAGAAGTGTAGACAACAAAACACGTTAAAGTACTTTATCAGTGGATACTGGCATCGAGTGCCTTTCATCCCCCTCCCATCTCAAAGCAGTGAATGATATAATACTCGGACTAGAACTGGAGGTCCAGACCAGCATCCTCAAGGAGGTAGCTCAAGTTTTGTTCTTCAAGATGCATAAAGGACAAGGAAGGATGTCTCAAGTGTCAAGCACAGGTCTAACTAATAACAATAATAATGGTTACATCTTATTTAAGTGTCCTAAAGCCAGAGTCAGAGCCATAGTGTTGAGCATGCTAGCTTACTGATATAACTCACTAGACAACTTAAATAGAATTGAGTCTTAATTAATGTTATTATTCACATGTGGGTTTTCCTGCTCTGACAAGTCAAAATCTCTGCTATGGAAAAATCCAGTAAGTCTAATTCTGTCACATTCACATGCACAGAAAAATGTTACCAATGACAAGACTGCAGGTAAACCGTGAGTGCAGAACTGTAAATCACACACAGCATCCTACTCCCCTGGCAGTGGTATCATGGTTGGATTAATACTACCACATTCCATGCAGACTGTACAGCCAAGTGTGTATTGTCTGTTCTCACACAAACTCTGGGTTTCACAGAATAGTCAACTATCAACTGCAGCAGTCGACACTGTGCATTGTTGTAGAGTGATTGCTCATCAGTGGTTTTAGATGGGCGCAGTAATAAAGCAGTGACAGGGAATGTGGGTGGTTGTTGGTGACAAGTCACGGTTGTCAAAAGGGAGTTTAACACTGTGCAGTCGGCTAGTTGACTTCTGTTTTTAGAGCAGGCAGTGATTACTACACTGCAGCAGTCATGAATGCCCTGATACAAACTAGATCATGCAAACGTTGAACCAACACCAAGTTGTTCTTTGTTTGTTTGTATGTTCGATTGTTTGTTTTTTTTTTACAATACTGAGTTACAACCTCATATATTTACTGAATTTTATGTGGCATTTCATACATTTACATGACAAGTGATTTATTGTGGTATTCTTTAGCACAACATCAATGTTTTCACACAGACACAGGCCTATTTGTTTTGCGATTAAAAGTACAATGTTCCAGGCACTGCTGGAGAAACTGTATATAGTTTGGTTGCTGTTTAGGTTTTTCTCAATTTCAATGAGGAGCAGATGCAGTACTCACAGTTTTATATATTCACTAGACTGTTTGTTTTGATCCCTTTTTACACACATATGCAAAGCACCTCTTGGACAGCTACAAAGATATCTCTTTAGCCAGTATCTCTGATGAAAATCTGTGTGTGTGTGTGTGTGTGTGTGTGTTGGAGGGGTACTGTACTGCCACTGTAGGCTACTGTGTATGTTACATTATTAAGCATGAGATGATAGTTAGGCCATTTCGTTCATGTGGAACTAAACTATACAGCAAGAATGGTGAGTAACATGGGTCCTGAAGTAAGGTGATTAATTAAAACCTCAAAATGCCTCAAGAATACTTTCTACCACTAATGATTCATAGAGAATAAGGACTGTTCGGAATACTGAGTTTTGCTTATATTAAACTGTGGTAGGTTTGGTATGAATAATCTTTAAAGAGCCTTCTGCTGGCTGTAAAAAATAAAGCAAGTTGGAAGGGAAGAGTGTGATTGAGCAGTGCTATAAAAACGTTTAATATTACTAAGCTGCAGATATAATCCAGGGAATATACTTCCCCCTGCCTCTTTGAGTTGCCAATAATGATCCAAAAAAACAAAGAAAAGGTCCTCAGATAGCCATAAAATTTACCACGGAGACATTTTAGTAAGAAACTAAATTTCACTCAGTTAAGACTTTGATGTGAAAGGTAATAAAGTATCAACATTATAGACATTTACATGAGGTGTAATAAAAAAGTTTTCAGACTATACCTGTAGCTAGCAAATAGGCTAAAAAGCGCTGCACAGTAATACACATGTTGCCGTATTATGTGTATATTTACAACATCACCATGGACCTTAAACTTCAACATCAAAATCTTTGTGAACCTGGGGAATTGATAACATCACCAACTTTTTTTTATTGCATCATGCATTGTCAGAATAGAATGTGAAATAGAATGTAAAGTAGAATAGAATGTAAAACAATTCTATCATATATGTAATCATTTTCCTGATAAAAACATTGTAAACGAGCTGTGTTCTCTTTCAGCAGTTTGCAAAAGCAGATATTATCACAATTCATGTTGCACTTTCTAAGTATGAGACGGATAGTGCATTATTATTTTGGGTCACAAGCTGTAAAAAGTTTGGGAACCCCTGACCCCTGGCAGTGAATCAGTGAGGCAGTCAAGGTCAGGTGCAGAACATCACTGGAGGACATGAAGAGGTCAGAGTGAAACTTCATTAATGCAGCACAAAAATATTTAAGAAGTTGAAGGAATTTTGTATCAGGGTTGTTGGAATTTCATTCTAGAAACTGCTTACTTGTCATTTGGACCAGTTTAATCCATGTGTCTGATTTGAACAATGTGATTGGGTAACCATCAAGTTCCTGCCCAGGCTCTTGTGCAGAAACAGTACCATGTCAACAGGAGACTGTGGTCTCCAAGGTCAAAAAGGACACTTCAGGGTTCAGGAAAAATGAGAGTGTATTGCTGGACAAGGGGAATACTCTGAAGGGAATGGTGGCATTTTTGGCTTTTAATCAGCCAAGTCACAGAAATTTTTGATCTCACTTTGTATTTGAGTTCCACACGTCTTAGCAACAAGGCAGTCTGATCGAAACTGACCAAACACATATTGCTGCCCTTGGTGGATCAGTGGATCAGTGTTTATCACTCTTGCCTAGGAGCTTCCGTGTCACAGGTTCAATTCCAGCCTCAAGCAGGGCATTTCTGTGTGAAGTGTGCATGTTTTCCCGGTGCTTGTGTGTGGGTCCTCTGGATTCACCCACCATCAAAACATGTAGATTTAGGGCTATTCTCCTGTCAGTGCATTTGATGATGGTACTGGCTTAGGACTTTATTTGGCTCTCAGGTGCTGTATGGTGGTTGCCCACTGCTCCTCAGGGATAGGTTAAATGCAGGCGAAGCAATTTCACTTCACAGTATTGAGTATGATTGTATGTGACAATAAAGAATTCTCTTCTTCTTCACATTAGTGGAGCAGAGAAAAGGACCAGGATGGTGAATGATAGCAATTGACTCTGAAAAGGATTCATGTCCATCAGACATTAGTAAAAAGAGTGAAAAGAGTCAAAAATTGCTCTGTGCAGTGCAAGACTGTGCTTCAGTCTTTACTGCTAGGTACTCAGGTCCCATTGAAAACAGCAGTATCAACATTTTTTGACTTGTCAAAAATGTTAATTAAAAAACAAGAAAAAGAATTCATGTGAAATTACAGCAGAGTCCTTTTACAATGTATTTGCCGCTTTAGGAACACAGATAATTTTTATCTAAATTGCTTCTAATAATTTTGAAAAATGTTCATGTTCAACTAATGAAAGTTTGTGCATTGAAAAAACAGTATTTTCCTAGAATGTTAGAGTGGTTAAATCTGCAATCCATGTGTTTTCATACTTAAAAAAGGATGATGGAGCATCTAGCTGTGTGCTTTACCTCTCTGCTGTTTTATGCACTGTTAATTGCGACTGCCTGATGGAAGTGTTTACTGCAGAATGAAGTTACAAAAAAGAACAGGGAAACACAAAAACAGGCTGTCCTCAAACCACAGTATATATTTTTAGCATTTCCCTTCACTACCATGCAGATGGATATTAATAATGATATCTTTATTAAGACCATTATGGATTTCACCTTTAAAGGTCATGCTTTTTGAAGGAGCAGATGTGCAGTCATAAATCCTTTGTCTTGGAACTTTTCCTTCTGCATTTAGTTTTATAGACGCGGCAGCTCATGTCCTTCTTCATTCATTCATGAACCCCAAAAAGAGGTAGTGAGTTGAGAAAAGGAGATCCCTTTCTCAGGCCATTACCAACTATTTCCCTGAGGTGCAAACCCCATCACACAGTGTTTTTAGAGACTGTGAGAAAGAGACTTGGCAGAGTAGAAGAATACATTTCTGCTTAATTAATCCCATTCCTTACTTTAGGTATTAAAAGGCAATGGTCTGTTTAACAACTTTCGGCGACACTAAACGGGTAATTAGTCACAGCCTAATCATTTTTCATACATTTTATGGCTATGTCCAGGGCGGGGTGTGCTCCCTAGAGGGTCATCCCACTAGCCACCTCACTTATTCCACACCCTCTTCACAGCTCCCTACACACAGATAGAGTCATTTCCCTTTTTCTTAGTCAGTTTGTCATTAAACATGACAAATTTTGACATCAGAAACTGACACCTTTCAGTCTTTACCTTCATATTCAACCACCTATTTTTAAAGTATTGGAGACAAACTTGCCTTTCTGCAATTGCAGGCAGCTAGAGGCATCTTAATGCGACGTAGAAATAAATTTTCTGCAAAATTACGAGAAAAAAACAAACAAAAAAAAAACAAAAAAAGAAAAACACAGAATGAGAGTGGGAGCCCGGGCACAATCAACTGTGGCACGCTGACTAGCAGCTTGTGCCAGCTGTTGCAGGCAGCCAATCCCAATGCTGAATACAGCATTTGTGACATTTATTCAAATGGTTTGGAAATTAGAATCATTTAAAGGGCGAGTGCCGCCCACCGCACAGGTGTAAATATGATTTCAGTAATGCTTTCTGTTCTCTAAACAAGCACAGCTGTTCAGACACACAGCCAGGACTCTGAATTCAAAACATGGTGAGGGACATGTCTTTTTTTTTTTTTTTTCAATAGAATATAGACTAAAATAGC
>JAPZDV010000001.1:21043030-21055987 GCA_029814665.1 Acanthurus lineatus | reverse complement strand
ATTGTGTGTGTGTTTGTGTGTTTGTGTGTGTGTGTGTGTGTGTGTGTGTGTGTGTGTGTGTGTGTGTGTGTGTGTGAGAGAGAGAGAGAGATGGGTGCAGAAAGAAAGAAGATGAATATGTTTGTAAGAGAAAGTTAGGTGATAAGTAGCTCTGCTTGAAAGATAATCTTTATAATATCCTGTAGTCCGTGATGCAGTGCTATTTTCTAATTGTGCAGTGTGAGCTCGTTCACAATTGGAGAACAGATAATCAGTAAAATTTCTCTTTATGTGCCTGGTGAGACCGAAATCAGGTTGGATTTTAAACCTCCTGTAATGAGCTCAGCTTTAAAAGTTGTCTTTAACAGCTCTGTGAATATGTGATCAGTGGAGAGTCTTAGCAAGGAACTTCTAGTATAATTTAGAGAAAATATAGCAGTAAGATAAGTGCAGTTCATTAATATCCTGTCAGTCTTGGTTAAATTAAATAAATAAGGAAATAAATAATTAACAGGTGACTACATTTTGAAAGTGAATCATATGAGTCATTAACAAATGATGCTGACAACTGTGTAGAAATATATATTTAATTGGTTAATATATAATTCTATGTTCACGCCATATTTTACACTGAAAGATGAATTTGAATATATGATTTAGACATCATATGTCCAGTTCATGTCCAGACAGACAGAGAGTTTCAATGGCAGAACAGAGGGGCGGCATCTCAGGCTCCAAACTCTTCCCTGAATCTTTCAGATTTTAAAACTTGGCGTCATTGCCCTTAAGTCTTTCGGCCTTTACCAGTAATTACTTACAAAGTTCTATTACAGGGAATGTTTTTCCATCTGTAGGTCTGCCCTAACATCATTTTAGGAGTTTGTTGTCTTGTGTGTGTCATATTTTATTCAGTCACCTCAGACAGAAAACCTGCTAGCAAGCTAACTAACTCATGGACTTTGGACAGTGTTTTTTTATGAGCAGTCATCCTCAGCCCACAGAGAGTGGTTCAGCAGCATCTGCCTGTCAACTGCAGATGGTCGTGAAAGAGAAAGTGGGTTTTGGAAAAAAAAAAGGACAGAATAAGAAATGAGGTATGGAAATTTGTAGAAAAAACAGCTTAGGAAAAGGGACAATTGAATAGGAAGTGCTGCAAAGCAAGGACTAAGTTTTACTTCACTACATTCAGGCCAAATTTCTACTCTACCAAGTGTTTGTTACTTAAAAACAGCAACAGACAATTTTTACCTTTCTTTAGGGTAAAACATTGGTCATCACAACTTTTGTTGTTATTTTTAAAGAAAGATGAAGACAGTGTGGGACCAATAAGTTAAAAAATAGGATAAAACTCTACAGGATGATTTTTATCAAGTTTTTCTCCTAATGATGTACAATTTTTTTTTTTACTTGAAAAACTGAGTGTATTCCTGCTATTAATTGGAAATTATGTCCCTGGTTGTGAATGCCCCTGAATCCCCCTTGGTTTGGACTATGGGTCATGTGTACAATGTCCAGTTCCTGAGTTTAAAAATGAGCAATTATATGATTCATAGCCTATTATCATGAAATCTTGAAAAACATTATCTTTTAAATAAAAAAGTTCACAGTGACCTTAAATCTGCAATGGGAGCCTCCAACTGTGCATTGGTTGACACACTATGTGAGGCCTCTGGAAAGTAAAGTTTTAGCAGGACTCCAGAAATACAACTCTATGCATAAGCAGTCTTCATGCAGCTTTGTAACCTGCATATATCACAAGGTTACAACCCAACTATAACTTCACACTGAGTCTATTCATCAGGTGCTGTGATGCCTAGTGTGATTTTCAGTGTCAGCACAATGTGTACAAAGCAGTAAATCAGATAGGCTTTATGTATATGGGTGTGTGCGAGCCTCTGCGTGTGTGTCTGAGGAGCATATTCGTACTGTGCACCGACAGGAGCCACCACTGACGTTAAGTTGAGAGAGGCAATTTGATTAAAATTGATTAAACGTCCCTTTGTTGTTTCCCTCTCTGGTGAGTGTTAATGGTATTTATGGTGTAATGGTACTTACAAAGTGGGTGACTTCAAAAACCATCCTTAAGTAAACAAGCCAACTGCTAAGGGCTATATGAATTAGCTGATATGTATAATGAGGTTTGCAACATTAACACTATGTTATAGGTTTCCTTTTGATGAGCTTGTCTGAGGGATATGTGACCATTTATGAGTGTACTTTAATAACAACAACACGCAGCTTCTGATGTCCTCGTAACAACAGAATTTTTTAAATGTCCCATTACAGTAAATGAGTCATATAAATCATCAGAAGCACTAAACTTTGTTTATTTGCAAAATCCAATCAACACATTAACTGTTGATAACACACTTATCACATAACTGCCGTAATTATGCTTGTCTCCCTAATACACTGTATGTTTGTTTTATGTATTTTTATTATGGCTTTTTGCTAAAATGGCCCTTATTTTTTGGGGGGGTAGTTCTGCTTTGTTGGAAATGAAGGATTTTTGGAAATTTAATAAGTCTCAGCAGTACAAACACTCAGATACTGATCTGCTAGTCCACATAGTTCCTGATGACAAATTAGGTCACCAAAATTAATTTTACACGGTGATATGAGTGAATAAACCTGAAGTGAAGCACTTTAAGTGTTTAGATTTTCAATAATATGTTTAATGACTGATTCCTGTGAAGTCTTCTTCACCATTAGTGTCTGCTTGTCCATTTAAATATATATTTAAATACCATTAGACTGCAAGATTCAGCATTGATTTTTGTAACACAGGATGATATATGGCTCTCTGTTTCAGATGAGCATACAGCCTACACTCAATTTAATAAGACAGCCAATTATAACACTCAGCATCCCAATAGACAATCAGTTCTGCACACACGCAAGAAACATTAAAACATGTGTGTTAACATATGGAGACACACAGTGAGGGTAACAATATTCTCATATTGCAGGGCTCAGTAGCTTCATTTAACATTTACTCATGCACCATTGAGTGAAATTAGCCTACTTTAGGCCACAGCAACACAGTCAACCCACTGTAAGAGCTGCTTCCCAAGAAGTCAATAGAGTATATTGTATTACATGCTGGCAATGATGAGGGGAGCAGACCAAAAGGATAATACAGACTAAAATGCTGCATACCTTAGAGGGTTGCACTGGAATCTGCAGTAAAATATGGGCAAGCAGAAAAATAACAGCCCCACTCTGTAGAGTGGAACGGGAGGATTCAGAGATCAAATAGATAAGCCACTTCAGACCTTTCTATTTCAGCGCATGATAGAGCTCACATCTCTAAATTCTTGCTTGGCACATCATCCCTTCCCTTTTTGATCTCTGCTACTGATGCTTAGAGTACAAGGCCTGACGGTGTTAGAAGATTGTGATCCAAACTGAAGCTTAATTAAATTCTTAATTATTCAATTGACCCAGCAGCTGGTGATCAGTGGAAATGAAGCATGAAGAGGGTGTTTTATTAAAACCCGTAATGTTAAATTATATAAGCAATGTCAACTCAAATGTGCATTAGTTGGCTTCTGCGTGATGCTAATTAGAACAGGAACTAAGTACACATCTTATTAAAAATCACAGTTAGTGCCGACGTCTCTCTCTTGCAGGGTAAGTAAACTCGGGTGCTGATGACACTGAATAAACAGATGTACTAAAGACTGGTAATGAAATTACAGACAGGACTGTTTCTGGCTGAGATCCAGGATAAACAGAGAAAAAATGAATCCACCAGCCTTTCACTAGGCTCTTTTGTTCAGAGCATCACTAACTGCTTACGACACCTGAGCTTCATAGCCACTGAGAACCCCTGCATGCAAGGAGGAAACACTTAAGTAGATATTTACTTCTCTTCAAGGTCTTCATCATGCATCATACTTCCTCCCCGTCCCAGCGTAGCAGCTCCATTTCTGTTTGTCAACATGTATTTTGTAGACTGGGAGCTTTACAAAGCAAAAAACAAAAAAAAGGAAACCTGATTACAGAATCTCAAAAAGTGGCTTCACAGTAAAAGACACTGTTATGATTTTGCCGAACCGTTTCATGCAAAGCTTACACGCAGGATGTCACAAGAGGCCAGAAGTATTCTTCTGCCATCAAATGAAAACTTTTATGCCTTAATTCTGCTAGGACTTAAACCCTTAGACTGTAAATGCAGTAGTAACAGTCACCCCACTCATGGCTTAGTTTATTTTATGACTTTTCCTCAGGTCAGCGGATTTACAACACTTCTCACTGGTGTACCAAGCTTTTACGGGCTTTTGATATTAGAGAATCATCCACCTACTCACTTTAGTAAACAAAGTTAAAACAGCGCTCTGGCTGCTTTCTTGATTTGTGTTTACAAGTATAATTGGATTTTAAGACAGGTATGATTCCTTTAATGATATTCCTCCTGTTTCGTGACGTGAGGGTTTGAAAAGTGATAGTCTTGTAGGGGCCTGAGTGTTGATAAAGGCCAGATGTTTCCTTTGAACACACACCAGCTCAGCATGGTGGGGTGGGATCCCCATGGAATCAGTGCTGCTCATTATCATGTTTGATTGGGCGTCGCTCTGACACAGAAGTCCAGCAAGTGGCACATTTTACTGGCATCATAGACCATAATTATCTTCCCACCAACGTGGTGTGGAGAGATGAACAGATTGCATCTATTGTGTCCCCAGTGACACATTTACAAAGTACTATGTCCATTCCTGGCATTCTGAACTCCAACTCCAACTCATCAAGGGATTGCCATTCACTTTGATGTGTTTTCAGTGAAACTCTTGTAATTATCTTGTTTGTGGAGCATTATAGGTTGTTATCTTGAAAGAACCATTTGATCACCCTAAATCTTTGATATACTAGGCCTGCATGCCTGTAATAATATGTAA
Organism: Acanthurus lineatus; assembly: GCA_029814665.1. NCBI lineage: Eukaryota > Metazoa > Chordata > Actinopteri > Acanthuriformes > Acanthuridae > Acanthurus > Acanthurus lineatus. Next base: position 21,051,110 of record JAPZDV010000001.1, on the reverse strand, counting down.
AAATTAAACCAAAAAAAAGAAATTGTATCTGGAGCATTGCCTGTAGCAATGTTTATATAATAAAATGAATATTTAAAGTCATAAGCCTTCATCTAACCTTTCCTTTAAGTTTCCTGTGGGATATTTAATTGTATTGTTTCTATAAAAAGCTTGGTCTTTCATGTGCTTTTATTTGTAAATCTCCTGCATCCTATCCATTGATACTTGGAGGACACACATCCGCCATTTCACAAAGATGGCCAGCCTGCGAGCTTCTTCAACCTTGGGTGTCCAGTAATATCTCCAGCCCCTTGCTGAGCGAGAACAGATGGAACCAAATCAAAACGGTGGGAAATGAAGGAAATACATTTGAGTCGTATGGGCTGACAGGACTGGATCGGAGCCAGACAAGCTACAATGTAGAAGAAGCTGTGTTCGACATATGTGCTGCTATTTCAGTGTGCTCCTGAAGAGTGCATTTGTCATGACCCACATGGCCCAATATCCTGCAAGCAGACTGAGATCTCACAGACCTTTGACAGGAGCCCTGAGAGCAACATGACACCTCTTCCCTGGCATCCTGACAAAACAAAGCTTTAAAAATCACACAAAAGCACAAAGATTTGTTAAGACATTTTTATGCTTCTTTCTTATTGCATTTGATTACCTTGGCATGCAAATGTTGGATGGCAAACCTAAATGTGTCTGTCATCAAACTGTAGGTGATCGTAATCAAACAAAAGCTACAGCAAATAATTGGTGTTTCTGAACCTCTTTGTATTGGTTGGAAATGCGTGAAATGTCAGTTGAATGCATCAGATAGGTGTTTGTACGCGTATTGATATAATAATGCCAAGTACCCAAGGCAATATGTAGACATGATTTGTAAAAAAGACAGTAGTGAAATTTCATTCACAGCTGACTGAATCAGTAAGCCACCAGATTTTTCAGCTACAACTTCTCTTCAGTAACACAGCTGCAAGAATTAGTCAGTTTATTAATTACATCACGCACGTGAAATTGAACTGCAATTGTTTTGATATCTGGTTAATCAATTGAGTGATTTTTAAGAAAAAAATAAAACATGGAATGATTATTGCCTCTCAAATGTCACAATGTGATGTTTCCTATTTGTTATTGTTATCTTCTACTGGTTGTATTTTGATGTAGATGTAGATCTAGCCACTGGATTAAACTTTTAAATATGCCCTCCTGTCATGAGTTAAGTCCTAAAATGCTCTCTCTGATAGTCAAAATGATATACTGGGACATTTTCTTTTAGATATAAATCCATTTTATTTCTTAAATTTTCTCAAATGTCTCTCCCCACCTATAGTTTTATTAAATATGCACCTTGCTATTAATATTCATGTAGTTGAAGACATGACCGCACCCACAGTCGACAACCAACCTCCTCCATGGCTTCCTCACCTTCAACGCTCTACATCATCTCGCTTGGTATGTAATGTAAGCAATGGCAGCATGTTTGAACCAGACTCAACTTCTGAAGAAGAAGAAAAGGACCATATTGTTCATGGTGGCTTGCAAGTGGACATATCAGAACATACACATATATAGAGAATATATGTAAAACATATCTCGACCCTTTAGCTTGACTATGCCAGCTGTCAATTATTAATGATGTCACTTAGATCAACATAGCTTTAGCTTCTTACCATAGCGAGCTAACAGCACCCTGTCTCCACTCAACAGGATTGGTTTCCTTAGGTTTTCTTTTTTGGTCTTTAGGTATGTGGCGTATGAAACCTGTCTTGTCTGAATCTGCCCTTTTGAGACAGTCATTGGTGCACTGAAGTTTTAAGGGGAAAAATTCACAGTCATGGCATTGAATGCTAATTTCAGGCCCAGTTTGCCTTGTTCGAAGTAAAAAAAAAGGGAAAAAAAACAGATAGACATGTTGAGATGGCTAAAAATGTGGTTTTGACTGAAGGGAATCACTTATTAATGAAATAAATTCAAAATATATTGTAGTCTCTGAGAAGAGACTGAGCAAAAGAGGTGGGTGGAAAGAAGTGACCTTTATCTGACCTCTACAGTCTACTCCTCATCTACTGGTTAGCAGCTAAAGGCTACATTAGCTGCTACCAGCTTAACACTGACAGATCCCCAATTAAACTGTTGACCGTGGGAATGTGTGGAATATAAAAAGACAATATCTCGGGTTTTGCCATGTCTTTTGTTCAAACTGTCCACTGGAATCTGGCAGCTGTTAAGAGGTATAATGCTAAATCCTGGAGTACTTTTTTTTAAACATGAAGGGAATGTCATAGATGGAAATCTGAGCACATCCCTCAACTAAGCATCACCATTTGAGCTTGAAACTAAAGTGTTTTTAATAATATGGGACTAAAGGCCTCAGCTTGACCCTTATAACTGGAGACCCACTCCTCCTGGAGGCTTTTATTTTGGTCAAGTGGACTGGGCCATTTGGCAGATGGTTGTAGGTAAGTGGGGGAACAGATTAAAAAAGAACGTGTGAATTCAGTGGCCTGTCTGGTCTCTCTCACTTTCTAACAAATGATTTAAGAGGGATCTAAGATTTCCCTTAGAGCCATGCCTTTGTCTCAGGGTGACACATTTATTGCCTGTTATCTCTGAAAGAGGGCCAGAGGAGAAACAATAAGACCGTGAGCCCATGTTCACACACACACCAATTCAGATGTGTCAGAGCACATTCTACATAATATACAGTCAAATTTAAGGGCCAAAATTATACTGATCAAGATTCATATTTTTGTTAATTAGCTGTTCCAGTAAGGTTAAAGGTAATAAGTCCAACATCAACACACTTAAAGTCAGGATCAAATGCAATGTAGATGTTATTAAATAATGATGTTTTCTAGGTACAGGAATTAATAGAGCTGAGCTGCAAGTTCTGTGTGATTGAAGAAGGAGTTGACCGCAGGCACAGGACAGGGATTAGACAGGGTTTTGCTTCTTCCCACCATACAGTTTTATCTTTAGGCATGGCTTTTACCTCCTCCGAGAAGACAGGACAAATAAATAAGTACATTAGACCTTCATCAATTATCACTAGAATCCCATAGCAAAGCTGGGTGAAAGCCGCATTCCATTAATAAAACAACAAGTTAATCTTTGACTTCAAAATCTCATTAAATATGATCACATGTCTTTGGCTCTCAACACAAAGTGTGCATTAAAATAATTCCCTTATGGTACTATATTCTAAATATAATCAATAGTTCTCAGGAGGAATAGAATTCAATCTTGTGTTAAAACATCAAGCCTGACCACAAGGACTGCCTGCTTAAGTTAAAAATTATGATCTGGCTCCACTGCTCCAGTCTCATCAGAATGCAGGCTTGGTGTTATATTAGTAGTAGGTTGTATGAGTGTGTGTGTGTGTGTGTGTTTAAAGCGTGTGTGCACATATGCATTAACTTTGGGGAGTTATGGTTCTACCCTGAAAAAGAGGCAGCATATTAACAGCATGAGAGTAGTATTTATCACATGAAATAGCTATTCCTCCTGACACAATGGAGCAGACCGTCTCCCTCCAAGCCATCTGCACCAGGGAGAGCACCATGCACTGAGAGACCATAAAATCAAACATTCAGCTGAGCATGTAATATAATACTGTTGTAAAGATTACCCATGTTGGCCAGCTCATGCAGGAGCCTCCCGCACATGCGTATGGACATTTACAGGCAGCTCAGCAAATATTAAATATACTTCATCAAGCCATTATACTTGACCGCACATAAAGATGTAGATCCATGTTTCACATTAAAGGGGAAATCAATAGGTTCCCCTGTGAAGGTACAGACCTCTAACGGTGCCTTAGGTCCAGTTTACATATCAGCCTTGAACACATCATGGTGCTCAAAAACCTGCATGACGTGGCCTGCATTTAAGGATACATTTACTATACACTGAACCAAGTTTAAATGTAATATTGAACAGCACTTCAAGCACACTTTCTGCCCACTTTGCCTTCAAGGCAAAGGTGTCCCTTCTGCTGCTCATTACCACACCAGCACTGTACATGATCTGCTTTTTATTTTAAAACTGATCCCAGTCAAGTGGATTGAAAAACTGAAGCTCATTCAGAGACAGCTCAACTGCTCTACTGATAATTCTGACTGTTTCTTAGGGAGTTTACTCACTCAGTGTGCTGCGATTACCTGTACCTACCAGCAACTCTCTGTCATGCAGAACCAAAGTGTGCAGATTGCTGAGTTATCTTCTGAATATACAGCAGTCCCTGAGCAAATAGTTGTCATGGAAATGCTTTTCCAGACCATGGCCTGTAGCAGCTGACATTGATCTTCAAAACTGAAATGATATTCACATGAGAGAGGAACTGGATGAACAACAGCAATCCCCTTTCACAAAAATGTAGTCATTACAGTAAAGTTCCTTGGAAAACCCCACACGGCTGTCTGTAGGACCCTCACAGATTTGCTGTCTTGAAAATGGCTGTGAAGTATGGATAAAATAAAGGATGACAAGGTTAAACGAAGCTTTTTCACATCACGCCAAAGTTGCAGCACATTTTCTGAAAGGAGAATCATAATACCTGGCGTTGCAAAATCAAAGACAAAAGCACAAAAGCTGCCTGAGGGAGTTTTGTTATGAGCTCCCTGAGAAATTTATTTGATACTTTATGACTCTCTTTTATGGCATTCTCATTGGCAGATAACACATATAAATGTGGCACACCTGCTTACAGTAGTCATTTGAAGTAAAATAGGCCTACATAATGTCCAAAAGCCCCTTTGCACGCTCTCGGATGACTGACGCTAAAGCCAGACAGAGCACACACACACATGCATTGCCTGCTTCAGAGCAGTGACTGGCAGTTCAGTTTAGCTCAGCATAAACAACTAACCCCTTACAACTTCTCCTTTGTGATTTGTGTGCATGAGTGAATAATGTGACATATGTTCATGTTTCCAACTGTAGAGCAAGTTTATTTCCTGTTGACATGAACACCTTTGTGTATTTTTTAGTTCGTGGTCTTGGAATTTTTGCTGATTTTTTGTTAGTTTAAAAGGTGAGTGAACGCTGTTTTGGTTTTATGTTAACTTTGGTTCTCTAAATACCAAGTAGGAATTTTCAGTAAAAGGATAACTGTTTCATCAGGTTTGATTGTAAAATTTCAAGGGTTACATATATATGGTTTCATATATTAGGGAGCACTTGGTCTAAGGATATTTCTTTTGTTGTTAAGTTTGAGAACCACTTACTATAGTAACCTCCCTGCATAGCTTATCAGAGCGTTCATCTCAGAACAGTTCTCTGTCTGGAATTATTTTCCCCTACTCAGACCAGAGAGGTCCCCATCTTCACTCATAAAGCATGAATGCAAAACAAACCCCACAAGTTCAATATTACTGTATCCAATTCAAGAATCAAACTGGTAGAAATGCACAGAAATTTAAGAATTAGATCTTAAATAAATTCTGTCATGATGCAGCACTTTCATATGAAAAAAAAATACATTATCATACTTCTTGTAATTCACAATCATAACTGAATTACTACCCAGTAGGGTACATTAATCTTTCACATTTGCTCTATTTATGCATCTGGTTGTGAGAGCTGAGGGAACATCCTCTAGAGCAAAATAACTAATAAATTTTACATTTCTTGCAGAAGAAACAATAACTTTTTGAATGAAAAAAAAAAGAAATAGGAACTTATCATGAGGCAGTAGCTATCAGAGTACAAAAGAAATAAATAAACATACTCTTACTGTTTGACCGACATCAAACAGAAGAGAGACATGTTTAAAGCTCCTGGGAATTATTGACTATTAATTTGGCTTATGTTATTTTAAATCTAATTTGCATGTAATAGATCTATAATATGAGAACATGGTCTTTAATGTAGCTTTGAAATTCTATTGTACAAGAGTTACTTTCTTTGTTACTGAGTTGCAGCTATAGGCATGTAACCTAGTTTTTCAGTAAGATATGCTTTCTAACCTTTAGGGTACCTCCGAAAGATTAAAGGTAGTTCATGCCATGGCAGCAAAACTTGCTATGCAAAATATAAGGTACTTGAAGAGTGATCTGATCACAGCTCTTCCAATCCTGAAAAAAATGCTTTTAGCAGCCAAATGAGCTATGTTTTTAACAAGGTTTTCTTATGGTAATAAATGCTTTTCATGTAATATTTTGTGAATGCCAAAAGACATGCTCAAATCTGGTACTGTGTGTATAATTTTGCGACTTTTAATTTTAGACTATGTTTACTTTGAAAAGCCTTGTAGATTGCTGCTTCCACAAGACTTTGTTAAATTAAGAGCAGACATTTAGTGAGTTGATGTCATATGTCATGAAAGGTGTCAGTAGATAAGAGGGGAATGTGGAACATGGTGGTAGATAATATATTGTATTGTATATAAAGGGAGCTAAATTATACATGGACAGTATAAGATCAAATCCATATCCATAACAAAGCATTAGTAGAAAGAGTGAAAATTGAGCATTCTCAGGACAATTCTCTCTTTTCAATGTCTGTGCTGAACCTAGAAGCAACGTATTAGGAGACAATTTGCATTGGGGAATGAGGAGCAATTGGGGCGGCCATCTCTGCCTGCTCTCTTAATTTGTATCACTGTCATTTCTTCTCTCAATCACTGAGATGCCACAGACATTACAGGCTGGCCTTGGACCCTGCTGGGAATGCAAACAGTGATGGGGATCAGTATTGACATTGGTCTAAAAGGATCAGTTAGCCGTCTCTTTAGCCTGGAGGCTTCATGATTCCTTATTCATACAAAAACAGCCTGCAAATGCACTACTCCACTGGTGCTCTTACTCTGTGGTGATCTCTAAGAAAATACAAGAAGCACTACTGCCTAATGCCCCATAAAATTCTGACATCACCTTTCCACAGGAGAGGAGGACACACTCAATTTGATTGGCTAATTGTGTGTGGCATAATTAATCAATGTCTCCTGAACGACAAATTCCCACATGCACACTCTCAATGTCGCGTGAATGCCAGTGAAAGCACAGGGGGTAATTGAATTTACTTTTATTTATTCTCCTACATCAAGTGATTTAGCCGTTACTGGCAGAAATCTGTCACTTTTTCCTCATAAGGAGATGATCGCTGTTACAACTCTGCAAAATAGACTAGGTTTACACTCAGCAGAGCAAGACTCAATCCAAGCCTTGCTCTGATATATAGAACATTTAATTGGCAGAATATAAAACGTATTGCTGGAGTACCAATCCAACCATTACTCATTGCTAAAATTGTATGATTGCTAAAAAAAGATGTCTCCATTTTTCAAAAAGTTTACAGAAGAAAAAATGCACATAATCACCAACAGCTTTATAACACAAATTAATGACAACTAATTATGTCACTAAAAATAAAATTCATGATTTGTATCCATATTCCTCTGATTTGTATGAAAAAAAACATTAAAACCTGAAAATAAGTTAATAAAACATGAGAACCTGTTATTTCTGAACATCAAGGCCTCAAAACATAAACTGCAGGTATTGATTGCATAGAACACACTGAAAGGTGGCATGTTTGTTTTTGTTTTCTTTTTTGTTGCTTTAAAAGGTATCTGCAATGCTAAAATAACACTGTTAACTACTGTTAAGCCTTTGCTGGTTATGAGATTTATAATCTTTTGTAATAGTTACGGAATTTACTTTTTTCATACATTGGCAAAAAATACAATGCCTTAACAGCACACAATGTAAAAACTGAAATGCGTATGGGTGAGATCTAAAAGCTTAAGCAATCACAAATGAGCCTAAAAGAAGCCTCTTAAACTCAGGCCACCAATGGTTATAGAGCTATATTTACAAGTGAGTCCCCACTTTATTTTCTTTATTTTTATCTCACACATGTGATACAAAGTGCTGCTTTAGCTTTCATGATTTTACTGATTTATGGTTGGCGGCAGCAGAATGAAAGGAAATGTAGCAATGTTCAAACTGGAGCAAGAAGACTGGAAGCTAGTAACATGGATGTAAACTTCAATTTAAATGTAAACATAAACATTAAAAAAAGTATTTTGCATGGAGGGGAATGCATACAACACATTTGTTTGACCTTAAGTATACACACAAAGTGTTTTTGTGAG
>JAPZDV010000001.1:20971476-21042930 GCA_029814665.1 Acanthurus lineatus | reverse complement strand
CAAAGTGTTTTTGTGAGAAGCACCAAAGGTAAAGATTAACTTTTGCTTGATATACAGAAACTCAACTTAAACGTTAAGGTTCAGCTATCATCACATTAAAGAAGTCCACCAACTGAAACCTGCAGTGGATTGGATTTCCATTGATCAGCAAACAGATCTATTTTTAAATGTCTCTTCACTTAGTAGTCTCCACCATTATGGAAAAAACAAGCAATTACTATCTTCACTCATTACAATGTACAATTACTTGTAGACTACAGCTGATGTCTTGAGAAAGCCGCAAAAAATCACATAAACAGAAGATGGGTCGATAATTGTCGTGGGTTCAGCGAGACTGTATTGTTGATGCTGAACTTCATGGTGGTAAATGACAAATTACTGCATAGTTGTTGGGCTGATGAGTTGCTTTTTTTGCCATTAAAATGTCACTTATTGGCAGAAATGGCTGCAAGTCACCTAGATGAAGAGTGACATAAGAGATAGAATGTGGCAGAAGATTAATTTCACGCTGCCTCTTCAAGGTCCTCGTGAAACCTCCACTTATCGAGAATTTAAAAGTCACGTCAAATAAGCTGCACACAATGAAAGAAGTCACATAAATCACACCCACAGAAGTTAAGGTATAATATCATTTATATTTACAGTGTTATAGCTGACACTAATGACACACAGTGATCGCAGGGAAGAGGGAGTCATTCCAGCGGTAGAGAGTGCCAGCTAGTGATGAACAGCACTCTGATGACACCACTCTAAACATTGTTCAGACCCTAAAAAGGTCATATGAGAAAAAAAAAATCTGCTAAGGTACACGTAGAGGGAGGCTTAAATGTTTTGCCACTGTGATGTAAAAAAGCACTTTTTTTACTTTATTACAGCTGCAGGGACATTTGGGGAACGGTCCAGATATTCAGCCAAGAGGAAAAGGTGATTTACATTTTGTTACACTTATGCAACAAGCAACAGAATTGGCAGAAGCAGTGCCATTCTGCAAGGTTTGCTGTAATTTTATTCATTTATTTATTTTTGTCAGAGGACATTAAAATGAGAAGATAATGAAATTGTAAAAATGAGTTATTTACAACTAAATCTGTTCGGAAGACTTCACCAGAGTTTCATGATCAGGGTTCACACATTGACGGGTAATGTGAAAACATTTTCAAAAATAATTACTGTGGACGGACTGTAGTCCTAGATTACTTTTGCAAATGCATTTTGCAGGTTTTTTTTTTCACAGACGTTGAGAATTGAGCTGAATCAGCTGAGTTTTGGTAACTGAGGTAAAGTTGAACTTAAATATGTTCAAGCAGCACATATGCAATGTATGTAAAAAGTCTTCCAGTGTGTTTAACCAAGCAGCCCTGTGGAGTTTTCTTGTAAACAAAATCATAAATACACAGTTTGTTTATTGTTTAAGACAGAAAAATGTGTTCAACCTTAGGAACATTTGCATCTTCCCTGTCTAATTTAACACATTGCTTCATTCCTTCTGGATCTGATCAATGGTAAGTGGCTGTAATGGGCAAACACTGGCTTGCTTATGAAAGCCACTGCTAGATTCATGGCTGAAAGCAGAAGTTGATGATTCATACTGCTCTCATTACATGCACATATGGTTTAACTCGGTAACTATGCGGTGTTTGCAACTAATATATTTTGTGGTATTTATTTTTTGGGCAATCAAAAACTGCAAGTCAGCACTTTCTGAGAATACTGAAAAAACACTCACCCCCATGCATTCATAAGAAACCTCTGTCACAAAGGCTCACCCAAGGAGGTTCACAAGGGCGTGTAGTCAACACCAGGGGAGGGAGCACCTTCTCACAGCATTAGAAAGAAGTGGGATGCTAAATATTTAATTAACCAAAACACAAATACCATCACCAAAGTTATTAACTTTAAACTTTTTGCACAACCACTCCTGGTCAACTGCACATGCATGCAATTTTATAACTCATCTCCTTTTTACTTTTGGTCAAAACTTATCAATCACTTTTCAATCATTTTTCATTGTGATCCCAATTTCTACTGGATCTCAATCAATGGATAGCAAATATGTAAAATTAAAAAAAAATCTAATTCTTTAAAGAAACTATAAAGAATCAATTAAAATAGCAGGATTCTACACTTTGTTTTGCTGCATATTTTTCCCAATCACTATATAAAGGTACATGCATTTATATGCACATGTAGGTATGTGCTCATATACAGTATACATTTATATATGTGTATGTGTGTGTACATATACTCACATGTATGCAAATATAGGTTTGTGCACATACATGTATGTTGTTGAAGCAAAAAAATTCCTGAAGTGGGCCAGGAAAAATCTGGATTGTTGCAAACACAGAAGGCTCAGAATACTTCATTATCAGTTGGTTGAGTCTAAATAAAAACACTGGAGAAGAGCAGAATCTGATACGAAGGAGTTTATTTTGCTAAGCATGTAAAAACAGCAGTAAACCCAAACTGGTACAAGGACTAGTCTGTATCTGAACTGCTAGAGCTCTTTCTCATTTAGAGGCAATAAGCCTCCTCAAATAATAAAACCCAAACTCAGCAAATCCTAATAGTGTCTCCTCTAATTGTTTACAAATTTGCCTGGAACTCGACCATGAGGATTTCTCAATAAGGCCAAAACTGGATCTAGTGTTATCTTAAAGGAACTTTCTGGTCCAACCCAAATGGAACAAGTGTTCCTCTCTGGATCACTTATGGTTGAGTGATCTGAATAGAACACTCAATCATAAAACATAACTCTAGAATGGAACACATGCATTCCATCCCAGAATCGATCACAGCCATTCCATTCTAGAGTGAAACTTTTCATCAGAACACATGAACGCTAGAATGGAACATACGCATTCCGATTTAGAATGGAACAGATGCAATAATTCCTTGAATGGAATCCTAAATGGGAACACAGGTATTCTAGAATGGTGTTCCATTTCACCGGTGTGTGCACCACACCCAAGAACACCAAGGGTGTGATATGGTTTAAGATATACTGATATAAAGATAAACCAAGACATTTATGTTAAAAAAAAAAAAGCCAAAAGGAGGAACAGACTAAGCAAAGAGCCTCGAAGCAGCACATCTGAAGAGAGTGGTTCATTTCTGGAAAATGGATTTCCTGTTTGATTCACTGTCAGATGGACTGTGTAGGAAAAATCCAAACAATGCCTCTATTTCTTGTCTTCTGCTGTTCATACACTGATAGCTACAGGCAGTGCTTTGCTTTTACATTTGTTATTGTGGTAACTGTGTGCTAGTGGCTGGAAGTCTGTGATCTCAGCAGCAACAGTCTTGCAGTATTTCTGTGTCGAGATTACTGACCAACAAGAGAGAAATGAGCAGTTGCTGTTTGACATTCTCTCAAAGCATACGAAACGCAGCCACGTATGTAGCTGGGAATCTGACTTTGGGAGGACAGATCTCTTTGATGGTTGCAAAGATCAAAGGCCGGAGATTTGCTACTATCTGCAGTAATTTCAGAGCCCCACACACACACTCTATGTACACTCACTTTCTCCTAATCTTTTTTTTTTTCACCACCAAAGAGTAAAAAAAGGTTTTCATTCATCAAGAAAAAAAACATCACTACAGTTAACCTAGATGACTAAAAGGTTCCTTTTTCAACACTGATGGTGATAAAAAAAAGGATCATTTTATGTTATACTTTACATTATATTGCAGAACTGTACTTTGTATTTAATCTATTCATTTTAATTCAGAGCCTCATTCTTGCAAGTCTTTCAGAGATTTGACAGAAGTAAAGAGGCCAGCGTACTTGCAGTATGAGTTTCTCTGAGGGCCCTGACACACTCAGCTGATCGTCAGTCATCACTGATCTTCTGTCACCCTGGTTTTTGCTGTGTGTCCCTCATCGTTTAGCATACTGAGCACACAGAGCTTGTGTGTGAGAAAAAAAGCTGTGGTTGACTGTTCCCCTGTAAAATAAAGGTAGTAGATGTCTTGCTTCTGAAGGACTGGACTGGTAAATTCCTTTAACATGTGCAACTGAACAGAGAAGGGCCAAGAAAAGTTTTCAAAATCAAAGATTTCATGTAACTCCAGGCTCTGCAAAGTCTTTTGAGCCTGTTGCAGTACAATCCATGATGTCACGTATGTGTGGTTTCTCCTTATATTTCTCTTGCAGCTCTCTCTTTTTTTCTGCATGAATCAAAAGACCAAGGACTGATAATGCCAGTGTCATTTGCAACTATTTATCAGACATATTCTGGGTTGGAAGCAGTCACATAACAAAACTGATTAATGAATAGGAATGGTGTGAAAATGGTTGGCAAAAGATGCCTTATCATAACAATGCTCTGCATATCTGCATCCCCAGTTCTTTAGTTTTCACTTTTACTGATAAATGCAGACCTTCACATTCTGGTAATTAGATTTATTGCCCATGCACACAACTTTCATGCTCGTTGGCCATCAGCTGTAATCTTTTTGATGTGTTAAAAGTGCAACTTTTTAGCTGAGGTTTAGGGTTAGAAACAAGGTAACATAAGGCGACACATAATTTGGCCTTTTTTCACTGCTAGTTCTTTGATACTGGTTTGGTTAGGCTTGGTCTTAACAGAACTGACAACAGCAACAGTATTTCCAGATGTCATCACACTGCTACAGAACATTTATGAGTCATTAGAGTGCTTTGCTAAAGGATGCAGCAGCTGCTTCTGAAGTCTAAGAGGCATGGTTGGGTATCCAGTATCCAGTTTAAAAGGAAGAAAAAATCATATGCTAACATGAAATTACTCAAAGTCCTGGAAGATGAAACACTTTCTCTGTGTCCTCTCATCTGCCAGAATGTACCATGAGTGGATATCGCACAGCCCTCTTCACTGCATCATGTCAGCTGAGAGGCCAGTGTAGATATGGAAGCTAAAGCCCTTTTTCTAAGGGATTTCTCTGTAAGAAGGTGATTTTGTTCTCTTGGTGTCCGTTATATTACTTTCAGCATTTCTGCAGCTAAGACGAGATCTCATTTCAGCATCGTGCCTGAGAGAAGAGGCTTAGAGAAGATGACAGGCCTCTGTCAGAGGCTCCGTGCCAGGAAAATTAGGGTTACACAATTACACACAGTTCCACAAGCGACACCAAAAAGCCCTCTTCGTAATTGGATCCATTTCAGGGGGTTTAAAGCCCGCTTCTTTGAGATATACAGTCAGGGCAACCCGAGGAACAGAATTCATGCTCTTCTCTCAGTCTGCATCTCTTTTGCATTTAGACTGTCCCAGGAAAAAACAAAAGCACCAAAGCTCGTCCCTTATACACTCAGCTGCACTGAGCAGATGCAACATGTTCCTTTACATCTGAATAATTATATTTGTGTCTAATTTAATTTCTTTATCTTTCCTTATCAGAAAGGAATATATCTCAGACATAAGCAGACTGAGAGAGTGATAACTGATGTGACAATATTATGCAAAGTGCTGCATATATTGCATTAGTTCTATTTTTAGCATTAATTGTTACTTCCGAGAGGTGTTTCAAGTGTCTCACAAAGAAAAATCAGATGGATGAATGGATGTCAAAATACAATGCCTAAGTCATCCTATCAGCCAAGCCACATTAATGGCAAGTTTAAGTCAAGCCTTAGTGTATATAATTCTTCATTAAATGAAGTGCATGTAACTGTTTTTAATTCTAGTATCATAATTCTTTTGATCTTTAATTATTGTAACTCTATTCTGTGATGAACGATCTATAAAGTACATTCAAAGGAAACAATTGCAATCACATTAGCCATGTTAGCACTTACAATTTATCTCATTAGAAGCCTCTCTGTTCTAGATATGTCCTAGAGTTGGATTTTTATATAGTGATGCAAACCCAAGATCTCCTAAAGTTGTTGCCTCACTTTAAAGAGTTCAAGTTGAAAATAATCTTATTGCCTATACTGTAAAAATTATACTTTGGGACTAACAGTGATTGTTAGAAAAATGTATTTTCTAAGTCAAATGTCCAAAGACATTTCCTCCTGATGAGCCATTTATTTCATTTCCAATGTGTTGTTGTTTTGTTTTAGTGACTTTTTAAGGTGCATTTGCAACTATTCTTAGGTATTTTAATGCTTTCCGAAAAGACTAGTTTTTTATTAGCTTTGGTTTTACTTCTACAGTTCAATATTTTTTTGTCCATATCTGAAAGGACTGCTTTAGTCTGTAGCTGCTCATTGAAAAAATGACAAATCCTAAATGGGTTAAAAACAAAATATAAAAATAATAGGTAGCATTCAGTCAATACCATGGTCCTGATGTTCTGTGTGACGACAACTAAAAACCTACAAAATAAAATTCCATGGATTTCTTGATCTCATTTTTGCAGTTGGATGGTTTTCATTGGGTTAATATTGTGGATTGTGCTTTTAACTATTGTATGGAAAAAAGTAGAAGAAAGACTTTTAAAAGCACAGTAAAAAGTCAGTAATTGCTAAAAGGCAATGAAAAAGGCTTGCTGAATTTATGAGAAAAGGTCTCCAAGAGCCTGTGGGGACTAGAATGGACCAAGCCCAACCAAGTACTGCACTGCCTGAAGATCTCTGACCGAGCTCCAGAAAGGTTTGAAAAAAATATATATGCGTTAAAACTACTAACTTCTCTATAAACTACAGTGTATGAACATAAAAGTATGTAACATGCATTTAGTGTTCAAAAGACCAATTTAGTGGTTGAAGGAGCAGAAAATCCAGCCTGTCTGAAAAATCTGTTTTGATATAATGTTCGACCAACCTACACATTGCAGCTTACATACTAATTAGATCCTTCAATCTATAATGTCATTTGAAAGAAATACATTCATGACAAAGGAGGCTATCACTTCCCTCTTATCACAGAACGCCAACTGCATGTCACCTCAAATTCCCCAGGGTGTTTATTACAGCCCCTCAGGATCCAACTGTGTGGGGGAGACTATAAATGTGATTGCGGTGTTTATGAGAACTGATTTTCAATCAGGCAAACACAGTAGACTGACTTTCCTCTTGAGCACAATTCAGCCCTTCACATTCTGAGTGATAATTGCAGCTCATCTGAAAAGACTGTTCTCTCTAAAGGGTGTATCTTCCACAGCCCCCAACCACTCACCATTTTGGATCTGTTTCTTAACTGTGCATGACTTAAGGAAGTAGTTGAACAGAATAACATAAAGTTACTGGAGTACAATGTCATTCCCCTCAGGCAAGGTTACACAAAACTTTATCAAAAGCCTAACTGTAAACTGTAGTTTTGTGCTCGGCAAGGTTAAATGGTTTGTGCATTTGTGAAGAGGAGACGTTTGGAGCCGCCTGTGTTTTGTCAATGTTGAGCTGTAGTGCTAAAAAAAGTAAGAGGGAGAGGAAGGCAAAGAGAGAGAGAGAGTTGTCACATGTAGCCACACAAGTTGGTCCACACAGGCACACCTCCTGTATACCAACACAAAAGCTTCATTAAAGCACCTTGCCGACTTCCTTCCCCCCACAACACATACACACAAACCACGGCTCCAGCTCAACCCATCATCCTCTCTTCATTTTCATCAAAACATTGCAGATGAGGTCCTGAGCTCAATTAATCATTCTGCAGCCCTACTGTACTGCTCCCCTATTAATCACCAAGCCCACCGTATTGCAGGGCCAGGCCTCAGAAATCGTTCTTTATGGGAGTGGCTGTGTTGTCACTAAGTGTGTATACATACCTGCACCTCAAATGCACTCGCCTCCACACACCAGCGAGTGCGCACACACATCTCCAACTGTCATTTTTGTACTTTCATCTACTAAGGGAATGGGAGTCAGGCTTATTTCAAGGCCTTCCTGCTTTTCTATGGATTGTCTGCTAATAATGAAATAATGATAAACAATTAAATAGAAAGAAAACAAGCATTAAGAAATTCCATTTTTTTTTAAAGTAAAGCATGTTGTTTAAAAAGACATACATAAAGCTTAAATGACACTCAATATTACATGCCCAAGTGTGTTCTTCCATTGTATGCCCTCAAATCATCAACACATTAGGTTCAAATTAGTTGAGGTGCTGTGCTATATCACATCAGGGCTCTATCCTGCAATTCTGCTGTTGAATTTCAGCCTTTGACATATAGCTTTAAATAGAATCTTTCCGCATTATACAGTGAATACAGCCATCATGTGTATATGGTTCTTATTTTTAAAAAAAGCCAACACAACCTCATACAGTATCTTTAACATTAGCTTACAGTGAAAAAACTGTAGGGGAAAGTTGCTATTTCAGCTAACAAAATCATCTTTTGTTGAAACAAGGAGCATCCTTTATTTTTTTCTCTCTGCATGAAATCGAAGGCTAGTTGTTTCAAAAATCACGGCAGTTTTCCAGGAATAAAAACAGACACAATGCAACCTAGGCCCGCATTTAAGGCACATGTTAAAAAGTCATTAACTCTATTTTTTCTCTTTTTCATATTGTAAACTGATTATATTAAATAACCTGAAAGTTAAGGAAGTGATGTTATAAAAACTAAGAAGTTTGGTTACATCACAGATGTGCCTTTATATCTTTCCAGCATGCTTCAAGGTATTTTTTAAAGTTATTAATGTTACTACACAGCAACTGCAACAATACCCCTCATATATACCTAAACTCCTACCTTAAATAAGTTCTAAATAATTGACCAATATTTATTTATTATTCAGCTAGCTTCCTCTGCTCCTCTTTTCTTTTTCTTTTCTTTTTTTATAGAAAAGATAGTACAACAGCTTGAGAGGCAGGGGCAGCTTGCTTAATTATAATAAATTTCTGGCTCTTATCTGTCCTTAGTCAACCTTGGCAATTTTTACTGCACTCCTTTTACTGCTCACTCCTCCAAGGCACGGAAAACACCCATCTTTGCGTCAAATATCTGCTTAAAACACAAGACAAAGCCTTATCTACAGGCAGCTGTGAGCGTGCTAAGGGAGCAAATGATTCAGTTCCTCAGCACAACTTGGCCAGTGATGCATTGATTTTCTTAGTATTCAGGAGACACTAGATTCTCATTTTGAGAATGGCTATTTTTTTAATTATTCCATGATAATGCAGGTTATATCTGGAATATGAAAAGACTGAGCGCTTTCTCAGGGTTTCCTCCAGGAAACTTTGTTGGGCCTAGTGGCAAGTGCCTTTGAAGGGCTGGTGAGGGCCGGTGGCCAAGTGTCCTCTTTGACCCTGGCTTGGAGCAGGCCAGCTACAGACTGATGGTTGCATTAAGCTATGACATTATGGCTTCCATGATAACACAATAGCATGTGATATCAACAAATTGAGAATTTAGACACATATAACACAGATAACAGACTCCTTTATCAAAAATATTTTTATACGGATATAACTACAAAATGTCCCGTTCAAAAGAAGTTGGGGTTTTTTTCAACGCATATTTAAAAGAAACATAGTGACAAGAGTCTTATGAAGAATTTGAAGTGGTTCAAATTCTTTCCAACAGTTTTCAGCAAAGAAAAAAAAACACATTAATGTTAATAGTTATAGTAACACAATACCATACAAACACAATGTTTTCATATATCATCATAATCAAGATCAACATTTGATTTTTAAATGTCATGGCTATCATCAGTCTTATCAATCCAATCCAAATTTGTTTATAAACCACTTTCTAAGAACAACACAGTTGGCTTAAGTGCTGTACAAAACCATTTAAAAACACATAATAAATAAATATAAGTAACGAACAAACATTAAAAGACATAACAGCAAAAAAAGCAAAAAGCACTAAAAATGCAACAGCTCACACCATGTCAACACCAGTATGTCATGACACCCATCTACACACCACAAATGTAAAGAACACTAATGTTAGACCAGCTGTTTTTTTAATTTACGTTCATGTTTTTCACTGCCAACACTGTTATGCTATGTTATAAGAAATGAAAACAATAATAATTCCACCAATGATTAAACCAAGTAGGGGTGTTGGTCAACTTAGGGCTTAGGGGGGCTTTCAGGCTCGCAATACACCAGCAGAAGACTTTTATTAAAGCTAAATACAATAAACCAAACATCGAACAAAAGACAAAAACAGTCATTGATCTCAGGTAGGTCTCTCTGTGGACACACAGTACTACAAGACACACCAACTACATAATACACCCCCGAAAGGATGGCAGATTGGTTAAATTGCCAAAACTACTTGTTTAGCATTTGGAAGAGTTCTCAGAGTGTGTGTTATGTAGTACAGTGTTATGTCTTGTGATAAGGTGAGGGTGTGGAGTAGTTTGTGGGACATGCAGACTCTTGTCCAATACATGAGTTTCCCCTGTTTCTGTCTCATAAGCACCAATATTGCAGTAACAGAGCCGCTTTCTTGCAAAGTTGTTAAAGAAGTGAACAAACAACAATCTCTGGTGGTGAAGCATCTGACCAGCAGCACAGTGCAGAAAACACCACAAGCTGCTGAGAATTCTCAAGTTGGCTTACAAGTTGGCTGTGTTCCCATCAGACAATCTGCTGCGAGTGCAGTCACAGTTAAAACAAATCATGGCCTTTCTAGGGATCCTCTATTGTACATCGGTTACAAAATGACACTGTCTTTAGACTGAGAGCTTACTTATGCTGAACATCAAGTGCATGGGATTGTTAGTCTCTTTTGATATGCAACTCACATGTCTTTAAAGGGTATGAAGGGCTTTACAACAAACAACAACAAACAACAAAGAAAACAAAGAATTCAACAAAGAACAAAGAATTGATTCTATTCTAATAAAGACTCCATAGCCATAGCCTGATTTAGCCTGTCCTTCTGTAACACAGACAAAAGTAATTCAAAAAGGGATCCTTGCAAAACTTTTTTTTTAAACCTGTTTATGAGATTTTGAAAAGCACGACAACAAAAAAAACAAATAAGGAGTAGCATAAAAACACGATGCTAGAAAAACATTTTTTCCTGTTCTTAAATTAAAAAAGGGAGGGACGGAAAACAATTTAGACCTTTTTTTTTTTTTACTTGCCTCTTAGGACTTCCATATTTAGGACATAACCTGACCTAGAAAATAAACTATACATCAATGACCTGTTTTTACCGATGCAGGTGTTTTCACTTCTTTGGGCTAATTCAAACTGTTCTCATTTTATTTACATTTGTTTAACGCACCTACACAGTTGGGTGCGTGAATATAGGGGGCATGTAAGGTTATGCAGGCCTTTTAAAAGACTTTTTTCCCCTGTATTAAGAATAAATACACTCAGAAATTGGAATACTACAAGAAATGCAGCCATTATAATGTTACATCTGTGTTTAAAAGGTCAAAACTCTACTGAGAAAAGTCTGTGACTGAGAAAAGGCACACACTGGTCTTTGTTAAGTCTCTTAAGACTACAACTTGTCCAAGAAAGTCTTGATATGCCATAGAACAACTACTGAGATCCAATATTGTTGAGCTTGACAAGACGTTTTAAGATAAGGAAAAATTATTCCTAAAAAAGGGCAATTTCTTAATCAAAAAAGTGTTGCTGCATCACTTTTATGTTCATCCAGATGTCATATCTAACCCTAAGTCATTAAAAATGTTTCTGATGTAGAATCCAATGCAGCATCAGAACAGCTTTGAATGCCATTTCCCTGTAAAGCTGTGCTTGGCGCACACATGGGATGTGTCGGCCTCTTTGCGAGGCAGGGTGTTTGACAGCTGGTTGACTACAACTGGTAATGCATAATGCAAGAGATATAAACTCTATGTCTTTGATTAAACACCATCTAAGGCTGATCAAAGGGTCAAATTCAAAGTGAGTACATTTGACAAAGTAATCTTTTTTCTCCTTGCTTACCTGGTCAGTGGTGTGATGTTCGGTTGCAGTTATGAGATAGCAAAGAATGAATTGTAAAACCATCAGCAAATAGGAGACAGCAGTTTACACTGATATGTAGGTACTGTAAACTCCGTATGGGCTGACCTTTTCTTGGTGTGGTAAAAAATACAAGACCATGGTGATGCTTGATATGACCATAGAGTGTAATAACATCAGGTTATTACAGTTTTAGTGTGAGCGCAGAGAGAATCAATAAAAGTGAGGTCACCTTTATCTGATCCTGACACAAAGATTGTAGAGTGGAGAAGTGCGATGAACATCACTGCCATAGACGTGTTGCATGTCCTCTAACCCTGGCTATATTCACTGTGACTGTTTCCCTATTCATTCAGAAAGGACTGTAGTGTTGCAATTTGCACTTCTGTTTCCACTTGAAAGCCGATCCCTCTGTGACTGCAAGACTTCGCCTCTGCTTGGCATAAAAAAAAAAAAGTAGAGCACTCTCTAAAATCATAGCCTATGATTTTATTCAGCGTTGTGATGTTGAATACACTTCGTCCTCCACTGGTTCATACTGTGAAAGCTGAATCTTGTTCTCTTTAGGCTCACATTCGTTCTTTTTCTAATAAAGTTTCTTGACTCCACAGGGAAGGCAATTAACAGAAAAGCAGTGGTGTGCACATTTGCAGTGCCCCAAAATCATCATTTGCACATCAAACAGCCTCCGCCTTCATCCTGGACAATTTGCATATAATACCACAAAAGTGCATCAATGTCAAATAGAAGTCTTCATTCCGATGCAGCATCTGTGTCTCCTCTGCTGGGTTGCAGAAGAAGGTGCACCCAAGATACACAAAGAACGGAATGAAAGGCAAGAACAGAGGGTCAGGTTAAGAATAAAACACTCTTGCCTTCATGACTGAAATCAAAGAGGAAGGTGCGTCATAGTTAGACATATTGGTGAATTTCACAGTTTTTTTTGTTTGTTTGTTTTTGTTTTTCTGTTTGTTTGTTTGTATTTGAATTTTTATTACTATGGCATGGGCTCTGTCTCATACACTGAGTTAACTGTTTTGGTCAAATCAAATTGAAATCAGTGTCTACCTGAGTAGAAGAGTAGGGAGGGGGAGTCAGGTATCTAGATAAAAACTGAAACTCAATGTGCAGTTCTTGGAAATCAACACAAAAAACATAATACAAATACATAAAATACATAACATAAATGAAAAAAAACATATCTTAAATTCTGATGTTCACAAAAGTGACTCATGCAAGTCATATTTAAAAACATATTTGTTTTTGCTCTCTTAGTAATATTGCTTTAAATTCATATTGTCATTAAAATTGGAAGAAATATGAGACTGTGTTCATCAGAAATGCCATTAAATGTGGAACTGTCAAAGAACTTTTCAATGTACACATCTGAATGGAACTTAACCCTCACTGAGGATATGTAATCAAAATGTAATTTAGCTTGCAATTGTGGAATTTTAAGAAAATAAATTTTAACTGATTTTTTTTTCAATAAGTCGCTCACATGTTAATATGCACAGTATTATACTACTGTAATCATACAGTTTTACAAGTGGTAGAGGAAGTCGCACAATATTAGTTCTCTGCTTTAAGTGTACTTTTAATTTTAGCCTATCTTAGAGACGGGATCTTCACAGAGTGAGGATTCTACTCACATGCACATACACACACGCAAACCCACATATACATGCTTGTGAATCATCTTTGCTTCTCTTACATTATTCAGAATATTGTTGATAACCTGTTCAGTGCACTCATCCATTTTTTATACATTTCTAACAGATGTATTGATCACAAGTCTGAGGGGAAAGGGGTTGACATTGCAACCACTGACTGTAGTTACACTTCAAATATCCAGCTAGCATAACACACTAGTTTGGAAACATGAATTGTTAATGCATTTGCTCTCCTCAGAAGGACACATTAAATATTTGTTAAGTTATAAAAGCATCATGCAACACTCTGTACCTCAGCATTATTAATTTTCCACACACGCTTCATTGTAAAGCTCCATCTGCCACACCACTGGTCCTATTAAGGTGAAGAAGGAGGGCTTGAATATTGGAGCTGAACAGTTAAACCTTAAAACTGGAGAAGAACATGAGGGACAGACTCCATCCATAAATATAAGAAAGGCAACACTGTGCTGCTACTGTCAAACAGCTACTATAACATCTGAGCTCCTTGTGATTTTAAATATTGCAAAGGACACAACAATAACCTAAAATAAAACAAGACACTTGACAAATTGACAGGGATATGTAATTTTACATATTTCTGCCAGTAATCATGTTAGGAGAAAACAATAACTATTACTGTAAGTATCAAACTGAAACTGTCTGCTTGATGCTTTCCCTCTCCTGAAAAAAACAGGGGGTGCATTAAGTTTATTGTTTTATTTTTTTTATTGTTTTGATAGTCCCAATAAATCATTTTTAATAACTAAACATCCAATCTAGGTATCCCTAATGTAATTCTGTGCAAGCCTACTAATTATGGTGCATTATAAATAGAATTATGTTCTTTGCTGCAGTGATTAATTAGGTTTTATTTTGCTCCATAGAAACAATATTGTATTACAGATTCAAACATGTTTAGTTTCCAAGCAAATGAGCATTACAGAAACTGCATAACAGATTTTTGTTGAATTCTGCACTTTATCTGTTTGTTTGTTTTCCCTAGTAAGCTTGAAAAATTACATGTCAGGGATTGTCAATATTTATTTCAGAATTTAATGAAAACAGTGATCAGATGTTCCTGGATAACCATCACAAAGTCTTAGTTTATGACTTAAGATTCAGAGACTGCATTATTGTCAGGCAAACTGTTCTCTGGTTGAACTGTTGCTATACAGAAAGATACAGAAAAATGAACAATGATTTTTGAATGTATTAGCTTAAGTAGTATATTAAACAGAGTAGCCATAGTTATAATACCTTTAAAATACCGTCGGCCATCAGTGTGCTTATTAAGAGACAAACAGCAAACTCCCACACAGCATTGTTAAAGTGAGATGGCAGAGTGCAGGCAATTAAATAAATACATTCACATTCAATGAAAATCTATTTTTACGTTTTAGGTAGCTAGCTTTAACAGGATGGCTAGCAACCTAATTATTACATTAGATGGATTTTGATTGGTGACTCTTGACACAGCGGATGACTAACCATTACAGATTAGGTCAATCCTATTTATTTATCTAAAATAACTTTCCTGACAGGTTCACGGGGACAAAGCTACATTCTTGATGTCTCTTTGCCACATGTGGTGTTCAGAAAAAAGGTCTTCAATAATTTGAAATTAAAGCTAAAAAATACAATAACTTTTCTCGGAGTGAAAGCAAGCAAACTGATGATTAGGTGCTGATTTACTGCATGTAATTGTTCAGAGAGCAGAGTATTGTCAGTACATTTTTTTAAACAATAAGTTTTGATTGCCTTGCATAATCAAAAGTTCAGTTGTTTTGTAAGTACACCTACTAAAAGTTATTTAGAAGTTTAACAGCAAATGTTTTATAGCCAACACTGATAAGCACCTCCCTAGAGCATAAAACAGTTCTTTCTCTCTGCATTTCACCTCAGGGTACGAGCAAGGCCACTATTATTTAAATTCTCATTGTATCCTTATGATCACTTCTCAAACCTTTAAAATGCCTCTTGTTTTTAGTGGATGAGCAACTGCTCTGTGAAGTAATTTAACACTCCAGCTCCTTTCCTCTTGGCATAATTAACATATCCAGTGTTCCTCTAATTAAGCAATCTGGATATGCCCATTAGTAACATCTAAAAAAAAAAAGAGGACTGCAAGAATATCACATTTTTTATCAAATTTGATTGGGTATCAATTTCCATCTCCCTGTTAATTGAAAATATGTTTCAGAGATAAAAAGTAACATATTCTATGCCCACAATACATGATTATCATAGTGATTGAGCATATCAGTAATGCAGATCAAGATAGGAAAGCTGACTTGAAAAATGTCTGATGATACCTGCATATTGTCAAGACAAAAATGGGGCACAAAGGATTTCAAAAGGCTATTATTGCAATTTTTGGTCCATCATCCAGCATTGAAAAATCCAAGCCAGAATAAAGGCCACTAAACAAACAGGCAGAGTTTAAAAGGCTGGCTGTGGCTTCCTAGAGGCTCATTAAAGCAGTCTGCCTCTTTTCTTAAAAGCAGCTCCACTGGCAGAGTTGCCCATAGACACTCCAAACTGACAGAATATTTCATTAGAAGCCTTGAATATTTCATTTGAATACACATCTTCGGATGCATTTCCTCTCGCCTCTCATACATTAGGAATTAGGCGATGCAACAATTAAACACACTCATCTGCATATGAAGAGCAGCCTGTAAAATCTGCGCTCAGTAAATGCAATCCTGGCCCCCCTTTATGAACAGGTCTCTATAAGGGATATAAGGGACGGAGGTTCCATAAAAATTCCCGAGCACAAGTGTAGCACAGAGGCCCATTAGCTAGCTCGTCGTCACACCTCACGACGCTCATTACAGCGATGGCTACTACACACCCCATCTGACGTCCTGTGGCCCATAGAAACCAACATTCAGCCCTCCCGGCCCGTCTGCCACTGCATCACTATGGCAACCGCTCTCCTGCTCCCCTTGCTTACAACCCCTCACAGATATTTTCTTTCTTCATAGCTACCTTTCCTGAAGGATGGTTTCAAGCATGGCACCTAGCCATCCAACTGGTGCCACAGCATTTCATGGTGAAGTTGGATTTCATGGCACAGTGCCATATCTTTTTTGTTTCCCCCCCCCCCCCAAAAAAAGAGGGAAGACAGATGAAAACAATTCAGAACAGTCTGTTAAAATCTTTTTAGACCTGACCTCAAAAGTGAATTACCATAATGCACTGGAATTATTCTTCACAGATGTAGGAACTCTTATTGTGTATTAGCCATTTAGTTTTCTGCAGATGCTGCTTATTTATGAGATATGCTAACTAGCTTAGCACTCAACCACAGCATCCCAGATTGTCATTACAATAAGAACAAAGGCCTGCAGTGAAACTAATCAGATTATATTGTGGTTGTTTTTTTTTTTTTCCATGAATATATTATAATGATGGCAATTTGCATGACTTATTATTCCACCTCCATCTTTATACCAACAAATAGATCTTTCAAATGCCAACAATAAAAAAAAACTCTTTAAAATATTCAGTTTTCAAGTAACAGTAATATGCAGCACACCTTAAGAAAACTGTGATAAGAGAATTATTTACAGTAATTCATGACTTCTAAAGGTCATATATGCACATATACATACATAAAGGCACACATACATTTAATCTAGGGGCTTTATTTATCTACTAGTTTGTTTGTTTGTATGTATGTTTGTTTATCTATCTATCTATCTATCTATCTATCTATCTATCTATCTATCTATCTATCTATTCATTTATCACCATGCTACAAGGTGCTGATCAAAGTGATTAGTCTTCCTCGCTTAGCAGCAAGCCGCCCCTCTGGTTACAGAAAGTGCTGCTGTCTAGCACAATTCAACAGCAACACAAAACATGTCACATACCGTAATTGCAAGTGGATCATGAAGACTGGAGGACAGTGTGACAAACAATATAAAATAATTGCCATACATCATAGATGGGACCATCTGCTCTGATAATGGCTGTGGTACCTGCCATAAATACCAACACATCATGTGTGACAAGGTGATAAAAAGTGGACAGATATCTGTAAAGTTTTCAGCTCTCAGTGGAGGAAAGGAGATACAGTGAAAACTGCTTATAGCGGTCGTGAGCAAACGTTTATGGATCAGAAAGCACGATGCAGAATCACTCCTATATGAATGCAGTTTAAATAATTCACTTGTAAATAATTCATCACATCAGTCTGCTCACAGTTTTCATTTCCAACTTACGGGTAAAAATAAATAAATCTATGGGAATTCTATTGAACGGTCTTTGCACTCTCACCTGTTTGCTTGTTCCTTGACACTGGTAATGCACCCCCTTTGACGGGAAAATGAAAGTCAGTTTGCTTTAATAAAAAACGTGCAGTAGTCGTCAAACTGTCCGTAACAAGCTAATGAGATGAATCAACCAAACTTGGTGTTCTTCAGGCTCCCTTACGTAGTCTGCTCAAATGAGGATCAATCATAGCTGTTATTGGAGACCAGAGACCAGAGGCCAGCTATGGTAAGGTCACCCATGCCGAGCAGACTGATTATGCCAAATCATGCCATACTCCTCAAAAAAGAACGAATAATTCGGTTAAAAAAAAAAAAAAGTTGATGCAATTGTATTACTTTAAAAAAGCGCAACAGGTATTCACATACTATCTGCTTACTGATCAATTAGTTCCATACAGCAGTTATCACCAAGTCACCAAGTTTGCCATTTCAGCACCACGGTCAGCGCCGTTACAAGTCAGACGCTTAAAAAAGCCACACAAGAAAAAAACAACTACAGACATGGAAGCAGTGAAGCTCAGTGACCCGCCATGACTACAATAACCACGCAGACACGGCGGTTTGCGGCATGAGAAGAAACATAATACGAGCGTCTCATCATCACAGTTATGAATATTAAGAGAACTTACCAATGATATTTTCATCTAGCAGCTGTCAGTTTGTATCCAGTCCAGTAAAAAAACGACAGGAAATCCATTTTAATGTCCCGTGTCCACAATGTCCATAATCAAAACTTTTCAACACATGTAGAGTGCCAAGCTCAAGTGCGTTCCCAAATCATGCTTAATAGTAGTTCGGAAGTGTGGCCTCTTTGCTGCAAATCTGGAGTTTTCAATTAACTTCAGGCTTAAACTGCATCTCCCCCTTTGCATTGACTTTGGCAGTGACTTTCTCACATCACCTCTTGTTTTTAAACTATTTCACAGGTGCTCTGTCTCGAATTTGCTTTTTACCTTTTGGCTTTTGAAACACCCGCAATACCGACAGTTGACACAAAAAGACAACAGTGACCCTGCTGGTGCCATAAAATCAGAACTCTTTGAACAACGACGTTGTTTTATTACAGTTTGTAAAAGGTGAAGCAGCAGTGTCTTGAAGTGTGGCACAATGCGCCTTTCACGTGTCTTGTCCGACTCATAATCCGGAAATCCTCGCTTTCTCGCTTTTTTTTTCAGGCGAAACAGCGATTTAAGTTAGAGCCACGAACGCCCCCTGGATGACATAATAGGGCCCTCGTCTCTTAACCTGACAAGCATATTTATCTCTGCAAAAGACTTTTTAAAAAATTTTATTTCAGACCTTGACTCTATATTAGTAACTAGCCTTAGATGGCAGTACCTATATCCGGATAATATTAATACAATTTTTGCATGGCTTAAAAAGGGAAAAGACTTGGACCATATTTATGCAGTCGATGCTCTTGTCTAATAGCTGGAGAGAGAGAGAGAGAGAGAGAGAGAGAGAGAGAGAGAGAGAGAGGTCAAATTAAATATATATTTATATATTCCTCTACAATTCATCCAATTCATCTCCTGTATCACTCACACTCAGTTAATGAATTTCCTTTTTTCCATGGTCTCAGTGTTGCTATATCTGACACTCCCTGATCAAGCTGCACATGACAATTAGACTGACATGATGACAAGCTATGAACTTGCAACTTAACAGAGCCTGACATTTTAGCCCTTGTCACCTTTCATATTAAAACCAAAAATGACATCGTTGTTAATTTCAACTTTCCAAAAATGCAGAGAAGCATTAATTGTTTAGACAGGATTGGTCATTTTTTATAAACAGTGCTGCAAATCTAACATGCAACACTGTTTTCTGATGCCCATAAAACTGATCTTTCACTGATATTAATGAAGGAGTTTTGTTCATTTTTAATCGCCATCTAAAACTGAGAAATAGGCTTTAAATCTTAATGTTCTTCTCCAGACATGTTTTAAAGAATCTCTGTTAGTTTAATAAGTAGTTTAACCAGGCTTTATACATTACTTTTTTTTAAGATGAGGGGATACAGGCACATCTTCCCTTTTTCTTCCTATTTGAGAAATTCCGGTTCCATCATTTACAGTCCTCAAACCTCACCCACCACCATGGTTTGCTGTAGGTTGACTGGTGAAAAGAGCAGTGTGCATCAATATAGCTCACTTTAGAGAAAAGCTTAGAGAGTTTCAGCCTTACATGTTTTAGGTGAATTAAGTTTAAACGTGTGTAAAACTATATGGTTCAGTATGGTAGTTATATGGTGATATGGTTGAAGTGTAAAACGAAATACCAAAAATTGGAGGAAAGAAAAAATATAAAACTGAATAAAACAGCCAACCAGGAAGCACGTGGAGAACAGGAAGGATGGAGCCAAGTATGCAAAAATAGATGAACTGACGAAGACTACAGGGGAACACAGAGACTATATACACTGGGTAATTAAACACAAAGTAATCGTTAAGGTGTAAAGGAAAAATGTTGAGGCAAGGCAAGAGGAAGGAAACTTGACAGGGCAAATGACAGACAGAGGACAAGGGTTAACAAAATAAAACAGGAAGTAAAAAACAATGAGCAGTGTGAGAAAAAAAAGAAAACTAAACCAACAAGAAGGGGCGAGAGAAATAACAGTCGCAACAGTTGCATGGAACTGAGTAATTAAAATTTTAATTTTCCATCTTGAATCAGATTAATTTTCTCCAAAGTACCTTAGTTAACATGCAATGCAACAAGGAAAGGGTGGAGCAGCTTTTATAAACTTTAATAAAAAGTAGCGATACAAGATAAAACTTGCAGGCTACACCAGACACTTTCAGATAAATACATATGAGAAATCAGATTGGTTGAGGTAGACAAGTTCATATTTATTCACTTTATATTTTTACAGTTAACCATGCAACATAATCCAAAAACCTTTTCAGTCTGTTCTGCTTTGTGGTGATCATGATCATATCTTTTCCTTTCTGTTCAGATTCTCTGTGCATGATCTGCAGAGAGTTTGAGACAGCATATTGTGACTGGAAAATACTAAATTTTGCATTGTAAATGGAATGTGTCACTGCCAGTTAATAGTAAATATTTCAAAGATTAGCATAGAACTGATTTTTTGAGATGTATTTATACTGTGCACTTGATATGTCTGTAAGTTTAAAACTGGAGAAAACTGAAGCTACCCAGCAGGAGACTTTTAGCACAGGGAAGACAGACAGCACAGAATCAGGAAATGGTATATATTTTAGTCTGGTTGACGTAGTAAACAGCTGAATCACACATTGAGTCGGTTCTGCTTGCCTGTTTGTAAAAGTCACTGCATGCCACTCCTCCCTGGAGACATACTAGGCACAGATACAAGTCAGTAATATCAAGGTCTGACATTGTAGGTGGCATAAACATAAGAGAAACACATTTTTAAGTTTTTCTCTAGAATAATAAACAGCACAAAAAACTGTTGTTATTTATCAGTGTAGCACTGAAGAATTGAGTTGATCTGTTTTATCACGACTAGGTGTTGACAGATTTTATTGACAGTGGCCACTTAAGTAAACAGCCCTGCTACTGACGTTAAATTATGATTTTAATATGGCTAAATTCTTATTGTAGAAAAAAAGAGTATTTTTCCAGTGTAACCCAGTCTCTCTCAAACTGGTAAAAAGAGGACAAATAAAAACACAGCTCCAGGTCTACTTGGTGCTATATATGTGTTTTGAACTTTGCTTTATCCACACTGATTGATCAAGGCTTACAACCTATCTGAGCATGTTTGTTTTAATTACAAACAGATTCACTTGCTAGGATAGGTGGGAAAATAGAGTCAATAAGTCAATAAATAACCTACAAACACTGTTAATGTCTTCCTGCACAGCCAACATTAAAATGACATTGTTTAAGTTAAATTCTGTTGTCAGACAGAAGATGCAGGTTGATTGACCGAACACTCTCCTCTCAGCTTGCCAGGAGCTGCTGCTGACACACTAACAACAGGTCACAGTCAGTATGGACTGAAAACTGTAATCACCATGTAAAGTCAATACCCAGTCCATGATGTAACAGAATTCCTTGCAACGTGTTGAGTGTCACTGTTTTCTGTCAGAAATCTATTATTTCTGTTGAGGAAGTTTAAAAGCACTCAGCCCGTTGCATAAATCTGGCTCAAGAAGCTGATTGATAAAGTGGGTTTAGGGTTGCTTTATACGTGTTGGTTTGTGTTTTTCTTTGCAATATGGGTGTACAATTACATGAGATGTTTATACAAGTTATTTTGGAAAATCAACCATCTGCATGTTGCTGCTATGAATGAAAACACAAGGGGCGCAGGATACCTGACTATTAGTGAGATCCATGTTTATTTTGCAGGGTTTACTATGCTGATTTAACATTGCAGTAGGTGAGACTGGAGAGAAGAACACATATTTTCTGCTTTTACAGGTGATATTGCACAACCCCGTTGCTTTCAGATAATCAAATACTACTTCTCACAGGCAGTTTTACAGTTGAGTATCATAAGACTGTATTTATGGTCATTTTAAAACACACTGCTGTTGTCATAACTTTCCTAACAGTGTGGAGGAACTGAGAGCCAGTACCATCTGGTGCCATTTCTACCTCAAAGAGAACTGCGTGAGTTCTCAATAGGGATTTGCATTAAAAAATGATATCCTTATCTTCAATGCAATATTCAGGCAGAAATGGTGCTTAAAATTTCATTTGAGTCATCCTTTACTGGTTCTGATTTCTTAGTGTTGTCACATATAGTACAAAACTGTTTTAAAGGGAGTAATAATCATCATAGATTACACAACATTTACAGTTATGGTTATAGGGTATTTAGGGTTCACAGCATAAAAAGTCTCATTTTAAAGGAGAAAAAAAATGCAAAGGACTATTGCATTGCCTTGCATTGCATTGTAGTCATCGTCATTGTGCTCATCAAGAAAATGTTCCTTTCCAGCCTCCTAAAATATTGAATCTGGTTGGATATAATTGACTGCAACTTCGGTTGGCTGAAGAAGAACCTCTTCATCAGTGTAAAGTTATGTCTTTCATAAGTGGTGTCAGTTTATTGTGAAAGCGGGAGAGCAGTTTGCAACAGTTGTCTGTGGAGGCCCCTTTGTGGGTATTGTGATAAATATTGCATGCTTCAGATGTGTTTTATCGGACTACATATGACAGCTGGCTGCGGTGTGTGAAACTGCCGTGCATCTAGATGGAGCTTTTGGGTCAGAGACAGATCATGACGTCTCTGAGCAAAGAGGAATCTGGTATCAAAGAGCTGCCTCGAAGAGGCGACACAGAGGAAAAGGGCCTTATCATGTTGAAGCTTAAAATATTTATTTGATACAATAGACACTTACAGTTGCTGTAGCTCAAGTGTGACATGATTGAAAACCACAGTAAACCATTAATGTTTCACATGTGGTGATGTGTAAAAGATGAGCCCTACCAGACCCATTTTTATTATTCTCTTATTATTTATATAGTCAACAAAGACTTAGAGGTAATTAATCACTTTGTTCACTATTCTCCCCATTTTTCTGTCTTGACAATGTTGTTCACGGAACATTGTTTCAACTGAAGGCGCTGCATTAAATGAATTCTTATTAGCCATCTAAAAATAGTCCTGGTTTCAGGGTCTAGGCTGCCTGTAATCTGACAAGCACAGAGGGAGCATCATGACCAGCCAGCTGCCAGAGCCTCACTGAAAAACATAAGGAATATAGGTGTAGTGTCATAAATATACTGTGGATATCAGCAGCTGTTATGAAAGACGTCTCACTGATCATTAGCACTGGCAAACCAATGAGGAAACATTGTAAATGTCATTAATATATGGCTGCACTTCAGATGTTGATTGTTTTATTCTTTTTTTCCCATTAAAGCATGTTTCAGTCATATCAAACTACCATTTAGTGTGGTCTTTTTATGCAGTGAGACTCCAGCTATTGGTAAGACAATGTGAATTTGAGAGCTGAACAGAAAGGTAGAATTTTATGAGATGAGCATTTACAGTGAGAGTGGCTGTTTTGTATATTTTGCTTTGAAACGTATATATTTTTAATGCTTTACTCGATTATATTTATACTCTATAGCCCCATTCTCTTCCAAATCTCCCTTCACATTGTCTATTTTTTTATGTTCATTTGTAGCTTTGCAGCTAACACAGTAATTCAGTTTGCAAAGCAACTGCAAGGCTTCTATCTACTGTTTATTTGCTCATTAAAACCTGTTTATATGTATATATGGTTATTGTTGCAGGTAACAATCCCATTACTCTTCATTACTGGACTGCTCTTAAAAGATTGCTTTTGTCTAATGGTCAGCATCATGTTGGTGTCATCAACAGCAGCAAAAAAAGCTGAAACAGTCTGTCCATTAATAGACCTTCTCTCCATTGCATAACAAACACATAAAATTTAGTCACACTCTCATTTCCATCTCTCAAGGCCCTTCTTCAGTTTACCAAACATGCAGGTTTTTTTCAAATCAAGACACCCAGAAGAAATACAAATGCACAAAGGAAGGAAATTCAAATGTGCAAATAGGAATAGCTCTTTGTCTAAGTGATTATATTCGTGAAATTTGCACAGCCTGTTTCATAAATCCAAATTTTAATTACCAAGCTATTTAAAGTTGGCAACTGTAATTTGCCTAATTTTTTTTTTTTTTTTGTAAACAGCTTCCTCTAAATTCAATTTTCCAAATCTGAACATTAAATGCTGCAGTTCTATACACATTCCTCACACTCTCAATCACCTATACAAGAGTAAAATATTGACACTGTCAGTCCTCTGGTGTGATACAGCAGATGTTTGTTTAAGAAAAAAACAGCCATGAATTCTCCATTTTTATGATTTGACTCATCAGATTAAGGATTAAATACCAATGTGATCAACATACAAATATACAGAAGCAATAGATGGTAAAACAAAAAGGAGCTACTGCTTTAAGGAGCTGTCTTTTTAAGGGTAATCAATCTCTGTATTTCCCCTCACTCACTATAGACAAGTTTCAATTTTTGCAGTGTAACGACCTGGATTCAAATCCACTGGGAAGAAGGTGCTGATAACAGACGGCACAAGGGACCTCAGCAAGGACTGGCTTTAACACATGCACCAATTATTGTGAGCACAGCGTGCATCCATTTTGAAACACTGCTGAGCGTGCCACACCCATGAGAAAACATCTGCTTTTGCACACTGATCCCAACACTACTCCCACATACAGTACACGCTTCTATTAATTTGGTACACATGAGCACACACACACAAAAAAACCTTTTAAACACATAATAATGCACAAAATAAAAATATCTGCTTTTTGTCTCTTTTGCAAAACAATAAAGCACATCTTAATTTGCTCCTTTCACGCTAAAATATGTAATAATATAACTGTAATGCATATCTGTGTTGCTATTATTCTAGAGCTCATCAACCATGAAATTAAAATTGACTTCAAAAAGTACCAAAATAATATGTCTAATCTTTCATTTTTTCTTTATTCATACCAATAAATACACCATTTAAAAATAAATGCAGTTTTATCTTTGAGTGTGTTGTTCCCTGGGACATTAAAGTGTGTTTGTACCATTTGAACCTTGTTTTTGCTTAATCATTTGGCTGTGCTTAATAATAACATGATTCTAGTGAAGAGAGAAAGTCTTGGTAAAATTATGCTATATTAAGCTTTTTGTTGAAGTGAATGATATTATGTTGAATATAATTGCTCCTCATGATGGCAAACTTCCATTGGACGGACAGGCTGTAAATGTCAGGTTGCCCACTCATTTAAAAAAGTTATCCAAATCTAATGTAAACTACTTCTTGCAGATTGAATGGGTGACTGGAAAAAATGTTGTTGCAAGAGTCATAACAGCTAACCAAAAGTCTTGGCAATTAGTGGTATAAAACCCTAAATGAGATAGATGGTAGTTCTTCTGGCTGAAAGTTCAAATGGAAGAGTTATGATATGATATGATATGATATGAAGTGAACTGGGTCCTACTGACATCCTGGGCAGCGTTGTTGCATGTGACCCTGACTCATTTAGGTAGCAAGCAACTTTTACCTGAAAAATAGAAGCAGTAAAAAGAAGAGGACGGATTTTAGGATTTGAATTAAGGTGGTCTCATGAACTAACTGACTTGGGGGTTATCCACAAACATGTGTCAAAACAGAGAATTTTGCCTGCTTATAGAAAAGATGAAGACATTCATTTTGCTTCTAATCTCTCTTTCAATAGAATGTGTAATGTCAATCATTGAAATTGAATTTGATAAGAACATACTAGCAGCAAGTTTTGTCAGACACTCAAAACCCCAAACACGCCTGCTGACACTGAGGTGGGTAGAGCTTTCAGGGTAGGTGTGGTTTATGAGTCACAGTGGTAATGTATTTGCATGAAACTTTTTATGTGCTACTGCCTTTAAAGGTATCTTTTTTTAGAAAAGCTCTGTGCAGAGTGAATTTTGAGGTATTAAAAAAAGCAGTCATACTACTACAGACAGAACTCTTTGAGATCACACAAAGCACTTCACTTTGGTAGAGATTGCCACATACATCAAAGAGTCTTAATTGGCTTGTACTTATCCCCTGGTTCTTACCAACCTTTTTAAAATAATACAACTGGGCACATTATTTACATTTAAATTTGTCTCAGTGTATCATTGTATTATTGCTGCAGAAATTCAAAGAATTACTTGCAGCTTGGCTGACTAAAACACTACCATTGCCCCTATACATGATCACAAAACCAGATCTGCCCTTCTTTCTAATGCAGATCTGTTGTCTCATGCTATATTTTTCACAGATATGGTAACTAATTTAGTTAGGATTTTGAATACAGTTTTACACTTTAAGAGCCTCAAGTGTCCCAACCATAAATACTGATACTCAGTCCATCACAATTTCCTGGAAGATTTATTCGGGGTCATCCCTTTAAATTGGTTAAAGAAAAATAATATTTGTACTAAATCTGCACTGTCTAATTCAAGGGTTGTATGGGGCATTTTCTAATCAGAACTCAAAGACCACAGGAGCCTCAATTAAATCTTGAGACTGCAGCTAATTCCGGTTGAATAAGTACATGAACTCTTGTGTTTTCCTGCACATTAATTGTTCAGCTCTGCCATTCAGTTTTCAAGTTTATACATTGAAATCAGTCTCGCTCAGATTATATAAAGATCCACGCACACTGAGTTGTCTTAAATGTCTCACAGCACTGTTTTTTGTTCCTGACATATAATTAAGACACCATTTTCTCAGGATGATCAAAACATCAAATGTTGTGCTAAAGAGATTCTTATAGAGGCATCTCAGATTATGAAATAAAACACTATTATTGTATTGATGAGATGGTTTAACTTGTCTAATTGTTGTGCACATGAAACTGTAAATACTAACAATGGAATAACTTATTTTGTCCCCCTGTTAAACAAGTTGGTGTAGTTTAAACCAAAGTGCACAGATACCATTGTATCATGCATCACTACTCATAAAAACATGCTGTCAGGATTTTTCTTTTTTTTTTCTCAGAGAGAACAGGACAGGGGCTTTAATTAAAAGCCCTCAGTGGTATTACAGGCTTGCTAACTGTTCAATATTAATACATATCTGTCAGTCTTTATTCATATTATCTGTTCAGGAATTAAAAAAGGAAATTACACATTGGATATTTGTCTAAGTTTCTTGATTGTCATTACTTAGTACAGACTGTGTGCTGCCTCAGCACATTATGACATGAATGATGTGAGTGAGTGAGTGAAAGAAGGATGGTGGAAATGGCAACGACACAATTTCACACTGCTTCTCTTACAAATTTAACTTGACAAAAGTTATGTAATAAAATAAAATCCCATTTCTGCAAAAACAGATTTGACCAACCCACTTTACAAACAGTAGCACTTTAACGGTCAACAGGATAAGTTAACATTTCCTGCTAACCAAAACTATATGAGGCTGTCAAAACCCACCTTTGCATGCATGACTCGACAGCAACTATGTAGGTCAACATCCTCTGACAGGCTCTATATGCTTTGGGGGGTGTAGCTGCACATTACCGAGGAAGCTCATGCACAGAGAGACAGATACACACACATCTCAACCAATAACTGGAGAACACAGTCAAGACAGGTGCAAAAAGAGGTCAGAAGCCTGTCTGAAGCCACCAATTCAGCTCTACAGCATCATAGAAGACAAGAATGCAGTAAAATCGCTCAGTTCACTTCATGTCATTAGACTACATTATGATAAAGTGAGGAGTTAGCACCAGGAAAGCTCCAAAGATAGAAAACATGCAAAACACTTCAGTTCTGCTCAGAGATAAGAACCACACACAAATTCACTCTCAAAGCAAAATTATGTTGTGATTAAAACTCTCTAAATATATGAACTGGTTCCCCAGGATCTCTTAGTGAGATGTGCTCAGTCACAGGCGTGACAGGCAGACAAATTTGAGACCTTACTGCATCTCCTATATGTTGGCAGATTCAGAAATGTAAGAAGAATTATTTAGCATAGGAAAGTGCCACAATGCACTGGCCATAAGGCAGAATCCCTAATTACTGCCTTGTGGGGCCTTGCTTATCATCAGCAGCAATTTTTGTGTGGCAAATATTCCCACAACAGCCTTTGATGTAATTACTTTCCAAACAGCTCCCCTCTAGCCAATATCCTGTTCTAAATTCATGGCTTAGCTTGTTTGCAACGTCACTGGAACACACACGTTTGTCATTTGTTGCCCTGTAGAGAACAGAGACGCAGCAGCACCAGGAAGAAAACCAGAGTATATTTTTTACTATGACAGACATTAAACAGGTAGAGTGCAGACACCTGAAAACAGGCTAGAGAAACAGCAATTCATAAATAAAAACATTTTATCACTGGATAAGGAAGGCATATGTATTCATCCTTGTGCAACACAGCGTTGGGAAGGAGAGAAATTAAAGTTTGAAGTCTCTCCAAAAATACAATTAAATAGAATAAAAAGAGCAATGGATGCAGTTATTTATTTACATATAAACCTATACATGTAAAACTGAACATCCAGGAAATAATTCAGGAAATAACTGTGCATTGTTTAAAATTTTCATCTCATGGAACATGAACAGCAGCAAAAGATAGTGATCCCAACTGGCCTAATGGCTCTTACTCTCTTTCCTTTTACTTCCATGTTGATCCAGCTGGTCTGGCAGAGATTTGGCACATCATACCAGGGGACTATCTTGCTGTTTTTGAGATAGTTCCTGACAGATTTCTCTTGCAATTTATAACCACGAAAGAGACGTGGGTCTTCCACTTCCAACCAGAGAAGAAAGAACAATCCAAATGACTGGTAGACTACATGAAACAAAGTCACACTACTACAAGGTCCTACTATGCTAATGTCTTGAGACAGCTACAGTAGAATATCCAAATGATCCAGCAAGGGAAGCTGACAAGAGGCATGCTCTTCCACCAGGACAATGCTAACTGACAAGTCTGCAGTTGGAGCTGGCTGCCATTAAGAATGAGGATTTGAACTTGTTCAACCACCACCCTAGTAACCTAACTTGGCACCCTTAGACCTCTATCTCTTTCTCAAGAAGAATAAAGAAAGAGCTCAGTGATCATCATTTTGACAGTGATGACGTACTCACTGCAGTGGATCTTCTTCTGGAGTTCGGAGACTTCCAATTCTACAAGGAAGAGATCCATACATTCCATAACTGCTATACTGTTTCTAAATGTAGGAGGGCACTATGTTAAATATCAAATGTGCTAAATGGTTTCAAAAGTGACTCCTACCTCAGGCCATTAACATAAAATTCACATCTTGTGTAGTAATGACTCTGCTCCCTGTTTTTTGAATCTACATAACCAGCTGATTATCGTAACAGTGATCCCTGTAAGTAGTTTTCACTGTAGAAAAACAAATTTGTGAAAAAAAAGTTTTTTTGAGTGCCCTTTACAATATTTTGTGACTTTTGCAACTGTACTGGTGACCAAAAAGTTTAACAAAGCCATTGACCTTGACCAAAACTGCACAATTCATTTTCACTTCCAGTTCTGAAACAGCCATAATTATCATTTTAAATAGCCTGACATCATTTTGCCTTACAGGAAACATTACCAAATTGCAATAGCCAGAATTTATTTTGTCTTAAGATCATCACGTTATGCTGCTTATTGCAGATCTCAAACCAGATCATTAACTAGAAGTTTTTTAAATTCTTGTGACCTTTAAACTACATATTTGTCAGTGCTTTCACAGCTACATCACCATTTTCATAATGACTTGATGAAATCTGCTTCAAAGGACCCTTACATATTTGGGATGGGGTGAAAAGGGGGAATGCATTTCTGCTCATGGAACTTGACAAATAGTGCTTAAAGGTTTCTATTTATATCTTTCTCATCACACAGGGAGGGTACAATCTTCCCAATTCCCTTGCCGCTTGCCAGAGGCTTAGTGTGACATATTGCTAATCTGGTTATTATGCAATTTATCAGCCGTCTTTTTTTTTTTTTTTTTTTTTTTACAGCCGTGCATGGATATTATGCAGGTTTCTTATGAGCCTAACTGCAATAACACTACAAGGAGCTAATGAGCAACTGCCTCTACTGTGGTAATACATCTCAAGTCACTTCAGGGTATTCTTGTTGCAACAACTTGTTAGTCTAAGTCACTCCATTAAACTAACTAAATTATTTTTTAGCTAATGATATAGAGGGCCTCTCAGGCTGGGACCAATGGATTGTGACCAAAATAAGGCAGAATTGAGTCATCGGAGGTCTTTGTTTGACAGCAGAAAGGAAACAGACATGACAGACCTTGCTGCCAACCAAAAGCCTCATGTGACTGGTATTCTGAATAAATGCACGGGATCAGGCATTTGAGCAACGATACATTATTGCCTCTGGTGACTCTTAACATACGAGGTACAGCTACAGCCATGGGTTGAAGCTGTTTTTGCAATGAAAGTGCAGTCTCATATTGATAATGGCTTGAAAGTGGCCCGAAGCACACATCATCCTGAGCCTTGGACCGTCCTTCTCTTCGGCAGTGTTTTTGCGCTATCAGCTAATAAAAGGAGGCCTGTCATTAAAGACGTGTAAATCAGACCTTAATGTGACTAAAGAGTCTTGGTTGAGACACTGGGTGGGAAGAATGTGGTCCTCTGATTTAATGGGCCCCGAGCTGAAGGGGATATAAGTCTTGATAATGATGGCCAAGTACAGTGTATTGATCACCACTCCCTCTGGTGTCTATGTGGGTTAAAGCAGCCAGGACGTAAATTGATCTGGGATTTCTCAACTGTTGTAGAGCAAGCTTGCACAGAGGCGAGGTGGTCAAAATAACTTGACTAATGTGTTTGTGTAGGACCCCTGTGGTTCACTTTGTCATTTCTACGAGATGCCCACTCATTTGTTCATCCGGCCTCAACTGTAACAAAAAAGTCAATTCTGTGGGGATTTTGGTAATAGATTGCTCTAGTTACATAAAAGTATTTTCTTTTAGAAGAAAAAACTTTGGCTCACTTGGAGAGTGAGCCAAAGTTGTGTAAACATGGTGCTGTAAATAACAAGGGATCACATTTTCTGTGACTACTTTATGTCTTAAATGTCTTTAAGTGACTGGTAAATTGAATTTCTGCGTATGTCAGTGAAATAAGCTAACTGCATTTTGAAATTAATAGAAACTGCAACTCTTTAATTAAATTGGTCCAAAGAAATACTTTTCTTTTTTTTTTCCAAGTTTTCTTGAAACAGAGTAGAACAGAGACTCCAGAGTAAAAACGCAAAATAGGCATTAAATGATACAAATAAGTGAAAAAATACAAAAGCAAGACACAAGTAGAAACATTCAAATATCAATAACGATAACTTTGTACAATGGATACAACTTTCTCCTTTATATGTACGACCAAGCAGGATTATAACACTGAATAATTGCATCCATAATAGTAATACACACATGGTTATGTAGTGAACTAAAAAAAAAATATAAGAAATATATATATAAAAATATATGTGCCGTAGGCCTGAGTCTACAGGGTTTCACTCGAAACAGAATCTACACCAAGGGATTTCCTTAATTCCTCCCCTCTGCTTGAAGGTTAGTTAAGCAATGAAAACTGCTGTAGTGCTCAGTTGAAATGACATCCTGCAGACTGTTGGCTTTATATGACACATGGTTATCCTGGTTATTAAAGCAGGTGAGTGTAAATTGGCTTGTTGTTGTGGACAATGTCATTTTTGATGACCTAGTAATTCACTGGAAAGGGGTCATCTTGCTCATTAATGTCAATAAAATGTGGACTATTGATGATTGCCTTTTTTTTTTTTTTGGATCTCCCATTGCTACTTTAATAATGTGTACATTGCTGATTCTTCTGAAAACCTGCTGCTGGGTTAAGGTTAGGGATGTAGTATTTGGTGGAAACTGAGAATAGTGCTATTCCAAACTGCACAGAACTTCCAAATAGCGGAAATTCTTTTAAGTTTCTATAATACTAAGGTTGTTATAATTGGCCCCGCCGTGGCTTAAATTAGATTAGTTTTATTCTTTATTCACCCAGTGCGATTACTTTGAATCTCTTTCTCCTGGTTCTCTGATTGTTGATGTGGTGCCCAACCTGTGCCGAGTGTTTGCTCCAGAAGTTTTGCAATGGAACAGAACTGAAGGAAACTTAATATGGCAAGTAGTGTTACGAATAAATTCTGTTATCCTATATATTTTAAAAGATTTTGAAAAATGACTGAACTTCCTGGAAAGGTTAATGTTTGTTTGTCTTCTGTTGTTTTGAGGCAATGTGTGGTTGTTTAATTAACTTCATAACAGAACAACTCTCGTGTTTTTAAATTAAACTGTGTAAAAAAAAAAAAAAAAGATAAAAGATACACCCTCCATTCTACATAATATTCCCTTCCTTGTCACCGCTCTTTCATGAGAGTGCGAAATGCTGGCAGAGTTGCATTGGGAAATCATAGCTGGAGACAGTCAGAGTTTCCTCTAATTACAAGACAACACCAGCTGAAGTTTGACAGTGGTTTGGCATTGCGCATTCCGTCATTATTATAATGAAACATTAAATATTTATATGAGTCGGGGGGGAATCATTTTGCCCAGTGTCATTAAGATTTTGGTTAATTATCATGGTCCATTGGGTCCACCTCCTGCAATGTGTTACTACTCTTGGTCCATTATCTACCTTGTAATTATAAACACACTCTGTCTAGCCACCATCACAATGATTGCTCTTTGAAAATGTTTTTTAATCACCTCAAAATGTTGATTTGGCAAATGCTGTTAATAGAAAGTGTCTGTTTAGGGGCCTGCCAGGGGTGATTCTGGGATCACACCTTTAGGGCAGCTCAGTCCTCGGACAAGTAAAATTCTATTTGAATTAAAAAAAAAAAAAAAAAAAATTAAAATCCACAGCTAAACAGTCCCTGTTTTGCCGTATAACAATATTAACTTCATTCTGTGTCCATTTTCTCATCAGGGCCCTGTTTCAGGAAGCAGAATTAGTGTAAACTATGAGTTTGTTGATCCTGAAAAGAGGGAAACTCTTTGTTTCCCATTTCACAAAGGTAGTTCAGAGTAACACTGAGTCGGTTACTATGGCAAAATGCTCTGAAGCTAACCTGCTCAGCGGCAGGTTTGCTTTAATTAAGCCGCAGGTTGAAAACCTATTGAACCTGGAGCAGGAAGCAGTTTGGCATGGGACGTGGTGTTTCATTTTGTGAATGATGTTTTTTTGACATGGAGGCTCTACTAATTAGAAGATATTTACATTGGGGGAGGGTGATTAGACCCTGGTTAGACATTTTAGCAGTTCTGGAGGATTATTTGTATGAATGTTATTGTTTCTCTGTACCTTTAATAATGTATCTGAAAAACATTCTCCGTCACACCTTTCCAACATTACACATCATGGATTTGCGCTGCCCTCAGAGTAAATTTTCTTTTTTGTTTTAAAATCAACAGCCCTCCCTGACATTTTATTAGTTTTCTTTTTACCCCTAAAAAAAAAAGATCTGCTAATTTTTTCATGCTACTTTTGTTTTAAACAGCACATAGAAGCTGGTTGTATCTTTTTGTTTCTCTTTCCTGTTCTTCAGCATTATGTTAAAATTACTGTTAGTTAAATGCAAACAAGAAATCCTACAACTGCCTATGTGAACAATTAAAATACAGAGCTTTCTGTGTATTTGATCTTTAGTGTATTTGACAGCAGCAATCATCGCTAACGTATGGAACACAAACATCATCACAGTCTAGAGCTATAAACGTATCCAAGGAAGGAAATTTCTTCTACTGTCAAAAGGCACATTAAAGATCCTCTTTGACTTTATTCTTGCATTTGGCTCTGAGCAAAGCATCTCTGTAAAAGTTAAATAATAAAATGATTTGGCTGTCTTTCAGTGAAAAAAATGAACATTTATGAACATATTTCAACATCACAGAGCTAGAGCCTATGAAATAGTTGAGACGCATTTCCTTTTAGGCCCTAAGTGTGTCATGCAACTGGAAACAGTAGGACGAAAGACTGAACGCAGCAGTGCTTCCCTTTGCCTCCTGTCTCTTCTCCTGCTGAGATGCAACTGTAAGTGTGTGGGTGCCATGTTTTCATGTAACATGTTGTCTGTTATGTGCATTAACTGATGGGCGTTAATTGCTTGTTTCGCTAATGAGTCTCTGCAAAGCTTCTCGCTTTCTGTGATGCCTGACAGTGCAACACAGCATCACGGCAGTCTGTGAACAGTTCTGATATTGAATCTAAAAGATTTGCATTCATCCTTTACTTTTTTTCACTTTCTTTTGACACTCAGCAAACAAATTTCAAATTACTGTAATTCAGTTAGAAAAATCTTGCTTGCCTGCACCACATAGTTATCGTTCCATGATCAAGTAAGCAATGATAAAAAATGCAAAGCCTTGTTTGATTTTCAGACAAAAACATAATGAGAAACAATTTACATAACCATTGCAGTTTGTTTGGGTGTAGATTTTTGTAATTTTGTAATGTGTTTCCTTAAACCCTGCACTTGCACTCAAAATGCAACTGTTTGTGTGTAGGTTTGCTCTGCTTCTGCTCAGTGTCATGTTTACCAAATTGGACAGATTTCCTGCACCCCAGCTTCAACCTCTCCTCTTGCACATGGCCTCATCTGTGTGCTAGTCAATTTTGGTTCTTGGATAATTTTTTTTCTTTACATTCATCAATTTTAAGTCCTTTAAAATTCACCAACCGATATAATGCCAGGTGTAGTGTTGACAAATGGAATGGTCTCTGTTAGGGAGGCTTGTTCACATGGCCTCTTATAATAAACTAATTAATACATTACAATACCTGGTATGTGATTTGTGTATGTACTTCCCTTGCTTTTTGGAAGAAAGCAAATATATTACAGTCCCAGTACTCTCTAAAAAAGAAGGGAAAATGTGCCCACAGTGAGGAAGGGATCATTTCATTGGTCAACACTTCATTTGGCATGCTGTCATCTGGGTAGATTCATTAGCAGAAAAAAAAGCAAGTTCACAGATGAAGCCAAGTGTGTGCAGATAGGCTGAAGCTGAAGACAGATCTATCCAAGCAAGAGTTATATCTCAGTGCAAGCACAGCATTTTGAGCACAAGCTGAGCAAATGTATGTGCAAGCAAGAGCATTTTGATTACCAGGGCAAGGTTTGAAGGACAGTATTCCAAAATATGAATATGAAAACAATAAATCATGCCCTCAAATTTAAAGACCACATTCTTGACTTAAGTTCAAATAAAAACTCCACAGAGATTAAAACCCTAACCCTAACCCTGGAAAAAGCTGATTTAATGAGAATTATGATTTTAGTGAACTTTTCCTATTAGACCAGACATTGCCCCAACTTTTATGTATCATTCAGCAATACATCACATATTCTGTTGCTATGATTAATTGTAGGACCATCTTTTTTTATCTAGAGATATTTTGTACAGAGCCCTATGCAAATTGAGAATTATGAGGCCTCAGACCAATTAGTAAATGTGTACTGATCTGGAATAATAGGCTACCTGGTCCTAAACTGCCCCCAACTTTAACCT
Organism: Acanthurus lineatus; assembly: GCA_029814665.1. Taxonomy (NCBI): domain Eukaryota; kingdom Metazoa; phylum Chordata; class Actinopteri; order Acanthuriformes; family Acanthuridae; genus Acanthurus; species Acanthurus lineatus. The sequence goes on along the minus strand of JAPZDV010000001.1, from coordinate 21,007,125 downwards.
TGGGGTTGAGCAAGTGTTAAACTGTTTAAACAGAGTGAAGACAAATTTCCTTTTTTTGTACAATTTCTGTCAGTGTGTTTCCATTTTGACCCCCCGATTGTGTGAACTAGCACAGTGCTAATTAGACATGAAAATGGTTATGCTAACTTTTCAATTTCTTTGCCAGTTAAGCCTCTTGTCTTTCCTTTTTTTAAGCCCTCAATGCTCTTTTTATTCATCACACCACTCTAGAGAAACAAATAATCCCTTCATCACAGTGATATATCTGCACATCACAATAAAAGCACAATTACTTATGCCATTTGATGTTTCTTTCTACATTTAGTCTCTGTTGTGAACGTAGGAGCTTGGGAAGTGGACATTAGACAGTTGAAAAAAATTGATTGTGTCATAATCATAAACAAAATTGAGTTCATCCAACAGCACTGATTGGTTTATGAAACAGGAACAACAGCCAAGCTGTATGACCGAGGCAACAACACAAGTTTAAGTCTTTGGCAAGCCTTATTTTGCTTTCTGTCTAAAGCAGAGCAGCCGCTGGATGAAGAGTTTGTCCTCCAGGGGTACTACATTACAAGAAGTTCATCAAGACAGCCACTGGGGTGTATCTTTCAGAATAAAGGATTCCCAGATATATGCAGCCATGTTGAGGGATCTCAAAACTAAGGGCTATTAACTGAATTATAGAGGCCTCTCAAAATCTCAGCGCTCTTGTAGCTGGAGTGTTAGTATGCTGGTATTGTCCTTTTTATCTGTTTTTATCTGTAAAAAAAAGGTTTATTTCACTTTAATATACTTAAAAAAATCAATTTTCAGGAGGTGCATAGATGCACTTACAGTTTAAAGGACTTTGCCTCATTTTTTTTTTCATTTGTTTGTTTTTTATGCCAATCCTATGATCACACCACTGTTATCGTCAAGCTATAAGCTGCACTAAATAATATCCCCCTTTCTGTGCAGAAAGTAAACTTTTCAGCCTCTGGTTCTTGTATTTAATCCATCAGTGGCTCATGTGGTTCAGCCTGTCACCATTAAGCATAAAGCATTAGTATCAGCATTACAAAGAATTGTTCAAAATATGAACCACCATGACTCCTCACATACGATTTTTTAGGTTTATTGCACTTAACAACAGGTCAGTATATAAGGACTTGTTATGGGGCATTAAGGTGTTTCACTAGTCCTCACAGTGAAGGACTGAACCTATTTCATTACCAAACACAGCTGTTAACATCCAATAAAAAAGTAGGAAAACAAGGTAGAGACCTTAATATAAATCTTAAGTGACTTCACTTTTATTTTTCTCCAGCTATTCAAAGAGGAAGGGATCATGGAGATGAATGTAAATGAACAGCTGTGTTTATTCATTTTTTTCTTATCCAGAGTGATAATCCCAAGTTTATCAGATATAGATTGCTGAGAACAGAGACACATCACAGAAAAGCTTGGATGATTTGGCAGTAAAAGCAAGTAGCCCCCCACCCATTACCCTACCCACCCAAGGCTTAATCTTTTATTGAACAACCTGACTAACATAAATGAGTTCGTGCATCTTTATTTGTAACATTCAAAGGGACCAATCATTATCTTTTAATTACTAGTACCCAGTAGTGGGGCCCATTAAAGCAAAGTAATTAATCTAACACTTTGGCAAGAGAGGGGATCTGTTGTACAAACAGCAAATTCATTGAAACTGGTTTTGAGCTGTAATATTTACACATGAAGGGGCTCTGAACAACAAATTAATGGTGCAAGCAAGGACTAAAGTGAGGCGGTACAAAGAACTGGATGTACTCATAATACACACAGCACAAGAATAGTTTATCAGATAGTATTTATTATTTGACATTTCCTTTTATTTTCTGACTTCACCAAAGAGCAAAACACCCCTAGCACAATGGCTGAAGATGAAAGAGCAAAATAAATCAATAAACAAAGTGCAAATGTATTATGATGATACAAAAAGCGTGGTGAACAACACCTTTGTCTGCATGCAATATAAATGCTATTTATATCCCTTGTTAACATATTAGTGTGTGCTCAAGCTTTGTTGATGATTGATTAACATGTCAAATTAAATCACAGTCAAAGTAACATGAGCTGTGCTGTTATTCTAAACAGTGCAATTACAGCCATTAATTGAGTGAACCTACTCAGCTCTCAAGGACAACAGGAGACTTCTGATGACCACAAACATTTGATTTCACTGTCTATACACTGCCATCTTTAGTGTGGTTTTTAGAAAATAAAAACTTGGTCAATTAGCTCTTCAAATGCACCTTATATTGGGTGTCAAATGTAATTTTTTTTTAAATTTCTCTCTGATATATTTCCAACATTTGGTTCTCTTTCTTCACATTTACCTAATTTTCCTTACTTTTAATAGTTAGTGTAGGGTCAAATTTTAAATGTTAAATCTAAATGTTAAATGTAAATTTCTCGCCAAACATAAAGCTAACTACTTAGGAAATAGTTGAACTTGCCAAATGTTTGACTCTACCAAAAAAAGAGGAGCACAATACATGTTGGTTACAACACCTTTTGCAGTAGTTTTACATCTCCATGTTAATTAAACAAAAACAATGACATAAATTTTTATTTCCCTTTTAAGACAATTATGCTGTAGTTTCTCCATCTTTCTGAAAGCTGAAATCTGGTATCTACTCTAATAAGGAATGGGTAAATAAACATTTATTTTAATCAATAACAAAGCAAAATGATTTTGCCGAAGACCAAAGTACTTTTGTACTATTTGTTTTTGGGATTTTTTTTGGTTAAAGTTGACACAATTTAGAAACCAGATCAGCCTATTTTTCATTTTTTCTGAATTTGGGTCAACAACAACAAAAAAAAAACAAAAACAAAAAAAAAAACCCAAAATGAAAATTCAAGCTTTTTTTTAATTTTGGGCAAAAACAAAACACAATTTTGCTATAGATCAAAAAAACAATACACAATTTTGATAAACTTTCCATAGTTTCAATTTTGCTGTAGTTTCTTAATCTTTCTGAAAGCTAAAATCAGCAAACTGATTTCTACTGTTATAAGGAATAGTGAAATTTCATTATTTCAATCAATAATAAAGCAAAATGTTTTTGCTAAGGCCCAAGGTTTTTTTTTGTTTTGTTTTGTTTTTGTTACAATTGACACAATCAGAAACCTGGAACACTTGCGGCATTTATCCAAATGTAAAGTTATCGTGTTAATGATGTAAAATACACAAAATTATATTAAATAAATAAACTGACTTTAATACAGATAACTACTGGGGCAATATGTGTAGTAGTTCCCAAACCTGCAGTAGATCCAAAAAAAAAAAAAAAAATCCAATATCATACTGCTGCCGAAGAATCCATTCCCTATATTGGGAGTGGATATTGCAGTATCGATTTGCCGTTTTGATATTGCACATCCATTTTCTGTATCAGAAATGGACATCTCAGTATCTATTTTCCACAGAGATATGTTTATATGACAATAACCCTGTGATATTACATAGTAATAGGGTGCATACTGTAAAGCACTGAGTCATAGGATAGTGAGAACCAATCACAACATGAACTAGTCTGTTGTCAGATTGTTGGTGTGCATTCAATCCACTGTTCAAAAAGATTACAATTATCCTCTATCGCCATATCTATCTCACTAAAATCATTAAAACACTTAAGAGCTTAGATTGCCCTTTAAAATAATATGAAAAAAATACTGTTTCACTTTTTAAAAAAAAAAAAAAAAGAACAACAAGCACAACTAATTACACTGTTTTGCAAAGTTTTTATTTTCTGCCTCAGGAAAAAGAGACACCATCATCGCCACTGGAAGAAAACAACAGTGTACGGCTCCAGAGGGAAATGGTTTGGAGACTTGACAGCCCTGTGGTAATTTGTCTGGGTCGTTCTCCATGAACGTCTCTACATTGTCCCCACACTTCATACAGGAAATGATTCATCTGCATCCAGGACAGAAGCTGAACGCCATTTCTAAATTACCTATGAGTTATCTTCTCAATAACTTCTAATCAGACAGCTGCCGTTTCCTCCACTGTAAACAAAAGTAATTACTGTAGATGTGATGGATGGAAAGAATAAGACAGCCTCTGCATGCTCAGGACCAGCCTGGGACTCTGTAGAGCAGAACACTTTAATTAGGGACGGCCTAGCCCAGCACAACTGAATGAGTCTGACAAAGCACACGTTTCGGTTGCTAAAATAAGCCTCTGCCTATGCAGTGTCTTTTGTTTGCCCAAGTTTGGGCCAGTGATTTACTTCAGCACCTCTGAAGAAGTTGTTTTGAGGAGAGAGAAAATTCTAGCATCATTTCACTTCATCCTGATTAAAGGTAATAAGATTCTAAATAGAATTTAAGGAAAAAAATCAAATATGCAACCACAGAGTCTAATGAAAGCTGGAGTGTCATAACTTATTTGCTTTTTTAGTGTGCTTGGTGATTGTTCATTATTCATGAAAATTTTAAACCCGGCAGACAGGGTACAGTTAGGAGAAATAAAATCAAGATATTGGACATATTCATTTAAAATGGACACAGAGAAGGGAAATATCTACTTTAAGTGCAATAATCAGATCATATCAACCAAGGGTAGTTAGGTGAGTTATTAAAAAAAAACTTTTCTTTTGTGTTATGCAGTTAATATTGGGCATTTTGCAACATAACACCAACAATTTTAAGTAAAAGACTATTGTGATTTAACAGTTAGATTTGGTAATCAACCAGCACAAAACTAGTAATGAATATGATATTAACAGTGATTTATTTTTGTATCTCTGGAAATGAATCAAATGGGCTAAATTGTATTTGTGGAAGGGGGTTGGATTCAAGCATGCCTCTGCAGTAGATCAAGGTGAAACTCAAAGTCAGATAGAGGGCACATTATTTAAAGCATTGAACAGTATTTTACAGTTAACGTATTTGTTGCTACAAGTGTTTCTGGTTTACAAGAAGCAGCGGTTCTTTTGATTTGTTGTCAACTGAGTAAAATCTAAAGCATTGGAATCCTATTGCAAAATCTGCATACCTTCCTTTAGATTTACTTTGTTACACCATCAAGTACTGATAGTCAGGAAACATAAATAGAAAATGGAAAATTCACTTTGAAAAAAAAGCTCAAATGAAATAAACAGTATATACAACAAAAAGACCAGATTTAAATGAAAAAAACACAGCTTTGTGAAGGAATGTGTTTAATACTGATTATAGAATTTTAGAAAGCTCTTCCATCATGTCCCGTGGAAGAGGCAGGTTTGCACTTTCTGATTGCTTTGAATGGGATCTACAAAAACAAAAGCTGTAATTTAAATCGACTGAAATAAACAGAAACCAATACCATCCTGCTGTAAAGTACATGGCACAAAATACTTTCAAATTTCTAATTTACATATCACTTCTTTGTGCTGTTGATGTGCATGTGGCATCAGGGGGTCTGTCCCCTTGTGAAGACCTCTGACTTCATAAACACTGGTTCTAAAGGTAATTTCTTTGATGTTTACTATAGTATCAAGGGATTTCCAGCTAGGTGATATGACTGTCATGCTGAGTTTTGCCTTGCTCCCTTTGACCCCGAAGATTTGGATGAACTTGAACTAAAAGGGCCAGATGCCAAATATGTGTGTAGTTTAAAGGTTAATTATAAAAATGTGCAAAAACAAAATTGAAAATCTGTTTCTTTTCTTTTAATCTTATTAAAGACACAACACAGTGACCATTTTCATTTTTTATCATAATTGATTTTTAAATTAAAGCTAACACTGAAAACTGATTTTGAACTCAACCCTAAATTTTGATGTTGAATTTATTTTTAGATTCTTTTGCCAGAGAAGAAGGTTAGTTGAAGAATATGGGAGCATGTTCAAAACAGTACAAAATAACTGATTTACAAAACAGTCAAAAGCTTAAGTTTTGCACTCACCCAACTCCCACTACTTACCCAGAGCTGTTGACCAGGTGAATTTCTCCCCAGCCACAGGAAGGAATCGTCAGAACCAAGGCCGATGTGAGGACTCTTCTCAGTTGGATATGCCCAGAACACCTCCACAGGGAGTAAACTAAGATGTCCATACACCTCAACCTTTGATGTAAAGTAACAACTCAGAGTTTACTGTAGACCCAGAGTCATGCTGAGCTTTGTAGAATAACTTCTTGTAACAAGAGCTTGCTTTAGCTGTGGCTGTAATCCTGTAGTTTCAAGTGTTTTTTTTTCCCAACTCCCTCCTTTCTGTTATCTGTGCCTGTGTGTGGTGTAAGCCTGGCACTCTTTCCCTGGCTCTCCTGACCCCTGGATGAATACACACACCTTGCTGATTACACACATCTGTGTCCCATCAAGCTCATCATCCTGCAGTGTATCTACTCTGGCTTTTCATCCAGGTATCACCAGATTGTTGTACCATGGTAGCAATCAGGCTAAACTTTGTTTACTCCAAGTGACTTGTCTCTTTCTTGTGCATTTTTGCTATTTCTCTCTCCTCTAGGAACACTATTCACCTGCTACTCTGTGTGTCTATTTACCAGCTTGACTGTGTGCCTATCAGCCTGCCAGTACCAGTCATACTCTGCCATTACCCTCATCTTCTCCCCCACAGGCCTCAGGTCTTTCCTCGCAGCTCATCCTCATTCTCTTTTGCTTTTTGGCAATAAACTATTATCTTTTCAACCTCTACCATTGTTTGTGTGGTGCGTTTGGGATCCCACAGGTGCGCATAACAAAGCTTCTCTTTCAGGCTCAGCTCTAGTCTAGTACAATGCCAAACATTTTTATCGCTGCACTACCAGTTCATGACCCTCTCTATCTTGCAGCTGTATATTTTAGTTGTCCAACAGTGAAGATATTTAAAGCACCGACATGACACTGCAACCTGAAAGTTACACAAATCCCCTTAAGGAATTCTGCGTACATATTCACAGCTGGTATTCTTGGAAATTTTGGCTTTAAGCTTTACTTCTTAGTACCTCACTTGTCCTTTTTTTCTTCATTGTAGCTTGGCCTGTCTTCCCTCCCAACAGAATCCTTCATTTTCTGACTCTCTTAAATCCTTACATCAACATCTCAGGCCCAGTGAGGCTGCTTGCTATTCAGGATGGAGGATGAGAGTGTTGTGATTTCAGGTGCTTTCAAGTTTTTTCGTTTCTTCTCTTACAACTTGCACACACCAAGATTCACTCAAGGAATTTTGATCTAACCTCAGCGCCACCTCTTTTGTCCTTGAAGGTAATAGTATGGATGTACAGCTTTTAAAAAGACATGTGGAATGTAAATAAGTTTTTTTTTTAAGATCTAACAATCTTTTTCTTCCCAGCTATCCTTGCAAATGATAGCCTACTTACTGAAGTAATACGGTGGTTTAATTAAATGTCAGCATTTTAAACTCAAATGTGGCTTGTCTCCACTTTCGTGATTTTTAAAATGTGGAGGTGTTTTTGTCTTGATTTTTTTTCTAGTGTTCACACTGACACTTCTTTAACTCACAAAACCCAAATAATAGCCTAAATTTAACACACGCTTTACTTATGTTTGACTAGACTTTAAAATGATCTTAAACAGTTCATGCTCTATTTTCATTTCAGATTTATCAGGCAGTAGGTGAAGTGGTGCAGTTTTGTTATAGGACTCCAATTTGGTCACCTGGAAATTAGTTAAAAGCCAGTAGTCTGACAGCCAGCAGGCAGGCAGCCTAGCGTAGCATAATAACTAGGAGCGGGGAGAAAACAAATTGCATGGCTTTGTCCAATGCCTAAACAAATCCCAAAGTCTTGTCATCTTAATAATTAGCTTTAGAGCTCCTAAAAGCCGTTTTTTTTTTCTTTTTTTTTTCTTTTCTTTTTTTCATGGGCAGGGTTGCTGTCTCTCCTGTTTCCAGTCCTTAATCTAAGCAAAGCCTAGCTAAAATGAGTTAATATGTGAGTAGTATCAATTTTGCCATCTTGGTCCCCACAACAAACAAAAGGCAAATACAACAAAATTATCACTTTGCTATAGCTGGTTACAACTAGAATGTAATGAGTTTATTGCAATTCTTTAATAATTTCTGTAGAAACCATTTAAAAATACCAAAGTTATCATAGGAGTATTTGATTTCAAGAGCAGCAGATACAGTCTATTAGGAGTACACACTGTGACAAACAGCCAATTTAGGAATGTTTACAGTGAAATTGTCATTTTCATTAAATTGACTAACCTCTTAAGTTGAGTTTAATAATTCATGCAAAGTCATACTTTAAACACACAGGGTGTTATTTCTGCAGCCAGATGCCTCTCTATCAAAACAATGAAAACAAATGGCATAATTTGATGATGTGAGAAAGTGTGGGATCATGGGATTTCTTTCATTTTATTGTTAAATCGCAGATGGCAGATGAATTGTTGATTAAATCCATCTAACTAGAAATGTTCACAGATGAAGTTGTATATTTAAGTATTAATCACTTTACTGTGTGTCAAATTTGTCAATTTTCTTGCTCACTCCTTGACCAGTGTAACCTGGAAGTTAGTGACAGGTGACCAAATAAAATATATAACAAAGTCATTGCTGTTAAGGACATTTTACTGCAGAAATGTTAAACATTGTGAGTTAAATAGACATTATAAGTAAGATGGAGGGTCTCTGAGAATTCAGATTAACTTGAAGATTCCTCTGGTTCTGTAAGTGTGTTGTGGTAATAAAGACTCATCCATATTTCAACAGAGAAATATGGACTGATTGCTGTTTCCATGTACCTTAAAACAGTAGATTATTAGCAGGTTCTATTTAAAATCTATTTAAAATCACTGGTGTCTTTCAAAGCTTCATATTGGTAGCTCACTACCACAGTTGATTTGCCCGTTTGATGTTTTTGCTTCAGCCTCTGCATACTAAATACACTGCTGAACTTCCTTAGGAGAAATAAACCACAGTATAAAATGCTGGCAGTGTTTTTCTCTTGAGCGGTGAACAAACCAAGCAGATCGTAAAAAAAAATGATGCAAGGACGCTCACAGTGAGCAAAATTCTTAATTGTTTACATACTACGCTTGCATTCAAAGTAACTGACTACTGACCAAAGCCCAGGCTATTTCCATGCACCTTGATAAGTTGTGATAGAGTATCCCACAATTCCATGAATAAACCAATTACGCAGTGGTCTTAAATCCTGGACCTGGAACTGGTTTTCTTTACTACCGTCTACTTAATTGCATTGACTTGCAGTCCCTGGTGTGAATCAGTCCCTGATTAAACTGAATGAAACCAGCAGAGCTCTTGGTGCAGGGTACTTCGACTGAGAGCCACTGACCTGAGGTGTCCCGGCCCAAACAAGTATTAAAAGGAGAAACAACCACCTGCTTTCTCTTTATTTGACTGAGGGTACTTTTAATAGAGGGGGAAGAAATTATTCAAGCAGTAGTGAAAGGAAAGAAAAACAATTGCATTGGAATACAAGCTTAACAAAAAGGAGAAAGAATAAAGAAGGATATTTACTAAAGAGCACACTAAGAGTTTACAGTGTAGTAAAAGTTAAGGAGCACATCTGGTCCCATTTGACTGAGTACTTTGGTAGGACCTTGTGTGCATATCAAGTCAGATTCAGAGTACTGGAAGTGCTCGTACAAATCTGCTGTGCGTTTGGATCTCGGTCTGAGCAGAGTCTGTGCAGAGAAAAGAGGAAAACAGGCTCTTTTTCTCCCTCCAACATACTGTTCATACAATCTGCATTCGTAGCAGATTTTTTTGCCTTGTGTTTTTGTGAATTTTACTGCTTGGGTTTAACTTCCCTCTGTGTTTTTTAGCCACAAATGGTCAACAGATGTGTTGCCAATTAGAACACTCATCAGCTTAGTATGTGAAGTGTGTCTTTATCGTACATGTGTGTGTTTATGTGTGTGTAGGAGGTTTAAATGATTAAAACTTATCAGCAGCTCTAATTGTTTGAGTGTAATCTTTATTTGGCACACACACATTTGACTGAATTTTTTGTTTCCAAAATTTCTTTTTTATTTGTTTGCCTTTGTTTCTTGACTGACTTTATATGCATCAATAACAGCTCTAGTCTGACTCATCGGTTGTACACTGTTAATGCAAGCCTGCCATTGGGCGAATATTTCAGTCTGCATTCTCCTCTTCTTCTGCCATGTGTGCAATGCTACTTTACAAGAGCACCTTTACTGAATCTTGGCTTAGTGATGCCAAACTGTGATTAGTTTATATAAATATAAACAAACCAGACCTTTATGTGTTCTCTTGATAATGCTGACACAGGGTTGTGGAGAAAATGGATGGCTATGTGACTCTCCTACCTCTAAATTTTAGTGAACATTAACTGTATGCAGGCACCATGTAACCCAACCAAAGGGCACCTCACTTGCTTTTGCCCTAACTTTTTTTTTTCTTACTATTAGTGAAGAATGAGAAGGGCTGGAAATAACAAAAAAATAAAAATCTATATGAAGAGCTGTGAGCTCAGTGATTACAGAATGCCTTGAACAGGACTGGATACAACTGACACTCACCGGTAACTGACACAGAGGAATGAAATCATGTAGAACAAAATCTAAAGAAGCAGCTACTTCATGACAGAACTGTGATCAATATTTAATGCCATGCTGCTCTATCCTCATTTATATTGTACACATACCAGTTTAGGTCATGTATTTATCATAGAATTCAGTTTCAAAAAAAGAGATTAACAAAATAAATTTAAGAATAGCAGTGAGTGGGCTCTGTCCGATTTTAAATGAGTAGATTTTAGCTTTAATACGATTTGAGGGAATTATAATGTCGAAAAACTTATTTTGCTAAATATATTAGTCAGAGTATCCATCTCACTATAATTAGTTTTTCTAAACCATAAAATCAGTTGTTAAGATCAGGCACCAAAAACTGATTTGGCTCTTTTGAGTTTGCTTCAGATTTACAATACGTTTCCCACAATGTCTAAATTCAGACAGATACTTCATTTTCAGGGTAACTGCTTCCACAGGAACACCAGTCACATATTAAGAAAGGAACAGATTTAGACAGTGAAGCCCCAGTAACACAATTTAGTCCAATTAAGAGGCTACCTTCCAACATTATAACTGTCATTTTAGTATGAAATCGAAAAATATCTTTTAAATTAAAGGATGCATTTATTGACTTATTTAGTAATAGCTCACTTATAAGTGAGCATCTCTCTTGTTTCAATTTAATTTACTCTTAACTTTACCTTCTCAGAAATGGTCATGTTTTTCTTTTTGATCGCCAACTGATGGTCACATATTTGAATGCTGATTGAGGTGAATTTAAATTGGAATTAAGGATGTTGAAAGGCTTGACAGACTTCAAAATTAATAAGGGCTTGGCATTTGCTTCTCCTGTCTCACAAGAATGACTTTTTAATTTCCAAGATGTACATTCAGCAAGGTTTAAGGAAACAGTGAGCTGTTGTTTCATCAGAGTTCATTCAGCCTGACTTTGGTTTTATTTCATTTTTTATGATTTTTGTTTGTTCCCAGAACCCATTTTTCACAAGTTTGATATTGCAACGTGAGATTTAAAAGTGTTGGTAGACATTCCAGTTTTAGGGGGACTGCTGGCCCCAGTACTCACAGTCTGAGGAAAAAAAAACGTCTTCAAGACTGGCATTTTCCTCCTTAAATCCCATGACATTTTTTCCAGTCCCTGAATGAGAGAATGAGCGTTTCTCAGAGAGGGGCCAACCAAATAAACCCTTCTTTGGTTCTGGAGCCACTAATCTGTAATTTAATTTCAGGCGGGTGTCTGGGCCATGAGGACACACAGCAAGGTCAAGGGCTACTGTACAGAGAGATCTGCGCATTTTGGCACAGCCTGGGGTTTGATCAACAGTCTCATCCAGCTTAGGAAGAGGACACAGTATGTGTGCCTGCTCCTGTGCGTGTGTGTGTGTGTGTGTGTGTGTGTGCGTGTGGCTGTGATGGGGAGGTATTTCTGCACTACTTATACAAGTCAGACTTGATGCAAGGTAGCTATTTCGCATGTGACAGCAACAAACAATCCCAGAGAAAATCCATTATTCAAAACAAGTAAAATGTTTGGGATGACTGAGCATCTGCAAACAGAGAGGGATTAGCCCTAAAATAGAACTGCGTCTAACTGGGAACAATTCAACATGTCAGTGTTGATCTGCATGTAAATGAAATATTTGTATTACTTTGACCATAATTCATGTTTAGTCATTATGTGGAATAGTCTGGTCGGCAGATAAATCAACTAATGGAAAAGTGGCAGGATGAATTGGAGCACCATGGCTAATCCTGTGGGTGAAGAAAAGTCTGTAATAAACTCGACCTTGTTCTGCTTGAATGCGCACAAAGTGGCCCTGGGAATGGGACCAATAATTACCAATGACCAGGCAGTTTCACCATGTCTCTTTAATGTAAATAGGCACTGGGTTATCTGACACAAATGGCTTTGGCATTCTTACATGGACATATGGCACTGGGACTTGCTCAAGTACCTAAAAAATGCAGTAAAACAACCTGTACAGAGATACAACATTCCACACGAGCAGTAGAAACTAGCTGAGATAGTCTGTGTTCATTAAAAACAGTTTCTTACATATAAGGCTGTCAGGGCAGTGAGAAAATCAGGTTGTGGACCCATGGACCATTTGCAGTTTGTTGGAGCTTAGCTGGCATTCAATTTCAATTCCCTCAAGTTACTGAATATAGGAGCGCAGCACACACTGACAGGTACAAGTTACTCCAGCGACAGACGCTAATTAGCAAGTGCAGGAGTAATGGGAGAGCCAAGCTCTCTCTCCGGCAGAGAGAGAGTGATGGCAACTGAGGCAGGGTCATCTCTTTAAGTGTCTCACTTCCTATTAGACAGGAGATCTCTGGCACATGCCCCATCACAACCCATGCAGAGTGATGTCAGCGACAGAGAAAGGATCCTGTCACATCCTGTCGTTTTCAAACAGAGCTCCTCTTTTGCATAACGCATACAACACAACCCACTCAACTGCGTTCACTCACTGCCCTCCATTGACAGAGAGGGAGGGAGGGCGATAGAAAAATAATGGCACATGATGTGTTTATGTGTTTTGATCGAAACTCGGGGGAAAGTCTTGGAAAGAAGATGATGGACTCATCTTCTGCTCAGTGAGGCTTTGACATTCTGTTGAAGGGGGGGAGGCTGGAAATAGTCTCCAGGTTGATGGATAGGTGGAGTGGGATTACCCGCCAGACTCATCTCCTAATCGCCGTGTGGCCCAGACTCCTAGAAAAAGACACAAAAACACAATATGTGTAATGTCAGGCTGTTCACTGAGGGAGAGGTTATTAGCTTTCCAACAAATGAAGCTGGTTACTATAACCAACAGTTAACCTGATAACAGAGGCAAGAAGAGGCCTCACATGCAGATGTAATTACTAATACCATTAATTATTCCTTGTAATAGTAAAGAAAACTAGTGATGAAAAAATGCAGAGAAAACTCAAAAAATTTGGCATTATTAAATAAACCATCACTCCAACGGGAAGCTCTGTTCCCAAGGATGCTCCAACCTTCAAGTCTCTCTTCATCTACACATCCTCCTCTCTGTATTGCAAGTACTGAACTTCTAATGCCTCTCCTCACTCGTAGCCCCTGTGGACCACCCCACTGCTAGCACAGCGAAAGAAATTGTTCTCCCTGCATCATTAAACAGTTTGAATTAGCTTGGGTGGAATTTAATTATGTCACACATGAAGCTCTCCCACTTGAAGCTTTTAAAAGCAATATAGTTGCCTATATGCTTGGAGTCTCGGCTTTTAGATACATTATTCAAGTCAGTCAGCTGTATCTGCATGCGACTAAACTTCTAAATGAAAACAGTGCTCTTGCTTATCAGGACGGACCTCTTAATTCCAGTTTCCTGGTGAGATATCCAACATAAATACCCTGAGAGGAGCTAATAATCTCTCATGGCAAAGGAAATTCAGCTCATGCTCTGTGTTCCATTAAGACCTCAGCTGTACTTGTCTAGAGCTGTCATGAATCCACTTTTGATTTAGATATACTGTAAGTTGAAAAGCTTTGACTCTGTGCATGTGTATGCTCGTGTTTGAAGCACTCACTGTCTATCCCAATATTTCATCACAGACAGTATAAAAATAGTTCTTTTAGCGAGCTTCTCCTACCTCCTAATTGACGCTCATTATGAACCCTTTATTACTTTTTACACATAGAAGGCTGGTGTGATGGGGAAAAATCCTAAATGAAACCCTTAGGGCATCGCTAACAGCTTCAAAATGTCAAAGCAAAAACTGAAACAGTAATAAAGTCTGTCATTCTAAATGATAAGAATCTTTGCAAATTACAAAGCTTGCAGAAAAGAATGTCTGTTTTATGGAGCAGCGCTGCATTTGAAAATACAGACGGGCCTGTCAGAGGGTAATCCAACGTGCCAACTTATCCATCACCCGAAATGAACCCAGCAACATTTTTCACACTTGTATTTTCTCATCAGATTTAAATTTACCCCTACGTACCCTTTGAAGAAAAGTCATACTAGGTGTTGAATTCAGATGTCAGAGGTGAATCCAAAGACAGTGGATGAGCAGCTACAGCATAAACAAGAGCAGTAACCTTTAAGGGATTTTTTTTTTTAAACTCTGGCAATCAAAAAAGTTAACTCCAGCCTAAGTGTTTAACAAACAGCTTCTTTTTGTCTGAGAATCTAAAGCAGCCTTGGCAAAGCAGAACCACTCCATCCCCTCCTCCAACGCCTGAGACACAAGCTGATGGACAGATTCATTTACAGCAGGTACAAGAGATTGCACACTAATTTACTCAAGCTATAGGAGATTGTTCACGTGAAAGATACAGCGGCACCATGGATCCAATCTAATGAACCGTTGTAAATCCACAGTGTGCCCGTTTCATTCCTCATTTGCACTGAAATGTAAGTGCTGTCTTCCATTCTTTCCATATGTAAGTTCCCACCTGCTGCTTTTTGACACCAAAAGAAAAAAAAACAAGAGTAGCTATCAAAGCTAAACACCAGTCATGGGACTATGAGAAAGCAGCTAAATCTTGCAGATAATTAAAGATCATTATCAGATGCTGAAATGCACCATGATAATTTCTCTGTGCAATATTGGATAATTAAGGATGCTAACCACGCAGAGATACGCTTTCGTGGATGCATTTACATGACAACAAATCTTTATATATCTTACCATGGAAAGGGCTGCAATGGGAAATTTATCAGGGAAGTGGGGTGTGATATATGTTTAAATAGCAGTTAGTAGCATCAGTGTTGGAAGAAATATAAGAGCCTATTATTACCAGGCTAACCCATGCACATAAATACACAACCTTCAAGTAAATTGTGTGGTGTGTGACTTAAAATACATCACCAGTGACAGCTTTGCATTGTTCCTCCCTTTTCCACAGCCCCCTCTTTTTAAAACAAGTTGTAAAGCCAATTACATGAACATCAGTGACACAAGATACATTATATAGAAGTTGCTATTAGAGTTTGCAAAAGCTAATGCAACACAGTTAAGTACCAGAGACACTTTTAAAAAGCTTTTAATAATGTTTATTTTTGAATTAACGTTTGTATTAAATGAATTAGGTTCCAGTAATCCAGTAACCTGCAGTTTCTTATATACAGTATAGTGCAAGCATGAGAGTGATCTAATGTAACTCTCATCATGATAATAAATGTACATTTTAAATGTTAGCTTAAGCATTTTATTTGACTAACAAATTTGATCAGATTACATGTGTCTCATTTTTCCCTGCAGGATGAGGCAGGCAGTTACTTATCAGAAAACAGTGTTGCAGAAATGTGTAACAGGCATGAGCCGGATTGGAAAAAAAAAACAGTCATCTGCCTCAGTGATAATTCACACTGGTCACAACAGTAACAATGATCACTATGAATGATTCAGTAATGCCGCAGCTCTTGCTACAGGCTCCTCCACTTTGTCCTAATAACAAAAAGCCACAGTGAGGTTTGTGACAGGTCATTCTGCTACTACTCGACTGTTATTCCAAAGCAACGGCATACATCACACTCCAAAAAAATCTTACACCTTTATCAGCTCTTTCTCTTCGGTCAGGTACCCCACCCTCGACCTCTCTCCAAAAGCAGTCTGCAGCCCCCCTGGGGTTAATTATAAGACTTTTCCCTCCTGAGCCTGGGTGGGACGTGGAAGTGCATTAATCTTGATTCTTCACTTCAGTCTAAAGGATCGTTTGAAGAGACTCAGCTGGTAGGCCCCAAAGGCCTGGAGACTCAGTGCCAAGAGAAAGGTAAAAGGAAGGGAAAAGAAAGAGTCACAGTTTATTCATGCACAGTGGGATGCCCGTCACCTCCAAAGGCAAGTCAATCATACCCCATACCACTTATGTTCTCAGTATGTTAATCCGAGTATTAACAGTTACACAAGAGGACAAGCAAAACCACCATCTTGTACATGCGCAGTTCTCTGATACTGAGCAATGGTGAAAGGACGTCAATAAGTTTATACTCAGCATCATTTCATTGTACACTTTGTCCATCGGTGGGATGTTCAGAGGTCAGTGCTGCACTTTGCATCAATCACTATCTATTCTTATCATAATTTTTTGAATAGTGGCTTTAATTTAAAAGTTGTGTGACAATCCAAATAGAGAAAATGAAAGCAAAAAATGGACTTCTAGCTGACTGACAGGCTGAATATTCATGAATAAACCACTAATCGGCTGCATGGGACACAAACAGCCATTTCTGATGCATTTTCAAGTCAGTTTTATTAAGTGCATTTTAATGGCATAATCTTTTAGTGTATTAATTTGAATGACGTGTTCCTCATGTTTTGTCATATTTGTGTTTATCTCATTTGCCGATCTACTTCTACAATAAAGAAGTACTGGAGCAGCAAGCATGCAGAGACGTGCATGTCTATGTTTCCTCTATCTGAGCAAGTGTAACTTCTCCTGCAGTTTCACGATAATGTGTGCACACTTCAGAAAGCTACACATAAAAGTCATCTTGCCTTTCAATAAGCAACATATTTAGCATATTCTTATCACAGCAGGGGAAACTCTGCATTTAGGTCCATGCCATCTGTAAATACTCTGGTGCTGAGCTTTCTCTTTGATAGCTATGCATTGTAAACAATAGGCTAAGATCCATTTAAAAACTATTGAGAGGTTTAAAGGATTAAAAACATGCTAAGCATTCTTGGTTGTGATGAATAGAGGGATTAGGATTTCCAAAACGGCAAAGATTTTTGAATATGATGACTGTTCATAAAGAGTGTTTTGATTCTTTTCGCATGTTGGGTCGGTAGGGAAACTGGAGGTGATTGGCCTCATTGTGGGATATTAGGTGATGCTAACAGGTTATGACAAAGGCCGTGGCCTGGTAACCACAAACAAAGCAAGCCAAGTTGTCACCATGGAGCTCTCAAGTGCCCTTTACAACAGTGCAAAATATCTCCTGCATTAACTCTGCTGTGGGGTCAGAGGTGTTGCAAGGTGTACATGAGTCTACATGTATGCAGCATTCAATAGCATAACAATTTATTGTGGGGTCTATAGATCATCCGCAACCTTTTGCTTTTCAAATATCAGCTTTCATCGCTCCATTTGATGAAATAGCCTCAGAGAATCTGTTTGTGCATGCAGCCAATGTCTATTTTCAATAATCGGACAATCATTTTTTATTAAAGTACATACAATATTTTGCTTGTTATAACCCCTTTTTATGGAAGTATTTTCGTATTCATCTATACATGGCATATCTTAGCATCACAATTTCCAAGTCGTCTGTATTCATGCATGTACTTCCGTTTGTGGGTTCTTTTCAACATCACCACACTGCTGATCTTGTACACAGTCTCTCATCTGCATTATGAGTAATCTATTGCAGTTAATTGAGCCCAGAGGCAGTTGGTTTCAATGAAGGCTCCTTTGCTTTTCTGGCAAAAACAGGAGAGAAAGAGCTCTCTGGAGAAGGCAGCTCTTTGTCGAGAGGCAAACAGAGCAGAACTCCTGCTGTGTTCGTTAGCTGTCATTGATCAGTGATTCAGTTGCTGTGCAACTCCTACCACAGCTCGCATTACCACTTTCATGTCCTAAAAATTAATATAAAGGTAAGAAAGTGGAGCCAGCACAGCATTTTCCTCGTTATATTTTATTTTTCATTGCACTATTTTGATGTAAATGGATGTTTGCCAAGGTGTTCAAGAGTATGCAGAGACTGCTACGCAGCACACTTGTCCATTCCACAGTTTTCTGATATCAATATGAGCTACTATATTCGGTTATTGGCTTCCCTCAGAGGCTATCATCGCTGCAGCCTATTCCATCACAGGAGATGTACTGTAGAATGAGGCTGCAAGGGATAAAATTGCTGATAAATGGCTGAGACAAAAGCATAAATAATGCAGAGATCAGAGATACTGGAATAGTGAGTCAAACTCCACTTCAAGACACCTCCCTGGAGAAAGTCCAACGTAAGTGTCCTGTCTGACATCATCAGCGTCTGCCGGGCCTCACCTGCCACACACAGCATAGAGAACCTGGAGGCGCTTGCCTTAGTCTCTCAAATTGCTTCAATCTTCTTCTTACCAACTAAAAAAAAATGCAATTATTAGACAGCTCACATCCCATCTTGTACATCTGACTGCAGCAGGTTTTTAAAATACATTTAGCCAAGACTTGTCCTTAAAGATTTCAATTTATTTTATCCCCTTTTATCCCCTCCACATCCTTTGATTAAGCCTTCCCCTATATGCAGCAGAAAACCCTGACCTAAAACTTCAAACAAGTATAACAATGAGATATATTCTTAGCATGACAGTCCACAGTTGAGGTGAATATATAGGTGAGAATTAAATCAATATTTCACAGCTCTGCAGAGGGAGCTGAAAACGGACCATTATGTAGCACTAATTGCACCTATATGGTCAATCTGTTATCAAAATGTAATCGGCTCTCTCATTGGGATTCATCAAAAGTCGTCAGGTAGATGACTGCGATCAACCATGCTGCTCCTGATTTCTTTTTTTTTTTATTCCCTTCATGTGTGCCATTGAATTTTTATCCTCTTCTCGTTTGTAGCCATTTCTGGCTAAAGTCTGTACCAGTACCATTCCTTTCTGTTAACATAAAGAGAACAAAAACTCATTGTAGATTATGAACAAAGGTCTAACAGTTCAAAACAAATTTTCTACTGGAAAGTAAGATTTCTCTTAACAAAGTTATTTCTAAGATATTATCTTTACATAAGTAGAGTCAGTTGTGTGATTTGATGTATTATCTCCAATTAACTCAGATATTTAGCCTCTGTTTCAAGTGTTGTTAAAGCCAGCATTATTTAGACAATATGAAACTAACAGCTAGCTGGCAGCTACAAAGGGAGCATTTAATACCAAAAAGATAACCACAATGTAAAGTACCAGTACCACTCAGTCTTTTGAAGCAGTACATTTACTTTATCATGGCTAGAGTACCACACAGAGGACTGTAGATGCTGTGGGACGCTGGTCTAGATCTATAAGGAGTTACCTCTGCATGAAAAGAAGGGACAAATTCTGCAACCAACAATCTACTGACATACATAAAGGCTGTGAGCAGAAAATCAAGACAGTTAAAAAATATATAAAACTTCTTCTTTGAAGGCTCAGTGTGTAGGATTTAATAGCATCTAGCAGTGAAGTTGCAGACTGCACCCAAATGAATATGCCTTCACTCACACTCTTCTTCCAAACATGAAGGAGGAAGAACTACAAAAACCTAGAAAGGCACTATTTAGAGTCTGAGTTCTGAGCAACTGTAGAAGCCTGGTGGTGCATCATGGCCGACTCTGTGAAAGAGGACCTACTCACTTTGTACATAAATAAAAGGCTCATTTTTAAGTAATGAAAACACAGAAGGTCTTATTTTCAGGTGATTAAACACTAATAAATATATACTTATGAATATTATGTTCTAATTTCCTACATATTCAACAAGTATATCCTCCAAAATCCTGCCCACTGGACCATTAAAGCGTGCCTGGTGAATTTTATTGTTGGACATCAGGGAAAAGACAAAAGTTAACAAGAACATTAAAATAATACACGTTAAAAATATGTATTTGCTTTAAATACAACTTCTTCTGTTGTATAACTGTCAGAACCACTAAATTGCCTTAATAACCAGCATGTAGTGATGATAGCACACAGTGAGTCTGAGTCACTAAAGATGGAAACAAACCAGTGAGCACTATCTACAAAATATTGAGTGTGCTGCTGATAGTCATTTTCTATGTTATGTGTGCTGGGCTGCTGGTAATGAAACAATAAAAGTTTGAGTAGCTGAACATAAGTCACAATGAACACACATATCAATAAGGCAAAGGTTTATGAAAACAAAGTGCCGTCTGACTCTAAAAATGACTTAATTAAATGCAGGGCCTCGCTTTATTAAATAAGATATGCTGCACTTTGCATAAATGCATTAATCGATAGCAAAACTGCCACACAAATATTAAAATAATTGATCTGGGAGGATTTAGCTGCAGAGAGGTCCAGGGGCTTGCAGGATATTACCTTGCATTAACAGTCTCAGGTGAAGGTCAGTGGATGCTACAGTAATGACAAACGTCCTCCCTCTGACTCCTACTAGCCAGACTTTATTTTTGCCAGTTACAGGAAATCACTTCCTGCACCTTCCATTATCTTCTACTCACTCTGCATGCTGTGGCTTTATGGCAATGACCAATCAGGGTACAATAAAAAAAACGCAGTAACTGTCTAACCTTGTAATAAAAAGTATTCACACAACTGACACCGAACTGCTGGTTATTAAAGTGAGAGTTAGAGGCACATTGAAGAGCAGACGGAGAAGGTCCATACTGTATGATAATGTTACGCTGTGTTAAAGTAGATGTGACTCATGGACAATGATGAGCAGTTTCATCCAGTTTAATTTTCCCTCCCTCCTCTGCAGTAAATGTGTGCCCATACTGTACACACACAGACACACACACGGAGACCAAATCTACACAGTATATCATCAAATTATCAGGTCTGTTGTGTTTCTAATGTGCAAAGTCTAAGCATGAGGGATCTTCTCGCACACATTCCCTTATTAGCAGGATTACTTGAAATGGTTCCTAACAGCAGGAAATATTCACCAGCTAAAAGCTAAATATATCAAATTGTGTCTCATTTTCTGACAAAAGACAGACCAGCTACACCATCCTGTTATCACTCCAGCACCAGCGTGACAAAAAACTTCAATATCTGTCAAATCAAAATTGATGGAGTGCTTCTAAAATTATCAGCATCACATATCAAAATAGTCACGTCTCAACAAAATGGAACCAAAACAAAGTTCTCCGCAGACAAAAAAACCAACAAAACAAAATTAAAAAAAAAATCTTCGAACATAAAAAATATCCTGTCCTCACAGCGCCTGTCCTTTGTTGGTTACAGTACTGTAGCTTTCCCAAAATAGCTCCAGGGTCTGGGGCTTTCCTGGCCTACAGAGGTCCATGTGCTGAATCCAGAGAGGGATATAGTGGCTGACACAGGCTGGCTATGGTTGAGTGAAAATGGGGCCAGCGCTGGGAGTGTCCTATTCCTTTCCCCAAGGGCCACGGGGTCCAACACTGCCAGCATGCTGACTACCATCACAAATTGTAGAGCTTTCCTACCACTGTATCACTTCTGCTGCTCCAGGTCAACTTTGCTACAGTAGTGGAGTCAGTACGAAAAAAAGGAATACAGTCTGTACTCAGCTTTCTACAGAACACACAGCCTTATTCTGAGATACAAGTGGCTGTCTAATATTTTAACATACTCAAGAGAAGCTGCTCAGAGAACTGAAGAACTTAAAAAAGGTCAAGAGTAATACCTAATACCTGGTAATGATACTCATATAGAACAACATAACATAGTATAAACGTCTGGTATGAGTGTACTTTAGTCTGAAAATAGAGGGTGAGTAGCAGCTTAAAGGGGGAGGACTGACCAGTCTACATGAGCTCACTCATGGGTGAGTCAATCCACACTGCAGCAAAATGGTCTACCTCCAACTAACCATGCACCCAGCAGATATTAGTACACAGCATAGTGAGAGATGCCATTATATCAGGAGTCAGGAGGAGGTTAGGGAGCATCTCCTGTTAGGTATTTCAGAGATACCTCAATTGATGTTGTATATTCTTTGAAGATTCCATGTAATGCCGGTGTACCAGTGAGGTTCCTCTCATTCTGGTCACACCATTTCCTAGATTACATAACAAATCTCCTCATGTCCTGCAGGGAGAGTCCAGTTTCTAATCTCTTTGTGTTCTCAGTTATCAACACTTTTCCTTCTGTCAGGTTGTTCATCTGGGTCATCTGCTAATCCAGAACAGGCCACAGTTCAAATCAAGCGGGTCAGTTACAGAACCACTGAGCCTTCTGGCTTAACAGTTAAAGTGCATGCCACATACATGCAGCGTCTGCAGCTTGATTCCAGCTGTTGCACTGTGTGGCACGTTATACCCAGCTCTCTCCACTTGTTTGTCCATGCATTATGTATGTAAGTATTTTCATGCACATTAAATATGGGGTGAAACTGTGAGGCGGGAGTTGTGGCTCTGACTGCAAACCAACAAATTAGTTAAACTTTTATAGGAATTTATGTTTTAGCGTGAAAAAGTTAGTTGAAGTCAATTAATGCAAACAGGGAAAAGGTTATCTGCGGTGTAATTGTCTCTACAATAGTAGCTTGGTTGTGTAGCTTACTAGCCTAATAGTGACATTTCCAAATCAAACCTATGCAAAGAATTCTGGATGCTGCAGGTTTAACAAATAAAAACTTGGCTGCAAGCAGGAAGTGTCTTTTTCTTCTCCAACAGTGGGCAGATTAGAACTGGTTTTGCTTATAAATACACATGATGTTCAAGGTTAAGCAAACATTCACAAAACAGCAGAGAGACTGTCCCTATTAATGTTATTATGTAAGTTTCTTATTGTAAACACTAAAATGGTCTGCTGCTGTGGCTCCTTTCTAGCTGAAGTTGGCAGATGAAAAACTTCATGATGGAGATGACAGTGAATATGCACAGTTTCAGAAAGAAAAAGGAGGACACGTTGCATGACTGGCACCTCCAATGTTTACTATTAATCAGACTCTCACAGTTTTGAGCAGGCCAGGGAATTTATGTTTGCATGCCAGATAAAAATGAAATAGATTTGTCATATCAGCGTGTGACCCTGTGATTCCTGAAATCAAAATGTCAAGACTTCTCATATTCTCGACTGTCTGCTGAATTAATGCAGCCCAGCCTCATTACATCAGCACTTACCCATAACCTCTAGAGACACTGTGTCCTCCAGAGCATTACTGCTGAGAATACCAGGCAACTGTGATAAGGAAGGGGGAAAAAAAAGGTGTGACACCTAAGCAACAAACAAAGATGCATACTCACCTCTATTCTCTTGGTCTTAGCTTTTCAGCAGTGTCATGGCTAAAGAGAAGAGAACAAATATGAATGAACATTTAAGCTAAAATAATGTATAATTTATTTGAACAATACGAATGCTGTTAAGTGATCACGTCAGAAACGCTGTAAAAAAAAACTGTAATGTCTGTTGTATCACGGATCCAAAGCATTATCACAGGCTTGGAACTTGTTATCATGTGTCCTCCTCCTTCAGCACCTCCTCCTCCTGCTCCTCTGCTCCATCTCTGTGCACCAACCTTGCCATGGCTAACAGGAAGCAGAGGGCACAGCGCTTTATTTAATTAGTCACAGCAGCTGAGTGCTCATGTGGAACCAAACAGTGGGGGCAGATTGGGGTAGTGAGATGGATAGGCACTCTCTCACCGGGTCTTGGCTGTGTTGTCAGAGGAGCATAGATTACATGACAGAAGGGGGAATGGGGATGGGGGTGTGAGTTGGGGGAGGATGTAAATGGAGTCAATACAAGGGGATTCATCCCAGAAAAAAAAGATCATCTTCACTCCTGAAGTGCTGTTGTCCTCTCACATGAGCACTGTTTTTTTTATTTTTCCAAATATGCAAACCAGCGAGCAGTGGGATCGGTCTGTTATTGCGATGCACAGCGCTGTGTGGTTTGAGTGCTTTGATTAACTGTGACAACACTCATTATTCCAAATGATTTAGGAGCTTCTATTTTTCTTCTATCTCATCTGACAATGATCAGGTGGCCTTTTCCTCTTGGACCAGCAGATAACCTCTGAGAGGTTGTAGAAGTAGTGCAGTGTGCAGCACATCCTTGATGAGTTTCTTCCCTAACTCTGACAAAAGATAGTCAAGTTTCCAAACAACTGGGAATCTACTAATGTGATTCATCACTTTCTGATGTTGAAGATATGATATAAACAAGAATAACAAAAGAAAGGAATAACTACAGGCAATATTTATATTTACATAATAAAAGAATTCAATGAAACCTATATATTGAATGTGAAAAGAGGTTTCTAATTCCCCTTATTATACAGTCTATGTTGCTTGGCCTTCTACACCAAAACGGCATCTCTGTAGGGTTACCCTCAAAGAAATCTCCCCAGGAAACATGTAGCTTATCACATGATGCTGAAGGAACACGAGTGAAGCTCTTGAATAATGTGCAACGACTAAGCAATGGCGTGCAGGGAGCTCTTTTAATTAGCGCTCTTGAATATATCCAGTGACCCACATCTAATAATGAAGGAAACATGAATGTTCTATTTACATATATTTAGTCTGTAATGTGTGACCCTTGGGAGAGCCCAGTGGATGAGTAGGTGGTGCTGGGGAAAAGAAAGGACATGTCAAGCACAACTGCCTGGGACTGCTTTCTAAGACCTCTCAATTCAAATTGTAGTAATGTGAAATCTTATGTTTGTGACCTGCGGGTCTGTCGGATGGGGTTATGTTAATACAGAATGCAACTTGTCATAAGCCTGTGTCTTAGTCTGGTTTGTTGTTGTTTTTTTTAGGACACTATTAAATGTGTCCTTGGTAGCTTAGAGTGGGCTTGTAAACTTATGTCAGTACAATAAAAGCAAACCAAACCAACGTAAATAAAGGTGCCCTGTGGGAGTTTGTTTTTTTGGAAACTCTCGAATGTTGTGTTTATATTCAGTGTTACTCAACAAAAAACACTGTGTGCATCCATGAGGTCAAACAAATGTGTCAAGTGTATTTCCTTTGTCAAACATTTGCACATTCAGTTTTGGAACATATTTTAAAAAGTGTTTTGCTAACATCAATGTTTGTTTGCTAGCTGTGTTCTCCCTAGCCTTGTGAATGCCATGCTCAGTTTGTGGTTGCATTACCGCCACCAACTGTCAAACAGTAGAACAGCATGAGATCAAATGTAAGATGTGCATTCTG
Source organism: Acanthurus lineatus (assembly GCA_029814665.1). Taxonomy (NCBI): domain Eukaryota; kingdom Metazoa; phylum Chordata; class Actinopteri; order Acanthuriformes; family Acanthuridae; genus Acanthurus; species Acanthurus lineatus. The sequence continues at coordinate 20,981,817 of JAPZDV010000001.1, read as the reverse complement.
TCACCGGCAAATAAACAAAACAGAACTCATGTGGAAAAACACTGCTCCATAGCATGTTAATTAGCAAAATCTATACAAGAGTCCTTTATGGTTAATCAGTCAAGATTTGGGAAAAACACAATTTTACAAACAGGATTTATTTCATTATTCTTGTTATCATAGCTATCCATTTCCCCTCAACTCATTTTTTATGGTTAAATGGATGTGTAAAAACAATTTCTTAACTAGTAAAAACTGAATTTAGAATGGATTACATTCCCTGAGGCAATAAAAAAATATCTATTTCTAAGAACATACAGCCACACTCTTTCACTTTATTCATATGCTACACTTTAATCCCCACGAGAGGCATAAGGTGAATATTATACTCCTCATGAATGGAGGTGTTGTATTTTTATTGCTATGTGGAAAACTCAATAGACAGGACAGAGGGGGGATGTAATAAGCTCAGAGGTGACTTTGAATTTGGTACAGCTGTCCTTGTTTCTGTCTGTCTGCTCAAGAGTCACTTTGCACAACCTTAGCTAGCTAGCGTCTTAAAATTAACACATTTAGGGTGATGAGGTTCTGGACTTGCAGCTCTAATATGATTTCAGCAACTGTCATCCATCTTTAAGTGGCTGCTGTGAAGGTTGAGGCTTCCTTTTGCAATCAGCACCGTAAGCCTCAAAATTCCCAAACCTTCCACCTTCAAGGGACCTCGCCTCGGTTAAGAAGGGTGAATAAAACCCTTTTTCACATGGAGCTTCCTTTTCAAAGGGCGTGTCAAACTGTTCTTTCCGACAATTCTTTGTCTATGAAAGAACTGGGTCACTGACTAACACTCTCTTCCAGGGGCCTTGTTGCTAAGGCCTGACTCCTTGGAGTCCAGGATTTAGGGAGACAGGGACTGTGTGCACACAAACTAAAGCTGGCTTCTGACAGGAGAAGCTGCACTTGCGTGACTGCAGCCCCCTCTAAACAGCACATCATGGTCAGATTACTGAACACATCTCAGGGAGGAGGTGGGGAGGTGAGGGATGAAGCCAGCAAGAACTGGGAACACTGCACATCTCTGCATGTGGATGCAGATTAGCAGTGTAGCAGTGCTTTTTTTCCATGTGTGGTTTGTGTGTCCCTTTGCATGTGTGTGCGTGTGGAGAACTGTGAGTGTGTGTGCGAAGAGTTTGCTGTTGGCTTTAGCACCAGCAAATAAAATCCAGAATTTGAGCTCCACTGTTTGTTAAACATTATTTGCTTCTGCTGTAAAGGTAACAAAGGGATCCTACCCCACTGCAAATGAATGAGCCCCGGTCCCTAGTTATCACTGGTTATTGTTCAAATCACGCTGGCTTTGAAAGGGGAGGCGCACTCTCCTTTGGACAGCTCATTAAGATAACACATAAACGTGGCTCCCCATCATCCTGGGTTTATTAAAGTGGGGCTCATTTCAGCTCCTTTGTCTCATGCAGGAACATCTGCCTTTGTCAGCACAATTGGAGCCAGATGGCAAAACAAAGCTGCCTGTCTGGAGTGCTTACAGAGTGATCTCAGAAGGCAAAGCTATTAGCTTGACTTCACCAGCTCACCGCCCACAACGTCCACCTGGATCAACCAGGTGCATGGACGATGGCGAGGGGCAGCAAGGGTGGCTGCAAGTTGCTTTCTTGTCACCAGACTGCAGGCATACTACAGTCTTCTTCTTTGGCCAGCCCCTCAAGCTAAAGCTGAACTATTAAGTCTCACTAGTTGTGGGATGGCTGACCCCGCTTCTGGCTGAACAGATCTCTCTGAAACATTCATGAGAGAGGCATTAGAGAATAAAAGTCATTGTCCCCCTTCACTCAGAGACTCTCCTTCACTTCTCAGCTTATTAAAATCACATGGTATTAACTTTGCTGTTCACAGAAAGGCTAAATAATTCAATCAGACTAAAGAAGGAGTCAAATGAATAACTCTAATGACATTAATGCTTGAGGGAGAACTGCTCAGGACTGTGAGGGGTAGTCAGTGAAGGCTGGGCAGGCAGAGGAAGCTTGCTCTGCCTGCTAATGGCAAAATTAATTCTGGACTCATAAGGTCACACTAAGCAAAATATAATATCACTTTCATCACTGACAAAGAAGAACACATAGAAGTGTTTTGTCCTGGTTCAATGGCATTACAGTCGAGCATAAGATGAGCACTGAGCAAAGGCCTGTAGCGGCTTTTAGATGAATGTTAATTAGCACATATTAAAAATGCTAACCATATAAACTAAGCTGGCGAGCATGCTAATTGTCAATGTGTTTGTATTAGTGTTGTGAGCATATTCACAGGATGATGTTAGCAATCATCCCAAAGCAAATAACAAAGCTAGTTACTTTTTCCAATAAGATGTCATACCTGCTCAATAACATCATATAAGCATTGCAATTGTGATGATAGTATACTGACATTAGCATTTAGCTTCGAGCAAGACTTTATCTCAAGCAGCCTCACAGAGCCGCTAGCATGGCTGTAAACTCATTGTCTTCTTCATCTCTATTTCCTTGTTTAAATGTTAGGCTTTGAACAGTTGTGAAATGTCTTTTCACCAAGGGGCAAACTTTCTAAATGTTGAATATAGCTCTTTGCCAGGCATTGTCTTTGTTGGAAGATTTCAAGTAGATGGATTTGAAAGTGTAATGACTTGACAAACTCTTTGTAGCATTAATGAGTGTGTGGGGACTGTCACAGGTGATGTCTGTCCATTTTGCTGAATTATTCATCATAAAAATTCAAAGCAAATTATTCTGAGACAACAATATGCAGAACACATTGAAGCCAGAACTAAAAAATCAATTCAGCTTGGTAAACAGGAGCATTCGAGTGTGGGACACAGCAGCACTATAGTTGGCTTATTGTACAATGAGGAACTTGTGGAACTTGTTACCATTAAATTTATAGACAAGATAGATTTCACTGTTATAGCTGTAGCTTTGGGGGAACATACAGTATAATGTGAAACAGCTTGTTGGCATCAGTAAATTAGTGTGGCCGTCTCCCTCTCTCTGCCTCAAACACTTACACATAAGCACATAGTGGAAGAGTTATGCCACTGGGTTGCTGTGTTGAATGGATTCAGTGCCTGGAGCTGGTCTCATTTCTCACGTGCACTCATGCTTCATCAGCGCTCGCTCACACTTCAGTAAACAAACTTAACATTCAGTTCCTTGTTCTGTTGGGCCTAGCATCCGCCCACCTGGACTTCTCTTTGAAGAAGACAGACTAAACTGTGGCTGCTTCTTCTGTTATTTGATATTGTTGTAATTTTAATGCCTTGCACGCAGTAACCGTATGTGTTACAATGCAATCCTAGAAGGACGTTTTCTGTGAAATTTTTGCATGTGTAAAGCATAAATTGCCTTGTAAACAGACTCAGTTTGGTCAGCCAGTCACTTGTTACAGCACTAATTATTTTTTCTAGTTGTCTTCAGTAGATAAAATGCACTGTTGCCTGATCCCGACTGGCATAATTAAACAGCTTATGGTTCTTAATGCAAAAGATAATAAAATATTTCAATACTGGTTGCAGCTAAATAAAGTGAAAAATTGCCTGCTATTTCCAGACCAGAATTTTCTATAAGTATGTGCACAGGAGTGGTGCTATAAGTAAAAGGTACAGTATGTCTCTGATGCATGCAGAGGCTGAAGCCTGACCAGGTGTGAATTGGCTGACCTGTCTTTGACTCCTCTTCTTCCAGCTCCTTGGCCTCTTCAGCTGTGGGAAGACAGAGGAGTCATTATTAGTGGGAGCCACAGTACAAAGGCAGGCACACAATGTAGTCACTTCATCACTAGCCTATGGTGAGCTGATCCTTCACAGCTCAAAGGACAAGCCGCAGTGAAAGAGCTATATGACGACCAAGCTCCACACAATGGTACTCACATCATATCACACACACACGCGCACACACACAGAGCCATACCCACCCCTTAACCTCTTATCCAGCCCTTGCACAAAGACAGTAATCACATTAGGCTTTAGCTGCTGGGTCTCTGAAAACCAACTGTCAACAGACTTAGGGAGGCAAGTCAGTGATGGCTGTCACACTAACATACACACGTGGCATAAATGTGAGCACACACACACAGAGGCTAAAAATAGGTTTGGGACAGAATATCCAAGAGGCTGATATGAAAACAATTTCACTGCAATTGGGCTTGAGATCCTCTATTTAGTGTCTGATACTTTAGATTACATTAGTAATTGAATGAAAGTGAATGTCAATGCAATGCAATTCATTTGTTTATATTCTTGTACGTTTGGCTGATTTTCCTTGACTTTGACAGCAGAGACTATAATCCTCTGGGGAAATTAAGGAAAAATCCTTATTATTACAGCAGCAGAACATGCTGAGTTTCCAGATTCAAACAGCCTGTATACGCATTAGTCTGCCCACACCACATTCTTTGGTTTCTCTGTCTCTCTTTCTCTGTTTTGTTGTGTTTTGTAATTAAATTTTATCAAATCACATTTTGCTATGGTGTTCACATATTACTGGCATATTAAAATTAGACATAAGCATTAATCAGCCCAAGATATGGTTTTGGTTTTTCTCAGATTTTGGGCTTTCTTTTTTCTTTGCACAGTGTTGCCAAGGTGATATTTTGTTGGCAACTTTGAACTGTATGTCTGGAATACAATTTTAGCTAACCTACTGTGTACACTTTGAGAGTAAAAACAGCTTCAACAAAAAGCAGCATTTACCAGTACTTCACATCTTCAGAATTGTGGGGTAACATCCACTCAGATATGTGAGCTTGTTTACGCTCACAGCTTCATTCAACACCTCCAAAAGGATCAACCGTCCCACCACTGTGGCAGCATTGTGAATACCTCAGGGGGCAGGGCTTTGAGAGAAGAGTGAGGCTCATTTAAAAACATCTTAAAGTCTTGGTAAAGATGGGGGCATCCATAGGGCAGGGAGAACTGCTTGCCTTGTACAGTGAGACTGTTAGAATTTTATGCCCCTATTGGTTTTATCCTAAAGGTGCGTGGGTTAGAATGTTGGTCATGGCTTAACCTTAAAAACTGGACAAACTACATAAAAGAGGGCAGAGACAGAGTCTGGGGACAGAAACGGCTAGTCAGTGAAGCCAGAGCACTGCTACTGTTTGTCATCATTCTCACTCCTGCCTCTTTGTTTCCTCGACACAGAAGTGCTGCAGCACTGCTGCTGAATCTCCTCTGGCACTGCTGTGGCTTCATGAGTGTTTCAAATGTAAGCTAAGGCAAATGGACCCGGTTAGTAAACCTATGGCCATATAAATACACTGATTAGTGGGTCTAATTAAATCATTTTTGCACTGTAGAAACAGCAGGGCTTCTTTCTAAATCCTCCGTGTGTATTAAGACATAAGGCTTAATGGCAGTGGTGTTTGTTCTTGGTAGGTTTTAATTTATTTTTTCTCCCTTTGAATAGCAACTTTGATGGCCAAAACAAAACAATTTTGCTCATTTAAAGAAGACAACAGCTTTCTTATGCCAATATTTGGAACCAGGGATTTTATGACGATTTTTGCAATTTTTTTTCTAAATACTGAAGACTTGGAGTAAAAAAAAAAAAATGCATGTCTCTTATTTCATGTTAGCCTCACACACTCAAAGGAGATCAATCACAGCATTTAGTCTGCAGTAAACCTAAGGGCTAACCCAGGTGAAACATGTGCATCCTCGTGGTAAAATCCCCTTGAGAAAACGATGCTTCCCTTATGACTTTCATCAGTCACCCGGGGGAGATCTGTCCCCTGTCACCTACACATGATCTCCAAGCGTTGTTCTGATTAAATCATATGCTTATCTAAATGTAAAATGAGCTTTGGGGAAATGGAACAGTGGCCCTGGATAGGTCACTGAAAGCATATATTAGATACATCGTCACAGTCATTATGTAAGGAAGGACAGAAGAGAGGAATGACAGAGAAAAAATATCAGCGAGACAAGAGCCATGCCGATGTTGAGATACAACGATGCCCAAGAAATTGAGCTTTCACTTCCAACTGCAGTGCTGCAACCTGCTCTGCTCTGTTATGATACACATTCGGGTTCTCCACATACATTATGACAGGAAAGAAAAATGACTTACTCACTTCTCCACTTTTACTGACCCTTCCACCCTCGCTCCGCAGACATGGTGAAGAGAGAGTCAACTTTAATCTGGCCATTCCCAGCAAGGCCATTAAAAGATAAGACAACCACAATTAGGTTGCACTTCCCTGCTTCCTGTCCACCCCATAGCTCTGGATATGTGCATAGCAATCCTATTTTAAGCCCTTCCACATTTGTATTCATATAGTATCATTCTATGAGGGGTATAAGAGTCTCCATGATATGTGAATAAGTCAGCGTTCCAAATCTGCAGGTTTGTGCTTGAAAAAAAAAAACACCAAAGACTGCAGAAGCATTGCTAGCAATGGGACAGATGAAGAGTTTACATTGCGTTTGGTGTTGGGGCTGCAGGCTGAAAATGCAGCTCTTCATTAATCAAATTTTCCAACCAATAACTGGGAGCCTTAATTCTCCACCTCCTGGATTCAGGTTTTCATGTTTTACCCAACTAAGATGAGTTTAACTGCTTAGTTAACTGCTTAAAACACATTAAATTCAAACTTGAGAGAGGCTAAATAAAACTCATAAAACTCACAAAACCCACCTTATTTAGTCTTTTCACTGTTCCAAAAATCACCAACTCTAGTTTAGTTGAAATAAATCCATAATTAAATGAGTTAGATTTGAAAAGATGAGCTGCTTTGTGCTACTGGGCAAGGTCAATGAATGTGAATCACTTACCAGCAACACTCACTCATTTTACTGAGGTAGACTATTGAATTACCAAGAAAAAAAAGAGGAAACTAAGATAATCAGCCAATAGTCGATAAAATCATCCAATCGCCCATCCCTACTCCCCAACCACTCTACTGAAGAAAAAGGCCTCACAACCCCAGGAGCCTTTTACCCAGGAGGAACTGCATTATATTTTTTTCTCCTTCCATTTCATTTGATTTCATATGTTCCATGGAGCTATTTACTCTTTCCTCTGAGTCTGTGTCACTTCCATATTTATTTTTAAACCTCTGGGCCCTGGTGCAGACACTGGCTGACCTTTATTTAAATGTCTCCTCCACTCTGAGCGGATCTCATTACAGCAGAGCTGGTGGCTCTGCACTATCTATCTCATTTCAAAACTTTTTCTCTTTGCACTTGCAGCGATCCTCAGCTATTTCGCAACGCTAATTACTGGACCCGAGTAATGATGTTCCTCTTTGCCGAAGATATGTGTCCCACCATCCGAGGTCCTGCCTATATGCATTAAGCAGAACTCCCTCTGGATTCAAAGTTCCTTGAGCAGTTAACATCTCATCACTGCTTTCTGCTCTATCTCTCTTACTCTCGTTGTGCCTCCCACATGATCAGGCATCACGTCGCAATTATGCATATCATCTACTGGCCCACTATGTGAAGACTTTAAGGAGTCCTTCTGCATATTAATGAAGGCTTGAGAGGGTCTGAGAGCATGGTAGGTTAGCATCCATTATTCAGCAAGCCCTTGTACTGTGTACACAGTAGGCCAACCCCGTCCAAAAAACACCCTCAAAAAAAATCATTTTTATTTTTTCATCTTTTTGTGTGTAAAGCTCAAAAGTTGTCACTGCTCTGAGATTAACTTTTCATATTGCCCCTAATGAAAGCAAGACAGACCAAAAACATGCTTCTATCTAACCATGAGATTAAAACTGGATTTCCAGAATAGATATCACCAATGGACCGGCCCCCCCTGTGAGAATATACACTGGCTTTGAATGTGTGGAACCATCTCTCTCCCTTCTCTCCCCTCCTCCCCCCATCTATTCCCCCTACCTTCTCTCCTGGCCTCTTCGCAGCTCTCCTTGATCTTCCTGCGGCAGACAGCAGCCAGGGCAATAAGCAGCACCAGCAGACACACGGCCAGGCCAACAGTTACCCACAGAGCCACCGGGGGGAACGCGATGTTCTGACCTGAAGCAAAAGGCGAAAAAAAAAAAGGGGGGGGGGGGGGTTTGCAGGGGCAGAGGAGGGAGAGCCTCATTATTCACTCTTGCAGAGCTAAAATAAGAAGCACAACTGTCACCGCTGTATCCATCACCATTATTTCACCATTTGACAATTTTGCTGTTAGAGTTCGTTGTCATAAAAATCCTGAATTATCCAGACTGCCAAACTACTAAAGCACAGTGTAATGACACTGATGATGATAACTGCTGTCATCATCATCTCCATCATCATCGTCAGCATTTTCATATCATTTCTGTATTAGGCCTGACTTTCACTGGGACTGTCAGAGGAAACAGAAAAGAGTGTGAACTTTCACTTTATGCGAGGGGAGTAAGAGCTTCTTTACTAGAGTCCAATTAAGACACTTGAGTCTTCAGTTGAGTCCAGATGGCAGATAGCTCACCAGTTGCACAAGGCTGTGTTGTCGTTTCACTCAAACAGCATTGGCACAGCTTTAAGAGGATGTTGGCTGTAACTGTACCACCCCCTGCCTTCTGCTACACATTGCTCTGATGTCTGAAGTTTTGATGTGTTTGCTTTATGATTCTAAAACTTCCCAGTGTTAATATATTATAAGTATCACTCTGAATGGAAATAAAATGTCAAAATACAGACACAACAAATAGGAACAAGAAAACAAACAAACAAACAAACAAACAAACAAAAAACCTTACATATGGTACATAGTTATTCATAAAAGTTAGATTTTTCATGACAAGTAAAATAATAGCTATAGGTAGCTTTTAGACAGCACTGCACTAAAAACACCTTGGAGACAATTAGACATCAAAATGAGTGACAGTACCTTGGCAAACTGCAAAACTGATGAGGAGAAATAAAAACTGGTCAACAGGACAAAGAAAACATATCACAGGCAGCCAAATTTCCCAGGGGTATTCAAACTGAACAGAGGGATAAGAAAAGAGAACAGCAGTGCCACTAAATAGCTGTGAGTCTGGCTGTATTACAAACAGGCCTCCTTCAGAGAGTGCCCGCTCTGGGCAGATAATAATAATACAAAAAAAAAGACTGATGACTGGCATTGGAAAGAGGAAATGATGAAGCATCTGTAAGGACTTGGCATCAGCTATGAAGACAGGCAGACAGGCTATAATACAGCCAAGCCAAGATGGAGGATGAACAGAGGGATCGTTTTGGAGGTGATGAATTCTCAGATGGAAATCCAGTGCATGTGATGCTGAGAAACAGATGTACCTGATTGTCTCAAAAAGCAGAGATAATGAAAGGCCACAGTGGGCCACAGAGGAAAGAGGGAGGTGGGACATGTGCTACCAATGACTGAAAGAAGGTCATTTAAAAAAAATCTCTTCAACCATCATATTGGTGTTGCTATTAGCCATGCTTGGTGGGCCTGGCTCTGGGGATGGGGATGTTGGTCTGTCATCTGTCACTCTACCATATTCGTCCAGACTGATATATCACAACAACATTTTGGCTGTCATTGAATTTTGTAGATAGTCTTGGTTCTAGCGCCACTATGGGGTTTATATTTTGTCATTTTCAATGAAATGTCAACAACTATTAGATTACTGAATTCATGCCCCTCTTAGGATACATTTTAATAACTTTTGATTCAATTTTCTTCTCCTGTCATAATCAAGTCAAAATTTTAAACTTCCTCTGCTGGATTTACTTAAACCCCTGAAACCTCATCTCTGTTCTTCAGAATGACGTATTTAGGGAATATGTATCTGGGAGCTCCACTGTAATGTGAGGAGTTTTTTTTCTTCTTAGAAATAAATCACCCTTTTTGAGGGCTTCAACATGCTAAAAAACTCACCAAACTTAGAAGACGCAACAATCATGGTGAAAAATTATGTTTTTTATTGGTTTTGTAAATGGGCGGGGCAAAATAGCTAACCAGCACCCTCTAAACTGCAGCCCCGGTGGCCACTTTCACATACATGTACGAAATAAGGTACACGTGTATCATACCTTGATCTACAGAAAAGTCTTTGTGGACCCTAGGCCAAACTTAACAGAAGGTGGGCCATTTTGGCTTGAACGGCCATTTTTGGCGATTTGCACATTTTGTAGCTTAACAAACTTCTCCTAGAAATTTGCTGTGTGCCCTCTTAACATGTTTGGGATCAAAAATTATTAAAAGTTTTTGATTTAAATTAACTGTGTCTGACAACAGTCAGACACATCAAATATTGAAATCTGTATGTGTGTGTATATAAATATATATATATATATATATATATATATATATATAGCCCCTAAAAAGTTTCAAAAGCATATCCCCCACAGGCGAATTCACCGGGAAGTAGAGTGGGGGGTAT
>JAPZDV010000001.1:20956305-20971376 GCA_029814665.1 Acanthurus lineatus | reverse complement strand
ATATTGAAATCTGTCTGTGTGTGTATATATATATATATATATATATATATATATATATATATATATATAGCCCCTACAAAGTTTCAACAGCATAGCCCCCACAGGCCATTTCACCTGGAAGAACAGTGGTAGGTATGTACGATGTCATGATTTACATTAAATTCACTCACATGGTAAAATAACACAAATGTACTCTGTGCTGTTTAGGGTGACTGTGGTGCGGCAGCCTGTATAATGCTGCTTGCAGCTTTAATGAATTTTTTTTTCTTAAGTCTTCAATAGCTTGGATGTAACGCTACACAAACAGTCCTCACCTCCACCACTGAGCATACCTTCTTGCCTTTGAGTCTGTCCATTAAACACAAAAATCTTTGATTATTTTCTGTTTTGCTGCTGTTGGATACACAACGACAAGTTGTAATACAGCAATTGTACATGTCTGATCTAGAAACTGATTTCAAAGATGAAGAGTAAATTTCACAAACTTACCTACTGGTCAATGTTCTCGAATAATAATTTATTTTATGCATTGCTTTAAATGAAAGGTGATGTGATGTGATGTGAGGCTTTGGCTTAAATACTTTTTCAAAAAGCTAAAAAAGTGTGTTATATGAAAAACATGACCCACAAGACACGAGTTTTGGTTTCTTAGGTATAACATGCACGAAACCTCACCTTACTCCAAAAATCTGTTTTTCATTTGCTATGTCATTGTTATTATATGTTTTTTGCTCAGATATTGTCATGTTTAGTTGCTAGCAAAAGCAATGCCTGTGCCCGCTCATATGGTAGCAACAGACTAAAAATAATAATTTTGTCTAATGTAATATAAAGGCAATAATATTAAATGTTAAATGTTTTACACTTCACTGTTACTGTTATATTAAACTAAATTTTATTATGCACTGTATTCTAGGTCACCATATTCTGTTTGACCATGTTTATCTATTTCAGGAAAGTCTCTGAATATGCAAGGCACTATAAAAGACTCCCTGGTACTGCAACGGCAAAGCGGGATAAACAACCAAATGTCAAAGAGAAAGGATAAAATCTGGAAAGTCAATCTTGTCATTTTGATAAAGCTGCATATGCCTCCGCGGGCTAGTCATGACTGATGATGCTGTGGCTGGCTGTCCACCGAGCCCTTCACTCTGTTATATTTAAAGAATGACCATCTGAGCCACTTTGCACTAGCAGTGAAGCTACAAAACATGTATGAAAAGAGAAATAATCATACAAGAGCTGCTTACGTCTCATATAGTCAGAAGAGTAACAGATGTGTCTACCTCTTTGTGACGAGTAAAAAGATGCGGTGCTCTTTGTTTCCATTGTCTTTCTCATTCTCTTTTTATTTTCACACCTTCCCACCACGCTCTCCCTCCCTCAAGGCAGACTGATAAAGACAAATGCCATAGTCGGCTATCATTGCTACGCCGGGGCCCAAAGGGCTGCAGGATCATATTTTTCTTTTTCTCTTGTTTGATGATGTGATTTTGTTTTCTTCAGAAATAGATTTGTCTCTAATGGCTCTGTTTACCTATCCTCTCTTTCCCCTTTTCCCTATTCCCTCTGTGCAAGGGCAAGGATGGAGTGCTTTGGGCCGCACTGTCACATTACCTAGAGTCTGCCTACTTCAGAGCTGCACCAAACAGGACAAACTTTGCTATGCACACAGTTTTCTAGATACTATGATTGTGTAGTATCCATAAGAATACACATAAAAAAGTGTGTCTATAACAAGCTGACAGGATAATATACCGAATGAAACAAGACAATAATTATAGCAGATTTTAAAGCTACACACTCCTGCATGTTTCTGCCTGCATTTACATCCATCCACTTTCGCTGATGTTAACACTCAATGTCAGTTGACTAGTAAACATAAAATAGATGGAGGTTGCAGTATGTTCCCTGTCAGCGCACATAAAATGACACCATGGATACAGTCAATCATTTCATTTTTTTGTCATATATTTAACTACCGCATGAAATCCCAGAGTCATGGCAAAATTTTGTACATTTCAGCACACCGAGACTGCAAACAGCATTTATAAAATTTGTTTTTTTTCTGATTTTATATATTTGATGTGTTAAGCTGCACTTGGTGTTTTTTGAATTTTGACACTGTCTGGAACTGAAAGCTGTCTGCACATCAGACTATCATATATTAATAATAAATAATTCATTGTATTATTTATTTTTGATTCTATTATTATCACTGTCCTCATTACTGTCATCACAAACACAACCATCATCGCATTCATTACTAATAATCTTTGTGTTTTATTTATATGAGCAATGTTTTACACTTGCTAATGTCCATTTAATTTAAAGTGAAAGAAAGGGAGGAAGAGCCAAAAAAAGAAAATAATTGTATATTATTGATATATACAATAGATGAAAAAAATTATCGGCACACCTGCATATTATAATGCAATCAAATCAATTTAATGGCCTGAAACACTAAGCTTTTATTTAAACTCTACCTGTGTGGCATGGGGGAGACTTAAAAATTGTGCAATTGTATCTTAATCTATTATATTAAATGTTTAATGTGATATGTTATCGTGCCCATCCCCCGCAGCTTTTTGCCCACTATCAGATTTAATATATGTGGTACTGGTAGCTACAAATGTACTTTTAAATATTGTTGGCAACATTTTTAGAGGTTATATTGACCACATTTGGAGCATATTGGGTTATCTCTTATAGGTGACGCTTCGGCATAGGTGTTTTGTGTATCATTGGGGGCTACAGCAGACTGCTAGGGTAAAAATAGATATTTAATGGGGGCAGGCAAGAGTATGATAAAACACCACCTCCATATGGAGCCTCTAACACAGGGCACATCACCAGTGAGAAATGAGGCTCCCTGAGTCTCTGGAAGACACTATAGGGGACTCGCAAGGGTCCAGCTTAGGTATTGTTTGGGCTTCGGTGAATGTGAGAGCCAAGATTTGCAGGCATTTTTACAAGCCTGAGTGTTTTCTCTGCAGCACCTTTGGTGGAATAAAGTGCTCCTAAGACTCCCTTGCCTGTCATCTTGGTTCTGCAACTAGAAGACAGTGGAGATCAAAGCTGCTTTCTCTCCAACTGTCAGCCCAGTTTTACCTGCCAAGGAGAAACCTAGCCTCTTAAGCTGTGACCAAAGGAGAATAATGTCCCTTGACAGAAGGATGGCCTCAGGCTAAAAAGAGCCTCAAGGCTCATTGTAGACAAGCTGCATGGATGAGGAAGAGGAGAGGAAGAGTCAATTAGGTTTTTCTTTCATTGTCAGGATGAACAACCTGGTCTTATTCTGCCTAGTTGTGGAAAAAGAGAGGAAGAGAGGGGGGACCTGTAGAGGAGGAATGCTGATCACAGAAGAGCGAAGTAGACTAGGGGCTAGCCCAGGGGTTGAGCAGCAGCAAGGCCCAGCCCTGCTGGCGGGGCCTATACAGCCCAGGAGACCAGAGAGGCAAAGCCATGCCCAGGACTCAAAATTAGCTTATATATCTCTCTAAAAATGAGTCACATTGCAGATATGAAGACATCCATTCAGACAATAAACTAAAGCTGTGGAGAAACACTAAAGTGAAAGAGATATAAAACTCAGTGAGACAAAACAGAAGCTCCCACTTAAATCACATTCAGCCATGCTAGCGAGATGATTGATGCACATTACCTCAGCGAGTGCAAACAGGCCTGCCGACATTCGTGATTTAAACTTCTTTATTCATTTTCTGTGTAGCACTACCATTCCCACAGGAAAGAGATTGACAGAAACAATAACAACAGAGCTAATAGAAAGAAGATGGCCGCTGTGTCGGAGGACACGGATTAGCCAGAATGAAAAACATGAGCATGAATATTAGGATTACATTGAACGAATGACTTTGAATTTGTTTCAGCTTCAGTTTCAATTAGCAGCCTTTACTATCTACCTCAAAGGTGTCCATCAAAACTGCAGAGCCCTCCCCATTCAGATCCAGCATGAAAAGCTTGTGACCGCAAAATCATACCAGCTGTTCTCACAATATTTCTAGGGAACACCGCTCCTCTGTGGGATAGGACAAGAGGCTTACTTGTAGAGGGAAAACTTGGCAAACTGAGATGGATGGCGACAGGTTTTTGTGCTGTCAGCATCTTTGCTCTGAGCCTTCTCTCCTCTTTTTGCATTTCAATAAATTGCATTTCAGTGAGATGCTACCTCACTGTCTTATTGGCATGCAGGGAGGCAGTGCGCTCATCTCTAGGACGACCTAGCGCCCATTTACTTACACAATTTGTCTGACATTATTGCCCTTCCCTTGACGCTGTGGGCTCGTGGTAAACACGAGTGTGTGATGTGCCGACGTGCACATTAAAACAGAGTAATGGCTCTGCATTTATAGGAATAAAGTTTTTAACAGCCCTCTTTTTTTCTCAGCGGGAGAACTATAAAAGCCATCTGGTGGTGGTGGGGGAAGTAGTGGAGGAAGTAGAGGAGAGTAAGGTGGATGAGTTAGTGAGTCGATAAGGGTTCTAGGGATGGGGTAAGCGGGTGAGTGACCGAGTGACCCGAGAAGCCGAAAAAACAAGCTGTCGAAGGGGTTTGTGGGTTCACAGGAAAGCAGGCACTGAGCTGGTAACTGTGTGAATGCTGGACTTGGTTGGAATCACAATGAGGTCTGTGGTATTAGTCCACTCTCAAGTCATAAACTGCCTCTCAGACATGTCAGGCTGCTACTGACCTTTCTTCAGTGGAAGGTTGGCTCACAGTCCACGGATACTCAGCCTATAGTGCAGCAATGTGGATTTAGAATGATGAGTTGGTGTGGTAAGGTTACCTTCTCCATAAAAATGAGTCAGACTTTAATCTGATTGATCCAAAGGTGAATATTCCCTGCTGCCCAATGGTCACACACCACTGAGAAAGGTTACAATGAGACATAGAGAGATGGATTGAGCTTGAGTTACAATTGGCAGGTCAATGCAGGATGTGGGTTTGGATCATTGTGGATTGCTCATACAAAATGAGACAATAGTGCCTATCAGGAAATAAGTGCCTTCCAAGCAACTAAAAAAGCACATTTACAGCGTAAAATGCAGGAGTAATTATCTGGAGCAACATACAAGGTACCTACAATAACAGCAAAAGATGCTGAACATGACAGCTGGTTGGTAATTTGGATTATTCATTATTTCAGCTTGAAATTCCCAAACTTTCCTGAATTCTCTTGTCAATGAAAACAATTTTTAAAAAATCACTGAAAAGCCAGATTATAGCTTCCATTTGGCTAAGTAGAAGCTTGTAGCAAATAAAGTAACAGAAAAATACAGTAATAAACAGACAAATATGTTTGAGCTAAAATAGTTTATGCTGCAACAAAGATTTTTAAAATGTTAAAATGTAGGAAATGTTATGTTGGAAACTATATTTTGAATTGTGCAACCGAGAATCACTATAATATAGCTTGCAATCACCCTATATTTGTATTTCAATTTTTATACACACGCCTTTTAATGAATTTATTGTGCAGCAAGAACAACGTAGAGACCTGTAAGAAAATTAGAGACATTCCTCTACTGCTGTCTGAAAGACTTTAGCCTTAACTTAGCGGTTCTTATTAGATGATTTCTCTTGCACAGCACACAGATCAGCTGGTCACTTTACTGTTATAATAGTCATGGTGACTAATTAGAATGTGTTGGTGCTTTTGTTTTGTTTTACATCATAGTTGTGCTGGCCAGTTAGAGATAATTATCACCTAAGTAGTTTGGTATTAATTTCTTTATTCTATTCCACCCATGTACATGTTGCATGTGGATTAAAACTGCAATTACGCTGCAATTACAGGGTTTAACATGGTCACAATGTGTCCTTGACAACCTTCGCAGGAGATTGGCTAATCAGACTATAATTTGTCCTCAATGCGTCTTAGGTGCATTTACACTTACACTTGCATCCAATGGCAACATGATCAAAAAATGGTCACTTTACTTATCAACTTGTATAATCATACTGTTAAGTCAGCGTGATAGTTATCGTTGAACAGAACTACGCACCAGCTACTGTCTTTGTAATCTCATCTCTGCGGTGTGTGGTTAACGTCAAGAAATAAGAAATAAAGTTAAGAGATAAAACTGGAAATAAAATAAAGAGTATAAATGGGCTGTATTTAAACCTTCAACAAATATTTAATATTTAAAATATAGGTTTTGGGTGAAGAATGCCCTTCAAATTGACCACTGATAATCTATATGTAGTACTACATGCAAATGTTGTGCAACATTTGTTTATAGCAGTGACTTGAGCATTGTTATGCACACATTATTTTAAAACAAACTATTTGAATGTATTGTGCTAAAACTTACTTATATTAAAATATGCATTGACAGATTAATTTGACTAATATTCATTAATTCATGTGATGGATCATCTGTTGACGGCATTACATTTTATTAACATGTCAGTTTCATGATAACAGATTAGTGAACTGAATTTCAGGGGTGATCTCAATATTTACTAAGATGCTTTGTTTGTGTTACTACACCCAGAGTAACAGTGTGACAGCCACAGATTTGTCTAGGAGGGAATCAGGGGGAAGCTAAGTCACAGGTGCATTCAAAGGGATGATTTCAAGTCTTACTCAGATATGCCAGGGGCAAGGTTAGAGTGAAATTTTCTCATCTTTACAGTTGAAGGTAATCTCATACCCAGTAGACTGGCTAATTAACTGAATATACAGCTCAGAGCCAACTGCATGGTTGTCGTGTTAGCAAAGCAGAGGTTGCATTACTGGCAGAGAGGGTGTGAGAATGTGCTGGAATATATAAACAATAGCCGGGGGGAGAGGTGGGCAGCATAACCAGAAAAAACTCCCCATCGCTGGAGATATGTGCCCTGATCTGGATTTGGCTATACCATTTGTTCTGGTACAAATGGATTTTAAATGTCACGTCAAACTGAACCATGAGCATTAGCTTACTGCGTGTTAACCAGCGAACATACGCTTCCCTTTTACACTAAAACAAGCCCACATTTGCATGCTAAGAAAGGGGCGGGTGAAGAAATGAAGTCCGACAGCTCAATGGAGTCAGGAGCAAACCAAGAGGAAATATGTCAGCAGCATGTATGAGGAATGTTTGAAAATGTGCTCCGGCTCTGACACAAGTAGCACTGGCACTGGTGTGAAGAGAGAAAACCACAATGCAGATACTGTTGCCAGAGTCCCTGTCCTAATGATAAGACAAGTCAGCTGTGGAAAGACATGGTGGAAACACAACATCCATGCTACATAAATCAAAATCCTAAACAGCTGTTGTGAAACAGTGACACAAACAAAACACGCACACGCACACACACACACACACACATGCACGCACACACGCATACATATATATACACACACAGCTAATGAGCTCTTAATTTTTGCAGGGATTTAAACTATAAAAATGGAAAATAATAGCTCATTGATCATAACTTGTACTTTAATAACATATTTTTGTAAGATAAGAGTCTTTTCAGAATTCAAGTCACATTTCAATATACCATGATATTTGTCATTACCATCAATCTTCAACAAATGCTTTGACATAAATTTCCCGTCATGTTGCTGTTCTTAGTCTGGAGAAGGGGTGAAACTGGGCAACAACACTGTCTCACAATGGGCGCACCCACCTCATCTTACAGCAGCCAGGCTCTCTCTCTCAACATCTCCCATGTCCCTCCCAGCCCCACTGGGGCCTCAATTAAAAACTCCTCTGATGTCTAGTAACTGACAGAGACTCCATCACTTCCACACATCCCTCTCTGCCCAGAGTGGCATTAAGATGTTGGAGGCAGAGTAGACTATTGATTTTCTTCCTTTTTTCTTTTTTTTTTCCTTTGGTTGTTCCATCTCTTCACTTGGCCATCATCTTGATGCAGGCGGAACTTGGGTGCAATACCCAGTTTACAACGCAGTATTGTCTAAATTTGTAATTAGCTTTAAAACAAGAGCTGCCTGTGAGATGTTGAAGTGTGTTGGAGAGAATTACTAGTGACAGCCGTCAGTGCCAAATCAGACTATCAGGCGAGTTGATAATTCCAAGTGGAGGAGCTAAGAGCAGAGTGACAAGGACAAACAGGTATGAGAGGACTTAACAGCTATTCAAGACAAATTGTTGCACTGATCCTGCCAAATACTCCACTTGAGATTGTTCTGAATCTTCTCAAAACACTCTTATTTTTTAGTCATTTATGATGTTTCAATAACCTGTAAACATTAAATTGACATATTATCTTACAAGCAGGCTGTTGTATTATTAATAATAGTTACCTTTTTAAAAATCTAGTAGACATACATTTGTATTCATGTTTCTTTCATCCTGGTAAATGTTAGCCCAAAATTAACCTCTTTAAAGCTAATTTTTGGTCTTTCCAAACTCCAGGGAGAAATATCTCTGTCTTTAGCTGCCAAATTCTTAGCTTTGTTAACATATATTAGTTGATGTTTTCATCCAGCTATCTGGTGCTAGCCAAGTTGTGTAGGTTGGCTTCACCAGAGCTTTTTGGCTGAAAACCGCTGCCTAAAACAACACTGATGGTACCCAAAAACTTAACCAAACCAAAGTCAAAACAATGAGCTGAATGACTAATGTCTCTGTAAGGCTTAGGGGAACTGCACAGACAGGTAATGAGTCTCCTTGGGTTTGTGACTAAAAGTAACATCTCTTACATTACATTTACTCATTCAATCCATGGTCCAAACAAAAGCATCGCTTACTAAAGCTTTTAACAGATCCTGATCTGGCTTGTAGCTTTACTTTTTCAGTGCTTATTCACATGCTGCAAGAAGGAGATGACTTTATGTAAGTAAATGAGTGCACAGATGAACACATAAACAGGGCTCATTAAACAAACAATACCTAAGTGATACATAAAGACAAACAGTAAATAATATCTAGTCACTCTACTACTGGAAAGCCACACTAACATGGTGGATGAGACAGAACTCCATATGTTTTTTTTTTTTTCATTATTTCAATGGTTCATTGCACCAAGAACAAACTGGAGCTTGAAACTCTCTGCAGACAGCCTGTGAAGTGCACACCTATTGCTGAAACAACTCCTCTGTTACATCAGTATAGAAGTGAGAAGTGGATGAGAAATATTATCCTGGATATGAACTTTAACATGACACTTATTGAACCATCCATTCAAGTATTTATTTGAGTCGGAAACACACCCAGTAGTTGCACTAGCTTTGTTATCATCTTTCACATTTGCTTTTTGTCTCTTTAGATTGCTTTGAATCTGTAATGGGACAGCTAAAGAGCATCAGTAGTTGGTCCTTGTATCTGCTGTGTTCTTGTCATGAAATTGCTTTACCTCTTCCAAACTTTTACAATCACTTTTGATACTGTCTGATTAAAGTATCAATGTTTGTTTATGGAGAAACAAAGCCATTTTTTAAATCCACAGGAACAATCACTGCTTGCACGATAGCATCTTTTAATGCAAAATGACAGGATGTAAGCTTTACCCTTTATCACAAAGCAATGCGAGCTCTATCCAGAACTTTAAAGAACCGCATGGACCTCTTCAAAGAGTGCGAGTTCTTAGTATGCTTCTCCCACTGCAGTTTTACTAGGAGAATATATAATGACAGATTTTTTTAAAAGACATGTCTCTGTATGTCTTTGCCTAGGGCTCTCATTATAAAACAGCATTTCTCATTTTCCTCTGCTGCAGTCTTTGGTGGCTACTGGAGAGACAGATGAATATTCTCAAAGCACTCGAGCTAAGCCGACCTCAGACTTTGGAGCAGGTCAGCCCGTTCCCGTTCGCTGTTCATCTCCAGCACAAAACTAAACCTCTTCACATGATTGCACCATGATTGGCTTAGTTAGAATGCAAATAAATACAAACACTAGTGAAACCACACAGTTGCTGCTTTCAGGGAGGTCAGAGGTCAGGTTTAGCTATTGAATAACGCCCCTAACATTGTTGGTGTTAGCATGGATCATGATCTTTTTTTTTAGGAATTTTCACAGCAGATCACTACTGACAAAAAAGGCTTCAACCTTTTACCTCCGGCTCAAAGACACAGAGTAGAGTCTATTCTAGGCATTTCTAAAAAAGCAATATCATGTCAGAGGGAGGAGGCACATAACAGAATGACAAGTCAGAAACCACAAAGAAGGAAGGACACACAGGTTTGCATCGCCATAATTCATTGCTCACTAAACAAATGACTGCAGTCTGGAAGCTAGCATATAAATTCTCTTGATATGAATTGATTAGAGATAGAAATATCCGAGAATTTTCATTTTAAAAACTTGATCATCTTTGCGATGTCCATCAGCTAGATCAATAAATAGAGCTCCTTTTGGAAAATACCTTTAACCATTTATTGAGTTTAGATCACTTCTTCTCTCACTTTTGATCAGGCATGTTTAGAGTTCTTGTAAAATACAGTGAAATCACAGCTCAACTTGGTACAAGTAACATTATTTATAACAGAAATTACATTAAAATATAACATTTATTGCACATTTATATTCTTTTTTTATTGCAGTCATTTTATAAAAGCAAAAAGCTACTTGGGGCTGTGTTTTGACAGTTCTTCTAGAGGAGTCCCCAACAATGCCTCTAAGCTGTTCTAAAATCACTGTCAAGAGCAGCTTCTCATGGCTTATTGCTTAAATATACTTTGTCTCCTTCCAGCACTTTTAAAATATGAAATCTCGGACAGACTGAAAAAATGACTCTGTAAATCTCTCTCTCAGTGGAATATTGATAATCATAGTCTTGCAACTCTCAGTTATGTAGCTAAGTTATTTAGCCTTAGAAAAAGCTCAGCCGCTTGCTGAGAAAGGAATCAGGGCCAATATGTTCATACCAATGTCCCACTAGGGGAACACTTTCCACAAAACTAATATATTATGACTGAACAAGGCAAGCTAATGCACAGAAAAGGATGTTCATTTCCTCATTTACCCTGAGATATTGACACTGAGGGCCTCGAGCATTTTAAGCAGTCTTAGTAAGAAGCAAAACAAAACATTAAATCTGACACTGACCAGCCTTCAAAGTATCTTATGATAATTAAAATGGCAACAGTTGAGTTAAAGTTATCAGAATTTTTTAAAGCACATCTTTTTTTCAGCTTTGAATACATTTATGTAGAAAAAAACAGTCAGAAAGTAAAATAATGGATAACTTTCAGATCTTTTGAAAGTTTGCATGGCAGAAAATAAACTACCTGATTGACAGATCCAGTTTAGCTGTCCTTGAACAAGGCATTAACCCCCCAAAACTCTCCTGTGGAGCTGCTCACTGACAGGATGAATTTGTGTCTGTTCCCAGGTGTGTGTGTGTGTGTGTGTTTGTGTGGGTGTGTGTGATCCAGGCCACTTCTATAAACAGCATGCATGCTAAGCAAGCATTTTCTGAGTAAATAGGCTGACTCTAAGACTGACTCTGTCACTTGGACCTTGACTTTGAGACAATTTTCTTCTGACAGAACAATAGATGCATGGAGAACCGCATAGTCATGAGTTTTGAAACAGGCTGATGGGCTGGGGGTTTAAAAAGGCCACTAACATTGCCACAGGGCTTATTGTAATTACAGGTAAACCAAGAGGTTGTTATGGAGTTTTCAGATGTAACCTGCACACTTAACAGAACGTTCACTGTGCAAACTACTTCAAAACACTGAGAATGTGGTTCTGTGATTAATATGCACTGGCCAGTGAGTCCATAGACTATAGAACAAGTTTAATGGCAGATACTGAATGGATGATCACTACTGCTCCCAGCAATTAGTTCCTGACAACCTGCAGGATACTTTTTCCTAGTTATGCAAGTCAGCCTCTATAGACCCCGCTGTAAAAAAAATAAGAGGAAGACCTTGAAGCCAAAGTAAAAAGATACTTGCCCTTTTTTCATCCCTTTTTCTCATATTTTGACACCACTGTGATGCACACTAGTGCCACTTTTGAAGCTGTCTGACTCCTCGCTTTAAAATTTTAGATAAATAGCAAGAAAGTGCTCAGAGAAACATTATTTAAGACATTCTTGTAAATAAATGGCAGATTTACAATGTCCAGGATTACAACTTGAATCCTATTTTACTCTGTAACCTTGACAGCTTCTTTTCCAGCTTTTGGAGTACCGGCACTAATTCTTCTCGTAGTACACAATACCAAACAGGACACACTTACTTTCATCTCTGGATGTAAGCCATCACTCTGCTGAAGCAGCACATATTTCAAACCTATAACCAGTTACATTATCCATATCCAATGCCATCACACTGTGTCACGTGGCTTTACAGCGATGCAGTGAAATATTGAAATCCAAGGACATCAGCTGTCTGCCTGCCTCGTGTCATTGAGCAGGTGTGTATACACATTCTGCAACAACAAATTCAATTTGTGGGATGCCAAACAAGATACATCATTGGTAAATGGGACATCCTTTTAAAAAGCATACAGTACATAGCTAAAAAAAAATGTGTGTGCCTCATGTATTCTATTCAGACAGTTTTCGCTGTCTCCATTTTTTAGGCAAGGTTTTACTAAACATGGATGCAAAATTATATTCATGATGCATTTGAGAAATAGTTTGACTTTTTTGTGAAACAGACTTTGTGCTTTTTTCCTTAGAATTAGAACTTAGAGAGAGAGAAATGTATGACTCCCTGGTAAATAAATCAAACTACAGCAAGCACACTTATTAATAGGTTTTATTCATGCTGACAGGTGGATTCTGTTATATCAAAACAGAGCCAAGCTTGCTGTTTCCCTTGTTTCCAATCTTTGTGCTAAGCTAACTGGCTGCTGGCTTTAGCCTTTTTGTTAATTCAAGTGGCTGAAATGTGAGTGGTATCGATCATCTCAAATAACCTTCCACCAGAAAGCTAATAAGCTTTTACTTTAAATCATATTTAGAGGATCAAACCTGTAAAATTTCTGCGCCCTTTCCAGACATCAGCCTTGTTGAGGCAGTTCCACAACAAAGCCATTGTGCTCAGAGAGACTCTGAGCAGTTTAACCCTGTTTGGATTGCTTAACCCCTCTAACAATTGCAATCAGGAAAACGGCCCGACATTGCAAATGGCATCACTCTTCATCTGATAGAGTAAGTGGCTGAAAGCATTTAGACAGATACATTATAGATATGACAGACTCATGCAGTGTGGGTCACAAAGCTGTCTCGGCTGTTGACAGAGACTTGTACTCACTGCTGCAACACACACATGAAGGGGAAAGTGATGAAATTAAACACAGTTGACAATATTAATAAGGTAAGAGGAGCGAGTTTGTTTCCTTGTGGACAGTTTGTCTGTAATGAGCTGCAAGTTGTCAGGCTCCGGGGAGACAGGCGTGGCTACAGAGTCCGAGCCAGTGGGAAGACATTAATGCAACCTGAAGGGGATGTGAGTCATCGCAAACCGCTGTCCATTCAAACTGGTATCATAAGAGCACGACCGCAGCATGGCTTAATCACAGTCATTACCGTGATATTTGACACTGGGGTTGAAATAAAGGACTCCATAATAGGTGCGTTTCTTATCACACTGTGAGTCAGTGGGTGCTTACGTATCTTCAGCTCGAGCTGTTGCTATAAAGGGAGGTGAGCGAGTTGAGCACTACGCCCACCACTATGCTCAAAACTCCTCTCCTCTGGGACACAGCCACACTCAGTCCATTCTTAACTTCCATTTCACACTTGGTAATCAATTACTGGTCTCCAGAGCTATCGAAGAAAAGAGCTACCTATCCCGAGAATAAGCTAAATCTCTCGACGCCTCCTAATTGAAAACACATTATATCGCTAGACAATGCTCTTTGTGTGTAGCCAGCCACTAATTTGGACTGTTTGCATGCACAGAACAAAGCAATTTACTGAGGTTGCAAACATCTTTTGCAGGACAATAATTCATGGTGTTATCAGGTGCAGAGTTTAAACATCAAATAAACGGGCTGAATAACTAAATAAGCCAACTTTGAAGGTGTGCCCAGCCGTTTGTTGGTGGCTATTCTCCCAGTGATTCTGGAAAGCTGAAACTAATATGATTTCATATCGTGAAGCCAAGACTGATGCCAGACCTCCCGAAACCAATCCCTCTTACAGGATTTAGCGAGAGCTGTGTGAAATGTACACTGCAGGGCCCCACCGGTCCCAATGATAGTCCTTGCTGTGAGTCCAAATCAAAATGAGCCCGATCAATAACAAAAGAGAGCTTTTGTACGTTTACTGACATCATAAATACAGTGTCCTGAGAAGAAAAGCAAGGGAGGACAGAGAGAGGCAGGTCTGCTACAGACCGGGGACGGGCATAAAGATGTCAGGCTGCTTTTTGCGAGATGCTGGCAGTGGATTTGATCATACTGACATGATGTGATGATCAAGAGCAAAGATAGACTCTGTTTGGATCCTGACAGGAGAAAAAGACAGGAGTAAATTCACAGTGTATCAATGGGACAGACACTAAAACACTGTGTGTGATTATGCACATATTCACACACAGAGACTTGTGACCTTTTATAACACAACAAATACCAAACATAAAGACCAAAACCAAGACCAACATTATGGCAAAAAAATAAACAAAAACAATTTTAAACCTGAAATGGGCTAAAAATCTTTAATGCTGAAAAGTAAAGACGACAGTGATAGACTAAAAGAAGAGAAAATAAATCCCTGCACAAAAGAGAGGAGCTCATTTTATCTTTCTGATCGTTCTTACAGAGCTGCACAGAGAAATTGCCCACAACTGAATCCAACAACAATCCCTCAGATTTGCTAACAGAATGACTGGGAGCATGACGAAAAAAAAACAAAAAAAAACACTGCCCAAGCCATAATGCAGGGATGAAATTTACTACACCTAAGAGCCTGAAACGTCTTAGAACACGAGACAGCAGCAAGTGGCCCACCCAAGCTAATAATCCTGATAGGAATTAATGTGCTTACAATGGTGCCATTGCTGCCTACCTAAATTTATTTTAGATTGTCTACATTACTTCATCTGTCTATTCGGTTGTTTTCCCTGGCTGGGCTCCTGATAACACAGAGCACGCATTCAGCAAGAGAAAGAAGCCATATTTGTGTGCTG
>JAPZDV010000001.1:20931737-20954469 GCA_029814665.1 Acanthurus lineatus | reverse complement strand
ATGCGTTATTAATGCGTTAACTTCAACAGCCCTAATATATATATATATATATATGTGAAAAATAGCCCTAATATATATATAAATAAATAAATATATATATATATATATATATATATATATATGTGTGTGAAAAAAGGAATGTGAACTTTTCATCATCTCCATTAACTTGAATGCATGGAAGGTAAAAACCTACACTTTAACTATGCAAAGCTAGCTAATGCCACACAGAGAGGGCTGAGACTGGGAAGAAAATCTGGGATCCTCTTTCTGTGAGGAAACAGCACTAACCACTGAGCCAGTGTGCTGCTCAGTGGAAGCCAGAGGATGCCAGCTAGGCAGTAAAATTCAGCAAAAAAGTCCTCTGCACCACGTGGGTTGATCTCCCTCCACGTCAGTGAGTCCATCTCCTGCCTGTCAGGCCATAGTGCCACAACTCTGAGCTCAGCAAACGTTTTCGTCTCCATCTTGCTTTCTGTCATCCACTTCTCACCCCTCCTAACCCTGTCTGCCGAGCTCCCTCTCTCTATCTCCCTGCCTCATCTCTCTGTCTCCTTCCTTTCCCCACTCTATATATCTCCATCCGCACACTGTTCACTGTAAATGCTGTGCCAGCAGAGTGATGCCGGGGAAATGGCGCCATCCTCATTGAGAGAGCAAGCAGAAGGAGTGGGGGTGGTGCTGGAGGGAGTGTTCAGTGACAGGCCCTGAAACCTAGCCATCAGACAACACACTGCAGCAATCACACAGCTCCAGCAGATGGGAAACATAGCTAAAGCTCCACATTCAGAAAAGGATAAATAAAAAAAATATATAAAATATATATTTATACTCTTGATCTCCTCAAAACAAACATAAAAAAACACTGTTCCTTTTTCAATGAAAGGGTGGATGGGCTGGCAGTGTGAGACAGTACAAACCATCAAGTCAGGTAGAGGAGGGGGTGAGGGAAGATTGGGGGGTGCGGGTGGGGGAGATTGGTACACAAGCTTGCTGGCCAGGCGAGCAGACAGGCTATGGTTCATTTGAGGACTGAAGCTGCTCCCTTCCATCATTCAACTGTTCATTAATACCAGCTGCTCCTATGGGTCCCCCCTGCAACTAAGCCTTGCTGCACTTTGCAAAATCTATCAACATCCCAGCAACACAAAGACACTGCCTATTCCAGAGCTCGGCTAAAAAACTGACCAGCACTCTACGAGGCGTGTTTACAAAAATGACTGTCGCTGGGATGCTTGACTACAGTCTGCCATAACATATGCTGCGTGCATATGTTATGGACAGTGTGGATGTTTCTGGTGAGGTAGTTTAATTGGTGATGACAATAAAAGAGGTAAGATTAACATGGATGACTTAACGGGGACTCTCAAAGTGTAGCTCACACCAGCCTGCATAGTGTTCGGCTCAGTGTGGGTAAAGGGTTCATTTTCTCAAAATTAACCTTGTCAAACCCCTGTGCTGCCTAGGGGAGATTTGTATTACTATTGTAATTTTTCAATCAGAGATTGAGGAGAGTGTGAAATTTCAACATGCTTGTTCGCTCTCTTCCTCCCTCCATCTCTCTCTTACTGTTTTTTTTTCTCACTCTCATAGTCCATTTTAGAATTTCAAGCAGACTTCAGCCATTCTTATAATAGGATTCTCCACTTCCTCAGTGTGGCGTGCACTGTGCTGTGTTTGTAAGTGTATATAGCCAGCGAGTGTGTTCGCTATATCAACTCAGGCTCGGCACACTCCACACTCTGCTCCTCCAGCAGAAGAGTTCTGCTGGGTCAAAATTAATTACAGAAGCTGCTAAGCACACACCAGCTGTTGTAAACAAATGCAAATACATTTTCACTTCAAACAAGCCCCCTTGTATCGCGGCACACAAAATACTGTAAATCTTCTGTGTGTTTACTAACAACTCGGGCCATCATCAAGCTGTGTCGGCGTTCTTACAGAGAAATTACTCTTATTCATGTACACCCATTTGCTGAAAATCATGATCAACACTGTTTAAATTACTGTAAGGGTTTCCCCCAGTTTATTTGTGGAAAGTTGCTCTTTTGCCATCCCTCTTCCAGTCATTACTTCCTCACATTTTAATTACTCAGTTCATCCTTGACCTATTTTTCTGTCTGTTCTTTTTCTGTTTTGCTCCCTACTCTTGTCTGTCTGTTGTTTATTAAGACTTTTTCTTTTTTATTTTATTTCAATTTTATTTATTTTTGTTTTTTTTTTAGTTTGGGTACAGCAGCACCATGAATCTCTGACGACAGGAAAAGACAACCGAAGCCTAACAACAAATCTACCTACAGGTACAAATAAAGTCACCTAACCTAAAATCTGCTCCAGTATTGATCTAATCCCTCTAGTATTACGGCTACAACTAACTAATTGTTTCATTGTTCATGAAAATATTTTTTTTATAAAAAGGGAAAAAAGCCCCTTATATTTTACCTCAGACCAAGGTGACATCTTCAGATGTCAAGTTTTGTCTTACCAAATCCGTAGATTGTCAGTCTACTGTAATGTATGACAAAAATAATTACCAAACCTTTATATGAAAATAGCTAAAACAGTCATTATGGCATTCTTGCTGATAAAAGACTGCAGGGATATTTGATTGTCAACACAACTGCAGATTAATTTTCTGTCTATCTGTTGACCAGTTAATTGACTGAGTACTGCTGTTCTAAGAGGAATCCTTCTCCTTTGACTATGGTTACAGACTTCTAGATAAAGGCGGGTATGGATGGGCCTGAGCTGCCCAATTATGTACGTGCCCCCAGTGTGAGTAATGAGTGAATGATATTTTTCTTAATAATAAGAGTCCTTTCAAGTAGTACTAGCAGAGGGTGCACTCTCAGTTGTAAAGCAAAGACTGGCCTTTATAGCTTATTTCTTTAATTGAGTCCCCATGAGCATCTGCACAGCGGTTGCCGGTGTACTGAGGGTCCATACAAAACAACTGGAATAAGAACAAACATTTTCAAATACAACAGTGTAAAACAGGAATATCCCAAGCAATATATTTAAATCATGAAATTACTCTGCATATGATCAGAAAGACAAAATATGCATGCAACCAAAACATAAATTAAAAAAGTTCCAAAAAAGCCAATACCTGTCCTAATAGTTTATTAGTTCTATTTATTAATTTTGGTTGACAACTAAATACAGTACTTTTAGTTTTAGCTATATACATTAATTGGTAATGTTCTAGTTTGTTCCTTCCATCCAAAATGGTTTGCAGCTAAACACATAGATTCTCTCTCAGCTGCACTTTAATTTACTTTAAAGTGTGTTTGTCTGCAAGGCTACAATTGTGACCACTTAAATGTTTTTTTTTTCACATCTACATTTTAGACTCTGCAAATCTCTTGACAAGTTGCATATGGAAAGCATCAATCAAAATGATGACATATAGGTTTGAAAGCAGCCCTTCTGTTTTCATCCAGGTTATCTATATCAGGAAATGCATCATCTGAGAGAGAGAGTAAGAGGTACAGCTCCTCATCTGTGCTCTGATTAATCCACCTTACAAACTGAAATAAAATTTTGTGGAGGAAATGCTCTCTTGTTTTGCCCCTGATGTTTTATGGCTGCTCTGTGATTTACAGAGTTTTCCAGAGTAAACTGTAACTGCTGCTACAGTAGCTGCTGGTTAGCTCTGTGAGCTATGCGACTAGCTAGCTGCATGGAGAACTGGGGAATGTTTGTTTTTAGCTATGCCATATCACAGGAGCTTTGAGCTGCCATGAAGCCAAGGGAGACTTAGTGGAGAATGCTGGTGAGGAGTGGGGAAAAATGGACAACTGAATCAAAGCCAGCGAGCCTGGCAACACAAGCAGGCTCGGCAGCCTCAATATTACAGAGGGGAGGATACAGAAAAGGATGTTGACAGAGGAAAGAAAAAAGGTTTCAGGGCAAGTTAGCTTGGCATGCTGCTGTTCTGAGATGTGTGTGCAAGGCTTGTGCAAACTTTAACAGCCATTTCAAGACATAAGTTTTTGATAACATTGTTATGACTCGGCTTGGTTTTGTTTGTCATTAGCTGTTTACCTTGGGAGAAGAAGAGTAACATGCTCAAAGAAAACCAGTTACTTTTGCCTGCCTGCTACTCCAAGTCCCACAAACATTGCATCTTGTACAAGATCAAGTTCGGAGGATAACCTTGATTGAACCCCTTTTGATAAATACTCTAACCTGTTAACCTAAAATTAAGAACTATTCTGGACCGATGAGGCAATGCAATATGTTTTACATGAAGCAGTACTGTTAAGTTGTATAAACTTTCTAGACAGTGAAGTTACAGAAGCCCAGCTCACATTATGTGATTGCAGTAGAATGCCCTGAACTGTGTCTGTGCAGCACATAGAAAGAAAGGAGGAGAATGCTGCCAATCCACCACTCACAGAGATTATTGACTGCTGTCCTCTCCCAAAGGTGATTCGACTACTAACAGTGTTATCACACCCTGGTTGTTGCTACTTTCAGCCGAAGAGAGATGACAGAGACATTAGACTATGATGACACTGTTGCATCCCTGAAGAGCAAGCTTCCATGCCACGCACACTGAAGCCATCTATTACGAAGATGGTATATAAGTGAGTGTTTCAGGCCAAACCACAGATTTTGAAATGTCATACCTTCAGCCATCAAGGAACCAACCTGTAGAGTTAAACGCTTTGGCTGTAACTGAATGGTTTTAAACTCTAAGGGACTGTAGCAGAGGAACAAAAAAAAATGGAAATGTCACTGTCAATTTTTCACATTGACTGAAAGATGAATAATCACATGACATCTAAATTACCAATCCAGATGACGTAATCAACATTTTATTCAGTGACTGGAAGAAGAGACAAAAAACCTGACATCAATGGTGATAAAACCATCAGATCAATTTCAACCTAACTTGAAATAGTGCATCAATCCAGCAAAGGTCCGAGGGTAATAGCAGTCACAGACTATTTTAACGGTTACCTCACTGTCATTTTTTATCCTCACCATGTGTTTAATACCTCTCCACTCCCCCAATGGTCCCTCTGACTGGTTATCGGTGCTGTTTTGAAAGAGGCCGACCAAACTGTTAAAAAGGCCACCCTCCCTTAGCCGTCCAGCAAGCCTGCCCTGCCAATCGGCCATCCTGTTTCCAGACAGCGCAGTCATTTCCCAGTCCAGTGGAGCGGCACTCTGTGACCTCTGCCTCGACCTCCGCCTCAACAGCCTGTGGTTCAGCAACAGCTCCAGGCTTGAGAGCGGACTCGGGCCACCTCTACTTATTTATGAGCCATTTCACACAGTGCTGCTCCCATTAGAGACCCAGCCTTGGTCCACCTTACACAGCACTCTCCTTGCACTTAACACATAGACTACACCAGTAGGGGGAAGAGGGCATGGGTGGTGGGTGGTGATGGGCGGGTTGACAAGAGCATCAGACAAATTGCTAAGGTACTGTTAGACAGCCAAATTAAGATCACATTAAACAATCAGAAAGAGGCAGATATATCAGTTTACGTCCTGGTTAGACAGCACTTCCTGTAGGCAGCTGTGAGGAGACCAATCACTCCATCCAGCATAATCTTTTAATAAACACGTGATGAAGAGCTACTTTACCATCCTCAGGGAAATGATCACCCACTGATCTAATTTAACCATGCACAATAACTGATAGGTTATGCTTATTGAACCATAATTGGACATTCTATTATTTCTCATTCATTTTGTTGGGGCTGAACTGTTAACACAAACACTTAGGAAGACAAACCCAAAAGTTCAGTCTTCATAGCATAAAATTGGATCATGGATCAATTGCACTTTAATAAGAAACTGCGAATGCATGACTGAAAACAATGCTGGAAACATTTAAACACTGTAGGAAGCCAGTAGATATTAGCTTGTTTACACAGCACCAAAATGGAGGTGACAGTGTTGAATGAGAGTCCTGAGAGAAACCTATAGAGAGAGATGAAAAGGCCCACCCACCTGTGATTGTGACAAAGGTGTAGCCCTCCTCGCCCAGCAGTGGATTGATCAGTCGGCAGCTGTAGGTGCTGTTGGGCTCCAGCACAACTGTCAGCACGCTGGTAATAGTGAACAGCCCTTCGTCATTGGCCACAAATGAATTGGTGATATTTTCCGTCAGGTTGCGCCCGCCGCCGTCCTGCCATATCACGTCAGCTTGAGGATAACCGCCGAAGGCCACACAAGTCAGGGCCACCTCATCACCTGGCCGCAGATTGGATTCAGACTCCAAAGTCACTACCGGTTTGGAGTAGGAGGCTGAGGAACGTCAAGAGCACATAGGAAGAAAAAAGAGGGGAGGAGTGAGGATTAATGGTGGGAGGGAGAGGGAAAAGAGGTATGGGTTGGGTAAGGGTGGGTGAGGAAAGGGAGATGATAAGGGAGCAGCAGGCACATACAGACTTTAGTTAGATTCTCTGCAGTGAGAGTCACCCTGGGAACTGTTTGACATAATTCCCATTAAATTCTTAATTATATTTAGGGAGCTTAGCATAGCACAGTGCTTGAGATCCCACAGACACAGACAGCATCTGTGGCACATCCTGATGCTGCATCCCTACACTCTAACCCCGCTCTCTCCGGAGAGCCAAAGCACTGAGCCACTCCCAGAAAGGAAATAGGATACAAGGCAGGAGGCAGAGGTGGGCAGGCCAGGGACAAAACTGGCAGGCTCAGAGATTTGGGACAACTCAGCCTATGTCATGGAAGAGAGTCTGGAAGGGTGGAGGTGAGGGGTGAATCGTCAGCCTCGGATAAAATAACGTGACTCCAGTCCCTTGAGCTAAAATGGGAGTACAGAGGTGGCAGAGAACGCTTGTGTATTCCCAGAACCAATCATTGCACAGCAAACAACGGGGAGGAGCCGAGGCTGAGATGAATAACTTTGTCTTAGCTGTTTTTGGAAAAGTGGACTCTCAACACAAAGACAGATTTAGCGTGGTAAACACCAACTTCCCCAGCTGTCCATTTGACTGACGGGGAGAATTCCATAGAGAGCTCCTTTCATTTTCTTCCAGCACAGCATGAAGAAAGTCTACAATGTTAACTGTAAATTCTGGCTAAAAATAGAACTTCTATAAATCTAACGCATAAAATGGAACTAATTTGTCACTGTTGGAGACGCTGTTTTCCCTCTCCCCAGCCAGGGGAAGAAAAAAATGTTATTCATTAACACCGCCTAATGCACATCCATCCTTGGAGAATAAAGGAACAATCTCACAACAGATATAGAAATGGGAGAAGGAAGGAAAGGCAAACAGTATCATCATAAATAAATAAAAGACTCTCAACTGTGAAGGTGGGTTATGGAGTCGCAGAGCAGAGAAGATGTTAGCAGTGTCTGATTTACCGTAACAACAGCTGATAATCAAAGTCAGCAGATATTGACCATTACAGAGACCACAATCAGCGCCTATTGACCAAAAAGCACTGCTCAGCAGCCCTGAGACAACAGTTTATCACCTGTTTACGTCCTGTGAGAAGATATTAGTGTAAATCACCCTCTCCACAGGTAAATGTTTAATACATTTTGTTACATACTGTTAGGATGTATGTTTGTATAAGCACAGAGTTCAAAACACTTTCAATGCAGTCAATTTAAAGTGCAAAGTGACACTAGGGTGTAAACATTAGCTTATGGAACAGCATTTGTTCCTTTTCTAATGAATGTATTGAATGCACTGTACAAAATGATCTTGAAAAAACCTTTATTGTCATTACTTTGCATTTGAGATTTTTATCGTTATCTTGCGCTCTTAAAAGGTAAAGCCCTGTGTATGTGAACCCCCTTGCATAATATTCTCTGTGGCTCTGAGGAGAGGGAAAGACTTTTATCAAGTCTGAGAAAACTAACCTTGATGATGTCATCAGAATTATCCAGGTCTGGGAGAAATTATATAAAAAAATTATAGAAGCCTGAGAAAAGATGCTGTTACGTTGCATAATTGGAAATGTAGGATCCAATGAGTGTTTTTACAGCTCCACTAACAGACTAAAAGCCAAGACATGCTGGTCCCCACTACTTCTTTTTTTAAATGTGGCTTGTGAGTCCTTCAACTTTATGGAAGTGATATACTAAACTTTTAGCAGTAAAATAACAGGGCACCCTGAGAAGTTTATATAAAGACATGGGACTACAGCTCATATTTTTTTTTGTTTTTTGTTGTTATTTTAGCTTTTAGTTATTTTTCTTTTTTGTTCAATTTCATCATAAATCATTAAAATCTGAACTGTTGAGCTTCATGTTGCATCTTTAGGGACAATTTTTCACGATGAAATGACCAATGGAGAAAGGTAAAAAGGGAAAAGCAATGAACAGATGTAATGTACTATATATAGGCCGTCTAGCTGAAGCTAATCTGCAGCCCTGTCCCTGATTAGGTGCTGCACCTGGCAGTGTGTTTTTCAGTGTTTGTGTCTATCTACTTTCCATGTGCTTGTTCATCTGTTTGTTTCCACACGTGCCATGAACGTCACAGCTTGACTCACCGGCCACCTGCAGCAGCAATGCAGCACTGCCATAGTCCTGCACCCTGACGAAGCAGGTATAGCCGCCTTCGTCGGCCACCACCACCCTGCGCAACAGGAGCGAAGTGTTGCCCAGGTCCAGCTGGTCGGGGAACAGGCTGGTACGGTTGGCGAAGCGTTCGGCCTGGTCCGCCAGCTGGTCGTGTCCCTCCCTGTACCCGTGCACACTGCGTTTGGTGTCTGTCAGCTGCCAGAAGACGGTCAGATCAGACAGGTTGAAGTGGGGGGTGATGCTGAAGGAGCAGTTGAGTATGGCATCCCTGCCGTGCAGCGCCACTACTGGCTGGTCTGGGACATGCACTTCCAACACAGCTACCAGAGAAGAAATGGAAAATATTAGTGATTATTTTTGTTCACAAAATCAGGAGTATATTATGAAATTCCAAGTGAGCTGTAAACACATATATCAATGTATGAAATATACTAAATCTTTCTTGCAATTATCTCGCCTGTGCTGACTGTGCTGTGTCAGAGTTTTATCCCACTTGTCACCCTGGTGGTTTGAAATAGACAGTCAAAAGTATTAGTAAATACCATTTGGCCCAGGTCTAGTATAAACATACAGTATTCACTGATTCCCAGTATTTATGTGCTGTTTTCAAATGTGAGAGACTGACACCTGCTCAAATTTGAATGCCTTTGAAAAAAAAAAAATCAATGCAGCATTTTGGAATATATGCTGTGAGTGCTCCAGAAACATCCACTCTCTTTGTGTAGCATGGTATCAGTGAGCAGTGGAGATGGGATGAAGGAGAGCGGCAAGAAGGGGGGGATCTGGAGGTAAGCATGAGGACTTTGTTTGTGTTCCTATAGGCTTTGCCCACTGGCGATGGCTTAGTGCACTGGAAACACAGCACTGGAAACTACAACATCTGTATAGCTTTGTGAAACTGTTAGGTAATTTTATTTTTTTTAAATCTGTTGGGTGGAGTAAAATTGCACCAAAAAACTCCTGAGTGTGTGTTTACATCAGAATGAAAAGTGACGCCACCTCTTACCAAATGTTTGTGTTTAAAGGCTGCTGGTCTTTCTGTGCATCCGTGCATATGCATGTGTGTGTCTGTGTGCAATGTTTGTCTAGACTAGGCCAAGAGCAAAGAGTAGACTGCATAATCACTCTGGATTAGTAGCCATCTCCGGCAGACCAGAGTGCATCCATAGTAGTCAGCATTCTCCATTGATCCCCGCCTGCTCTTATACAGCTCTGAGACACTCATCAGCATCACGGGGGTGAAAGAAAAAAAAAAGCCAGTTGGCCCCTGGAGCAATACACCCGATTTTATACTCATCCTCTCTAATTGTTATAATCACAATGGCATTTTAGCCTCCTCACCCCTCTTTGAGCTTCGACTACTACACGGCAAACGTCAATGTGGAATCACTTTGCTATGGAGGAGTTTTGACTGCTGCAGAGGTGCAACAATTACTTCCCCTGTTAAAAAAACAAACAAGTCTTTCATCTGAGGGTGTTCATATGTGGATGGTTGTTGCAAAGTCAAAGCAGACCTATTTTCAATCACATTCAGCTTTTCTCAGCAAGGAAGCCTCCTCAAATCAAACCCCCCCCCAACAACTTGCTCGTCTGTAGGAACACTGCCACCCACTGCCTAGCCTCACAAGTGCAGAAAAGTGGGACAGAAAATACACCTAAACCAAGGCGGCCTTCCAGGTGAGAATAGTATTTAAAATCTAAATCATTAAAGAATTGGAATAGAGAAATAAAAATGACGTTTTCCTCATTCCCTCATCCTGTAGTGCATTAAATGAATATTCAAACAAAAGAAAAAACATCAAAACTTGTAAACAAAACTGCCTGTTTCACCATCATAGTCCACCATACTTGTGTCACAAGTTCATGGGTGACATTTTTTTATTTTACATGAAAATATTATTCAATAATTTTGACCTGGAGGAATCAAAGCCTCTATGCCAACCAAGTGCCAGTATTACGACTATTCTCTGACCCCCATTGTGAAAACAGCAGAGAGTTCTTCCCTTTACTATGATTACAATAGCTCCTCTATGGCTGTGGGTTTTTTTCTTATTTCAAATATTTTACCCACATTCACTCAGTTGGGCTACAGCACAGTAACAATAGAAAGAACTATCAGGGTGAAGCAGGGAAGGGTTGGCCAGCATTGTGCCACCAACGATAGAGATAACCAGGCAAATTTCTGGAGTGCATATATGTGATGTCTTTGGAGGTAGCCCAACCTTTGTGGTAATGAATATGTCGCTGGTGTTTCTTATAGGGGTGGAGGGTCAGTGACAGCCCTCTCTGAGACGTGCATGTTGAAGGAGGAGGAGAGAGAGCAATTAAATCACTCCCAGAGCAGCCTGGGATGACTCACACCACTGAGTTCATACAGGAAGGGGGAAGGGAAACAGGGGAAACAGAGGGAGAGAGACAGAAAGAGAAAGAGAGAGAGGGGCCGGTGTCAAGCTCACACTTAAAGATAATATCTGGAAACAAGCCAAGGAGGGGGCTG
Source organism: Acanthurus lineatus (assembly GCA_029814665.1). Taxonomy (NCBI): domain Eukaryota; kingdom Metazoa; phylum Chordata; class Actinopteri; order Acanthuriformes; family Acanthuridae; genus Acanthurus; species Acanthurus lineatus. The sequence continues at coordinate 20,943,448 of JAPZDV010000001.1, read as the reverse complement.
TGGTGGAGCCTCACACACTAATCCCTTAACATAGACCAAAGCTATGTCAGAGAGGAGAGAGAGATAGAAACTCCCCTTTCTCATTCCACATCTCTCCCTCCTCTTTCACTCACTGCTTCTTTAACCGGTGACCTACCCCTCGCTCTAAAGCCCTGGGAGGACGGAGCTCTACACACAGACCTTGTGTGGAGACAGTGACCCAAACTTGGACAGAGAATACAAGGGGGAGCATCTTGCGTTGCAGCGAGAGCAGGGGATTGGACAGGAGAGGAGGGCAAGCTAGGCCAGCTTACGTCATGGAAAGCGCGCATCTGATGTCCTATTCATCAGAGGTGAAATACCACCAGCCAAAGCAAATCATTGCGCACTTGGCTGTTTTTTGATCTGCTGCTGTTTACAACAACCAGCACATTCTGTGCCGTAGCTAACTGTTTGATCGTCTCTCCTCAGGTATGCGCTCCACATGAAAAAACATGCATTCTCCAGAGAGACAAGTGTAGCTAGTAGAGCTTGAAGCTCATAACAAAAGTGGTCTTTGGTTAGGGGGCCGGGCTGCACCTTGTAGCCACTTACCCCCTTCTTCCTGTCGATAAAGAGATGCTCAGAAGCCATAGAGGGCAGGCTGGGAGACGTCGAGCTGTGGAGATTTACACACTGCACTTTGTGTTTATGGGCCTCAGCTCTGTTTGAGTGCCTGTGAGACAGAGACGGGCACTTTCACAGCCGACATGAAATAAACTCATTACAGCCTTCGCGAGCACTGGCAACCGGCCCTGCTTAGCAGCGAAGGCACAGGGACGGCTAAAGAAGGCTGCAAGTGATCTTCACACTGCTCACCACTCAAATTTGAAGACTACCCACTACCTTGTCATTACCAGCTCCTCTTCAGATCATGCTTTACTCAGGTGTGCAAAGTATGGGCGCTGCTGAATTTGCTCCTAGCATGTTTGTATTGTAAGTTGATTCTGGCTAGGCACATGAGGTAAGCATGGAGGCAGACTGTGAGACAAAGACATCATGGGATGCCAGCAGACAGCCAAGTAGGAGTTCTTTTATAGAGAGAGTGACAGCAAGGCCGTAGGTAAATAAAATCCTGTGATTCCTCTCATCAATCTGACAGATACAGACAGGTGAGTGCACGTTTGCTCCTACATGCATTTACAGTCTGTATTGTATGAATGTATATACATAAATCCAGATATCTGGACTAAGAATGTTAGCTTTTATCTGTCAGTCTTGTTTGTGTAGATAGGTCTAATTTTTATGTGTCTATCTTCAATTAAACAAATCATAGACATCTTCGGTTTGCCATTAATCACACTTAATTCTATTTTGAACAGATTATATTAAAAGGGGCATTTTAGATTGCTATATAATATATGCTTTACAGGATTACAATGTCAATGTAAATTGAATAGTTGTGGTCATAATGTGTAGCAAGAGACTAAAGTTTAGAGTCCCTTGAACACTTTCTGGCAAACACTGTAACATATTAAACAAGAAAATCGTAACAGTGACATAAATAATGGCTGTATGCAATTAAAAATGCTTTATTATGGCACTGGTGCTGCAGCTGGGTTTACTGGAGCACTGTGACATTAATAAAACCAATCAGATTCACAAATCATCTGTGAATACTAAGAATATGTTTTATTTATAGTGAAATACTTTATTTATAAATTATGTAGAGACAAGCTCAGAAAACCAGTTAAACATGCTAATGTAGAATTTTCATACTCTATTTCATTTATGTCCGTGAACCATTTTCATAAGAAATTTAAAAGCTTTGAATTAATTATATTTTAGTGGTTGACAGACAAGATTGGGATAAAATCACTTTACTGCTCTATGGTCATTTTTTTGAGGAAATGCTTCAAAATTGCTTTCTTCAATTCAACAGGTGCAGCCTCTTCGCATGCCAAACCAGTAGGTGTCAGTATGTGTCTACTGTGCACAGAGAAGGAGAGGCAGTACCACTGAGCTAAAAGTGTTGTCCACGGAGAGGATGTATTTTACAGTTTTAGATGGAGACAACAGAAAAGCAATTTGCAGCGTTGATTCAGCAAGGATTCAGAATCAGATCTAAAATTTCTTTATCTGAAGGACAAATTTATTGAAGAAATATGAAGAACAGAAGAGCAATGCATCCCTGTTTCTTATCTTACATAAACACACTTGAATTCACACATAGATTTACGAAAAAAAAGCACATGTTGAGCTAGAATTTGACTATAGTCATAAACACAGATTGGTAGGACTATGATGGAAAATTTGCATTTAGCAGGGTTTTTGGCAAAAAAATATGGTTATTTGGAACATACTGGGGACACAGATGGACAGCAGAGAAATGGATTATGCTGCAAGACTTGTTTTGGTCATTTGTAGCATTTTTTTCCACTGTGGAAAATGGTCACAATTGAAATCTGACATGTAATGTAATTTTTTTACAGCCACGTTTTTCAAGCCCGCAAAGGGGTATGTTGGTATTTAAAATCAAACCAGTTCCTTAGTGAGAGAGAATTGTAAACTAGAAAAGTTTTGTCCCTTTTTTTAGAGACTGAGATCATTCTTTGATCATCCTCAATATATACCCATAAACACAAGCCCAGCTTGAGCCATGGCATGATTCACTGCTAGTGAGTAGTACCAAGCTGTTGATCATTGCAGTCAGTTTATCCCTTCTGGGACAAAAATACCCCACATTTCAAAAACCTCATCATGATGCAAGAAATGATCAGTTATGTATGAGTGTGAGCTGGACTTTTAAATTAAGGTTATTTTATCTCTGCTGTTGTTTATTGATGTAACAACTAGAGATTGCATTAAAACTTTCTCTGTAGAAACTGACTAGGTGAAGTGATTAGTAATAATATAAAGGTCCACATTAGTCTTCCTCTCTACTGCTGGAAAAAGAAATAGTTAAACATACTGGTTAGCATTGGTATCTGTGGTAACAGTATAAATATAATCCAAATAGTATCCAGCATAAACACACATAAACACCCTACTGCACTCAATTTCATGCAGAGACACTCATAGGCCAGAAAACGATTGATATTCCACACCTATATGACTCCTGACAGCCCCACAGCGACACACTGTCTGAGGAATTGGACACGAAACTCTACAATGGAGATGCTGTTCTGGAGCTGAGAGGTTCCCATCAGCATGACCAGCAGCAGTCACAAACACAAACACACACACATACACACAGTGCTGGTACACAGGTGCCCTGGCCTCTGATCTGTCCCTGACAAACACAAAAACACACATAAAGCTGTGTGTCCTCCACTTCACAGGACATTACATTGACCTGAAGTCCTGGAGACCTATCCTAACCTTAACTTTACCATAACCAGTAGCTATTTAACTCTACACCTAACCTCAGCTACTAGCCTAACCTTTCCACTAAAAAAATATATGTTTTATATTGTGGGGACTTAGGTTTTAGACAGGTGAGCCCCCTCTAATGTGACTGTGTTTGCAGATTTATGTCCACATGGCAATAATTCCAAACAGAATAGAAAAGCATATCTTCATTATTCAAGATAAGTAATTTTTGCAGCTATCTGCAATATGAATATTTTCACAGTTCACTGACTTTAGCTGTGGTTTATATGTGGATCTCCAGCACACACACACACACACACATGCACACACACAAATTCAAACATGCAATTTGATACCAAACCAGGGTCTTTCAGCTCAATAGGCAATACAGCTTCAATCCAACTGGACTCAGTTCAATACCAAACCACACAAAGATTATCACTTTGCAATCTCTCTTTATAAAAGGTGACAGTTCAATATCAGACAGTGAGCAGAGCTATTTGCACAATCAGTGGAGCCATTTGTTAAACACAGAGAGTACTCATGTTTAAAGGGTACGTCTGAAACCTTGCTGAAACACAAAACATGGGAGGAAATATTCATAGGAATTCACAAATAAGGCACCTGCTCTGAAGGGGGCAATATTGACACAGCAAAGTAAACAGGCGCAAAACTAACAGACTGCAATGACAGTAGAGTTTAGTCAGGCAAGAAGACAAACAGAAGAAAAATATGCTTTTACAACACTGCCACCCTCTGGTGAAAAGCATAACTGCAGCGCATTTTCATTCTGGGCATTTTGCACCACCTGAACATCAAAGAGTTTCACTCAAAGGATCTGTGAGCCCTTTCATACCGATTATTCTTATGATATAACCAATCCCTGTAAAAGTCTGAGGGGAAAGCTAGCTTTTGATTTCATGCTGTCAGGAGCAGATGTGGGTGTCCATTCAAAAAAAAAATATAGCATCTGGAAAACATTATTGGAGAGATGTGAGTATGTGCATAGTTAGCATGATTTGATTTGAAATTAGCTATCTGAAAAAAATGGGCCTGTGTCTTGAGCAGCACTTTTTCAAATGGCCCCTCGGTGAAAGAGCCACAGTATGGATGAGATTAAGTGAGACTTAAAGCTGTCTGCGGTGTAAAAGGGTCACTTTCAACATTAAGCTCTAAGTATAATCTCTTCCTTTCCCATTTTTGCTCCAGGAACTCATCATGGAGTGTGAGTGCCCTCACTCAGGGAGAGATACAGGTGATGGCAGATAGGGGAGACAAGGACTCTGACTTGCTTATTTTCAGCAATGTCATAAATCAAGATGAGAGTCACCATTGTGCCATTTTCTCTTTTTTTTTGCTCTCCTTCTTGCTCCCTATCTCTGCTCCTGCCGTCTTGCTTCCTTCATAGATGTATGCCATCTCATATCCCGTCAATAACCTGTTAATGGGCTCCGGCAGTTAGATAACTGTGCCGGCTGAAGAACAGCGGGCAGATAAGGGCAAGCTTCTGGCTTACAAGCCTGAGAGACTGAGAGCTTTTGATGAGCAGGAGGCTGGGGATGGAAAAGGTAGGAGGGGGAGGCGGGGGCTGCTTGGTGCTGAAGCACCCCAAGGCAGCAGCAGGGTCATTGGATCAGATCTGACTTGAATTCATATCATTTCTAATAATGTCAGGCTACAGTGAGGTTTAAATACAGTATGTCCGTCATTACAAAGGAGCCAGGAAGAGCTGATGCAAAAGACAAGGGAGGGTTTTTCAGATGATCCCTCCGATCAGGCAGGTGTTTTACATCTGCTCTCTTATGTTTTTTTTTGTGTGTTTTCACAGGTTCATATCATTTGCTGATTCATTGTTTCATGCACCAGGAGTAATGTGGGGTTAAGCAAGGGTCAGTTTGTCGCCAGCTGTGTGTTGTCACAATGGAAGAGCCTGACATCACCACAGCCGCCGCTTCACCAATGCAGCACCCTGGGGGGGCGGTGTCTCCCTGTGTCAGCTGCTGGGATGCTTCCTCAGCAAAGTCAGTGGCTGTGATGCTTTCGGAGCACAGATCAGCATCCGTTCAACCCATTCATCATAGCCCACTAGGCGCACAGCAGACCCACATATGGCTCCGGGCCCCTCACCCTCTAGAACTGCAATCTCGGCATATTAACCGTATCAATTTTTTAATGACCCCACAAGGCAGCATTTTTAAGACTTGTTGAAATAATCATGAGGTGCTTGTTGGGTAATGCACTCTGTTTCAATGAGCGCACTGTGAGAAAAGAAGAGCTGGGAAACGGTGAGACAGAGACAAGCCAACAGAGACGGGTCATTATGTATGCATTGCGACGAAACCAATCTTTGTAGAGCCTGTCCTCGATTGTTTTTAAAAGGATACTTCACTGGACGCAATCAAATTAGCAAGAACATCACTGATATGGGGTAATAACCCTAAATTGAATTTCTGCACAGGCTAAAGTGTCCCCTCTCTGCAGAATCAATTGCTGTGAAGAGAAAAGGAGGACAGGAAGAGGGCATTCATAGTTAGCAGACCTTTAAAAAGTACACCAGAGATGCAGGCGTGAGCAGGCTATTTTCACGCTCCGGAGCCCTGCCATAATGTGTGCCTGCCGACTACAATGATAGATGCAATCTATCCAATTATGCTAATTAATTTGGATTACCTTACAGTTCCCATCACTGAAGTAAAATCCGGTCAGCTTTCCATTTTTGCATTTGCATGAATACAATTGTCTTTCATTGTTTGGGTGCTAAGAGGTGCACGCGGAGAGATCTGGCAGCCTGGTGGCTGTGCTAACTGAACAGAGTATGACAACAACAAGCAATTAGCTAGACAGCCTCCTGTTAGCTCTGCCACTGGCTGACACTGCTGTGTGCTGTGCTGGAGTGAGCCAAGGATGTTACTGTACTTAGCTAGTTGTGCTGGCTCAGTCATTACTGTACATACGCACTGACATTACATACATTTTGCTAAAATTTATAACCACTAATGGTTAGGTCAAAGGTTGAAGCCGCATGGTGGTAAGTGTAGAAAAATTTCCCTCATTTCTGCTTCCTCAATGGTGCATTTAAGCAAAAATCAACAACTCCTCGCAGACAAGCCTTTTCACAGCTGCAGTGACACAACAGCTGTGCAGTGCTGTATGAGGAAGATCAGGGAGAGGTTTTTACAGAGAATGATCCATCATCTGACTACTGAGTCAGGATACAGCTGGGAGCTACAGAGACAATGTTACTGCGTCGGGATGACAGCACTGTCATGGGCTGTCCTTGTGTTTTTTCTTTTTTCTTCCTCCAAAACTGTTCTCATGATAGGAAGTGTGTTGGCAAGGACCACAAAGTGCAATCGTGTCTGCTGATATGGGCACTTGCTGAAGTTATCAAGCAAAGACACAGCTGAATACAAGGAGGATTACAGCCAGTGATCCCTGCACAGGACCTGGGGGCCTACTGCAGGGAACTCTGAATCATCAGAGCAGATATGCACACAAACACACAAACACACACATGCATAAAGCTGTAAGGTTTCTGTTTGTGTGGCCAATACAAGCAAAAAACATGGCTGTTTATAAATCAAAGGCAACCAAGCTGACCTTTAATTAGTTACTCAGATAATAATTACTGTTGTCTCACTCTGGTATAAATGGAAACACTGCATTGATTTGTCAGCTCCCATTGTTATCAAGTATATGCCACTCTACTCAATATCTTAATTAACACAGAATTAAAAACAAAGTAGATTGAATTTATCCGTGTTGTTCTGAAATGCATCTTAAACTCTCTTTGAAGCTGGTGGCACAGTCGAAGTTATAACATCACACTAAATCAAATAAGCTCCACAAGGCAGGTAATGTTTTTGTATCATTATGCAGTGTTGCATGTGCACACGGTGGCATCAAACTAGACTCTAATCACTTAGAGCTCCAGTTAGCAGGGAGAAACAGAATCACCGTGTGTGCTACAATAGCCCATTACCCATGAGTTAAAGAGCCCCATCAGTCCCCGACACCTCCTCCTCTCCCCTTTTCGGTGAGGGGAGCAAGTTAAGCAGTGGATGCCACACAGCCAGTAATGAGCAAGCCGCAGGCCCATTTGTGCTGGGAGAGAATAGGTCCCTAATGAACCACTGAAGATACTTAGGTCCACTGAGTCAAGATTGAAATGTGCCACTGATGGCCGATAGGCGGTTATGTCAGCTCAACCAGAGAGCAGAAAAGGCAAAAAATAGCTCATTTTAAATGATGGCAATTTGGACAATAAAAGTTCTTTCTGTGAACTTTGCGGGTTCGCCAAAGTACACTGAACCCCGTTTTTGGCAATGCACAAGGACCCTTTCAGAGCTGTCTTCCTTCATCTTTTTCTTCGTGCTATACATTAATATAAAGGCAAATCATCCACTATAAGATTTAATTTACATCATGTGTCAGCCACCCACCAAATGAGGAAAGGGTGGCGTTCAAATATATGCACTGTCAACCCCTCTTCTGACAAGCTCAATTCTCTGCTTTTATTTACCGTGTCGTGAGACATTATCGGGCCAGCACAGGCTATTTGTCTCTTTTTTATGATGACACGAGTTTTTCTTGGAGTGCCGTTTCTACTGAAGTAAAACTTTTGAGTATGTGAGTTATGAATCCTCACTTGCAACATCAACCACAACCCCTGCTTCCCCCTGTTATAAATACAAGAGGATGACTTCCACACACACCACACACTCCCTGAGTCACAGCAGACAAACTGCACTTTAAGCACTTTTCATCGAGGGCCTCACCCTAAGCCACAAGCGCTACTCCTTACCTGTCTGAAAAAGGTCAAAGCTATTCAGTTTTACAAGCTGAATAATAAGAGAAAAGATAAAAAACACACTCCCATATCACAGAGCTGTAACCCTGTAAAAACTCAACTTAAAGGAATTATTGTGAAAAATGTCTTTTTAATCCATGAGGCAGGACGACTGCATAAATAGGAATATGTTCTGTGTCAACTCATCTGAATGGATGAGAGTTTAAACAGGGAGGGTTTATAACTTCCCAGCTTTTGGCACATTACTTTTTAGGGAGTAGCCTTATTTGAACTGTTGTTTTGCTCAGTGAAGTCTTTGGAGGGGGAAGACTAACAGGCCCTGCAGGGTGTATTGTTTAACAAAAAGTGGCATTTCCCATTGTGGTGAGTTGGAACTAATGGTAGGGCACAGGCAGGGGCGACACCCACCCATAGCTTGGACGGCTAGCATTGCGGGCAGCAGGAGGGACAGCATGGTCTTCAAGGGTGGATTCACACTGCAGGTCAGCTTCTTCAGACGCAGCACTGCAAGGGGAAAAAAAAAAGAGAAGACGTCTGAGGGGGAGGGAGATTGTTAACACACGGAACAAAATCATGAGGACAGAAGAGTGATTAAGAAATGACAGAAACAGAGAGAGGCATTTCTATGTCTGCTTTAACTCACTCCGTTTCTTATAAGGGTGGAGTCTGAGACATATTTCAGGAAGTAGAGGCTATTTGAGAGTCTGGAATTATTTTTGTGACTTCCAAACTTATCTGAAAGTGCGTTTGAAGGTGACATTACCAGTCTCTTCTCTGGCCTGCTCAAGGCTTTTCTCCTTTAGAGGGAGTAGAGCTGTTATGACAAATGGGGACTTCCAAAATTGGCAGGAAACAGCCAAGTCATTCTCTTTGCTTTTCAAAGGGAAAGCACCTCTTTAAGAACGAGCAGAAACAGACAAAACTATCTCCTCCCTGTTTACTTCCACTCCATGCATGAAATATTCATAAGATATAAATCTCAGAGACATTGGAAGAGGTAACCATTTGCATCTGTTTGTTTGTAGAAAAAAAGCACTGTACTTGTATTTGTATTAAGAAAAAAACTGGAGGTACTCAATTTGTCACTGATATAAACTCATTGTTCCACACCTCCTATACCACCTCTTATAAATAACGGGGCAAAACTACAATACAACATTTTTATCATAATAGCATTATACCAGTTTTACAGTGTCCATGCTTGTTCGTGTCTTCTGGGACAGATACAAAGCTGTTAAAATAGTACATAGTAATTTATTTTTATGGATATAAAATTCTAGATTTTATTGCATATGGTGCATAGGTGTATAAACAGAATCACTGTGAGCATCTCTGCAGATTACAAAAAGTAAAAGAAAGGATAAAAAGAAGAAGAGAAGAGGGAGGAGTTTTCTGCTGTAAAACAAAAATACTCGCAGCATTCTGAAAACTAAGCTAATGTGGTATTTCTACTTAATGAAAGAGAAGTAACTCCACTGAAAAACACATGTAGAAAGATCTGACAGTGAGTTAAGTCACTGCATATCCTCTAAGAATTTCAACAATATGTTAGAATGGGCTGTATTGTGTTACTGTTTATGACTGACACCATTTTGAAGCATCATTATTTTCCCAAGCAGTTCTAAATTATACAGTTTTTGTTCTGTATGCTGTTACAGTGAGAAGGCTTCAGTTAGGAGCAACAATCCACTCACAGCCATAAATAACTTGGCTTCCTATCAAAAACTCCTTTACATCATTTTTTAGCATGTATGGAAAAGGACACATGGCCTTACTTCCTTTCTTCTTCTCACACTCACTTCCTTTTGGTGAATTATTCACATCCTTCTGCCTTTTGTAATCCAGATTCCTTTTTTTCCATGAATAAATACAAAGAAGGAAAGTGTCTGGGACCTGAGAGAACTATATTAGTTGATAAATGCTCCTTTTCAGAATTGGATATTTCAGCATCTTTCAGATTATTCCGATTGCTGAAGTTTTTTTTGTTTGAAGAAAGGGCCAGATTAGATGTGTGGGGGGTGTTTTGCTGTCTTTTTCGTTCATATTCTATGCATTACTGCTCATAGTGGCAAATGACTACTAAGGTCAATGGGAAAGAAAAGTAAGGTTGATCAAAAAACAGGATTGTCATCATAAATGCACACAGCACATGAAAAAAAAAGCATGTAACACACCATCATACTGTTGGTAAGAGAGTCTGTTGTCTGTCTCATAAGCCAGAAATGTGGTTACTCATTAAGGAGTTTTTGATTTCATGTTTTGTGAGTCATCCACACACTTCAGCAGCTCTCTTTTAACCACGGCTACAAAAACCTTGTATATAAAACCCACTCATGTGTTCAGCTGTTCTCTGTCAAAACAAATGTTAAGAACACTTGAAAAGTTTTATTTTTACAGTTAAAACAGAGTCAAGAACAGTCTTCCTTCTCTTTAGTTTCTTTAGGGTGTATTACCACCAACATTTTCTTCTGAGTGTAGCTGAATGAGTCATGGCACGTCAGGTTAATCACTAATTTGGCAGCAGAATGTTCCATTCTCCCCCATTTAAGGTAAGTTATCACACAGTACATCAAAGAGAGACAAAAAATCCATACAGGAATATACTGTATTACTTTCTTTTGCGAAATATTATCGATATTCTCACGCCACATATCATTATTTTTATTAAATTTTGCAGACCCTTTAAATGAATTCCCTGCCAGTTTGACTTCATAGAGTCACTACTTTATGACAGTTCCTCATTTTTTTAGTGTTCTGGCAGCTCAGCCTTCTGATAGTTTATGGCTTTTTTACATTGGGATGATGGTACAAAGCTAAGAATGATGTTTTTGAAGACACTGTTTCAATTTATTGGTCAAATTCTCTGAAAAAGACACCACAATGCAGCCAAAAGTAAAAAAAAAAAAACAGCTTTTTATCTTTTCATGGATATTTTTCCTCTTCAGCAGGTAATTTTCCTGCAATGTATTGAGATTCACGAAATATCCGTATCGTGATATCATTGTTATTGTGCTATTATCCTGGTTTACTTCATGATTCCCACCTCTATAATAGATATGATGTCACCTTTAAGTTTATTTCTGTTTTTGTTGTTAGATTTAGCATTTATGGCCACATGTTGAAAGTGTTAAATATAGTTGTCTGCCAGAGAAAAACAGAAAATACTAATAATAATCCTAATGATACTGGCAAAAACTAGTTAAAATTAGCCTCTGAGCTTTGACAACAGACAGGCTCTGTTTTCTACATCTAACTTTTTTTCTGATTTATCTGCCTTTACTACGGTTTTTTAAAGAAGTGCCTCTAATTTTATCTACTTTTTCCACTATCCATGGGTGGTGTGGAGTTACTCAGCATTTACAGTAACTCCTGTGGGCACTTCACAACCTTTGATGAGCAGCTCTGAACATCAAGGTGTGGCTTCATGCTGTAATGTCCCACCAATCAACATAAGTGAAACCTTATGTTCCAGTGGCCCGATCTCTCCACAAATCTGCAGTTACAAAGTCAGTGACCTTTTTTTTTTTTTTTTTTTTTTTTAAAATATTTTTGAAAAAATTAAAAAAATAAT
>JAPZDV010000001.1:20864173-20923184 GCA_029814665.1 Acanthurus lineatus | reverse complement strand
AGATCTGAAACAGAATAAAACTGCAAGTCTGCATGTTTATTGAGTTTTTCCAATGAAGTTTCAAATGTTTGTTGTCATATTTTATGATACCATCATCCCATAAAACCCCCAAAAGGCGAATTTTCACCTCACTTTATTTGCAAGTTTTTGGTCATTTGGGGATTAAAGTGAAGATAAATCCTCTTTTTAAACTGAGGCGTTGCTTCATCACTGCAGATGTATGCATTTATCCTTTGTTTTTCTCTTCTGTGCCTCTGTCTTTGATTCAGGCGGACCCCTCCAGTAGTGTAGCCCCAATGCCAGCAGGGACCCCAGTTAGTAATGATCTCTTCAGTCAGGCTCTACAGCAAGCTCTGCAAGCCTCCAACATGTCTGCTCTGCAGGTGAGGCATTAAACTCACAGAATAAATCCCACATATTCAATTCAAAGGGGGAAACACACTTTGATGTCTAAAACAATATTGAAATGGTGACTGTTTATCCCCACAGGTTTGTGTTTGTGCAGTATCAGTGTGAGGTATACACTACAGCACTGCACTGCACAATGTAAAGTTGTTTATGCAGAGCTATAACGAGGCAGGAGTGAAAATGATGAAGATGAAGACACTGGTGAATCTGGTTGGTCTTTTGTGAAGAGACTTATTCAGTGCATGTGTTTTTGTTTGGCCAGGGCCGCTGGCAGTCCCAGATGCAGCAGCTCAGGGACATGGGGATCCAGGATGAGGAGCTGATGCTGAGGGCGCTGCAGGCCACAGATGGTGACATCCAGGCCGCCCTGGAGCTCATATTTGCTGGAGGCCCAGGACTCTGAGCCCAGACCTGACTGACAAAGGCTTTTTACAGAGGAGAAAGCAGGAAAAAGCTCGTCTTGCTTCTGCCTAGAAGTAATAAATATTGGCTTTTCACAGTCAGTCTGGGGACTTTTCTTACCTATCATCCATTTGCATCCAGTGCTGTTTTAATTGAGTTAGTTTTTCTTATGGATTTGACTAGGTTTAACTTTTAAATAAATGTAATCATGCCTATCTCATTAGCTCTAGAGCTTATGTTCCTGTTATTTAATAGGTGGTATTAACTGCAAACATACTGCATTGATGTAGAGTGAATCCTCTATTGAATTCTGTTGAAATACTGGTTTACAATTACAGTATGAGTGACCCTGAGCCCACTGACATTTAATTTTCCTTGATTATTTCTTGTAAGCCATATAAGCATAAGTAATGATATGAGTTGCAGATAACCAGTCATTAACTGTCTCTCTTCACTGATATTGATAAAATAGCTGATAAGAGGTTCAGTTATAACCTGCTGTAGTCCATGCACACCTAAGAAAGGGTCATATGTACTGAACGGAAATTGAGCATTTAATGATGCATTTAATGTTCAGAGTCTTCATATGTTTGTTTTTTCTGTCTAAGTACATTTAAAACTTCACAAACATTATTTGGCTTTTAGAGATAATTTAGCCAGAGAATTTTTTTTTTAACAGAATGAAATTAAACTTAATGCCTAAATATAATCTGTGAAATCAGACTTGTTAATGCATTAAATAGTCAGTACAAAAAAAAAGCTTTTCTTAAACTTCTTATTATGCAAATTAAAGCACAAAGACAAAAGACATGTAATCTACTAATGGAAAAGGGTCTACGGACTTAAGTACTGGAATTCAGCAGAGCAGTTTAGTTTGTTATTATTAATTCTATTTATCAGCTGTCATTCTATTGTCAGAATAAAACATAATATTCTTATTTTCCCATTATTTGCCAATAATTTTTGGGCAATGATAATTACCATGCACCCCTCTTAAAAAACATGCCATATTTAAATTGTGATGAGCCTATGTAATTCACACATTTGTACACTAGATGGCAATGCAGTAGTTTATTTCCATCTTGGTATTGACTGATTGTCACCCTCACAGACAAACTGCTTCTTACAAGCTCTTTCCTTTCTTTAATATGAAATCATGTTGTTGATCTGCCTCCTATTTCAAAGGAGACAATGTGCTTCGACAGTCAGTAACATAAAAATGGCTCACAGAGAAAAAGTGATGGCTTTATCTGAGACGTCGTTGTGCTTGTTAGAGCATTGTTGCCATTAGCTGAGCGCCCCCACCTCACCGCCCCCCAGCCTTATTACAGGGGGCTACATTTGCTTTGTCTCGTTGTCTCCCATCAGGGTATTTTAGGGGAGGACATATTGCGTGCCCCCCCACGCCCCCCCTCAGCTACCTACCGTTCTCCATCTACAGTAATTGCCCTGCTTAGTTTTATTACTGCATCTGTGAATGTGACAGCTCAATCAGCGGATTGCCCTTTCATGAGCACAGCACCCAAACAGCGCTTTGTGTCCGTCTGTCCCCATTACCATTTTATATGCAGGCACACCTGCGGGCAATTTCCACCTCCAACTGCCTCCAAGGGTATTTTAAAAATAAAACATTTCTACTGTGCTGAAGGAAACAGCGTTTTGGCTTATAGGAAACAATAGTGAATAAAACTGTCATTTGACTTTTTCAGAATTTAAAAAAAAAAGGGAGACGCTTGTTCTTTTCCAGAAAAAATAATTTTTAATCCAAGCAGGAGTAATATTGAATAAAAAGATTTCCATTTGGACTTATTTTTATGTACTTTTGTAAGCTATAAAGTCAGATGTGGAATGTGTTGCAGCATAAAAACATAGTGTACTGTGTCTGTTTTTTTGTTTTTATGCAGAGACCACAAGCCTGATTACTGCGGCTTTCCTGATATTTTCAACAATTTACTGTGAGAAATCATGTGAAGTTGTCATGGAGACGCTCAATGTTGTGTGAAATACCAACACCCATATGGTATAGAAAAGCTGTTATTACACGCCATATTCAGGTCCCCGTTGCCATCAACTGTCAACTGAGCTGTATTGACTAAATGTAATCTCTAAGGACCCTGCCTCAAATTGGACCCTCTATTGAAGCTGATTTCAAAAGAGGGCTGAAATTATGATGCACTCTATGAACTGATTGTTTGCACCTGTCGACTTTTTGGCCACCTCTGCACGCGTGTAACACCAGCTTATTTTTCTAGCAGCATCTAAAGAGAGAGAAAGAGGATTTCTTCAGGGGGCTGTGTTGTGCTGGTACTCCAACACAAGTGAAGATCTTTGAAGATCTCAGGGGAAGCAGAAATGATGGAAAAAAAAGCTTTTATTTCTCTCTCCGTCTATACTGCCACTTTATTCAATATAGTCACTGTTCATTGGGGGTCTACATCACACTCAGACCCATGGTCAAAGAAGTTTTGAGTGAAGTTGCATTATTCTTCCTAAGTTTGTTAGACTTTCTCTCTGTATTCTTTTAATTTTCAGCTGTGACCAAAAATGAAAGTGGTGAATTCATATCTGTGGAAAAAAACTCTTCTGAGCAGGAACAGGAAATGGCTTCAAAAGTTGAAAAGATGCCTCCATAATGAAATCTAGCGTGCAGCTTTGAAGCTGGCACAAATCCACCCAATTACTCCCACTGTGACCTGGGATTCAGGTAATGAGCGAGGTTTTGCACCATGTCATTATGGGCAATATGTTAAGCCAATGGAAATCATCAATGGCAGACCTTTTGAAAAGGTGTAAAAGCCCCTCTAATCAAGCCTTCACAGACAAGAAGAACAATACCAACACTATTCTCTCCAGATGAAAACCTCTGACGTGCCAGAGGAAGAGGAAAGGATTGGGTTGGTATTATGCCCTCCATCTGCTTTTGTCTTTCTGAAAGGAGGCAACCTACGTGTTATTAACATAAGGTCTGTTACCTGAGATTGCTTTCTGCCTGCCGTGACTGAGCGGAATATGAAATGAGGTTCTGATGGACATGAGGCCATTTTATCCCCTTGTGGCCCATTCATTGCTTTCAAGCCATGCTTTTATTCATCCCCTCTTCTTTTTCCAGCACTCTTTTTGCCCACAAAAGCGTCTTTGATGCATTTCATCCCAGGTGCTTTAACCCTTGATGGAGCTTCCCTGGAGGAGAACAGAGCTGCAGCAAAGGGAAAGGCAAAGATTGTGCACAAACCCACTGGAAGGAAGCTTAAAATAGCAATTTCAGTTCTTGTTGTGTCTGAAGTTGCAGATTTTTTTTAAGTAGGGTGAGATTAAAAAAAAAAAAAACTTCTGAATTGAAAATGATATTTGAAATTTTCAAAAGAACTTCAGTGTGTAAAAATGTTTGTAGTCAGTGCTGGTGTTGAGCAATTTTGTAATCATCTTTTATGTTTTTGTTTTTGTACATTTAATTGAACATGGTCACTTCCAGACATGTGTCCAAAAACAACATGGTCATATCATAAAAATGTTCACAATCCCACACAAAGGAAATGAGACTGCAAACAGTTTCACTGTCAGAACCACATAGATCAAGTCTTCATCATCCGGCGGTCGGTAAGCCAGACTGAGGTTGTGTGCATTTCAGATTCTGCCTGCTGACAAACAACTCAAGAGGCTGTTAATTTTCATAGCTCCCTTTCATTAACCCCCTGCCTGTGCCCTTCCTGAATGCTGGCCAGATGTTTAGTGGACAGAATGTGCTGTGTTAAAAAACAATGCTAATGTTCGGAGAGAGGTTTAATCGTAAGGGATTGGGGATTTCAACAGTGCTGACCGCACTTTCATTTACATGCAGCAGTAACACCACAGGGGGTGTGACAGCCTGGAAGCATCACAGCGACGTGTCTCGCTGAAATGTATTTACAATCACTGAAAAGATAGCTTCAGTGTCTGAACAAGTGCCCAGAAACAAATTTATACTGTACATAGCACTAAAAAAAAAATCCAACACCAACAAAATATCAAGTTGATTTTCTGACTAGATATTTTGTTGGCAGTGTGGAAAAGCATCTATAGAACACAGATTAGCAGATATTATCTCTATGACACTATTGTTCACCACTGATTGTAAAGAAAATAGAGACAGTTCAGTTAGGTTCCTTCCAGTATATGAACTCAGAATAACTGCTATCATTACCTAGAAAAGCATCCTTCAGTGGCCAGCGTTCCTTTCAGCATGCACAAATCTGACTTTTGTCTATAAATCAAGCAGACAAATACAACAAATATGACTAAATAAGTTTAAATAGTATTAAGTTAGTTTAGTAAAGGGTCTTGCTGAGAAACTTAGAAAAGTAGCAGTTGATTTTTTAAGAATAACACCCTGTTGTATGGCTCTGAAAAATAATTTCCTCTTCATTTTCTGTGTCTTTGTGGCTAAAAACTGTCCTCTAAATATTTTACTTGCAGCAAAGACTTTTTTTTTTTCAGATGCTCAGAATCATATATGATTTACTCTTCATTAAATTTACAGTCTGGATAAATATATCTGACATGCGTTATATATTGCTTTAAAACTTCTTTATCAAAAAAGGCCAAAAGTGGGATTACTGGATTACCAGAAGCTTATTGTAGAGAAAACAGACTAGCGAGCTTCAGACAGAAGCACATGAAGCAAACGCTGCTGTGATGAACGACGGAGGGGGGAAAAAAATATTGAAGGACTGTGCAACAAAGTGGATCAATAGAGGACAACAAGTGCTGGAGTTCTGGCTTGATAATAGCTGCAGCATTCTGTCCTTGACTCAAACAATTGTCGCTCTTCACTATTTATTGAAGGGCTTCACCATGGTAACCGGCGATAGTGGAGAAACAGGAAGGAGCTTTTCTCCGGCTAAATAATTACATGTTTGCTTTATTATATTATGGTGGTGTGTCTGTATATAACAACAGGAAAAAATGTATTGAAATATCATAGAAATATTACATCACACATTTGCTCATAAACCCAATTTTATTAATTTTGAACCTTGATGCCTCTATGTCCCCATACAATACATTCAGTATATACATTTGGCCATGAGGGACTGTACAGAGATATGTTATAGTAGTGCATACATACGTGGCACAAAAATGTACACGAAAGAAACTCATACATGCCACTTTACCACAGTAAAGTGATACACAAAGATACACACAGGGCAAGTCGATGGCTGATGGTTGGTTACAACACACACACACACACTCACACACTTATTCATACATGCACAGTTATGTGTACTGTCTCTCACACACATATTTTAAGACACTTCTGAGGGAGGAGAAGGGCTCTTTCAGGTTCTCATAGAAACATACGAATGTGGAGAATGTGTCTGCTGATTGCAGCAAATCCCTCACCCTGCCAGAACACCCTCCCCTCTGTCTCCCCCTTATTTCCCATTTTCCCTTTCTCCAGAGCTAAGGCCTCCCTCTAGGCAGCGTGACCGCCTCACACAGGCTCTTTCCTGTAGTAAAGTAATACTCATCAGCAGCAGTAACTAAATAAAAGAGCCTCCACTGTCAACATTTGATCTCCTTAACAGGGAACATTCGGAACAGAAAGGATACATCGTGCACTCTGTATATTTTTTTCTTTTGCATTTCTTCTTAGAATATTCTCTCTCAAGGAAACACATAGGTCCACTTTGACAACATGCTGTTCCTTAATAAAGCTGAAGAGGTTGCCTTATCACATCGTCACAGGCACCCTTGAATGACACTTTTTCTCTTGATGAAAGCAACTTCTGTCAGCTCACTTACTGCACCAACAAAATAAACATCTGTACATATACATCCCACTTTCTGCAAACCACTGGTTTTTACTCATCAGGTCATTATGCTGATTACATCTCTCTCTGGTGGACATTTTGTATGAAAGCCTATTTTCACCAACGTGTTGAAAAAAAATGTGTAAGTCATTAAAACACAACTTTCTACAAATAATGACTTGGTAGCTCAAAATAACGAATGAGAGTTACAAAAAAAAAAAAAAAAAATTTTACAAAATAATAACTTGTCTTGAAATGATTTTTTTATGTCAAAATAAGTGATCATTATCTCTAAATGAGAAACTTGGAGATAGTTTAGGGTCTTAAAGTGAAGACTTAATTTCTCTAAATATTCATTGTGTTTTAAATATTGGCATGGACAAAAATAACTCCCATATTGTGATAAAATCAAAATATTGAAAATGTTTCTAAGTTTGAGTTATTAAGTTAATATTTTATGAAAGATTCCAATTATTCTACGAAAATTATAATTTTAAGATAATAACTCATCATTATGATATATTAGGTCTACAAAATGAAAGAAAAATTCCATTTTAAGATATTAAGTAATTATTTGAAAAAAAAAAGTGTTTCGATAAGGTCTCATTATTCTGCAATATAAACTTTTATTATGAGATACTAAGTAAATATTTTAGGAGAGTTTCTCATTAAAATGACTTGCACAAGCTTTCTGTTGTCACACAGGTGAAAATAATCTTCCATAAATTTGTACCATCACATTTGTCATAAACATTTGGTGGAGGCACACGTTAACTTCCTCTTCAAAGACTGCAATTCATAGTTGCATAGCACACAGCGGAGATCAAGTCCAAGCCAAAATGTATTTGACTTTATAATAAGTGGTCATGCTTGCTCAAGTCATGTTCTAATTCCTAATGTCAGTCAATTTCATCTTGGACCAAAGCCCCTTAAAATATCCATTTTTACTTGGGTTTCCTCATTATACCACAGAATTGTGCATTTCACAAGAGTGACAAAGTTTCCTCTTAGGAGGCAGTTTGATCATACAAGCATTAAGCATTCTAATTAGTGCCACTTCATGGTCTGGATACTGTAGGCAAATCAGCTTCTGTTGGCTCTAACTGGTCAGCAATATTTTACGTCGGCTGTGGGCTAAAATACTTTAGGTTTTGTTACAATGAACTGTGGTAAGATGAGTGAATACAAGAAGAAATGAAGATTACTTAGTAACAGGGCTAAGTTCTAGGTTCTTGAGATCAGGGGAGAAAAGGCGCTGACAACCAAAGAGGTTCAAGCAAAGGCTGTCACCAGTTTGTACCAGCTAATTTAAAAAACAAAAAACAAAAAACAAAAAACTTAACAAAATTACACTCAAACTCAGAAAGTCTGTGCACACCGCCTCATACTGTACACATGAATGTGCTGGACACATGCGTACTCACTCACATTCATACACGTATGCACATTTGGTAGCAAAGGACAGATGACGGACAGATTTGAATGCAAGATGGAAGCATGACAGGTTGAAGGTAGGTGTTTTTATCGAGTTCAAGCAGGCTGTGCCGTGATTGGTCCGCGGCGGACTGGAATAAGCGATCTCGTCTCTTACACGAGGCTTGACAATCCCGCTGGTCAGGAGAAGCTGTGACTCATGTCCCAGAGTGAGGCCGCCAAGGCAAACGTGCATTTAGCAGAACTTAGACAACAACAAAAAAAAAAAAAGGCAAAGCACCACAGTAAAAGAGGCTGGAGTATTTCCAAAAAACACAATCACATCGGCACAGAACTATGAGGGCGAGAGGGGCCGACGGGCCATCACAAAGGAGTAACACATCAGTAATAATTACCCCAGAATAAATTACAGTCACAGAACAATCGTTAAAAGCTGAATTTGAAATCAGCTGATCTAGCAGACTGATTTGACCCATGCATTATAAGGCATTAACAAAACATTTGTTACTGACATCACACAGTATCGTATTAGTGACTATACATACAATTACTGATTTGGAAAATCTGCCTGTTTCCATAAAATAAATCTTGGATTAACTGTATTCAAAAACATATTCCTCAAGCCGATGACGCAATTTTAAGGGAATTGGGAATGTCGAAGGGAGGGCAGATCGATGTCTGCAATCCCATTGTACCTATTGATCGGCAGATGGGCGAATGAAATTGATTTTCTGAGGTAGACAATGCAGGCATATTTCATTCTCCCGATGCAAAGCCATTCTTAGCAGGGGCACCTGGGCTAATTTGGTCCATTTGGACAGGCTCTGGTCTCCAGCCTCAGCCAATTGTACTGTGTCAGATGGGTTGACCCATCCATCATGCTCTCCTGCCTGTCTCACCACTATGGTACTTACACTGTCATTGGTGTGATACAGCCACTCAGTGATAGATAGCAGACAGCATGCACTATGACAAGATAGAGAGATCAGTCTGCACTGTGCACAGGCCTGTTATTTCCACGCAGCTGGGGACACACTATTCAAACAAGGCCAGTTTATTCAATATCCTGGCCGCTGCATCGGGCCCATGTGGACAATATCCCTCAACATGCCTCATAAATGTCGCTTCCCTTATGCGGCTCTTACAATCTTGTAGTCCCCTCACAAACAGTTAGAGTTTCAACAGAGCCTAACCAAATGAGCAATGAGCACTTGTTCATACACAATTTTCATGATGTGAACTCCTTGGGAAAAAGGTACAACATTTTATGAGAAAAGACACATCCCAGCATCAAATGTGACAATGATGTACCTTTCTTTTTCTTTGACTGATAAGTGCTAAGGGAAGTCAGCTCAAGAATCAATGAAATGATGTTCATCAGATAGTCTGCTATGTAATGAAGTGGTTGTATGTCATAAATAAAATAAAATAAAATAAAATAATAAAGACTTCTGCAACAATGAGTCTGTATGTATTAGATAGTATGCAGTAGGCCTTAAAAACAGGTCTGGAATCTGTCAGCCAGTGAGGTGAGTCAGGATCAGCAGTTTTGGGGATGCCACTGTTCGTCTTCCCATGAGCCTACTGGGTTCTGTCCCGGGGGACAGGAAGTGTGTGACCCCGGAGTGGCCCAGTGAGTACTGCATGGGCAAACACCTGCAGGTAACCCAGAGCACTATAGTGTCCTGATGGCTACAGGGTAAAGCAGGGACATGTGCTCAGCACCCTTGATGGGCAGCTTGCGACTGGAGTAGAAATGGATGATCTCAGGCACGCTGTCGAAAGGGCAGCTGTTCTGTCCCAGGATGTACTTGTTCTCCTTTGTCCGTGACAACTTCATGTGCATGAAGCCCTGGCTGCTCCTGGGAACAGAAGAGCACAAAGGACAGGGTGTAAAAAAACACTGTTGGTTCCATCAAAACAAGGTCAAGATCCTGCAATTAAAATATTATTTTCTGAGGGAATGATTTTCAGCTTTAATAAAATCTTCTAAATGTAAAGGTCAAAAAAAGGATTAAGAGGTTACATCTTCACTGACAGCTCAGAGCTTAATGCTAATGTCAGCATCATGAAAGTATTAAGAGAGCTGGACATGATGTTGCCACTTAGTGGTAGCAGTAGTTGTTCCTGTTGGAAGCACAGTGAAATGAAAAAATTTCACTGTGATCCCAAAAGCATTTTCCCTTCAAACCATTTAAAAGAAACTTCTGTAATACTCTTAAAAGCACATTTTGAGTATTATTGCACTTTTGTATGAGGTATCTCTGTGAAAGATTTCATTTTTGTGGAACTTTTAACCTAGAAAAAAGTTTTTTTTGCAATATTATACCAATGTAGGACCCAGCTTGCCTGGTATCCAGTCCTTACAGTACCTCCATTCTCAGCATGATACAGCGTTCAGGATGACAATGCAAATATATCAATATGTGGCATATATAATTTTACAATGCCACCATATTAGTTTAGTGTGTTAAATTGCTACAATTTGATAAAAAGCAGAGACGAAGGCAAAGTCATCCATATCTATGGTTTTCATTAACTCAAGTATTGGAAGTACTTTGATTTTGACCTGATATCATTAGAGGAAACATCATGGGATCACTTAAGATGCAAGGCTCATCATACCATCAATATCTCTACAAGATTTAAAGTCAATCCATCACGTAGATGATGGGAAATTTTGCTGGATAAGTGAAAACTTTGACTTGCTGTTGCTGCTAGATGAAAAGTTAGGGGATAGCAAAAGTCAAAAGGATTCATCCCCCCCTAAACCTTGGATGTCAGTACCAGATTTCACAGAAATCAATCCTACACTTGTTGACATATTTCAATCTAGACCAAAGTGTTGGACAAACCAACTGTCACTGCTGTGCCTGGAGCCATGTCGCCAACAAATACAGGCAACTCAACTTATCACCCCTCCTTGACAGCCGCTTTCTAATTGACTCCCGCAGTAGTTGCTCCCCACAGCACATGACGATGCTCTAAAAGCTGGATTAACTCTGATAACTTCAGAGCTGTCTGGGGAAGAGACTAAAAGGCAGGTTGCTTCAGGTGTTGGGCTTTACATGCAGAGCATAAGGATGAGGCTAATGAACCCCCTGGATAAATCACTTAAGCTACAGCAATAAATGCAAAGCAAATTAAAACCTTCCCTGTGTTCCAAGGAGCCTTCAGTCGATACATTTTACAGCTTGCCAGTAATCTTTGGCTTGAAAATACAGATGACTTTTTTTGTTTTTTTCAAAATTAAACAATGGAACAGCAAACTTTAATGAGTAACTGCTTCAAAACTAATGTCCCTTTATCTTGCTGTAAATATCATTTGTCTTTCTCAAAATACATTAGCATAAAAAGCTTTTATTAACCTGACGCTAATGCCTCTAGATGGTTATAATTGCTATAGGCTCAAATAGTTTGCATTCAATTGCTGCCAGTGGGCATTATGGTCTGCAATCAACATAAATGTGCATCAGAATGTTGCAGCTTGCTACACTCCCACTCACTTCTCTTTATATCATTCATTATTATTATTCTCTAATTTAACATGTATTAAGAATTTTTAAAAAATGCCAGCAAGGAGGACAATAGCATGTTTTCTGAGACTTTTTTTTTGTGACAAGCATCCAGACGTGTCCAGTATAGTAAGCATAAAAGCTGTGAAACCACCAACTGATGGGTCTGTTTAATTATATTTGTGTGGACCAGAATCCTGCTGAGGCCTGTGCACAAGCAGCGTGAGTGTGTGCAAGGTGTTAAGTAGAGGAGATATTATCTGTTAATTAACAAAGCAGAGAGACATACACACCATTGTAAACAGCACGATAAAATGTGGTGATGAGGTTAAACCTTTAACCCATATGCCATGATCCTCTTTTTTGATGAATACTTGTAATAGTAATAATTATTATGATTATTATTATGATTATTATTATGATTATTATTATTACTATTATTATTATTATGAAAAAGCAAAGCAACTTAAAATAAATATCTATATTCTTGACATTGTTGAATGTATTTTATCCACAAACATATGCACGTATTTGTAGACATGCCTATTATCTGTGATGAACAGGGGCAAGAACTGGGCTTTAGGCACCCTAAACATAAGGCCAGTTCATTCTTTACTTATCTCCTAATTGCATGTGTGGACCCTGCGGTTGTGTTTTCTCCCTGGTGCGCAGAGTTTCTCCAGGCACAAGAGATAAAACTGAAGTGGGAAAAAAGCAAAGGATGTACAGGGTTCAATTGAGGGACATCCATCATGAATAAATATAGATCTAAGCTTGAATATGGAAAATCCTCCCTGTGAGATTATGCTTTATGCCGATAGATAGGACTTTTTTTTTTTGTACAATATGGATGTTATTATCAGTCCTATTACAGAAAATCAGATAAAGCAATCTATGGAGTTATGAAAAGCTACTTATCGTGCATGTCAGATGATGCAGATATTTCACACTAAATGCTAGCGCGTTATATTTTTTTTTTTTTAAAACTGCAGGCTTGCTGAGCTAAAAACTGAAGTAAACACAACTTGTCAGACTTCTCCATTAATGTGTCTCTGGCCTTGATTTTATAGTCTGTCATTAACAGTTTCATCCTGATTTGAGGAGGGCAGGATGAATTTCCCTCAGGTCTCGAAATTTCTGCCATTCTGCAAGTGGTGTCTGGAGAGCTCATCTTAAAAAATCTTCTCTCCTAAGTGCATCTGATGAATCTCCACATGGCGTGCCAGGAGACAGGTGTTAGGTTACATAGCGCCACACTTAAAAAGGCAAACACATCAATAGCACCATTTTTAGATTCCCAGTTGATTTTCCAATCTGTGTCCAAGGCTCCTATCCAGTTACAGTCCTGCAGAGAGAGAAGCCAGGACAATAGAGTGGACAATATGGCAGGGCTGTCGATAAAAATGGATATAGGGATTTTTTTCTTTTTTGAGAAGGCAGGCCTTTGTTGTGTTATCATGTCCCTGTGTTTGTGACCTTCCATTATCTAATCAGGATTAATCTCACTGGGGAGGTCTTCTGCCCTGTTTATTGGGGTCTATGACTTTGATTCGAACCCTGTAGTCCTCAGAGCAGGAACAGCCTGACAGCAATCGCCCCTTATCTCTGCCTTCAACATATTGGATTGCTCCATGAATGATGCTCTCAGTGTTATGAATCTGTGGCACCAGAAAGACACAGTCATCTGCCACAAAGATTATGATCCCTGGCAGAAGCAATGACAATTTTAAGTATTACTGAGCATCAGATATCCTGTTCATGCCTATTTTTTTCATATGAGCACTGACAGAATGAGCTTTACTAGGATATGCCCTGCTATTCTGTAATAAACAATTAATGAAAAAAGGATATAGTTGTTGGTGTGAAGCAGGTGAGAGATTTTAAATAACAAAAGCATGTCAACTGTATCAAGTCTAATTAATGAGTCATCTAACACAGCAAATGTTTTTCTCAATTGGAAAAATAAGCTTCAAAAAGTCAGATTCAACATTGCCTGACAGTCATTTGTTTCATCTGCCTGATATTTTAGAGATCTGATTTTTCCTGTCCAAAAATAACCAGAAAGGCAACACAAAGCACGACATGTCTTTGGAAGAGGAGTTAAATTGTAGATTTTTTTGGTTGGTCTCTCAATTGGTTATTAGGTTTTCCCTTGGCATCAAACAGAGTCTGTTAGATAGATTCTCCTCTTACTGACAATTTCACTGCTCAGCCAGAGGAGACATGCTGTGCTGTGCTGTGCTCTCTCATGAGGTGAGAAACAGGATGACACTGTGCTCTGAGAGACTTGTGAAGGGTTTAATATGTTTCAAAGACCTAAAAGAGCTTCTCTCCACAGAGAGAAGGAGAGAAAAAATGATGAGTGGGGGGTGAGGGGCAGGTGAAAAAAGAAAAAAAAGGGGTTTGGAGGGCAAAACCTGCAGAAAAAACACTTTCTGTCAAGCCAGAGGCCTCCTGAGTCTAGAGGTCTCAGTGACGTCTGTCTTTATCAATAATGCAATACACATACGTGCCACCTCATGGCCTTATACATTTTTCAGCAACTTCAGACATGGAGGATCTTCACCTTGGGTTTCCACTCATTTTCAGTGGCAGCAGGGCAGACGGGGGCTCGTATGAGCAGACTGAACTCAGAGTTAACCCTGCCTGCAGTGTGATGGCACCTGTCATTCCTGTGAATCGTCCTGCTGACTGTTTTCTACGCTTGATCTGATTGATGCCAAAAGGCACAACATCCAGCACTCTGTACCCGGAGCTGACTCACACATGTAAACACACGACTGTCTACACACAGAAAAGAAGAAAAGGTTCAACAAATAATAATTACTATCTTGATGGTTTTGCTTGCTATTTCCTTCTGCACACTACTTAGCTAGAGAATAGTTAACAATTTGGTATTTTAAAATAATATTTCAGGATTTACCACTCCGAGAACAAAAAAGACAAAAAAAACTCAAGTGTACAGGAATTAAGAAAATAAAGTGCAGACATTTCATTCTATTACCTCTTACAGTAATGCAAGACACTTACATTTTGATGGCTGGTGGGGAAAATATTTAATTAAAAACCAGTTCCCCCTGTGTCACAATCACCATTTGACCATCTTAGTCACAGAAAACAGTCAACCAGAGCTGTCTATTTGAGTGATGTGATAAGAGCTGTGTTAATAATCTCATTCGATCAAGTGAGCTGAACCACCGTGGATTTGTGGCTTTCCATCAGTAACAGACATGCAGTATAGGAATGTTGTCTTGCATAGTTGTTGCAAAGTTACGGAAGGTTTTTTTCCCCCTGTGATCTGAAATTGATAATTTTTGCAGAAATAAGGTCACAGCCTGGTTGAACTGAGCACGCATTAGCTGTTTAGTTACAACAACATGTGGCATTACTGTCTGAGATTAATAGCAGTTGTGGTCACTGTGAAAATTTTACAGGTGTTTGGGGGAAAATTTTTCCTGGATGAGGCCCTTGCAAGAGGATTCTCAGTTTCCCTGGCTCAATGCGCACATTTGAACACAAAGTTATTTTCTAGGGAAATCCAACATGACTGACATCTCTGCTGTGTCACTCAAATCTCCAACACAAAACTCACTCCTGGCCCGACAGCAATTTTTCAGTCTGAGGCCCGGCACCATTGTTCTCGATAGAATAGATTTTTAATTGCTGGTGAAATTTAATAGGAGTAATATCTACAGATGCTCTGTCAGGATTTTTGGGGCCGATCACTCAGCGCTAAAAGCAATATCTGAAAATGTAGACCTGGTTTGTGTTAGGCATTTAACAAAAAAAGGATCCAAAAGTTAGAGCACTAGCAAAAAGAATCACGAAGAAAAAGTAAGCTTTACTTAAAAAGAGAGCAAAAGGCAGCACAACACAAACAAACAAAC
The DNA here is from genome assembly GCA_029814665.1 of Acanthurus lineatus. Lineage (NCBI taxonomy): Eukaryota > Metazoa > Chordata > Actinopteri > Acanthuriformes > Acanthuridae > Acanthurus > Acanthurus lineatus. The sequence goes on along the minus strand of JAPZDV010000001.1, from coordinate 20,907,749 downwards.
AAAAAAAAAAGAACCAACTACAATATAACAACAAACTGGGAAGCAGGTAGAGACAAGAACACAGAGCCAGACAGCAGACACAGGATCAGAAATAAAGAGAGATTCAGGGACTGAGAACGGACACACTGACAAAGAGGAAACACACAGACTTTAAACACACTGAGAGCAATGAGACACAGGTGAGGTCATCAGCACAGGTGAAACACATGAGGTCAGGGCAGGTAATCATGAAAGGGGGAAAACTTGAACAAGCATGGTGAATGAAAGTCAAGTCGAGGGTTGGGATAAAAACAAAACAGAAAGTAACTAAATTCAAACTACAAACTATGAGTTTGTTACTTTATTATCATCAATAGTTGATAGTTATAAGTAGCATGATAAAGACACCTTCAAATTGCTTAAAAGATGATGTGTTTATTTAGTTCTTATCAAAGAAACAGGTTTAAGAACAAAATTTAAAGAAGATATAAGAAAAAAAGAAATGGGAAACAGAATTTAGTGACAGAATTTGGGAAACTTTGTCTCAGTCTCTCTTGTCTCAGTCTCTGTATGTGGTCTTTGTGTCCTTGAGCCACTAATTCACCTCTTTGTCACTGCCTGTTCTGGTTACTTTCATATCTTTCAAAAGTTTGATCAAATTAAACTCTGATGTAAACCATTACCTTCAAGTTGTACTGAGATTAAGTACCTCAGTCTATTTATTTACAGTAAACATGTTGTGTTTCTAGATTAAATAGCAGTTCACTGATTAACAGTACATGTTCCTTTGAACAGTAACACTCAGTCCTGCTGTGTTTAGCTCCGTTAAGCAAACACATGGCTGCTCACAGGGAGCTATCAACTAACAGCTAACTTGCTCTCCTCCTGCTGATTTCAAAAAGGAATTTCCAGTCCTCCTCTTTATTTAAGTAGTGAAACATGCTTGTCAGGTCATGTCAGCAGAATGTTTGTGATTAGATGGATGGACAGGAGGGATCATTTCAGAATTTTCCATACATTTGTTGGGCTGAGTAGTTGGCCAGTGGTAACATTGAGTATTATAAAAAACATGAGAAGACAAGCTTTGTTATTGTCAGCGCTTGGCTCAGTTTGTCATTTGCTAAATGACAATTAAACATCAATGCATGCATACAACACGTTTTTTTTTGTTCTTTTGGCATCCTGTGGGAGATTTTCATTTAACCCAAACACATTTTCTACAAGAGAAGCAAATAGATTCAAACTCTTGCACAATGGTATTTTAGCTGCTGTTGAAAAAGTGACTGAGCCTTTCAATTTATCATCTCATCAGAACAGTTAATAAAAAACACTTCTGATCAAACTAGTTATAACAAATATTGGCTTATAACAATCTGCTGTTAATTAATTTATGCTTCCTTAATACAATCATCTTGCTACAGATTCAAAATTTTAGCACAAAGCCCTTAAAACTCACTCATTAAGAGATTTCAAGGCTGTGAAAATATCAGATTTCCAAAATATGAATGTAAGGGGCTGACATAGGGGGGTCTGTCACCATAATTGTACAAAAGTTTACAAACTCCTAATGGATTGTGGCAAAACAAGATTCAATGGAACAGAGATGATTCAAAAGGCCCTGAATACAGGATATATGAAATGTTTATTATTAACCAAATATATATAATATGTGTGTGTGTGTGTGTGTGTGCGTGTGTGTTTGTGTCTATGTGTGTGTATGTGTATACAATGGTTATCCACAACATCCCAAAGAAGTGTCTAAAATATAAAGAGTTTTATACTCGTGACTTTTTTTCTGTGCTGTGCTAAAAGTTTGAACATCTCTGCCTTTGTGGCGCTCTTCACTATCACTATGACTCATGCTCTCATAAACACATGCCATAAGCACACTCACTTAGGGCATCCAGGAAATGCCTGAATGAAAAATTTAAGGAAACAATGGCTTGAGGTCAGCATAGCAGGCACATGACAAGTGAATGGATGGATTTAGACGGCATAAATAATATGAGCAATAAACTATTATGAGTATAACTTCTCACCTCTATACCAAATGAGATGCCCATTAGCAGAACACTTAACCAACTGTACTCTCTTATCATTAGCTATCATAGTGCAGCTCATTATTAAGGGCTGGCTGAACAACTGTGGGATTTGAATTAGTGTAACTACATGAATGCTAGCCAGACCATCACTTAACCAGAGGGTTAAAACATCTTTCACCACAGGAATCAAATAAAAGATTCATGATAAAATACCTTGCTCTTATTACTGCCTGATTGAGTTACATTAGTAAAAAAAAAAAAAAAAAAATCTTCTTGCCACAAAAGATCCTTTGCATTTTTAGTGCCACCTGATATTCTCTCCCTGAAATTTTATTCATTTAATTGATTGACCAATCAGCAATTTCATTTAAGGGACATAAAACCCCAAGCATTAGGTAATCTCATTTTCACTAAAATAGAAAGATGGATGGATTAATTTTCTCTGGTTTCACAAAAATTATCATTATAAGCTCTTGCTCCAACAGTGAATTGGTGCTTATTAGAGATGCATTTATCAAATACACTTTCCAGCATTATCATTACCTTTATTAACTTCCCTTCTAGCAAAATCCTTTCATACTATCTACACTGGATAAATGAGCACAATGCTCACAATCTGTATTTACCTCGGTCTGAAATATGTGTTTTATAGTTATTTAACTCAGTGGTTACAGGATGTTTACACAACCCCTTGTAACTATGTTCTGAGGAATAACAGGCACTCAAAAATGAAAAAAAACATGATTGGGCTTTTGGTTTGAAGTTAGAATACCAGTGCAGCAGGCTGGCAAATAAACATTTAGGATGTCAGGCTCATTGTCAATCAGTAAAGCAGAAAAAGAAGCAGTCACACAAGCATAAGCAGATGATCAGTCATTGAAACGGGAAGTTAGACAGGCAGTCAGCTACAGTAGCATGAAGAGAAGTGGAGCAGTGGAAAACATTATGTTCTCCTGCCAAGATATATAAGCCTCCAGCAAGATGAGCTCTGCCCTTATAACACTAAACTAATCAATGTCTCAGCATATTAGAGTTTGATTTGATGTCAAGGTCGCCATGGAGTTTAAGAGATTTCTCTTCATGTCACATGGTTGAGCCTGTCTTGAAATGTGAAACAGACTGTATATGAAGAAAAAAGTGTCCCCACAGATACTGAGATTTAAAAAATGATGACTCAAGCTAATTAACTTTATCAAATTTCTAGAGGACAACATATGGCTGCTTAAATGTCTGGTTATTGACAAAGTTGCTCTTACACCTCATAGTGAAAATCATGAAGCACACCTACCAAAGGTGCAGGTTTCTGTCAAAAGAATGGGATGTGACTTCACTGTGAGTCTTCAAGCTACAGTAACCTCTACCAAATGTCAGACAACATTAAACCAATCCGAGCGGCTCCTTTGAACCCTCTGCAGGACATGGCAGGGATCAGGGGTCGCTGATGAAGGGCACCATTAACTGACAGTGTCAGGGGGGTTACCAGGGGGAGGTGGAGGACAAGAGATGGGCAGGATGTAGGTGGGAGATAGAGGTCTGAAAGGTGAAAGTTATTATCGTGTTGAAAAGGCTGAGACAGCAGACTATTGGGGCACAGGTTTACAAGGACCTCTGCATGCACTATGTAAAGACTGGATCCTGTGCACTTTTTCAGGTGATAATAATGTGTGTTATTTGGAGAAAAAGAGAGTGTTGTCCTTACTTAAGGGAGAGAGAGTAGTCGTTCTTGCTTGTCTCGCTGTTTCTCACCAGGTAGCTAGCCTCCTTACACAGCCTGAGCAGAGACTCTGCATCTGTCCGGCTGATCGCTCCATGGTACCAGCTACAGCAAACAAACAAAAAAAAGGGATGAGAAAAGTGAGCAACAGAGGAAATTAGAACAAAAGATATGAAACAAAGGTCAAATCGGGTCATGAACACAAAATGGAAGTATTTACAAAATGCAGTCATAAAAAGGCAACTCCAATTTCTGACTCACAACTGGCTTTCCAGGGGCATGGTGGGGTCAATACACTCCCCGAGTGAGGAGCTGCAGTGGTCCAGTGAAGTCATTTTGGTGTTGACCAGACAGCCACTGGAGTGCCGCTGCAGCGGGCGCGTTTTCCCCTCCTTGGTAGGCGACCTTTGAGACTTATCCACTCCATCAAACTGGACTGTAATAGGGGAAAAAACAACGGCTGAAGCATTTTTTTCTGGAATATTATAAATATTTAAAAACAATGAGACCACATCTGTGATAATAATACAGCTAAGGCCTGTGTATTATGCACACTTGGGCTAGACTTCAGGTCAAGGTCAGTTGGGAACACTAGCATGCTTAGCAGGCAGCAGACATTTTTTAACAGTCGAGACATAAATTTCTGTTAAATGTATCTAATACACTAGAACAGAGCAGTGATGTGTGTGAGAACAGATCCAGGTTGCGCTTTTCGCACACACAGTGCCACTTTGTGTAACTCATTCAGCTGAAGGACATGTACACACAGCGGAGGAGGCATAAATCAATCCGCTCACTCTGTGTACACATTCCAGTGAGGGGAAATACACACACACATAACAAACTTCCTCCAAACTGCTCAAACACAAAGCACATTTGTAAAAGTCATATGCACACACACACACACACACACAAACAAGTACTGCATGTCAAATATTAAACTGGCTTTCCAAAACTCTCACGATCAACAGTGGACATGATAAGCTGTCTTGGCAGCCTCACAGGGAAGTGTTTGATGGTGTGTGTGTGGAGGTGACCTGTGTCCATGACATGACTGGCAGAGGGCACTGGGCAAATTCACAGCCAATAATCAGCACACAGAAAAAAACATCCTCAGTTATTTACAAAAGCTAACATGATAAAAAAAGAGCAGAGGATGAATAAAAGTGAATTCTGACTTCTGTCAGCGGGTCATGGAGGCCAAAAGAATAAATTTAAAAATATGGAGACTGGATGGCGCTGAGGTCATCTGTTTTTTTGTACATTTTGGTTTTCTGACATTTTTCCTCCATCATCCATCACTGCTACCTCTTCATATGCATTTGGCTCAGAAGAACCTATTTAGAGCCACTGACCTGCTTCTCAAGAAAAATCAACATCTCATATATGAAAAGCTTCTACTGGAGATTATCAGCTGCTTAAAGGCTGACACATCACTATTACACATTTGATGTAGGGAGTTAATGTACGGTTAAGCTCACAGCTGCTCGATTAACTAATAAGCAGTCCAGTGTCTAGTGTTTAATTACATGGGCTGAACATGGCAGGCAACATACAGACAGAGAGGCACTGTGATCTTCACAACATGTCAATGAAGATGGCTCCACCTCTGTCTAGACTCTGCATTCCAGTCAGAGGGTTGCATTACGCTTTACAGTTTGTGAGCTCGCCAAGTGTTCCTGTACTGGACTGAGAGGAAGGGCTGACAGTGTCAATCGATCAATTTAGACTACACGAGACAACACCATGTCAACAAAATTCATTTAGCTTGTGAACAACCCTAAGTGGCACTGAATGAGCAAACACAGACCCTTCAGCGGATTCTGTAAATGTGGCATTGAAATTTTTTTTTTTTTTTAATGTAATTGTTAATATGTTTTTTTAACATACACTGTGAAGGTTAAAAAATCTGAACTGAATTATGAAGTGCTTCGAATGGACCACTTATGTTATCAGTTTCTGCTGAGACAGTGGACCTGTACTTGAGCTGTATCCTGAAATCTTGTCATCAGTTGTTTACATTTGTTTCAAGTTTTTGCTCAAGTACTCAATAAAATTTTAGCTCTGCAATACTTTTAAAACTCAAAACATTCCTAACAGAAATATTGTACTTTTTACTCTACTCAACTGCGGTTACCAGTTAAAAACACATAAAATAATATAATTAGTTAAAAAATGTCCTTAATTGTGAAAGATTAAACTAGTTCTTCCCAAATTTACATAACTTTTCTGAATTTCCAGAAGGATTAATAAAAGAGAACAAAACAAAACTAAACTTGAAGTGTCTGGTTGGGAGCTTTTGTCACATGTACAATGATGCAATACAGAGCAATACAAGACAAGAATAATCTTAGAAAGGAGCTGTTGAATGCTTGTGAAGCAGAACTTTGTTTTTCTTTCTCTTGTCAAAACCTCTCAGAGTAATCTTGTCTCTGTAGCTAGGTTGGGATTAAACTACGTCCCTGTTTGTGCTGCAGGTTAAACTGGCACCATGTGAAGCAGCTGCAAGAGTAAAGTTCTGCTTACACATTGACTGATCAGTATTTATGATGTCATATGACAATATATAACCACAAGGTCCTTTATTTTTATATATTAAGTGTTTCTGAAGTACATTTTGTTTATGATACTTCCGTAAGTATATATTGGATGCATTCAGGGATGCTTGTAATGTAGTATATTTGTAATGCTGTAGCAGTACTTTTACTGAAGTGGAGGATCTGAGTACCTCTCCCACCACTGCCTGTGATGAAACATGCTCTGACGGCAGGTCAGGACATTCAAAGACAGTGCTGTTGTGTCAGCTCTTACCACCAGGGGCTCCCCTTCACTTCCACTCAAGTCCTGGCTGAACTCGCTGGCCTTGAGCTCACTGATGCGTTTCTCTAAACATAAACTCATGGAAATGATTATTTCAAATGACAACTACCGTTGTTATCTTGGCCTCTGCACTTTTATTCGTCATAGGTCTGTGGCTGAGTCTTAAAACGACAGCCAAATTGTGCTGTGGCATGATGGCCGGGTAAATTGTGGCTCTGACCTCAGAGGAAGACGACTATGAGCTGTACTTTTACTTCTTCAGGGTCTGATGCTTATGCCTGACTGCCGGCTGACAAATGATGCCCCCGTGTTTCATGCAAGTCAACAGCAAAGACATTATTAGTACTCTATTTTTTCATACAGTCCATTTAAACCACATTGTGACTGCTGGGAATATGGCGCAAGTAGGATGAACATACAGTTTATGTGTAAGGGTGAGAAATAGCGTTTCCATGGAAACTGACCAAGGGGACAAGGGAGATGCATGTTTGCTCTGTTCATCCCTGTCAACTCTGACAGATCACAACATGAAGGAGCAGCCAATCGCTCGCTCTCTCACTCCCTTCCCTTCAATTTATCCCTTCTTCTTTGCATACATCTGGCCCTTCCTCATCTTTTTCCCCTGACCTTTTATTTCCATCTCGCATACTCCCATCTCCGGTCCATCCCTGTATGTGTCTCTGTCATTTTCTGTGTATATTTGTTAGTCTAGGACAGAACAATATAGCGGAAAAATGACTGAGGAGGAACATCTGCTCTTATAGTGGTGGAAAAAAAGAATGGCAATGCAGTGAAAAAAGCTCTGATGTGTTATCTCTATTGTTTCTGACAGTTCTAATGTAGGACAGTCAGTCACCGATAAAGTCTAATTTGCAACAAAACCCTTAAATTTTACTTATTTAGGTTTTATGTCCATAGAAAAAATGGATCAAGAAAAATAACCCTAAACATTATGAGGCTTGTTGGTGAAAAAGGTATCTGCTAATGTGGTGCAAAGATGAATGCTGCTATCTTGCTTTTTCCACACAGTTCATCTCTCAGTGTATCTACAGCCCACACAGCCATCCGCCTGACCTCAGCTCTTCGCATTTTCTCCATTCTCCTCGCACCCACACTAATTTTTACTCTTCCCAAGATTCAGCCCAATCGGTGCTTTATATGACCTTGATTAAACCCATTTTTTCCCTCCACTTCCTAGAAAGGCTTGAGTGGCTATTCTCAGTGGAGCTCACCCCATCAACCTTTCCTGTCAGCGCTGAGACTTTTCCACAGGCAGAGTGCGTAGTTCTACAAAAAAGGGCATTACTCTGAAGAAAGCGCCACCAGACTAAACAAAAGCTAGCGTTTAATTTGCTAAACAGTGAGTAGACTCATGTCTGCTCTGATTGCATGCCATCTCACACAAGCTTCAGACTGTTTTTTTTTTTCCGAATAATGTTTTTAAGGCTAAATATGAATGAGAGTGAGCCATACCCCCTCAGTTTATTGTAACACACAGTTGGAGACGCGGCCGACAGGAGATTGACGACAGGATTGGCACAGAGGAGAACAAAAGCTCTGACAGGCAGCTTAACAGAGACGAGAGGGTGAAGACTAACACACACACACACAAGGACATGCACGTTTATGAGCATTTGTGTGTGTGAGTGTGTGTGTTATCAGTATTGTTGCTTGCAAAGCACAGCAAATAGAATCTGTGCATCAGATTGGACTGTCAGTCAGATGGTGACTGATGGCTAGAAGACCTGCCCTCTTCAGATGCATATAGCTTCCTTTAGAGAGCACACAGGCAGTCGAGGAGGGAGAATGTGTGCGAGAGGGAGCTGATTGGCTAGGACATATATAAACACAGAGGTTAAGATGACATTTCTGTGATTACACCGCGACCAATCCCCAGCATACAGTGCTGCTATAAAACATGGCACAACACAATACACAAGAAATGCCATAAGAGCAGAGAGAGACTTACAGCAGCCACAGAAAAGCATCTTCAATAAGAAAACACTATAAAACGGAATTATAAAGTCTTCCAGGGTGTTAAGACCACAATATTCAAGCGATATCATAAGCCAGACGTCAAAAACATAGTTTCAGTTAAGTGCAGGCAACTGACTACACTCACCCTTCTGCAAACACACCTGAACAAATTTCTCTAATTAAGCTGGCTAATTAATTCTCATTTACTAATAGTCCTCCTGTAAGAAAAGATGACTGAAGGGGGAGGTGTGCCATCGACCGCTGCACTGTGAGTCGAAAATTAAGTGTTCTAGCTAGGACATGTGAAATGATTAACAGGTCGGCTTCTCATTAGAATGTACCGCACGCTAAAAATAGTTCTTAGCACATTCTGATACTCCGGGAACTGGCTGCTTTAAAAATCACTCATTTTTATGTTGATATTAATTACGTGCATCTGAAACTCAAATAATGATTTGGACGGTTTTTTAATAACATATTTTTAGAAATTACAGCATCTAGGAATATGCTCTCTTCTTTCATACAATCCTAATATGAAACTTTAATTAGGCTTTCAAAGACAAAAGACTGACCCTCCGATATGTAAGCTGGGAAATCTATTTAAAATGAAATCTCAGTATCTTTTAATTACTTAGTTTTTTTTTAAAGCCTTTTCAGATTAGAGGAAGGAGGAAGCAAAGGAAATGCTTCAAAGTGTGGATAATTAATTCATGTCAAAAAACAAAGGCATAAAGCTCTTCATTATACTTAGACAAAAGTGCCCTCCATTTATATGTAGATGTAATATCTACCCCGTCAAGCTGCATTTAAATTTTGATAATGAGTTTGGATAGAAATGGCAGATTTCACTGAAATGCATGTAAGGATATTTTTTTAGTCTAGTCTTCATTAGAGAAAAGCCTCACCAGAGTTTTTTCTTTTACAAACACACACACAGACTTAGTTTTCTGCCCCAGCTGAGCTAATCTGGACCATGTAAGCAATCCTGTGTATGTACAGATGACTCACGTCCTGGTGTGTGACGGAGAGTCTGCCTGTGTGCCGGGGTCAAGAGAGTGCATTGTAACTGTATTCACAGGGGTCATGGAGGCCATCACCTCCCCACTCTGACACCATGATCTTTGACCCCAAAGATGTTGAGTGGGGCCACAATGGCTCAGACAGAGAGAGGATCAGTTTACAGTTGGACGCCAATCCTAAACCCACTCGCATCACAGAGGGAACCAGAACCTTTCCCATGGATTTATGGACATAAATCAACTCCTTGCCCTGTCCTCGCCTTCAGCATGCTGCGGTGTCCTCTTACATGGTCTCACTCTTCCCACTCTGCCAGGGGAAATCCCATTCCTGGCATTAGTTCTGCTACACATCCCTCTTTTCCCTGGATAATTACAGCAGCCAGAGTGTGAGTCTTTAGAAGGGCTGCAAACATCAACTAATGACTCTATTGGTTGAATATAGATGAATTACTGCTAAATATGTCTAAACCTGAGGTGAAGAGACTCAAGTCGAGGACCGAACTCGCCTCAAATTAGTTGGATTTCTCAATTTGTGTGAGCCTCTTGTGGAGAATCAAGGGCTGGAGGGACATCTGGGACAGTTATGAGTATGTTGACAAGAGGAAATGGGGGTCACAGCGAATGGCAATTACGCATGCAGAAGGCAGTTCAGCACAATTAAAACTAATGAGCCTTCAGCCCTAAAAAACCTGCACACAATTTAGTGATTTTCTGCCACATGTAATCCAGATGGAAAAGTGCAGCTCCTGAGCTAATTCCTAAAGTCATATTATGAAGTGCCTCTAAAAGATGCAAAAGCTTTCATTAAGTCTTAACTGACCAGTTGATTGTCAGCTGAAACATGAAGTTAATGAGGGAAACCAGGAGGCCAGCCAAAAAAAATGCATTTTGGAGCTGTTTTAGTGTGTTTGATTAGGTGATCTCATGCACACTCCCCTCAAGACGGACAGATACATAACCACAATGATGACAGTGGACAATGGGTTAATGGATGCTGTATCAATGGACTGATGGATGGGTGGCTGGAAGGATTGGGTGAATTGGGGAATGGGGGGTGGTGGGGTCGGGTGGGGGTGGTGGTGGGGGTGGGGGGGTGACTCAATGGAACAGATGCTGGACAATGTGAACACCAACACCCACCATGGTGGTGCTGGTCACAGCTTGTCTGTCCAGGCGAGGGCTGAGCTGTCTGCGAGGGAGACTCCAGCTCCTCCACCACGGGAGGGCTGGTGTTGAGCTGCCCAACAGGAGGGGGCCACGGTAGGTCCTTGATCACTTTAATCTCTACTGCAAGTGTTGCCCATGTCACCGGGGAAAGAGATGTAGGAAAGAGAGCAGTAATGACAAAAATGGACAACACCGAAGGGAGTGAAAAGGGATTGTAATGACAGGAAAGGGAGAGGGAAAAATAGAAAAGGAAGAAGGTGTAAGTGAAAAACAGATACGAGTAGAAAATGCCAGCATTGTGGTAGAACTCTGGCTTGTTTTGCAGTCCAAAAATCCTCAGTAGCAGTGAACTAGAAAAGAAAAGGAATGCAGCAGAACTGAAAAAGAATTAAAGTTAGTTTACCAGAAAGTAGGGTTGGGTTCTAACAGTGAGGTACATTTGGGATTTTTTCAAGTTTAATTGAAATGTCTGAATTGGATTATGGGTTGAAGGTCACATACAAATGTGAAAACCTAAATTTCAATTGATTTAAGCACTCAAATTCATAATTGGAGCCTTTAAAATGCTACTGAACCCCAACCCTACCTGAGAAGTTGGTCTTTTGACCTCTTTGACCTCTCAACCCGAAAAGGAATTCCTGTCTGACTAACTTGAGTCTGAATCTTTACTTTTACAAGTGATAATTCATGACATGACAGAATGGAGAGCCCTTTTAGCAAAGCCCATAAAAATACATCATAAGCAGTGCATTGGCATGCACTCGGATGTTCCTGGGGTAGAGACTAAGAAAAATACCTTAGGCTGATTAAATGAAGATAAACAAGAATGTATACATATAGCATCCTTCACTGCATGAATTAATGCAGAGCAGTCCATCCCGGCTGTGGAAACTCCCTCAGCTTTGCCCTATAATGTATGCCTCATGTGTAGGGGGGGTATTACCAGGGTAAATCTAAGATCCACGCACCCAAAACCACATCTGTTACTGAGTGAGACCACTTGTTAAAGAGCTGAGGTTACTGAAGAAATATAGGATGTTCAAGACTTTTTTCCCTGTCATTTAAGAGAAAACTAGTTTTAGAAACAAAGACTAATAAAAAAACAAAGAAGAGCAATAACTGATTTCTGAAAGCTCCTTCTGAAGTAATGAGTGTTTCGTATGGTTCTAACTGTATTTTGCATTAATCTTAAAACACTAATCTTCCAGGGAAAAAACTCACAGTGCTACTAAAAGTAAAATAAGCTAAAATTTGTTTGATATTGATTAATTTGTAACTTACAGTTGATGTTTTCCTTAAAACTAATAGGTGAAGTTTTTTTTTAAAAAAACAACAGTGCTCATTCCTTAGATTCCTACAGGAGCAAAAATAACAAATTATGCTGGTGCTGCTTTCTTAATTAGAACAGCTTCCAAGAGTCAAAATCCAAAAGACATAAAACTACATGCGTTTAAACAGAAACTAGAAAAAACTCAAAAATGTATTTATAATAAAATAAAATATAGGGAAAAGTGGTGCTAGTTTAACCAATCTGACCTGAAAGAGGTCAATTTCAAAAGCCACCTGCTTTCTTGAACTAATTCTAAACAATTTTGATGAACAAGACTGATGTGAATGGAAATTGGCAAAAAAAGGTTTCAGTGGTAGCCTACATTTTTATTGATTAACATGCTCTGAAATCATCAATGTGACAGTTACATGGCACATCATCAGTCATTTCAGTGTGCTACTGCAGCAGCCAGAGATGAAAAGCATTCAGCAGTTTTCATTAACCATTAATGTGTCACTGTACTGTACTGATGGTATACAGGCCTGTTTGCAATGAGAGAATATGCATAATGGTTTGGACTTGCCTGTCTTCCACCCTGCAAGGAATTTCAGCAGTGGTGTTACAGGACATGTTAATGAGAAGCAATATCTGCGAGCAAGTTGAAGGGGGAATATGGAGAATATTCAATCCGACAAGCAATTAAATAGCTGGGCCTGTGGTGTCAGGGGGCTAATCTAGAGAAAGGTGGCTGGATGGAGGAGCTGCTTGCTGTCTATCCTGGTGGGAGAGGTGTGGGTAAGTTGACCGATGCGGCTGCAGAGTGAGGAATTTAGACAGAAGGTCAGAAACTCTAGAAGATAATATAACTTCCACTACTTTGGGGTGAAGTAGGGGACTCTCTTCCTATGAGATTAAAAGCCTAATACTCATTTCACATTGCAGATTAGCGTGTAATTGTTTGGGGAGCAGAGGGCTGCCTGCACTCTGCAGCCGCACTGCGAGGACGAGGGGACGATTTAGGGCGAGCGTGGCTCAGATTCGCTTGGTTGCACAGCTGAATAAAAGCATTTAACACTGTGAAAATTGCAGTAAACTTATTCAGTACTCAGGTGTTTTGTTTTTCAAAACTCTGGGTGACTGAAATCACTTATTCAAGAGAGCTGCTGTTCCCTGGGCCTTTTTGATAACCACTGATGCCACATTGACGCATGGATGAATGCTTCTGTACACCATGTAGCATTCTTCACTGACAAATTAAAATTCAGTAACAGCATCACTTTTACACACTAGAGCAAATTAACACATCGACCCTGTAGTTTTATCACATTGCTATAGATAGTTTCATATATCTGGCCCAATCACACTGCCTTCTGTACACACATATTTCTGCAGTTCTAAAGAAGTCTGCTCATCGCTACTGGCTGATGCAAATTTCTGTCACTGCTACTGTTTGCGATCAACAGGTTAAGTGTTTTAGAAACAAAGGGAAAATAGAAGTTACACTCATTATAAAATCTAAACAATGCCAGTTAATTTTTGTTAACTAGTTATAAGTTTGGTTAGCATATTGTCTCATTGTAAAGAGGCAAAGCTTATGTTGAACAACAAAGAAAGTTGATAATGATGGAAATGTTGATGATAGAATAAAATGTGGAAGTTCTGATCTTTGTATTTATTGGCTGTGAATAACAAAGACATTGCACAGAGAGAAAGAAATGCTGGCTATTTGTGAAGGAATATGTAAATGTATCCAAAGATTACTGTGTCTTTGTCCTGCAATTGGATCAATATGCCACCTCTTATCTGCATAATCCTCAATCCAATCCATATAGACTTTCTGTTGACACAGGACCAGAGGTGTCTAACAATCTTAAATCGACAAAGCACCTGTCACTCAAGTTAATTCCACAAAATCGGCCATGTTGGACCCCTGAATAGGAAAATTTGAAAACTGCATTATGTGCTCTTGTTATGTCCTGCTTGCTTGAAAAATGTGTGATGTGGGAGGAAGTCACAAACTGGACACCACCAGGCTGAGCACCAGTCTGAGTGTGGGCATTCAGTGAGCTTAAGTGTTGTAAACACTTTAGCTGGTTATTTATTTTCAAAGATATGTTAACAGGTAGTACATCAAAGGAAACAGAGAGCGCTGAAACAATGGACAAGGGTCCACTTTCTACCGGTGCTCACCTTCCCTTTGTTCTTCCAGGAGCAGATCTATTTTTAAAACCAGGTATTTGTTTACCCAGGCTTTTCATTAGCCCATGCCACTTCAGCACCGTAAACACTGCAGCACCATAAATCACCAGCCATGCTTGTTTCCACCAACGCCATTTAATTTTGTTCTGCTTAATTTGGACAGCTAATTGCATGCATATTCAAACAAGCTGGAAGATTGCAATGTTTATGCCGCACATTATGAGCAGGAGAGCTTGGCACACAAAACCAGCATCTTCAGAAGACATGTTTGTTCCATCGGCACCCAAATTATTACAGATAACAACTATTTAATGCTCCAGGGGAACTGAAATGCCACCTCATAATTCTCTGCATACCATATCGGACACATTATTTATAGTCCGGCTCTCTTTCAAAGCATAGGTCTGTTTGAAAGTCTGTGTGTTTGCCTTCAAAATGAAAAACGGAACAGAAAATAGGTGACTGAGATGAGATGACAGCAAGGCCTTTTACCTCTGCTTCTGTCAGGAGTGAAAAGAAGGAGATGCATTAGTGACGTCCAGCCAGCAGGAGCTTCCAGGAAAGCTTGAAGGAGGAGAACTGCTTCTATACTTTGTTTGGAACGTTTACAGCACTGTTGTGTGTGGCCAATGTGTGTGAGTGAAGATAAGACCTGTGGCAGCGCTCAGTGAAAGATGGCAGGGCGGCATTTGGGGCTCATGAAAGAGGCCTGTCAGGAAGGTTATCAGCGGGGTGTTGCAGCAGAGGCCAGGAGGACGAGACGGAGCTGAGGAGTGACTGACAGCGCGGCTGAAACTGGATCAGCAAAGCAGAGAGAAATGGAGCCATGGCACCCACAAAACAGCTGGCTTTAACGCCAGAGCAAATAATCGGCACAGGACTGTAACTAAATCAATTATTTATTTTAGGACATTAGACTTGAGCCTCAGATTTCTGGGTCGTTAAGCCCATGAAGATTCATTAAAAAACCATAAAGCTCCTTGAGACCTGAGGGAGCAAGCGACAGCGCCTTCTCTTATCTTCCGTGTTAAATGCATGATACCCCGCTGGCTGGGAACCAAGCGAGAGGAGTTCGAAGCAGGTAACAGAGGGCAGGGAGATTAAGTGACAATGGCTCTCAATCCCAGTCCTGCTGTGACGAGGCTCAGATTTCCGATGACGCTGAGTCCACGTCTGGATGTGTGAGTGAGTGAGCCATATGCAGAGTCAAAGCACACAGACTTACACTGATGGACATGCAAGCACGCTCTCTCTTGCCCTTACACACAGGATTCCTCATATGACCAAATTCTAATGTGTCTTTTTCACTCTTCACCTCTGGGCTCATCCATCAGCTGCTCAGCAGCCAGGAGGGAGGTAGGACAGATGAGTGATTAACCAAACCACAAGTACACAACCTCCCAACACCCTAACAAGGCAGGGCATTTGCGTTCCATTGCATATCTGTCAAGAGATAGCCCAACAGTGAATAATAACACCAGGACAAGTGTTGTAAAGAGGCGAGCATGCAGGCGGTGATAGGGACAGCTGAGGAGAAAAGGGCTACAGCAGGGAGCATTAGTCTGCTCTCCTTCGTCTATCATTAATGAAGACAAATAGTATTTTATGCAGATTGTATTATTGTGTAATACCATGGTGGGAGGGCGTAGGCAGCACAAGCACTTATTCATTTATTTTTTTATTTGTTTGTTTGTTTTAACACCCACTCCACGGTTTAGTAAGGTTGTGCATCTTTTTTCATTATCTGTTATTTCTTTGTTTGCATACTCTCATTTCCCAACATAATTGCTGAAATATAAACAGTGAAGGCTTTGATGAAAGGCAGAAAAGTGCTCCTGAAATCCAAACAGAACAGTATCGTTCAATCACAGCGCTTCATTGGCTGCAGAAACCTAAGTGAGGAAAATTACTCTACAGAAGCCGAACAGCACATGCAGCTGTGCTTTATCCGCCCATGGAGGTGCTGGGATCAGGTCTGAAACTGCGACCTGAAAAAGTTTTCTTACATGTAAAATTAACTGCAGACTTCTGACTCCAACGGAGCCCAGCAGGACAATCAACATTTAGGTCAGATAATCACTCCAGTTGTTAAAACTTAAGTAACACTTAAGTGCAATAATCTGAAATAGAGGGTCAACAATATGTTGTAAAATTATAAAATGTCATTTCATTATCCACTGCAGTAGGCCAGTGTTTATTTTTTTTATACAATCAATTAATCAATCAAGAGGGAACCACATTTTAATTTCATTATACAACATGTTGTATAATGACCAATAAACTTCCTTGTATCCTTGTAATACTGTATGGATTTTCAGTAAATATAACATTTGTCTTTAACTATATTTCCAATTAGACAATCGAATGAGATTCAAACATACCAGTCCCTGACAATGTAAATGAGAACAAGAATAAGAATTTCTCCTTCAAATACTACTTTATTTCCCAATATATTAACATGTTCTTATACTGTTTTGATTTGTTTTTACTTTCCACCCTTGTTGACTGCACTTTTAAGCTTCTAAGCAAACTCACATCAAGCATCTGTTCATCAAGCATTTGAAAACTTACCCCAGCAACTAAAAAAAGTTCTGAAAATTTACCTAGTAATGCTGCTGCCACCAAACCCACATGGTTCTGGTATGAGAGACCAAAAATATCCAGTTACAGATTCCGCAAAAGAAAGTAAATATAAAACGAGTCTCTTAACCAGCCATGAAATCCAATCCCAACCTGGATTCCATGACGACTTGAGCAAACATGTCCAGACGTTTCAGGCTCTAACTTACAGAAAGCCTGTGACCTTATGACTCCAGTCTAGAATTTCACAAACCCCAAGTAACCCTGCTTTGTGTTTGGA
The DNA here is from genome assembly GCA_029814665.1 of Acanthurus lineatus. Lineage (NCBI taxonomy): Eukaryota > Metazoa > Chordata > Actinopteri > Acanthuriformes > Acanthuridae > Acanthurus > Acanthurus lineatus. Next base: position 20,890,702 of record JAPZDV010000001.1, on the reverse strand, counting down.
TGCAAAAACAATGCAACACAGCCACTATGAGAAATGTGATACCCAAGATTTCATGGCTCTAGAAAACTGACTGGATTGTAAACTCATCGACATGGGTGCTGAAGAACAGCTGCTGAGCTTCCCGGTTTTCAACCAGTGTTTTATATACACACACACACACATATATATATATATATATATATATATAGATGGTATAGATGGGGAACTCCAGTACAAAACTGGAGAACCTGGCAACATCTGACAAAAGCCTCTGAGTTAATTCTTACAGTAGTGCCAGAAGGGATGAGACAGGGATGACTGGTAAAGTGGGATTTCCGACGGTCTTGAAGAACTGGCTCACAAGTGGACTTAAATACTTAAATAGTGTATAATTTCTTGACATTGCAGGTAAGCTGGTTGCAAAGATCAGAGCCTTCGGTGCAGGCACATAAGCTCAAGCCTTGAAAGGTGGGAAACTTTCTCTAAGCCCCTTGATGTCTGGATCCAAGGCCAGTCTGCACTGACACCTGCACAAGAAACAAACCTGTGTTGACAAGGCTTGTCCCAGAGACGTCTTTCCCATCATTCTTCTTTTTCTTTTCTTTCATACACCGGGGAATTATTTCGGCCTCAATTAAATATTACACAGCATAAAGATGTGTAATAAATCAAAGTACTTTTTGGAGCTGCAGCTTTCTCCTTTGAAGGACAACTTAAAGACTTATCTCTCCAATTCCCCGCCAACACTTTGACATCCACTGGAAATTAAATTAATCATCATCAAAGGTGGGATGCTGTCTGTAAAGGAGGGAGCTGAAACAGGGATGTGTTAGTAAATAGCGTCCCAAACAAACTCTTCAGAGTGCTCCTTGACAGAAAAATAATGAGGGAGAGAAGGGAAGTGATTAAGAATGCAGCATGGCTTATTTAACTAATCAGTGGCAGACAGTGAGACCTTAGTGCCTCGAATACACAGAAGTAAACAGGAACCAGAAATGAAGGGACAAAAATTAAGGAAACATAAAAGTCAATGAATGACTGTGACTGATCAGAACTACTAAGTTAGCCAATATGAACACTGCATTTATTAAATCAGTGAGTTTTTAGGTCTTTTTCATTTCGAGCAGTGATAGCATCTTTGAGTAAGGACGTACTGTAAAGTTGCTACAGACGGTACGCTCATTACCTGCAGGTACACACTAAACACTCCCATGAGCCTCTTTTCATCTTCCACAATAAGATTCATGAGCTTGCTACCATGTTACAACACATAGGAGACTTTAACACTCACATGTTTACATGTTAAATATCAGCTGGAGGTTACTAAGTTGTTGCTATAAAATGTGAGTAATTTATAAAGGTGGTCAGTATTTGCATACACTTATTTTAGGGACTCTTATATCAAAGTTGCATGGGAGTAATACGTTCCACAGCTGTGTGCCTTTTCTGTGACAAATTATTTGAGAACTATAGCCTACTTTAAAAACATTGAAGAGAAACATTTTCATACAGTTTTTGTGATGGAAATATGATTAAAGTTGATGGTCAAAAACGTATATATAGCACAGTTAGTATATAGCTCCATGAAAATGAAACAGAGCAGTTTATCATAACTAAATCAAAATTAAGTTGGGCCTTTGGAACTGTATTATTGAAGTTCTGATCCCAAGACAATTAAAAATAAGCAGACTGCCTCAAAAAGACCAGTCAAATGCAAGACCAACAAATTTGGTTGAATTCTACCGATTCTGTTAGCAGTGAATCCAGTCTGAATTCTGCATAAACCTTCTGCTCAAAGCATGAGATGAAATGAGCCAAATGACATGCAACCCAATAACAGCTGTGCTTTTATTACTGACCCAACAAATGTATTCATATTTTTTTAAGAACCACAAAGAAGAAATACACTCTCCAATCATTCTGTGGCAGAGTAAGAACAGATTAAGGAAACCAATAAAATTCCCTAACTGTATGAATTATGTACCTTTGTTTTACCAGATCTTATGATCTGCATCCAGCTCTCTAAGCAAGTCTCCAGTAAGTCCATCTCTAAGGCGTAAACAGCATAAAACATCAGGGATTATCTCTCTCTGGCTCATCCCTTCTATTTCTAATCAATTTTGCTTTATTGAAACACCATGTAAAATGCAATGCAGTGTTTTCAAAGCAAACAGAGGGGAAATTAAAGATAAATATGACAGAGAAGGAAATGAAAATAAAAATAAAAGCATAAAAAACAGAATACGATTAGGTCATAATGAAGAAAATGTCTATCATTTTTCATATCTCTCTCTGTTCTTCTTCTCTGTGAGATTTCATTTACTCTTGTATCAAGTTCAATTACTCTTCCAGTGGTAATGAAACAAATGACAAACTTGGCAACATGTTTTCCCAACTGAATACCACAATGAGCCTTGGGCCCTGCACATTTATAATGGCTTTCTTCATTTAGGCATGATGTAAAAAAAAAAAAACAAAAAAAAAACTCATTGATGAATTACTCATCCAAACCATGCTACAACTCTTTCATACGCAGGAATTTAAAAAGACTGCATTTATGAATCTAAAAAAAACAAGAAAACTTTTGACAGTTCAATTACTCAAGGTGACTTAAGTTGTAAAAGCATAATTCCTCCCAAGGTGAAATGATAAGAAACTCTGTAACTTAAATATTTGTGAAAGCACCTCAGTAAGATCCTGGCTCTGTGTGTGTTCACTGGTCTGTTTGTTTGTGTTTTTTTGAGCAAAAGGGAAACACATTGTTAGTTTTTACTCTTAACAGTTGAAATCAGTAGACAGCTCAAACGTGGGTGCAGAGCCATTTTTAGTCCACTTCAAGCAAAACTCATAAAAAGCAAGGTGATTTGCATTTTACTGTAATTGGGTAACCTTTCTGGTTAATGTTAATTTTTGCGGTGTTTGACAATTCTTGCAACTGCTAATAATTTGCATGCCTGTAACATCCTTTTAACTGACATTTTTAACCTGTGTGCCAAGGACTTCAGTGAAAACTGAATCCCTGATCGCAAGATTCAGGGTGAACCGTAAGGGTCAGGTATCAAAGTCAAAGTCTAAGATGAAAATACAGAGAGATAAGAGACACTCCCCAGCCCCGTCTCCAGTGGTACCTGTGAGAGATTTAGAGGTGCAGTCCTTTCCTCCGTGGGGACCTGATCCAGAGTCACTTACAGAGCCCTCGTAGCTAATGCAGTCATAACAAAGCAGAGCTGTTCAAGGATAAAAAAGAAAAGGTATAAAGACAAAAGGGGCCATGAAAAATAGAGTCAAGGGTTGCTGATTTTCTTTTTTTATATCATTAAAGGGCTTTTTTTTGGGTTGCATATTTATATTCCAAAGCCGTGTCTTTCCAGGAACAGCCCTGTTTGATGTTATGGCTGTGTTAGCCATGCTGAAGCTATCAAAACTCAGTTGCTACCTGCACCTACAAGCACCGGCACAACGAATCATCCCCCCACCCACAAACGTCTGTGCAAGCAGAGGTATCATCTTAGTTTAAACAGGCAGCAGGTAGATCAAAACAGCAGACTGGACACCTGCAAATGAACTTAGCGGGTGCTTTAACAGGGGAGAAAAAAGGAAATGTTAACAGAGAGCTTTAAGAGGCAGCAGCAGCAGCAGAGGAACTCACAACAACCTGACAGAAGCCAAAGTCTTTTTTGTTAGTGATGGAAAACAGACACCTGGGTTAGTTAAGCAGAAGATGAACAGTTTCATATTTCATTATGATAAAAGCTTGAAATTTAAATAAGGCAACCCTTACAGAGACTCAGTCTTGTCTAAACTCGGTTAGTTCACATGGACCAATTTAATGTCAACATAATGTCATCAGTACTAACAATAGTAACAGGTAGAGCTGAAGGACTTGGAAGTTTTAAGTAACTTATTTTGCAAGTTAAAATGTTTTTTCAGAAATCTCATTATCCATGTATGTTTCAAGAACAAGCACATCAACAGTAATTCTGCAAGAACAAGCACGAAGGTTTTGCATTTTGTCCATAATGCCCCTTTTATTCTATGCAGTAAGTAAATAATTTGTAAAAGCTACCTCTTCTTGTATTTTACATTGATGGTTTATTAAAATTCAGGCTAATTTCCTGTGCAGAGGCTGACATACCTGCAAAGGCTTTGGAAATTCTCTCTTTCTTCCACTCCCAGGGCTGGTCGTACTCCTCGGGGGGTCGCTCGTCATCCTGGGGTAGTCGGCTTTCTCTGGGGCAGCGCAACCGCTCCGGATCCGAGTCTCCGCCGTTCTCGGCTGGTTCATACGGTGTGTCGTACAGAGGCAGCTGTCTCACTGATCCTTCCTTAGGCCCTCGTCCACCAGATCGTATTTCTATAAACAGGGAGAATGACAAGTCTTTAATGCTAGGTTTCTAAAATGTCACCTTCATAGATGATAACAGCTCTGTGGGGCAGAACACTGGCAGTACATGAGGAGTGAGGAGTTACAGCTATAGATTCAGCTACAAAACAACAAAGCAACAAACGCTGTCAAGTCTGACTCGCACATTTCCAGAACATATGATGACTATATGGTGGTAATTCAACATATTTGGGAGACAAAGAAGCCTCACATTCAGCTATGTTTCAGCTTGATGCCTCCTTGTTGTTATACTTCTGTAATCACAGCCAAGGATATTGGTTTGCAGGCCAAGGGGCACTAATAACATTACCTATCAGGCCAAAGAGTTACATTTATTTTTCTCTATCTTAAAATGAGAAAGCAGCTGCAAGTAACACTGCAACCCTGTCAGATATTAAGACTTGTAATGAACATCTTTGGGCATTGCTGAAAAAACAGACCATACTGGCAAAAAGAAGACACAAGGTAAAAAATTTTACATAACCTAAACATAGCTTAAACGCACATTAACAGCAGATACAACGCACTGCCAGACTTCTAGATAACTGTGTCCACAAGTTCAAAGAACTCACTCCTTCGCTTACATTCATTTTATTTCACAAATGTCAATCTCTCGCCAGTGTTAGGAAGAAAATTGTGCATGTTAATAGGATGTGTGAGTGGTATGACAGAGGCCTCTTCCACCTGGGACACACTGCCTCTGTGAGCAGTGTGTGTGAGTCTGCCTTTGATAAATGCTATCAGTAATGATGATGATGATGATGATTTTGTGAGAGAGGTAAAGATAGACAAGACAGGGAGAGAGAGAGAGCCCTCCACCTGATGTTTTGATGTCTGTGACATTCTACAGATAAAAACATTGCAACTGTATTAGAAGGTGTAATGTTGTAGTCTGATGTCCATTTAACCATCAACAGATCATTCTTACTGTCTATATTTGCTGAGAACTTCACTCGGCATGCAGAGAAAAAGGTGACACACTGAATCTCTAGATGACCCACAGCTCAGCTCAGTCACATGTGCTGCTCCTGTGGGCTGTGTGGCTGCTCTCATTTATTAACATGGGTGGTGAAATGAAAAACAAAAAGGTTCTATGAGGCACATGCGCTTCACATGCAGACAGCGTGTGTGTCCTAAGCGTTACATTTACTGAATGATGGTGACAGTTTTTGCTTAACTGATGACAGAAGTGAGAGGAGTTAAAATACGGGGGACATGGGGGGGTGGCTGGGAGGCTGAACATCTGCAATAGCACACAGTGTAACCTCCCTGGGAACAGCAACGACACAGTGCAGTTCTGAACAACCTTGCCCCAGGCTGCACATGCCTGCTCTGTCAGAACACAGGAGAGGAGAAAGCAACAATGTTCTGTCTCACCTTGCTTTTTTCTGTTTCCCCAACAAAACTACGAACACTTTAAATTTTAATGCCCCTTTCAAACCTTTAGCATTTAAACATAAATATTCAGATGTTAAAAAACAAACTATATACCGATGACTTTGCCATTCTAGGCCCTTAGTGGTCTGGCTAAACATGTTTGCCCTGAGGGTGCTAGAAAAAGGGCCCTTCCATTGCTAGAAAGACTTTATGTTCTCATGTACGAAACACACATACACACACACTCACCCATGCGCGCATACGCACACAAACACACACACACACACACATACTCTATATAGAAGTACTACAGAGGATTGACAATGCCAGAAAAAATGTCATCGGACCATACAGCTACTAGTTGCTCAATGTGCTGGGGGTTTTTTTTATCATGGTGGTTTGGAAAAAGCAATGAGGGCATAATGGAATTCCACCTTGTGAAATCTTCACACAGTGTAAAAAGGGACCCACATGATTTAAACTTTGGCATAGCTCCTCGGTACATGCACCAGAAAATGCTCCTGGGAACATTTCCAGATCTGTGGTGTGTCTTTAGTTGGAGCTTTGGAAATCACATTTCTGAGGAATATTAAGTAAAACATGATTTTTAAATATCATTTTAACATTCCAAAGTGTTGCCTGTTTATCATCATCAGGCTCAGAATCATGAATAAAACACACTTATTCATGTATTTGATCTTCCACATTGTTGTAAACCAGTTTAACATCACCTGACCTAAACTAAAATGCATGCACACCCTTTTATTCTGCATGTAAAGAGGTGAAACTGACCTGACTCCTAATGAAGCATCATGCCCTTGAGAGCTCTCCCCTTCTCCCTTTTCCTCCGCCTCCTCCTCCCCCCTCCAATCTCCCTCTACTTATATGAAGTTGTTAGCAGCCTGCACCCTTCCTCCTGGGTCACATGAAGCTGTTAGTGGCCAGCACCACCATAGAGTAATGCAATGTGAAGAGAATGAAATATTATGCCACACTACTGCATAATTGCCTCTTAGCCCAGGGGAGCTCTTGCGGAAAAATGAGCAATGCGTGGAGTCTAATGGAGCTACCCGCTGGTGGTGGTGGAAGTGGTGGGGTGGAGTGAGGTGAGTCTGCCAGGACCCGTATCTCAGCGTAATCCCGCATTAGGCAAACTGGCACTCTTTGATCTAGCACTTAAAAGACTTGGTATTACGAGATCCTGGCATGATTAGATCCTACCTCCCCTGCAGAAGTACAAACAGCTCTAGAAGATGGTGAAAGAAGCAAATGGAGGCTTTCACATGGGGTTAAATGAGAGTGGGAGGGGCTGAGGGTATTACTCGTGGGGTGGGGTGTAAATCTTGTGGGAAGAGCCCTTTAATTGGAGGCATGCTGCCTTCGATAAACTGCTGCGGTGGACTGAGACTCCCTGCTAGCTCTTAAGATTGAGGCCTTGTGTGCAGAGATAGAGCCCTGTTGCACCTCCTCCTCCCTCCCACTCTATTCTTACCCTCTTTCCTTCCGAACAACCCTCATCCCTTGTTTCCTTAAGTCCTTCCCTCTTTTCTTTTTCTCTGACAGTTCCTGTTAAGGCATGCTTGGTAAAGTGGGTGGGGACACTTCTGTCTAGGCAAATTACAGTGATTTGCATGACAGTGGGGTTACATGTTGCAACACAGCTGCAGTCTATCTTTGGTGTTTGACCTCTACCCTCCTTTTAAGATCAGAGGTCAAACACCACACCCTCCCTCCATGTACCTTATGCCCCCTCCTCCCCGGATGTCAGAGTTCCTGTCCAGATGCTGCACTTCCTCTCATTTGCTTTTTGCCCTTTGCTTGTTTGGCATTCACAACCCCTGCATTTGAACCGTGAGGACCTCGTGATACGTGATTTGTTTTCTCATGTTTACTAATGCATTTTATAAGGTGCAGAAAACCCTCCATGTAGGTACAAAGAATGTGTTTTTGCTACAAAGTTTGGAGTATTATAGGAAACTGTTAAACTTCCAGAAAGTGTGTAGCACCCAAAGGGGTTTCAGCAGTCATGTAGTAGCAGCAGCAGCACTGACCACAACCATCTGTTTAGTGCCACTAAAAAAGATATGCATGTGTGTGTGTGTGTATGGGGGGGGGCAGCTGAGCATACTGCTTGGAACGAAACAGCTGCATTTGAGCTCCAAACGATACTTCTCCAATGAAAAAAGACGTGGGTATTAACTGTCAGAAAAGCACAAAATGAAAAGCACAAGTCAGTTGAATGTGCAGTTCTACATGCAAGTAAAAAAATCTGACGCTGTGAGGAGAAGTGCTAAGCTTTCAAACAAGTGACAGAACCAGTCTTTGTTATCGTCTTACCCTGGTTCATGAACTAGAGAGATTAATCCTATGGGAGGGAGAGGGATATATTCCTTGCAATAAATCCAGGGTGGCTCCTGTTCCACTTACTACAGGAGGAGGAGCTCTCTGGGTATATTATCATGGTGCTGCATGGGCAGGCAAAGAGCTCTGGATTATATCAAAAACATTAACTGCAACTGACCTGGCAGCAGCATCCTGCTGCACATAAAGGACTGACCAAGCCATCGAGTCGTCATCACAAAGACAACTCCTGTCTGATTTGTCCTCCATGTCTATTATTGCCAGCTATTAAAAGTGATTGCATTAGCAAGAATGTAGCAAACAACTGAACAACTTTGCTTTTATTGCAAGGCTGAAGATTCAAATATGTAAAGGAAACACGCACTTATCTGCCTCTCTGGTTGACTGCCACCCGCCCACTCATATTGAGCCAGAGAGAATTTGCTGCTGCGAAGGGGCTTTCAGGAGCACAGTGAATATCAGGATTTGATTGAGGGGATCTCTTGTGCACTAGTGAAGGATTAAATGCGATTGACTTTACACCCCAGGAAAACAATGGACAGAAAATACCCAGGCTTCAAGGATTTGCTGTGCCTGCTCTGCCAGCTAAGACAGTATTAGAGAAACCCTGAACCTATGAATCTGTTATCGTTTCAAAAAGCTTGGCTATTAACAAGCGATCTCTTTGGAGTGCATCTAAGGTGTATGACAAAATATCACTGAGGGAAATAGGTAGCTGAATAATAAAACATTCTATACTGTTCAGTATTTTAAAACGAATAAACAGTGGGGCAGATGCTTTATGATTCAAATACATTAACTAATTAAATTATGTCTTGCAGCTGAGTTGCTCCTGAATACTAATATCGTTATTATGTATTTTTAGCAAACTTAGTGGTCTGTGACACTGCTTTAGCCTGGCTTGTTCCCTGGCAAAGGCACATGAAAAGGCTCCAGGTTTGATTAACAAAGCCGCTGGAGAAGGGCTGATACCCAACACCGAGACTTTTCTGTACCTTTGATTTCATTCTGTTTGATTGCCCGTGTGAAGAGCAAACAGGGTCGATCTTGTGATGGCAGGGATTTGAGTTATATCAGGGGCCACCCACAGGTATTGTGTGTCAGTCAGAGAGCTGGCTGACAAGCGAAGGTGTTTGCTCCTTGACCCGTGGTGGCCTGCTGTTGAGTGTCATTCTGCTTAGTGAGTGAAGCTGAGAGGTGGCACTCGTCGACGGCTGCTCCCCTCAGACCTCCGGGAGAATGGTTTAAGATAAGCAAAAACAAAACAGAGCTGTCTGCTTTGTGCTCACATCTCACCCCAATTCTGATTTCATTCTCATGTCTCGTTTTGAAGGAACAAAGGCGGCAAAGACAAAAGGAGCGAAGGAAGATGCATGCTTCCATTTTATTTATTTATTTATCTATTTATTTTTACATCCTCCACATTTTTTAACATTTCTTACTTGATGTGATGTTTATTTGGTACTTTGTTGAGTGCCTGCGATTAATAAGCTTTGATTTTTACAGTCAGGCTCATGTCTTTGTGTGAACATTACAGGTCTGTCCATCTGCGAGGGGGTTGTGTGTGTCTGTGCTTGTGTGACTGTTTGCTGTTGCGTCCCCATCAGCCTCCTGCAGACAGAACAAAAGCAGCCATGCCGTTTGTTCTCTCTGTCTCCTTCTTCCTCCTGGCTCACACTGTGCCAAGCTTGTGGTGGGTACACTCTGAGGCCTCTGCTTGCCTGTCAGGCATACAGTGTATATACTTTTGGGCCAAGGCTCAGACAGAGCCTATTCATGCTTGGTTTTGAGAGGAGAGTATTTTGGGTTTTGCTGTACTATCTTTGGTTTGTGCTTTCTTGTAAATGCCTTTCTGTTTCCGCTGGAAGCCATTCTTTTTGACAGATGAATGTGCCAGTGAGAGGCACTTGTAGGCAGATTCACAGGGACGGGTCATCTTTTTAAACTAATCATATCAAGTCTATCTGAACTGTATTTTCACAACTTACAATAGTGCATTCATTTTTTTAAAGGAAAGGGTTGAAACAGAAAATTAAAAAAGCATTGGAAAAGAGCTTGTGCAGCCAGTCACATGTACATAAAATCCAAGTGAAGGCATGCCTGTGTGGGTGTGTGCACTTGTGCATGTGAAAATTTGCTGTTCCCCCAGATGGCCTGAGGGAATTGAAGCTGAAGAGTGCTTTCCACAACACGCTGACATGTATATGGATTCATTCCCTTACTCGAGCAGGAGAGTAAGCCAAAAGAGACAACATACACAAAGCAGAAAACAAGAGAGAGGCGGGTGATGACGGAAGTAAGCCAGACAAAGTAACAGAGACAGAGGGGGAACGGAAGAGAGGGGAGTGTCAGAGGGAGACAGGGATGTATGAAAAAGAAAGAGACAAAGAGCGACAGCAAGTGAATAGAGAAAGGGAGGAGAAAATGGAAAATTAGAGACAGGCAGGTGATGCAAGTTTGTCACAGAGGGAGAAATAAACAAAGAGACTGAGACAGGAAGTCGAGGAAAGTGATGGAAAGAGAAAGTGGGAGACACAGACAGAGGGAGCGAGTGGCAAGAATAATAAATCTGCACATCGGTGAAGGGCTCTCAAGACTCAGCAGTTAATGAACATGCATCACTTGAAAGCTCACTACAGATGAAAATAACTGTTAGATGACTTATGAGGTTCAGTATTAACAGACCAAATTGTCTATGTGAAGTAAACTTGTATTGTATTGAAACAAGTTTCTCAAATTATTTTCATCTGCTGAATAAAATAAGAAAGCAAGACAATGTAACCCTGCAGCTTGTTCAAGTCAGAGTGACTCAAGGAAAGAGCAGACCAAAAGTGGTTACAACACTTTACTAAACTCAATGCTGACAATATTTGGAATAAAAATGCGAAGTTGACCAGAGCAACATGTCTAACCTGAGGAAACACCGGGTCAAAAATGAATAAAAAACACTGTTCTAGATTTTTTAGTGAGTCTAAAATATTATCATGAAACCAAAGAAGTGCAGGTTATTTATGAAGAATTGTAATGTATGTAATGTAGTAATAGCGATGACAACCACAACAATAACAGAGGACAATGCCAGTGCTCTGTTTAATGTCTTATTTTTAAAGTGAAGTGATTTAATGAGAGGATTAAAGTATTTACACATGAATGTGTGTACCCAGAGTCATAACGATAGACCCAAAAGTAGTTGGATATTTTAGTAATAGACACTCTACTGGTGACATCCAGTGATGTCAATAACATGAACAGGTGTTGATCCACCGTGTAGAAGTTCCTGTTTTTCACAGAGTAACTGAAAACTTTGACCTGCTGGTGGCACTGGAGGACAAAAGGATCACCAAACTCATCAAGTCATTCAAATTTACCCTCTAGGGAACTCAAATAACCCCCAGCAAATTTCATGGCAATCCATTTTGTAGTTGTCAACATACTTCAGAAACATCCATCTCTTTGTGGCATTGATGGAGAAGTGAGGGGGTCACTCCCACTGACTCTGTTAGAACAGAAAAGCTCCAACAGAAAGCAGGAGTTAAATTCAACCTTTCAGAAACAGCATGAGGTCAAGTCCTAAAGTCAGGCAAGCTTAAAATGGAATTGGGATTCCTGTTATCATTAAATGGATTTGTAATTAACAAAGTCCGCCATCCAGTAATGACTAATTAACTGGATTTGCTGTTTCACATGGTATGATGCAAACCCCTTCAGGGAGTCCCTGTGATTTGATGCTGCCTTGCTGTTTAACAGCTGCAATACCTTACCTTTCTAAATGCCTTCCACTGCATGGATGGTAGCATTGCTCCTATGCACGGCACGATTGCTATTACAGTTCGTTAGGACTGGGTTGAAAGCTCATTAATAGAAGACGAATGGAAACAGTGGCTTGGAAAGGTGCCCATCTACCTACATGAATCACAAAATTCCCCTTACATCTTACTCGCACAGCCCTGCAGCCAACAAACAAAAAGACAAGCAGTAGATCAGCACATTGACATGGCGACACCAAGTACAGATGTGATTAGTCATTTGCTAGTGCTGTCGATTACACTGCAGTAATAGAAATTCCATTTGGACTACAGTCAAAAGCACAGAAGCCGGAATCTTTTCTTGACACATCGTGAAGAGGATTTAATATGGAGCAGTGACAGGCTGCTTGGCTGACGCTGTTGGATGCAGCAGGTCCCCCAGCCTCGTGGGAGCAGAGCTATTTGTCTGCAGGCTGGGGTTCTGAGCTGTGCTTGCTCTGTGGCTATTGTTCCTGAGCTGTGATAAGACTGGCAGTGGATTAGAAGAGAGTGCACCCAGAGTTCAGGTTGTGTATGGCTGCTGGAAGGAGAAGACAGCATGGGAATGGGATTGGTTCTGGGGAGGGAACTGGAAAGAGGAGAGGAGATAAACAGAAGAGAGGAGAAAGGAAAGTAAAGGAAAGTAAAAAAGAGTCAGCCATGCCAATGAGTGCCTCTTGTTATGATGCCTAATCTGCCTGTGTGGCCTGACGGTACGTATACGTGACTATGAGAAACAGTCACTTTATGTCACCTCCCGACTCGGGGTAGGAGGCTATTCTTGGTCAAAGGTTCACTTGCACTCCAGCACCTCTCTGTATTACCGACGACCATTCCCCCAGGGGAGGTCAGGACGGATCATCTACACCTCTCTGTTGGGAAGGGAATAGAATTGAAAAGCTGATGGAATAGGAAGGAGAAATCCTACTTGTGACACAGGGGGGAGCACCATAGCAAAGGCCTGGGTATAATACAGACAAGGGTCAGACAGAGGTCATGCATGTATGAACCTACAAAAACCGCAGTTTTACATTCTAGCTTCCAGCATGCCAGTGCAAAAAGACAAGGGACAAGTGTTTCAGTTAACGATGCTGTTAACTTGATTGAGTTTGATTGGATAGGAGGGCAATAGGGACTCGAACTTCAGATCTTTTGGTAAAAGCACAACATCATCCTGTTGCTTAGATCTTCAATGGCTTTTCTCAAGAGTCATCTGTAAAGCTCAGACTCACACAGCTGCACAACTGAATTGGCACCTCGCTGCAAGAAGAAAGTATCTCATACGTTTAGACCTGTCCGTTTTTTCTTGACGTTTTTTCCTTAGTGTGTGATAATCCGATAATCTCCCGCTGCAGCACAACAATACAGATAGAAGCTGCCGCAGAGAAATCTGTGGGAAATTTACTTCTATCACCTCCACGCTGACTGGAGTTGACAGTCAGTGTACTCTCCTTAGGCTGTCTCTCATTAGCGGAGATGGATGCATGCTGAAACGCTGACATATTTTATTCACAAACTGGGTTACAGAGAACAGCAGCAAATCGTTTTTTGTCGCTACATTACACAACCTGAACTGTGTATGACCCCGGTTTTACTATTCGCAATACCCCAGCATGTCTGAACTGTGGAGGCTCTGACAAATATACCCCGGGAGCACTTAAAAAAAAAAAAAGCATAATGCCACTTATACTATGCCTGAACTTCAAAGTCAAGGCTCATTATGAGGCGTATCAAGCATATAATGAAGATGAAACAGCAGCAAATTAGAAAAAAAGTGTAACTAGTTCAACAGAGAGGCATAAATATTCATTATGTCAAAAAAAATAAATAAAAAATGTAAAAAAGAAGTTGCAACTTTGGGCTAAAAAGGAGGCAGATAGTAGGATGCTGAACGCTTCGTATTGATTTGTTCCCTTATTCAGAGACGGCTGCTTCTGCTGGAGCAGCACTGTTTATCAATCCTACCGGTCCAGAGGACGTGCATGTCCTCCAGGAAATGTGCATCAGTTGGGCTCAGGCAATGCAAATAGTTACACAGCAGTGACCTTGCTAACTCTCTATGTGTGTGCTGTTCTGACCTTCGGATCAGTGCCACCTCTTGATAGTTGCTCCCCTCATGACCATTCAGGGAGAAGGTTAATACAGGAAGGGTGGATTACCACAGTAAGCTGCTAACAGTGTTTACATGACTGTGTGTGATCTGATCCCTGTCACCCGGTGTCAGAGCCAATAAAACACAACATGAACACAGATTAAACAATGGGAAACACCAACGATCGTTTGTATGACAGAGGAGGTTAAGACCCGACTGGTGGTCTTAAAAATGCTGGGTTTAAGTTAGTGAACACTGACAAATTTCTTTAATTCAAGTAAATATGAATTAAAATTTAAAACCATTCAAATATCATTTATATAAGTTAGATCCACTTTTGAAAAATATGGAACTCAACCTGTGGAATGATAGAGGGTGACCCCGCCTGACAAAAATGATTACCTCTCTAATGAACTGGAAAAATTAATGTCATGAATTCAGTGTGTTTTGCAAAAATGGAAATACTGCATTTTTTTTAAACAAACTTATCATTTGAGGGCAGCAGCAATTTAAAACTCAATCAGTCAGGCATTTCTCTGGTGCTGAATGATTTTTGTTTTTGCCAGCCATAACACAGAATGAAGCTTAATGCAAAATGTTATTCAGCTTGAGCATCTACTAAAAGTAAAGAAAACATGGCCAGACTAGTAACTCTAACTTTATATTGTGTGACTGGATAATTATTTGTTTTTCATTTTGGCATGTTCCTCACAGAATGCACACATACATGAAAGACAATACTTTGAGGTTCAGGGTGTGACATCAGCTGCTTTCAGTCTAAACAGCAGATATAAGACTCTGCATCACCTGCAGTTCAACCTACACATGCATGTATCAGGCTACAGCTTGAGCCTGTATTGTTTTTTTTTACTCTACTGTGAAGCCTCCCAAGCACAAGGCAAAAAAAATTGACAACATAAAAGCCTTACTTGCATAGTAATTAACAAACTGTACGAGATACTTTAACCCTCCACTGCTCTGTCTTAACGACGTCTGCCCAGTCTGCTCCTTGTCTGTGTATCTGTAATGTACCCAGCAAGCTGCACAGAAAGACTGTAGTGTTGTTTATGTGCATGTATTAATGTGTCTGCCCTCTTCAGCTTCCATTAGATCAGACATTGATGAGCCTGCAGGAGTCCAGTCTTCTTTGTCCAACCTGATTCATTCTGACAAGGCAGACAGACCAGTGCAGGGAAGGCACTTGAAATATGATCTAACTGTAATGCCACAACTTCATAAACACAGCTAAGGTACGTAGACATAATGAGAAAGCCGTTACGCACTCTGAAAGGCACAAGAAAACATGGATCCTGAATGCATCTTCTTTTGTCCTTGCAACGAAACCACATTTAACTAAACCTCATTTTCATATGTTTCCCCCATATGCCAACCGGTTGGCATAAATATGCCAACCAAGCTCATTACAGGTGCAGTTGAGTGCAGACCTGTCCCCACACAGTACAGACTGGAAAAACAAACATGGAGTAGCAGATGGTCATTTGCATTATTTGCTTCTGCACCATTATGGCTCTGAGGACATCGGAGATAAGCAGAGCAGGGATTTCTGACAAAACTCAACCCACATTCAAGATGCATGGAGAGGGGAAATGGTCTGAAGAGGTCCACTAATGATCCGTGTGAGAGGCCACAAGCCAAGATGCATTGATCTCACCTTAAATTTGCCCTTTTTTCACCACAAGTGCGGCCAGATTTTCAGACATTTCAAATTTTTTTCAGGCAGCTCTGAAAAATCTTTATGGTTTGGATAAGCAGAGATTCTGACATCTTTTGGGAACTTGTTTTATAATACTTCTTGCATTAAAAGACATGTAACTAAAAGTTGCAAATTTGTGAGCAAAAACAGGCTTGGCACATTATTTTTCTGAGAAATCCTGCCCGTGCTGATTATTAACACAAATATGTTCACTTGCTATAAACCTGTCATAAATATTTCAGTGGGCATGTGACATGTTTGTATTAAATTTTGTTTTTATTGAACCCTCTCTGCTGTTTTATGAGAATGTCCCACCCCTTACATGTTGTGCAAGGGCGTAAGCTATTTGATTGATTTGTCAAACGGAAATAAAATCTAAATTCTAGATCCCTTGTTGGCATTTAAGTCAACATTTGACAACACTGCATATGATGATGCATAATTTTAACAGGACATGTATATCATGAAATTTCATTAGCTTTCCACATGGCTCACTGTTAATAAAGGGCTTTGAAATTCATGGTTTGAGCCTACATACAGTGCTGAGCAATCCCGAGGAGTGAACAGGACAAATTAGAACAACAAACAATAAGAAGGGATATCATTTAGATTGAAAAGAAAAAGAAACTTTCCTTTATTCACTACAGTTTATGTGGTCTGGCCAACTGAGGCTGAAAATACCTCACAGTGATGTGTAACTACGTAAAAGCAGAACAGACAATATATGTCACAATTTATGTCAGCAAGTTTTTTTTTGTGCATCATGGCAGCATGTAACACAACTCAAACATCAGTTCAGTCTTGCTGCAAATTAACTTCCTAATTCAAATCTTCTTCAAATTTACTTTATTCATACTCTACAAAGAGTTGTCACATAAAGGCATGCTCATTTTCCTTAATGAGTCAAACACACAACAAAAACTCCAGAAGACTGAACAATGAATGCAAATCGATCTCGAGGGTGTACTGTAGAAAATGAGCTCTTGTAAACAAAACTGATTACCCACGGAAAAGAAGCTGCAATGTAAACCTTGACTAAGCTAGTTCTATTACTGGCTAATGAGCAAATCCTTTAACACCCCCTGCTGTACTGCCAGTCTTACATATTACATACAGCAGTTTATATACTGCAGGAGCAACACTGGTTTAGAGGCTGCTGATTGATGGCGTGTGGGCATTAGCGTTAAAGATTTTTGGCTTATTCCTCAGTGACCTGAAGCTAAAGTGATGCTATGCCAATATAAGCTCATAATGGAAAAGTCATTGGCATTAGCATATTTAATTCCAAGGGCTAATCTCCGTAATTGCCTCTGGAAATATGATATATCTGCGGCAGAATCTGATTACTGTCCTCTCTTTTTTTCAATACTCCTAATTTAAACCACTGCTCCCTGTAGATAACATTACACTTTAATTTATCACACTTTTTTTGTCACTTATGTTTGTCCTATATAAAATGTTAAATACTAGTAATAAAATAAGGACAAATATTGTGGTCTTAAATAATAATAATAGGAATAGTAAAGATAATAATAATGATGATGTTAATAATATATAATAATATATTAAACATCCACACACCCTTGTCAGAAAATAATAACTATTAGAAAAATTCTAATCCTAAAAAACCCTAAAAACATTAGAAAAAAAACTTCATTAGTGTTCGCAGCCGAGCAAGGGCTGCACAGTAATAATACTATGTCACTGTCCGCTGTGCAAGGCCAAGTTTTATGATGCCTCTCTGTTGTTGGCTGGGCCCCAGACATGTGGCTGCAGCATGCCACGTGGGCTTCTCAACCAGCCTCGCCAGCAGCAACAGCAGCACCACTAGTTGCTCGAGAACCCCTGCCAAACATCCGTCAGCACACCATGACTTTTACAGCCCAAGTCCCAAAAAAACACTACTAATGAAACTACAGCTTTAAGAGGGAACACTGCCAGCACAGTGTTTTAGGAAAGGCACTGTCACTGTTGCAGAATAGTTATTAACATCTGACTGGAATTGGGCTTGGGAGTTGCATGGCAATGTCCCATAGAGTATCTTTGTACCCTGCTGTTAAAAGTCAGCGGCAATCCCGTAAAAACACTCATGCCAATAAAAATGAATGATGCTGAGTGAGTAATCTGTGCCTCATCCCCTTCCTGGATCCAATAATGTGCTACTGCCATTGTGGAAAAAATCACAGCAGAAGGTTGATAAGGGTGCTAAGCTATGGCTCACACAACTGACATCATAGCAGGAGCAGGAGCTGATGTTACAATACAAGTTAACAGAGCTGCTTTCATGGCCATGAAATTGCAGATTTAAGAAGTATGGAAATCTGGTTGTTGATGACTTTACAAAACCAGAGAGTAAAGGTATTTAAAACCTGCAATTCTAACAGATGTATTACATTTTTTTACTACAGTTGAAAGTAGGTGAATGTGGTAGAACATTAGGTAAACATGCAGTTCTGATGTGCCCAACTAGGATTCATTCTCCCACTGCTTCCGCTGTTTTCCTCAGGAGTGTAATCATCATCTATGTGGTTTGGCCGCCTCCTTCAACCCCAGCAGGAATGCCTTCCTTCATTGCCAAATCCCTTTTACAAAATGTGGATGCAAGCAAAACACTAAAGGCCGAGACAGTTGAGCAGGGTGAAGCTCATTCTGCCACTAGGACAGGGAGCGTGTTATCGCAGGGTTATGAGCAGATGCCGAGCATGTTTTTGTAAAGGAATGCCAATGTTGATTCAAGCCATCTCCCTCGATACGTCATGCTATTCGGAAGAAATACCACACCACACATTTTTCTACCATAATTACTCCAGCACTCAAAATGTACATGCACACACAAAGAGACACACACATGCTAAAAACTCCTACTTGTAGAGTAGAACCATCCATTACTGAGGTCTAAAATAGCATGTCAGGGCCTCACGAGGCTGCATATCTGTTGTTAGCCTGGTATTCAGCCGGTAAGAGAACCAGCAATTGAAGACTTCTGGATTTCTCTCCACCTCCAGCTGTGTGGGTGACTACACTTTTACTTATCTATGTTAGAGAAAGGTCAGCCGGCTCACACACACACAAAAGTATGAGGTCTTTAGTTACATGAACACATTTAAGGGCACAGATGCACAATACACAAGGCGCATACCAGGGGCTGACAATCACGCACACACCCATGGACATACGTCACACGGCCCAACAGTGTGCCAAACTAGGGCTGAAAAGACCCATCCCGCTCAGAGCTGCGAACACATTCTTGCACCTGCTGCCTCCCACCCGACTGCTGCTCATCCATTCTCTTCAGGGAGAACAAACTCTGGATTCCACACTGGTGAGATGGCTGAATGTCGAACAGTCATAATCTCTCTGCTACGCACAGTTGTGCTGTTAACCTCTGACAAGTGTAATTCTAACTTGGGTTCTCGGTTTTCTCCAATGAATAAAACATGTCTTTTTGCTGAGAGGGAGTCTCTGAGGGCCTGGGAGGAAATTAGGCAGATGAAGAAATGTTAGAGGGCAGGGGATGGGGGGGTGGGGGGGTTATGGGGGGCAATCTCTGCCAACTCTGGTAAAGCTTAAGAGACTTGTGTAAGATACTTTTAATTTATGCTGAGTGGGAGTTTTGGATTCTATGCTGAGTCTCATAAGCTATACACGTGAGTGTGTATGTGTGTGAGACGTGAGAGACACAAGCAGAGAGACAAAGTGACAAACATCAAGGCACTTTATTCTAGCAGCGTATGAGACGGCCTACTAAACATATGGAGGAGACAGAGCGTCCAGTCCTGTGGGCGTGGAGATGAAAGTCAGAGAGGTCTGACTTCTTGCACTTCCTGCTGAGACATAGGAAGCTACCAGAATCCTGTCAGGAACAGGAGGGGCCACTTTCTTCTGGCTCAGATTCTCCAAAACTTGTCAGTCTTTCCTTCACACACTGCAGCCAAAGAAAGTATGGAGTAAGTGCCAGTCCCTGTGTGTACACTGCGTGATAATTCCAGGAGGAAACGGCAGGATTCATCACTTGTTCCGCTTGTTTGTTGAGAGGTTGTTACCTGCTAATTCTTTTAAATCACGGTGGAGTAGACAAGAATAATGCTGTAAGAGCCTTATCACTATGCTCGCTATGTACTGACATTTTCCAACTCTGTTGTGCAAATTCTTGTGGACACACTGTGGAGGATGTGGCTCCAGCAAACTCATTCTCTGTTGGCTAAATGATGGCTGACCTTTTCCACTGGCAGTTTGTGAAATAGGGAGCCCAGCTAAGGAACAAGTCCTGATAGGACACAACAAGTAGAGTGGCAGATGCAGCTGAAAAATATTGACGACTCTAAGAACTCATGAATAAAAACATGAATGGATTAAATAGATGATGCGGTGGTTGTGGACAAGGGGGTAATTCCACCATAACGGTTTTGTTCCCATGAAACTGTTACATTTGAATGGCTGTCTGCTTGCATTAGCGGGCTTCATTAATAACATTCATTAGCCCTTTGGGGTCTGAGCGGAGCATAGACAATCTCCAGCCTTTTAGGCTCTAGCCCTGATACACTTACAAGGACCGTGAAATGCCTGCAGGACAATTCAATTAGAAAAGAGGCATTTGATCACTATTAGGACTTAAGACTTACATCCTAAAAGCATAATTTATAACCATCAAGGTCTATTGTATGACAATGGTAGATTAGATGTCCTGAACATTTTCTGGAAGGTGACACATGGCTTCCTAGAACTGTTAGGGGTAAACAAGATTAACCTTGTATGTGTCTCTCCTAAAAATAGGGCATAGCAGAACTAATCGTACTGACTAGCCTTTTTTTATTGGTTTTCCTTGAATAGATTCTGCTTGCACATAGGCCATTTGTTGGCCCTCTCGTCAAAACTGCACTGCCTCCTGTAGGGAGCAACAGAGGGAGATGAGATCAATCAAAACAAACCCATCTGCACACTTCTCTTTAAATAACCTTCGAATGAAGCTCATGAACAATCTCCACCAAAACAAAAAAGGGGAAAACTGTATTGAAACAAAAGCCCTCCACGATCTGTTTGTGCTGAGTGAGACTTTGCCAAATGGGAGAGGAATGAGTAAAAGCTGACAGTGAAAAATGAGGACTAAAAGAAATGGAGGGGATGATGAAGATGCCAGAAAATGAGACGGGGATAGCGTGTGAGCACCTTCCGTGCCAGCTGACCCACTGTTGGCAAGTCTGGTTGCTAGGCCCGCTGCTACTCTTAACAGTGCCCGGGCACAGAGGGGGAATCCTAGGTAATTTGTCGGCTTGTTTGGATAATCCACCATCTGCCACACTGTGAAAGGCCCCAGGCCCATCCACAAGCCTTCAAGTTGGACCCAAATGCCAAGCATAAGGGGGTATGCAGAAATGGTGTCCAGGTTCCTCTGAGGGCACAATAATTGCAAAACAAGACTCAATCAGGAAGCTTTAGTCAAAGGAAATATAAATCTCAAAAATTCCTTTACTGTACAGAAAGAGGATGCCCGAGGACAGGGCTGCACGATAGATTAAACATAATCACAATCACAATTTGGCTTCTGCAATTGAATAAACAAGACTGACTGCAATATTGACTTTATTAAAGCTTGCACTGCTCACATAAAAATCCAAGGCACATCAAATCAAATATTTCCTAAACTAACAGTTAGTTACCAGAAGGGGGATCAAGATTTGTTGGTTCCACTCTGAGGTTGTGCCGCTGGGTGCTGCAGTGGCAATCCACATTTGAGAGTAACAACAAAGATTAGACAGGAAAGACAAAAGTCAAATCAAATGAAATGATAACTTGGATCATAATCTTGCAGTCCTACCTCATGGTGTGTATGTTGGGATATTTTCGTAACATTTTATGTGTTATAAGACAGAAAGTTTAGGATTAGAAATAAGGGTCCACGATATACTAGTCATTTAAGCCACGTCAGTATATAAAAGACATTTCCCGGTTTAAACAACTCAAAATGTTTGGTTGCAGTGAAAAAATATTACAGTATCAATAATGTGCTGATACTTTTGGTTAGACTTGTCCTCAATTTAAAACAGCACAAAGCAATTTATTGATATTTATGTCATCAACCTCACTGATTTTTGAAAATATGAGCTTATAATGCGTGCTTGATGCCGGCAGCTTTTTTGTTACAAGCTGGGGAAACAAAAGACTGTAGAGGTTGTTGAACATTAAACACAAGCAAACTTGAATTTTTTTTAAAAAACAGTGAGTGATGAAAAGAGGAAGTTTTTTTGAATCAGGGATGCATTTGAAAAAAAAAACTTTTACTTGAGGCAAAAGTGTGATAGTATTTCATCAGAATGCTTACAGGGATCCACCCGCTGTAGAAAAGTAATGTCTGCAAATATTATGCCTGGACAAATGTTAGTTTTTCTACATTTGACTTGAAATAATAAAGCAGTGCAGTAAAGTGCAACAAGCCCAGAACACTAAGAAAAGATTTTCTAGACAGCCCTGGAGCTGAAAGAATTAATAGGTAAATTGCACTGTTGAAAAAAGACAGAGAACTGTGACTGAAAAATTCAGCTGTCTGTAAAAATATATATACAGCACATCATGTAAGGAAAAACCTGAAATATCCATTTGTGATATATTTTGCACAATTTCAACCTAAATTTCAGCTTCTATAACAGTGGACAATCACCGAACAGAATGCCTCTTAGCTACACACCCTTAGATCAAAGACGATCCAGGTTCTCTGATGTTGTACAACAGGCCCGTGCTTTGCTCTCTCTGATTAAAAATAGCAGGAACTCGACGATGAATGAATCATCTTCAAATACAGATTGTAAAACAAGGCTGCACCACCCACATAAGCCCAACAGAAATGATATTTACAGAAGTGAAAAAAGCATAGAGGGATGGCAAATGATCCTCAAATGTCACAGAAAACCCATCTCAGACAGGTTTGTCATCCTGTCAAGAATTATTACTTTCAATTTCCTGCTTGTTTATAGGGACAGGAAACGCAGACATGGGAAACTCTATCTTTTACATGACTGGGTTCTCAAATGACCTTTAAAAAATGAGAAATTACTTTGCAGATCCTTTTAGGAAGAGAGCAGGATCAGGGCAAATACTGCAAAGTCTAGATGCTGATATTCCAAGCAATTGTTGCATGCCCGAATTCACAAAGAATACATAACAAAAAGGAAAAAGAGAACAGGTGAAAACAATAGGAGAAGAATGGAGCAATGAGTGAGACTTGGCAAAGAGAAATTCAAAGAATGACTCACTTTGTTGCTCTTTAACCTATTCTTCTGTTGTCTTGCTTTCCACAACGGTGCACTGTGCCACCAACACTCAGTGCTCTGAAGTACCGCGAAATGAAACAAAGAGTGCTTTCATAAGAGGAAGCACTGAGTCACTGTCAGTGGTGTCACTAGGTCTAGAGATGATTGTTGAGGCTGTGAGGTGAATAATTTGGGTAAAGGGGCTCAACTTTATGGCCCCTGAACTGGCTGCAAAGCTGAGTATTACAAGGGTGTGCCAGTGTTTGGATCTAACCAACTGTGGTTTATGGTCAAACAAATAACTATCATGATAATCAAAGACAGGGTCTCCACTGAGCCAACAACACCTGCTGGTCATGTCCCTGAAGGATGCATCACTATGTTGAACCATTTTATAACCTATGATTACTTGCTAACTACCAACCACTAGTCAGACAATCAAACAATACATAGTGGACTCAGAAAGTAGCCATCAAGTAAAAAGTTTTCTCAGAGGAACAACAAAGATGTATTGTGTGCTGTGAAGGTTTTCTGCAACAACTCCAGGATATTTGTTAAAAGAAGGTCGAATGCACTGCTGGTCACTTTTCACATAGAAGCCTTAGTTGTTAACACAATCTGAAAAACGGCAAAATTTCATTTATATTGTGACTTTTACCCAAAGTATTTTACAATCTGCATCTCACATTGGACTCACACACAAATGCTTCAGGCTACGACTCTAGATGCTTGCCTAAGCCTCATGAGAAATTGTGGTTTAAGAGTGTAGGAACAGTCAAGGGAATTCACCAGCCATTTTTCTTATGCAGCCAACAAGGCTTAGGGACATATTATTAGCACCATAAAAGTGTTTTTGTACTGGACAAGTAAGTTGACCCCCGAGACATGGATTATGCTGTAAAGCTTCCTTGTCTGGACATCGTTTTTCTGCTGTTAATTGATTTCACTTTACCGTCCTCAGGCCAGAAATGGCAACTACTTTTAGGATTTGCTATTTCTGTAAAGGCAGGTAATTGCTAACTTTTTTCTGTCTGGCATCCCAAAATACAGGGATTAGATTTACTAAGAAAATGGTGTTGTGCAAATGTGTGGTTTTCTTTGGGGTTTAAAACCACAATCTGTGTTTTTTCAGCATCAGGTTTCTTAAGAGAGCAGCTCATTATCCAATCAGCTTCTGGACTACATATGATACCGCTTTCTGCCAGTGAAAGCTTGGAAAAGTCATCATTACAAAGTGATTATAATTACAAAATATTTATTTTGGCCGCAGTTTGACACCAAAGAAATGTAATACTCAATAAATTATGATATTAAAATATTTAACATATACTGAATTAGTAATGTACATGGAGGCCATAACCATGTGCATGATACACAGAGGAGACACAATTTACACATGGCACTGAGAAAAAGAAAGAGAGACAGAGAAGAGAGACGGTATGTTGATGTGGACTTGATACTGACAAAAATGCAGCCAAACCAACACTTAAATGTCCTAACAAAGCCTGAAAATAAAGTTTTGTTTAAAAAAAACAGGCACAAATGTATTTGTTAGTGTCTTAAATTCTTTTCCAAGTCTCCCTTAAATGTTAGGGCAAAGGTACAGTTCAGTCCATCGTTCTGATCCATGTGGGGATACTGACTGAATCTTGCCTGAGGGCAGACTCCCCTTAGACTGCACTCATACAGAGATGCACTGCTTATGCGAAACACTTCAGAACGCACTTAGTATGGAAATATGAGCACTCAGGCACTGCGAAGAGACTTTGAGAGTATGAGATTAAAAACGCTGAAAACAGTTCAACTTTTGAGGAGACACAGAGCAAATGACCTGTCACACTGCAACAGACAGCTGATAAGTGACACAGGTTTGTGGAAAAATGATCTGTGGCTATTTTTCCCCTGCACATCTTTTTTTATACTACTCTTGCTGGGTACCAAGCATTTTCAGTGTTTGTTGCAGTGCTTTTGTCTTAACTGGACCATAAGTAAGCAAGTTAAAGGACACGTGTATATCTGAGTGTCAGAGAGGATGATCCACATCTGTTGGCTAAATAAGTAATTTGCCAACACATTATGTACATTTCTTAGAGTCTTCTGAATGACTGTTGTTGTTTGAGGAGTGGGACTAGTTCATTTTCTCAACACTTACCGGTGCAACTTGAGCATCTGCATGCTCTCACAGAATGCTGAATGAGTGCAAATTGCTGTAATGAAGCCATTTCATTATGGGGATGAGCAGTGCTGAATAAACAGGAACAACAAGGCAGAGTGCTTCATTGAGCCATCTGTGGAAGTACTTTGGCAAGGAGCGCTGCTGTGTTTACAACTCTGATGGCTGGCAAGAGGACAAAGATGACTTCTAGCTAAGTGAAACAGCAGTCATCTGCAACTTCCAGTGATCTACAAATAAGACTAATATAAGACTAATACAGAGCAGGAAACACAGATGAAAGCTGGACTGAAGACTTAATGCCATTGGTTATTTTGATTGACTAAAAGGGCTGTAAATGTCATCTTTACTGCTAACTCAGCACTGATTTTGGTATCAATGTTAATTCTGTAGGGAAATCATTTAAGGAACAAGGTAATCTACTTACAGATAAAAATGATTAAACTCATATATGGACTCTTACTATAGAGTTATCAAGTATTGTAAACAAATTAAGTACATATGTTCAATAGACATGGATGAGAAAAGAAAAAAGAAGAAGGTAGAAGTTACTTTCTTGCTGATTTCCTTTGATAATAGAACATTAAAAAAAGATATTTTCTTTACTCCCCTCATATTGAAAAATTTGGTATGACAAGATACAAGGTAAAGTGAACGTACACAGTGAAAAAGCCCACTTCTGCTGACATCAGGGAGTATTCAGGAAGCAGAAAATAGGCCAGAGGCAATTTCAGCATGTTTTATGGACAGCCATGAGAAATAGACTGAATAAGAGAATGAAAGGGAGAGAAAGGCAGAGAGATATAGGGGGGGAAAGAAAGTATTAAAACAACTCTAATCCCTTGGCTGAGAATGCAGTAATGTTCACACTGATGTCACAAATATGCATTGCATATGTATTTTCTGAAAGACCATTCTTTAAATTCAAATAACTTAATGTGCTTTTGGACATGTGAAGAAAAATGGTGTGCATTTTAGTTTTCAGACTGAGCAGCTGAATGAGAAAGAAACAGAAACTATGGATAAAATAAAACAAAGCCTAAAGCAGGCCATTTTCCTCCTCATAATATATCAGACTTCACACTCAATATTATGGACGCTGCTTGGATGAAAAAAAAAATCCAAAAGTAAAATCAATAGTTTTTTTAAATGAAAAATAAAGATTATACAGTTTGACTGTGCTGTACACTGAGTATACTGCATTCACCATATGCACTTTTTAATGTTAAATTTAAACCACTGAAGTCACTGAATTTATTTACATGCAAATAAAAAACACAAAAAAATGTTGTAAGAATTTTTCTAAAGCATTTAATGTTTTACTGTCATAAAGCGAAAAGAGTTGTCACACCTGAACTAGATCATGAACCCAAATGCACAACTCGGGAATGTTCAAAGTTTAAAATAAATAATTTTTAAT
>JAPZDV010000001.1:20843735-20863806 GCA_029814665.1 Acanthurus lineatus | reverse complement strand
ATAAAACAGGAAGCCACTAGACAACATAGACACGAGACAACACTAAATATGACTTGACTTATTTCTTGGACATGACAAGAGTAAAGTCAAACAGTCAAACCTGTGGTCTTCTGCTTAAGAGGTGGCTTCTCTCATTACAAAACAATGACCGTATAATCAGCTTATTTCTATCAGAAGTCATGCTCCACAAATGGGTACATGCCAAAGATGACTTTATCCCGATCACATAAAATCTCACTAATGTCAGTCTGGATCAGCTCATTTTCATGCCAGAGTCACATTTTCCAGACATGTCATAATTACTTGTCTCCTGACATTCATTAAGTAACATGCTGATTTCCCTCCTTCTCTCGATTGGGCTTAATTGACCGCTTTTAAAAGCCAAGCCAGTTCTTCCATTAGAACAAAGGCCAGACTGCTAAATGTGTCAGGGAATAAAAAAGTGTGTGTGAGTGTGTGTGTGTGTGTGCGCATGTAACTGCACATGCAGAGCACTGCTGATTGCAGTCATGGGCCGGGGGCAGCTGGTCTCAGTTTTGCTGTCATCTTTGTCACAGTGATGAAGGCTTAATAGTCAGCCAAACAGCAGCGTGTTACTCTCCATTCAGCACTCGTCAAGGGGGTTCAACAATAATCCCAAATTACTAAGGAAAAGAAAGCTACATTCAAATCTTAAAAACATTCAACAAAGCTGCACATGATGTTCCAAGCATTAGCAAGCATGCAGCAGATTCATTATCCGTTGATATTACAATGACTCTCATCACATATATGTAGTCACTACATTAGCATGATGTTTTTCTAACAATGCACAGAATGTATCTGAACTAATGGTTGCAAATATCCTCGGGGTGCAAAGCAGAGTATAACACCTGCAGGGTGTGCTTTCTCTACGACAATTTGTTTCTCTATTTTGCAGCTGCAACATGCTGTTTCTCTCGCCATGACAAGCGAAATAAAACAAACATTAAATATTCCCCCTAATAGCTCTCCTAATGGATGGAACCAGATGGGTTTAATCCAAATCGCATCTATCTCAGGTCTGAAGAGTTATCAGATTAACAGAATCAAGATGAACCATGCTCATGCGATCTTTGATTTTCCTGCCATTTAAACACAGCTTACTGTCGGATCGCTGACTACGTGGTACGAGTCAATTACACCTGCTCTCACCCAGACGATGTTAACGCCTTTAGCTCTTCATAACGCAATTGGATGCCACAGACAATCATCCCATCACACATGAATTCAAATTCAAGAGAGCAGAACGATCTCATTACAGCTTCTTCCATTTGTTTAGCATTCTATTGTCCGTGGTACCAGCACATTAAAATATCATTGTAAAGTTGTAAAAATGGAGGACATTTTAATTAAATGTGTCTTGACTGAATAGGTGTGTGCTGTTAGAATCTACAGTGACAGTCAGGGCTGCAGGGTCTGTCAGCTGGCATAATTGCAATATAAGTGAACCCGAGATTGTGCCAGCAGGAGGTGGACAAAGGAGGTGAAGAGAAAGGCTGGTAATTGAAAGGTGGCTGGTCAGATTCCTAGCAGCAAAAGAGGGGTGTGTTTCTACTGAGAGCTGGTAAGTGGAGGGTGCCACTGTTCCTCAAATCGCCCCTGGGGTGAAGCACTGTAAGCGGGTCTGAAGAAATAGATATTGGACAAGTATTGAGCACAATTAGTAGAGATACTGTATGTGATATAATCGACTGACTGCTCGATAAAGCCCTTCCCTCAACAGCGATCCTCACCATCACAGCCTAGAGGCACAGCACACTGTTCAGTCCATTGACTGGTTATGATAATGCTGCACTCGTTTATGTAAGACTTAGGAGAAGTGGACATGCTAGTAACTCTAGATGAACTTTTTACCATTGACAGTGTAATACTTGCCAACAGAAAAAAAAGTAAAAATGCTAATAATAAAGCATGAATTAATGTGTTGCTTGTCTAAGCTTTTCCTCTACTTATCAGGTAGTGAGGTTGTTGACCTGAATTTTCTGGCACATGTACAAAACTCTGTTTAAAAGTAGTGTAAAACACAAAGAATTCAACAGAATTCAATCACTTGCAAACAAACTGTGTTTGCAGACAACAGTTTTTACGAGCTGTTTCAGAGCTCCTTTATTCTATCCTTTCTGCAAACATCTTTTACCAAGTCATGAACCCCACAACCTTAACAAAGTTCTCATTTTAAAAAACATTTCAGCTTTTGACTACTTTATTAACCAACTCATGCACTGAACATGAATCAGATCGCTACGGACAGATGATAAAAAAGAAAAATCAGAGGTTACTAATTAAAAACCAGATGCCTGCTTATGTTGACCTCAGTTTGAAATCAAGATCTAAATTTCTTAAAAATAATTACAGGTTTTGATGAATAAGTCAGTGACTGTCATCAGTGTAAACTGCATGCTCTGTGCAATAACGGACAGCTTGACAGGCACAGCGACAGAAACAGAAGGGAATGAAACTGAATAAATAAGTTGAAATCTATTTTAAACAGTGGCAATATAGTTAATAAAGTTATGTTTAAATTACTAGTCTCTACTGACTTGTGTCAGCTCTTGTTTAAAGTATTTATGTTTAATTCCAGGAAACAGGCATAAATACTGTAAAGAGTCAATGCAGATTTGCATGCTTATCTGAGCCCCACTTGCGTTCACTACTGCTTCCTTATTATATTACCCAGCCAGACACAATCCTATTTGTTTATTTCAAAAGCATGTGCAGAACTGGTATAAAACTTTGCAAGGTAGGGCAGCACTGTTAGTTCCTCCGGAAAAATTCCATGTTAGGATGGTAGATGTGTGTGTTTCAGTGTTTTGACAGAGGACTAATGAAGATTTCTGCTGCTGTGTCAGTTGAGAAAGACTAACAGTCTTTCACAGGTTTTAAAATTCAGAGCCTCTGACAGAGTGTAGTCAGATGTCAAATCCTAAATGACTTCACATGACTCCTGACTGTGAAGTCTTACTCCTGGGATACAACGATCTTTTACTCAGGAAATGACAGGTTTCACTTTGTCATTAGTGATATGAAAGCAGCTAATGCACTAGCAGGGCTGCCTAGTTATTTGCCTTGACCCTGGATGTCACAGTCTTCATCCTTATAATGATGTATTTCCACAAACACATCTTGTCAGAGTCCTTCTGCAAAACACTCAACTGCACCTAATAATAATGGCGTTAAGAATAGAAGCAGAAACAATGCAATTACATTTTCTCAGCCACCTTAACTGCAACAGTTGCATTACATTTGTTTGTTGAAATGAATAAGAAAATTACAGTCTGATGAGTGTGTTTCAGCTGGATGACAACTCAGATGAAGCTAGGGTACAAAGATTAAGGGGAATAATTACCATGAAAAATCACACACTACCTTCTGTGCTTTATTAAAACACCTTCAGAGCTTTTCCCTTATTAGTATGATTGTTACATCAATATCCATGCAGGAGCACTGCCCTAACCGTATTTATCAGGCACAGGGATCAGCAGGCTGCTTCCCTACAACAGGGACAATCCGATGTTGAAATGTAAGGTCAGGTCAGGGCCATGCAGGACAAACTCTATGAATATAAATCAGCTATGAAGGAGAGCTGCCAATCCAGAGGCAGAGATTTGGCTGCTGCACTAGAAGCCAGATGGGTTAGGGACACACCAACTCGATGGGTCTGAAGAGTTTAATAACGGCATAACAGCACCGTTCCCTGCACTTTTGACCTCTAGTTTAAAGTCATCAGAGGAGGACAGAAATCAGCACAGAAGAATCCTTTTTACCTTAGTTGACACTCGTCCAGATTTAAAAAAAAAAAAAAAGATAAGGCCTGTTTTAGTGGAGGATAACTAATTTCTGTTTGTCTGGATCCTCTAAAATGTGTTGATTTCTGGCCATCGTGACAAACAATATGTTTTCACCATTTGCTTGTGCATGTCCCTGTTGTTGACAATATGGTTCATTAAAATTGCTCATTAAATTGTCCCTTTTATTATTCATGGAAGTTACATTACCCAAAATGAATAAGAAGAGCAAAACACAAAGCAATATCACCGGTGCACATTTTCAGCAATACTCGGCAGTAAAAGACAGGTTTTTTTTTTTTAATTTTTGTTAGCTGAATGGTGTGTTGTGCTACATCACCTCAATCAAGCACCACAGCATCCATAACCACAGGTACAAATTAAACCTTAACTAGAAGCCTTCGCTCTGGTTTTGGACATAACAATAAACCTTTGAATGTGTGTGATGTCCACCACAGAATGAGCATGAGCCCGTGTGTGGATAATTTGAATGCAGTGAACAGTGAAACAGCTTTTTAACATTTATTTTTATTAATATTGAAATAAGAAGAAATATAAATATTAATTAACATTAAAAAATGCATTTTGCTATTTGTTTTTTAAGTTGTTTTGTGTATTGGAATGTATATTGCATTTCCCTCTGATACCTGATATTTTCTAAAAAAAAAAAAAAAATAACATTGAGATGTAATTCAGTTTCTCTCTGTGAAAGGATCTAAATGGAAAAATTAGGCGTTTATCTTTCAGCTAGAGAGTGCAAAAAACGTGAACTGGATGTCAGTAGCAATAGAAAGACTATAAGTGCTGAAGTAAAAATAATTACAACTCAAAAACAAATGTAAGACAAAGAATTAGCTGATCTTTAGTGGAATGCAAATGGCAGTCTATCTCAGTATCATTACTTAGAATAAAAAGAAACGTATATGTAAATGAACGTTTTTAAAATTACATTAATTCTTATATATTACGAAACTTTTTCGATGAATACAGGAGGAAAGACAAATTGGCAAAATGACAAAATATCTGAAGGCGCTACACTAGGTGATTTAAATGTCACTATTACGTTATCATTGTTTTTTGTTTGTTTGTTTGTTTTTGTTTTGTTTATTTAAGTAAGAGAGTCTATAAGAAAAAAAGCTTAAGCTGCAAAAGAATAGCCAGACTGTGAAAAAAAACACATCCTCATCATTTTTACTGATTAACAAACATTAAATATTTAAACTATTGACAATATTATTATTAAGTGCATGTGTATGTGCATTACAAAGATTGTTTTTTTTCTTTTAATTCAGAATACCCACAGCTTTTTTCTTTATTGTCCTATGTCATGTGTGTTGCTTGGGCATTACATAACATACATTTTTATTTGCCATTTAGCTAGAGCTACAGTTTATAATTCTAGAAAGAACAAGACAACAGATTTATATAGAGTCGTAGGACCTCTGACAGGTCACTTCCAGCCACAGAGATGATTATGATGCTGTCTGAGGTGCAGGTCAGCCCACTTAAGTTAATGAGCTTCTGGAGAGCAACAGTCTACCCAAAGAAAATGATTCTACAGCATGAAATGTTGAATACTACATGCAAGGCAAACATGTAAAAACTCCTCATATGTAGCCTGCATACAGACATTATTTTATCATAGCGTTACAAGTTGTCCTTAATTAACTTTTTTTTTACACAAATACAAATCATTAATTTAATGGGAGACTTTTCACAAATGAGATAAAAAAACAGAATAATTTGAGTAATTCTTTATTCAAATACATTCCTCATTCCTCTTTTTTTGGTAAAAAGGTTAGTTTTAATCTACAGTTTAAATCTAGAAACTTTCAGTGTCAAAAACAAACAAATAACAAAGCATCAAGAAGACAAATCTTAAGAATTTTTTCATTTTTATTTCCCCATCACCATATCTTATCTGGCCTATCGCAGCAAAGGTGGGAGGCATATTTGCACAGCTCTTGTTCAGAGAGTGACTTTGCCAAATGGACTCTTTGCCCCACATTTGAAGGGCCAGTCTGAAATTCAGTACGTGCCTGAGGCCTGTTCTCAATCGAGAATGAGTCAGTCTTAAGGCCCATATATTCAGGTAAGTGAACACTTAACAGTAACACCAGCAGCACTAGAGTCTGAGTTACATTACAACACATGTGAGATTGTGGCTTTAAAACACAACATCTATTGTCTGTCAAATAGGCAGTACTCTTATTAAATAAAGACAAAGATTATTTTATATGGAAGAAATAAAAGCCTCCAGCTACGTGCCTGTTTCACATCTTATCTCTCTCAGTACACTGGCAGCATTTCAGCAAGGCAAGCATTCAGATTCTGCTCTGTTCAACCCCATCTCTCTAAAAAACACTTTCTAGGCCTCGCCTCTGCTCGCTTAGGCAATTTTAATTATGCATCGACTACTGATCAAAGGCAATTAATAGGCAGAGCAACCTTTTTACTCTGTGGCTCTTAACCTTGTAAGGTCTTAAGTTCTGTTGAATAAATTATCAGCCAAAGATATCCTGTGTTTGCATAGTGTTGTTTGTAGATTGAAAGGTCTGCTGTGTGAACAGCAGGACACACTTATTGTCTTAGACCTACTCAGGTCTCCTGAGTACATCTGCAAGATGTAGTAGAACTGCAGCCTTAGCAATAATTCACTTCGTAGAACATATAGATAGCCATCAGCTGATCCAGCCTCACCTCTATTGGTGGACAACCAATCCCATCATCAGCATGCTGACACAGACATGAGACTC
The DNA here is from genome assembly GCA_029814665.1 of Acanthurus lineatus. Taxonomy (NCBI): domain Eukaryota; kingdom Metazoa; phylum Chordata; class Actinopteri; order Acanthuriformes; family Acanthuridae; genus Acanthurus; species Acanthurus lineatus. The sequence continues at coordinate 20,857,244 of JAPZDV010000001.1, read as the reverse complement.
TGGGCAACAGGGCTCAACAAAAGGAAGCAAGATTAGGCACGAGAAGCCCAGACAAACAGGTTGGTATTCTCAAAGGAGAGACAGCTGGGGAAACATATGCTTTGTTTATTTGTGCAGGAAAGCAAACGTGCCCTTTGTCAGCATGACCTTGTTTCACATTCACATGCGTACATATCTGACCTGCCTGGCGCAGCCAGTAATTAACTTCTGCACAAAGAGCAGCTCCACAGAGACAAGTGGAAGTTGAGCGTTTCAATTATGGGCCATGCAACAACATTCATGATGTTATTCATGGATTAAACTCAAACAAAGCTATTTAAAAAAAGAGTTTTTCTAAAGTTAATAAGGGAAGAGGATTTATGTATTTGAATACAACAGCAACACCTGTCACTTCCAATTCCACTTGAGGCTGGTACAAACAGGCTCACAAAGCTCAGACTCACCAGCAGATACCCATCTATCACTGCAAGACTTGCTAAAAGTGTACACAAACTCAATAAACAAACACATAATTCACAGCCTAAATCCCAGACGGTTTCACACAATATTATTTTATTGCAATAAATAACGGTTCAGTACCTCCGTTATATTATTCTGTTCACAAGAGACCAACTGCTTTGTTTCACTTTATTGCAGAAACTGCCTACCTTTTCTCTGGATAGCGTGATAGGTTTGTTAGACTCAACTAAAAAGAAAAAAAATAATCCAGGATCATTATAGGTAGAGCAGAGACAGGCGGGATGTCAGACTCCCTTTCTTTCATTTTGTTTTAAGAACATGACCTATTTCTTTCTCTGACTCCCCTGTACATTTCCTCTTCTTTCCTCTAGTACATTTCCGGGCTTTCACATAACAGAGGTCTGAATAGGAATGGGAGTTTTCATTCCGGATCTCCTTTTCAATTAAAATCTTTCGCCTGCCAGGAGGAAAAGCAGTCCAGCTCTTATGCAATTCTCCTCCAAACACTGAGGCTAAGGGGCAGGGAAGACAGAGTCAAAGAGTGAAAAGAGGGAAGGGAGACAGGGAGGAATGAAAGGAGCACAGGAGGGGCGACCCTCACAAGTGTCTGGCACCATCTGACCCAGTGAGTGGCTTTCCTTTGTCAGGATATGGAGAGTGTGGGTGGGAGGGAAGCAGGGTGCTTCCGTCTCCATTCACACGCTCACTTCACAGACATGGCCACTCTGTCGCCACACGCCTCCACACAGCACTCTTAATCAAGCAAGACAGCAGGTAAACACACAACCAGCCCACCTGATGTCACGTGCCTCCGGCCTCTCACCAGGTCCCCAAAAGATCCATTGCAAAAGTTGCAGTGAAAGAAAAGGTAGCTTGGCTGGCACTGCAGAGAAACTTTGATAAATATAAGGGGCGATAATGAAACTCCCCAGGGTGCAGGAGGGGGGATACTAGAGAAAAGGAGAACAAAGGAAAGACGTGAGGTTTCAGAAAAGTGAAACTGCTGTGGTGGCTGTGCATAAACCCCCCTCCTTCCAAACCCCTAAGCAGCCCTCATCCGCAACCTCAGAGTGCACAGCCGCTGCTGGAAATACCAGCCTGGACTTGTCTAAAGAGGACTGCGAGCTGATCATGCTGGGCTTTACTGCATGGCAGCTCACTGCTTCAAGAAAGGCCCGTAGAGTCCAATTACCACAAATAAAAGTGTGCTGATCAGCATTATAGGAAAGAAATTAGTTCTGAAGTGACATCACATAGTAGAGATTTATGTTTGCAAAATGGAAGTTTTAGTATTCTCTCAATAGTTTATCAACAAATCATTACACAACATCACAGAAATTTTAGTCTCATGTAAGGAGACATGACTAGCCTTTTTACAATCAGCTTTTCGCAGACATAAACATGCCACTTTTTATTAGGGACTGACAGTCTAATCACTCACCGTTCAAGCATTTAATAAAGTGCTCACACAGACTGGCTTTGCTGTTTGCCTGCAGTAGCTTGTATAATCCCTACCTGCATCCATTAATGTGGTACTAACAGCAAACAATCCCTATGGACTTCAAGCTAAAAATGAAGAGAGGCTTCGAGGAGGGGAGGTTTAACGCATCTTTCAAGTAACAAGGAAAAACCCTGCTACATTTGCCTTGGGATGTATGCAAACGGGGTGGAGCAGCTCTGCTAAAAGGAGATGATATCCAAAGACTTAACATATGGCTTCTACTTACAAGTACACATGACTGTAATAAGGGAAACTTTTAAGTACAAGACTAACATCTAAAATAAAGGGACAGTGAATTCAAAATGTTTCATATACATGTATCCATCCATCATTCCATTTTCTGCTGTTCATCAGGTTCTCTAGTTTAACTCCAAATTTCAGGTCCCAACTGATCAAGAAACAAGCATCTAATTTTTATTCTCAACATTCATATAGCGGATTTAGAGCTTCAGTGAGCTACCATGAAAGTAAGGCATCCAGGAGGCATCCTAACCAGATGCCACAACTTCTGGATTCATTCAGTTGTCCTGGTTTATTTTTGAGGTGAGAGTTGTTACTCTCAAGGGATGAGACATGGTAAAAAAAAGTTTGGCTGTATTTTGTATTTTTAGTCACTATGCAAGGCTCCTTATTACAGGAATCACTTCTAAATCAAGAACTTTACCTTCAGGTTTAGTCCCTTCTTCATTAACTGCCAGGTACAGTGCTTGTATTACTGCTGATGCAGCAACGATGTAATTGTTGATCTCACAGTCTGTTACGCTCACATGTGAAACAACATCCGCATATGCCCGAACTCTCTTTGGAGCTGTAACTTCTTACCTAACTAAAAGAGTGCTTAATGTGAATACCATGGCCTAATCATCAGTAAATTTGGATTCTCTTCCTGGCTGCTTCACTCTGATGGCTGCAAATTTCCCCACAGTCTGCCAAAGGCCACAGGTCAGAGAGCCCATTTTTTTTTGTATACTAAAACTGGAAATACTTATCTTTGCACACTACTCAGCCATTTGAGATGCTCTGTAACTGGCCTCTACATTATCTTCTCTCCATTTTCTTACAAGCAGTCTAATATTCAAGGAACAAACCTTTCTTATTGTTTTACCTTGACCTGCACTATTGCATCTGTTTGGTTGCATCTGTTTAAGATGGCTTTTGTACTGCAAGCACCTCCAGTATTCTCTGGGTGAAAGACTTACACAGGATGAGAGGAGCCCATTGTTATTCTTATGGTCCTGCAGACTCCACACTCAGCCTCTCTATGGTCAGGAAATGACCCACCTGGTGCAATCAAAATATCCATGCAAGTGTTTTGTTGTGCTGAATAGTGCCTCTTAAAACTGAGGTAGCATTGACCACTAATCAGAGGCTGAAGAGAGTAAGGATCCTTTAAATAACCACTCAGGAGTTTTGGTACATTTTCCCTCTGAGGAATTCATCAGAGCATCATACATCAATGCACCGGCACAGCTGTTTGAGCATATGATGGTACTCACGTACGGTGACAACTCGGCTGTGGATAAAAAAAATAAAAAATGACAGCATAAAACAGTGGCATACACCAAACAAGTTATATGCATCCATATTCCAAACAACTGTATGAGCACACACTTACATTTAAGGAAGAGCAATATTGGCAAAATGTTCTTACTGTCTTGGTTTGACTTTGTTTCCAAGAAGCACATGAGAAGGAGTTTCCTCTCAGTCTCTCTCTCTCCGTTTAATCGGTGTAATCACATTAGTCCACTTTATTCCTTCACAGTTTGAGAAGAGAATCTGAGCTAACACACTGCCTGACTAATAAACAACTAATACAAGAAAGCATTGTGCACTCCTATTCCCTTTCATCCACAGGTTAGTGCAGAGACCATGTCCACAGGCAAAACAACTCAAAAAATTATTTGCTACTTGCACCTTATTCAAATTTACTATATACCAACTAGTTTTGGGTGTTAAAACCAGATGAGAATCGTTCTAACTGAAGTGAATCAATTCAGTCTGCTTTGTCTGTCTTGTTTATTCTGTCTACTTAACACAAATGCAGCAAAAATAAGGGGAGAAAGAATAAGAGGACACAAAAACCCAAGTCTCTGTGTGTTTTTGAGTGCTTGTGCTGGTGAGCTATGTTTCGAGGATGTGGAGAGGGTTTCCTGCAGGGCAGCAGTCTGCTCTGAATGGGCCAGCTGCTTTCTGCTCCTTCTGGTGTCCCAGTGCCCACTGAGCAGTCAGGCTGTGCCAGAAAGAAGGACACCACACTGCACACAGTGACAAAGGCTGTGTTACGAGGAGTTCCTTTCAGAGGTGACCAACAGGCTCCAGGATAATTGCAGAGACCATATGCTCTAATCAGGGCAGAGCTTCTGCTCCTTCATCAGTCTTTTTCCTCAGGACATAGCCTACCTCCATTACATCCCTTGACTGGCTTGGCCTGAAAAAAAAGCACAGCTAGCCTGCGGGTGACCTCGGGAGATGTTGATGAGCTTGGTGTTCCAGCCTAAATGCCTGGATGAGGTTTTATACTGATCTGATATCACTGATTGACTGACAATTTGATGAAAATTGAGAAATCTCTGGCTGCAAATCTCAGTCTACAATTTCAGTTTGATTCATTTCATGGGGCCTCTATTGTTATGAAACAATAGCATATTATCATTCAACACAATCAGTTACAGAAGAAGTTGCCATGTCTTTCTTTCCCGCTTTTGGCCATAAAAGAATAAAAACACAAATAATTTTAAGTAGTAACTGCTGAGTGCATGAAAGTTTACTTTTAACTGACTTTTGATGGCAGTACTAGGAGTAATCTACTAGTCTACAGACAGTGAAATGTGGGGCTGCTGACGGAGCACCGAGGCAAAGAGCTAACTGAGCAACATGTTAAAACAATGTGACCAGACTGTGGATGGCAGAGGGTCAACAACATGGCAGAGAGGTGGAGAGTATAGGATGACTCTAGTTTGTTTGCAAGCAAGTACACAGACAGGTGCAAACGGACGGAGCATAAGGACATAATGGAGCAATTGAGTGCAGCCAGTTAATCATTCACTTCTGCAACTGACTCTTCAATTTCTAAGAGTGGCAGACCTTGAATGTTTTCAGTCTGCTTGGAATGAATTCACTCTCAGAATACAAAAAGTCAGGAAGCTCAAATTGAGGCCTTAGCTTCGGAGGCTCTGAAGGAAAGCTTAGAATTAACCTTAGCTGCTTATCTCATTGAAATGATAAAGTGTTAAAACGCATTCACACTCTGATCACTGAGATACGCCTTCATTATGAATAAAAACACAGTCCCAATCACCCTGCATAATCAGTGCAAGGAGCAAAATAGGCATTGGAATTGTCCTGAGTAAACAAAGTGATTGATTACATTCACAAGGCAATAATCATTGGGTGTCAAGATGTAATTAGTCTTTAATCTCAATTTCAAATGAACTCCATGGAAGAATCCATTTTTCATTAGAAAGAAATTACACGGTGCTTTTGCCATTTTACAAAATGGACTAGAGCAGTTTTGCTTAATATTTTCATGTGCACCGAAATATTCCAACACTGCAGAGACACATGAGACAGTGTTCCATGTATAACAGTACAATGATAATAGATAGGCCCAACCACCTGGATCTAATAATGTTGTCTATTTTTGCTAATTTTCCTGTTTGTCCTAAGAGGACCTGAGCACAGAAAATAAATGCAGTTCATTAATAAGACCGCAATTACAAATAATTGTCTATTTAGTCACGACTGACTGTCCATTAGCTCCTACTTAGATGCAGATTCTGCAGGCACCATTCAAATCTAGAAGGAAAGATTTGAATCTCTGAATTAATTATCTAAATGGCTGTGCTGAATGTTTGAAAGACTTGTGCAGAATTTTCATAATGGATGTGAAAAAAATAAATTGAACATTTAAACATGAATTTTTAAAACCAATTTTCAACTTTCCTTATTTTTATTTTTTACTTTGAAAAAATACTTTCAACCTTTAAATATACTTTCTCATTTATTCTTTGAAAGAGATTTGAATGTGATTGTGCAACTTAATATGTGCTTAACTGCAGAAGAAGAAATGCCTGGTGCATCAATGACACCAGCAAAGTTTCAGGCACAATTATTAAATATATTTGGTATATATATGTTAGGGTGAGGCAAATTCTGCTGTTAGTCAGTGTTTGCTTGATTATGTGTTGGTTAGCTGTGTTGCACACATACACGCAAACAAAGAAAACACACACACACCAGTCACACTGCAAGAGGGCAGAGGCAGGACTTAGACACACTAACTGCCACAGACACATGGCATCACTGCCAGCATAATAACCAGCAACACCAGCAGCGGAAGACTTCAGAGACGGAGTCATGCAAACAAAGACTCCACATTCATACCAGTACAATCATAACCAATGCAGAGCACTCGCCTCTGTAATTCACCTGCTGCACTGGGTAAGCAACACATCTCTTTGTCTGCCACATCTGCTTGGGCTTAATGAGCTCTGAGGCTTGATAATGATATTACTGCCTGCAGAGAAAAGCACAGCGTAGAGGTTTACTTCCTCTGGGTGCATGGGGGACAAACCAAAAACAGACGTTCGTTCTGTCAGTAGTCATTACCACAACTGCAATGCTGATGTGCTGCTTATTTGAAAAAAAAAAAAAAAAGATTATATGTGTATGGACATGTAGACATGTTGTCAGCCATCTTGTCTGCAGTCATTACCCAAAATACTTTGATGTGTTTACAATGCAAATTGATGCATGTGCACTAGATGTCATTTTAACCGCACATGCTGCTGCACTTGATGTGTCTCTTGGGTTCTAGCTGACCAGTAAGATCTACAACAGTGACTGGTCTTCCATAAAGATAATCTTAACAGGATGGAGGATTTCCTGTGGCTGTCAGCGAGGCCTGAAAAGCGGAAATGTTGCCAGTTGAGATTTTATGATATGTACTGCCAGTGTCCTCGCTTGTACCCCTTCAGCCCAAAGCTTTCTGATTGTCGGTGCGACCAGGATCTGAGCAACGCACAAGTCCGAATGTAATGCAAGCTGACAACGATCAATACAAATATGCTTTGACGTCAATGCAGGACATGTTTTAGCATTCCATGTTTGATATGGTAAATGACTGTGAGCATGCTGACCAGAAGAGTGTAATATCTTTTTTTTTCTTTTGGCAAACTAGAAAGCTTCATTTTAAATCAAAATAATACAGACATGCAGCAGTCAAGGGTGCATAACTACACAAGGCGCGCAGATTGGAGGGTATTCAGCTGCTAAATTTAGCTTAAAAACTTTCCAGCTATTGTCTGGGCTTTCTAGTGTGTGGCTGAGATCACAAAGCAGGAAGCCAACAATGATAAGCGTAGGTGGACAGCACATTAATGTCCAATGAACTGTCATCGCACTACAACATCATCACAAGCTATTTTCAGACAATAAGACACTTCAGGGTCAGATAAGGCTTAAACACTAAACTCACATGCTTTCAGGTAGCAAGTGACGCAAAAAAGGTTAAAAGAAAAGCGAGGATTTTTTTTAGTGTGTATGTGCATGTGCTGCATATGTGTGTGTGTGTGTGTGTGTGTGTGTTGAGCCTTGCTTGCTCAGCGACTAGCCCACAGTGAAGTGACAGGGTGCCATGTTTCTTCACAGGATGAGTCAGACCACAGATGACATGTCTGGCTGGTTAAACAAGGACACATGCATGTCATACTGATGTCATTTACGTCCAAACCACCGTTTACATAAAGGCACAGTGGAAGGTGGCTTTGCTGCTCAATCGTATGTGTGTTTAAAACAAACTTGTGATCAGTGTGGCACGTATACAAATAACAGAATCAGCTTTATTAAACTCAGCGAGGAAAATAAATGAGTCATGACCCACTTTAAAAGCTTTAGCTAAAGTGCCCTGGGTTTCTAGCTGCCCAGTGGAGTGTGTTACTGAGGACTGTGTGGTTAAAGCGAAGTTTCAGAACTTTGTGATGTGGACTGGAGTAAAAGTCGAAATGTCAAGAAAGGTTTCTTGTGTTTTTGATATCCATCAGCACTAAGCATAACAGTCGCCAAAAATGGTAAACATGGGCACACTGTGAGGCCTTAGATCAGAGCTTCTGAATGTAGAAGGATCAAGACATTTCCAACAGTTTTTCTGTCAACTGGAGTCGCCGGAGTTGCACGGTGTAGCTTCAGGTCTTGTTCTTAGACTTATTTTTCTATTGAAAGGTTCATGGTTTTCATGTAACAGTTGAGCTTTTAAAATCTGTTTCACAAAATACTCTGCCTGAGAGGGTCGACTATTTGTATCAGTCCACCTTCTAGCTTTTCTTTCACTGTGTCACAGACAGTAAATATCTCAAAGTGAACCTTGAGTTAAAATAGATGTGTCATACTACTATGTAAGAGGTAAAGAATGAACTTTAATACTTATCTTTGAAGCCAACATTTGAAGTACATAAAGTGCTGTGTATATAATCATAATAGCTACTGAGCTTAAATAGGGGCAATAAAGTAGGGATAACAGAGCAACTCTTTGTGCTTCTTTTTCTACAAAATGATCAAGATGAATAGACAATTCTCGTTGCATCTTGTCATTAAAACACTGTTTGTTAATGTCAGGGTGTACACAAACCTACACATCTACAAATACACAAATACGTCACTGTCCTTTTTGGTTGATTATTCCCTGTAAAATCAATAGTGGTTCTGTATTCAGACAGCATGAACCAGTGCAATCAAACAACCCAACAGTACACAACAAAGGCTCCAGGCTAAGGTCAGGCTCATCCCCCACCGAAATCCCCTAAAGTCCCTCATGAGCAGAGGTCACCTTATTGCTGGACCACTTGTGGGTGCCTTCATACTCTACAGAAAACCGCAAGTCTCTCTGTTTAATACTTTCAATTACTGACTTTCTTTTCCAGTGTTTCTCTATATTTTATTAATCTATAAAATCTTTTTCTGTATCTCACATTCCTCCTCTGTGCTTTCAACTAAGACCATCAACTTGTCATTCTATTCATTCCTCATCTCTGATACACAGCGTCTGACTGTATTGACGTACAAAGAGAGAAGAAGAGATACAAAGAGAGAGGGAAGGTCTCCCTGAAACTGATGCACAAGTTTTAATCAAGTTTTTAAAAGGCTGACATTACGAAATGAAAATCAGTGCATTTCTATGAGTAAGTGCTACATCACTGACCTCAAGAGATGTTGTATTATTTCATTACTGTTTCACATCTACACTACATGTTTGAGCAACATAATTTCCCTCTGAAAGAAAAGACCTTCCAAAGTTTTCATCACTTTTGTTAAAAAATCTTCTCTTTGGTACACCAACATTTACACATGATCCAGATGTGCAATATACAGACTGAAATTGTGAATCAAACATGGCAGATGTACTTAAGTCATAAAGTGTTTAATTTGCTTGTTGCTTACTGCAAGTTTACTGGCAAACAAAGATAAAATACCATGAACAGCTGAATTATATACACACAATGAGTGACAATAAAAGTGTAAAACTGACAATAAAAAGGGGGTGTTATGACTTGCCAAAGGGAAATTAAAGCAGACACAAAGAAGTCTGTGGGCAGTAATATACCAATCTGCTCCAACTTTAGAGATGTGTCTTCTCTAAAAATCCATTTAGTTCCTGTAAAGCTACAAAGACAGAAAGTGTAAGAAAGACAGAGTAAAACAGGAAGGCAGGCAAAAAGAAAGTGAAAGAGAAACAGTCCAGCCGGCCCCTCAGTAGCTCTCAGCCTTCACTGTTCCACATCAATACAGTGATCAGTAGTTTCCAGATCACTGAACAGGGGGTTAACCACTGTTTCACACTCTGGACAAAGGTCACCAAGAACAGGCTTGCTGTGAGGTCCAGTAACCCACCCCAAGGAGCCAGACTCGGGGCTTCAGTCTGGCCCAGCCTCCCTTAATCACCACGACCAGAAAGTCGATACAGTGCACGAGTCAATTACTAAGAGAGGAGAACTCATGGGGCTACTTGATCCAGGGGTTTCCCTTATTCTTGCCACCAATCTTTCTGACAGGCAAATCATAGGCAACTTATTGGATTCCGTAGAGAAAAGGATCTTTGCATTAATAATTCACTCTGTCCTTGGCTGTATTTCATCCCCCTCAGTGCCACCGAGAGTGAGACCACGCTGATGCACACAGCAGGCGAGAAAATGCAATGCTCGAATGGAAATGAACCTCTCTCTTTGGCTGAGCTATCTCATCGAATGGTGATAGCATTTTTGTGTTTTTTTCCTTTCACCCCATCACAAATTCTCGATCCTCCACACTCGCTCGCTGTATCAGCAACGAATTTGAAAATAAAAACAGTGAACAAGTGACTGCCTCTACAGTATATTCTGACATTCATTGAAAAAAGAAGTGGTGTCAATCTAAAACCAGATGGAAAATATCCAGGGGAAAAAAAATGCTTAAAGTATACATTATGAAATAAAAGAAGCCTATTTCTGGTCTACTGCTGATAGTTTCCTGGGGCTCCCTTCCCTTCTGTCTTCACTGACCCATGCACAAAGAGCTGCAGTCTCTTCTCCTTCACTTTCATCCTCTTTCCAAATTATCTTCTCCTTCCCTCCATCTCCTCCCTCTCCCCTTGCCTCCATCCCATTTTGCTCTTGCCAGTGGTATCCTGGTGGTGATGGAAAGCCTAAGTCTCCCTCTGTGAGCTGCTGTCCCTAATGAGGCACCTCAGCCGCACACCGTGTCAAATTAACAGGCTGCACCAACCTATTACAACCCAAACCCACCAGCCGGGCCCCGGGTAGACCCAGCGCCTCACCTCATCGCACTGGCAATCGCAATCTGTGAGTGATAAGATGTGATGCAAGCAAAGACAGAACTGTGTGAGTCAGAGGGGCGGGGAGAAAGACGGAGAAAGAGGGACAGTGGACGTTAAATTCAAGGTAAACACATCTGAAATTCAACTAAGAGGAAAAGTATCAGCCTTTGCAATAACTAATTATCCTCTCGATGGAATGAGTAATGGAGGGGAAAAGGTCACAGATTGCCTGAGTGAAGAATATCCGTTTTGTAGTTGTCGAAGCAACAGTTATTTTTGCTAAAGACTCTCGAGGCTCCTCTACAGAAATAAACTAACAACACAAACAGGCCAACTCCAAACCCATTTCTTTACTGAAAAATGTTTCATTTTGATGTTTTTACACCCTCCGTCTGGGTTCACAATCAGATTTAGCATGTATGCAACTGAGGGGAATGTATGCACGAGAGAGAGTGTGTCATACTCTAACCATCCATCTGGCTAATTGGGCCACGAATCTTGGCACACACACTTGACATGCTCTGATAAGGTTATTATCTCCCTCGTGCATTTTGGTGCTAGTTCACCAATTCAAATAATTACTCACCTCAAGTTTTAGCATGGCATCCTTTTCTAACTGTAAAAAAGGAAACTCCACTAGTGTGTGCTCTTGAGCAAGTATATGAATGGAGTATTAAAACAGTTTGGTGTTTCGCTTTTAATTGAAATGGTACACATGTTCAAAGTAGCATAGATGTAAAAAAAAAAGGAAAGGGTAAATGTTTAAATCAAGCTACAATAACGGTTGGATTACCCTGTGAGGAGAGATAACGCGATGTGTCTCTGGAAGACAAACCCGCAGAAGGTCATTCCAGAATAAATGTCACCGATAAATTGGTTCCCAGAGACAAAAAAAGACCCCTGGGTTATTTTACAAGACAACAAGGCTCCTATAAAAGAGCTAAGTCCCTAGTCTATCACAGTGAAAACAGAAATGTCTGAGACTACTGCCTCCTGGCTAGAGTGGTGGACCAGAAACCTGGTAAGAGAAAGACAGATTCAGGCAAAGGGAGAAAAGGAGATTTCATGTATATATATATATAAAAGATAAATAGAGATGAAAGGAAGTGGACAAATAGAAGGGACGCAAATAAAGCAAATGAAGATATGATCAAGACAAAGCAAAGAAATAGGGGAGAGGGAACAGAGTACATCAAAACAGACATGCACAGACCAGAGGAAGTGTCAAGGGGTTCAACATAAAGGATGGGGGAAGAGAAATACAGAAAAAAGCTCTACAGAGAAATGCAGCAGTGGTTTCAGATGATGGCTTTTTAAATCGTGCACTGGCTCTTCAAACCCTCCTCATCCAGCCCTGTTGTCAACAGGCTTGCCCAGCTACATTACTCACACTGTAACATCCAGATTACTCTCCTTTGACTGCTCTGAGTTCACATGGACAAACACAAGCAGACACAGACATTGACATAATCCATTTCCTCTCACATACCAGCTTAAGTTTCAACTACACATCTATTGTGAATCATGACAGAGAGACATTTTTAATAAGTTCATCACCTCACAACCTTATCAAAATAAGTCTGTAATATTGCAGGCTATTTGCTGAAATTTGCTGTATCATTTCTCAGTTTCTAGACTCAGGGACAACAATTTGCAGCCTTACTTCATCTTACAATCACATGCCAACAAATGTAATATATTCCTAAAGTAGACTGCCTGTGTGAGGCTGGTATGCACAGATTTGTAGAAATCAACCTGTCATTCATGGATTTTACTTCTCTTTGCTCCTGACTGTTCAGCTTTCTGCTTCACAGTTACTGTTTTAATACGCTCTTAAGTAATGGGGTTACAGGTGGCTTTCTTCGGTAAGCTGATTTCTTCAATTTCAGGCAGACAAGAAACCTGGTTTCTGCTGTCAAACCCAGTTAAACCATCAAGATTTCTACTTGGAAACTTATTGGTTATGTATACAAGTAACCAGTTGCAAGAAAATCATTTAGTTACGTAGTAATGCATTTTTAGAAATTATTTCATCCAAAGCCCAACTGAAAATACTACAGGTTAAAGTATGTTCCTGTTTTACTTTACAACTGACCAAAGAAAGAAGACATATCTTAAAGTTTTAAAGTCACCTGTGGTTAATGTTACAATGGTAACCTGGATTGACTGTGAAAGCTGAATCCTTTTGTGCATGTACATGTACTAAATGTCTGTAATTCAACCAATTAAACACACACACACACACACACACACACAAGCACACTCAGACACAGGGATGGATACACAGTGCAGGGTTGTGACTGAATAGTCCCTTCAAACATCAACAAGAACAAGGTGATTTAAGAAGTATGACTTTGATATGTTTGGACAACAGACAAGCACGTCTGAAAATGTAGCCAGTGAATATTTGCTCCAACACCAGCTCTAAGCCTCAACCTCCACCCTGTCATTATAAAAAAAGTTTATACAGCATTTACCAAAGAGGGTACGATGTATATATGCATATTCTTAATTTTATTTTCCAAATATTTTGCATTGAATTTCAAGAAATACAATGTCAAAAATACAGTCAACACCAACACTGCCTGCATAACCGAGTTAAGTGAGGTGAGTTCGAGCCTGTTATGTTCTGATATGTTTTGGAGATATTTTAGACTGATTTTGCATTTGTGTTCCTCTGAGTGTTTGTGGTGTGGTGTTATGGTGTTCCCACGTCTGTTCATTTTTTTTGGGGGGGGGTGGC
>JAPZDV010000001.1:20816812-20843635 GCA_029814665.1 Acanthurus lineatus | reverse complement strand
GTGTTTGTGGTGTGGTGTTATGGTGTTACCACGTCTATTCATTTTTTTTGGGGGGGGGTGGCCATCTGTTACTGTTGTGTCCTTCAACAGCTGCAGAGTGCTGGCCGCCCACTCGCACGCGCACACACTCACACCTAAGACCTCTCTGTCACACAAGCATGTCAACAGGCCAGATTTCCTCTCCAGCTCAACTGTTGCCACTGTAAAAAAAACACAGGCCTGCAATAAGGCCATATCCCTCTTTATTACTATTTCACTAAGTCTGTCATCCTCTCATTCATTCTGTCTCTCTCTCTCTCTCTCTGTCCAGACAGTCAAATCGAACAGTAACCTCCATCAAGTAACTGCCGGCAACAAAGATACAAGCCACAGCCTCAAGTTCCAACACTTGAGGCCAAATGGATACTTGACATATCAAATGACCCAGTGGAGAGTGTGTCTGCTTATGCTGTGTACATCCCTGTCTGTGTATGTGTGTGTGTGCATATTAGCAGCGTTCATGCCTGTGTGCTGCAGGCAGTGGGTAGCCAGCAGTGGGTATGAATTCTGCCTTGTCCTCCTCTGCAGTGGCCCAGACATGGATTAATGGTGTCATTAATCTTACCTTTTAAAATGAATGACTTCAGCACCTCCAACCTGCATGAGAGTGGCTGCCCAGTGCCCAGTCCTACCGCCCCCATTCCCATCCCCACACCCCCATCCCCACCCCCTTCCAACCCCTCCCTACCCACTCAGCTGTAACGGATGGATAGTGGGTCTGCCATCCTATCCATCCTTGGCTTGGCACAGCGTGGCGCAGCAGGATATCAGAGGCCGGCAGGAATGCTCTTGCCAGTACACACCGTTTCCTCTCACTACACCTTCTAGTGCTGCATGTTCTGTGTCTGTCTTACATGTGCCAGTCTATGTCCACTTGGCTAGTTTGTTAGAAAAATTGCAAATCACAAAGTCCCCTTGACAGAGAGGTAACAGGATAGTGATTATAATGTCCCTCACAAAGGTTTCTGAAATGCTAATGAATATGTGACTGAGCAAATGAAAGCATGATCAATAACGGCAGGTCCTTTTTAAATGATGCTTAGTAAGGTCGAAGGGAAAGAACTCAGGATCAGATTTTTTGCCAGCTTTCGGGAGAGTCATTGCAGTAGCTCTGATTGTGTGAGCTGTGTTGAGTGTCTATGGGTTGTCTTTCACATTGTAACTGCTGTAAAAAATCTGATGTCTGCTTAATTTTAATTAAAACACCCTGCTTTGTTCCAGGAAAAAGCTCTTCCAAACTTTGGACTTGTGTGGTGCTGCGTGAACTACAGTTCATATGCATTCAGTTTAGGATCTTTGATGAAAAGAAAAACAATCTGTCCAAATTTGTTGATGTGGTGTCAGTTGTGCTTTGCAAACCCACAGTGGAGTCTCAAACAAAATTCATATTGCAGATCACAGGAAACATAGCGAGTACAGAGACTTTGAATGCATACAATTTTACAAAACATAATCAGTTTTATAGTAAAGACAGGTAATGCAACACATATGCAATGTGTCTAGATATACTGGAAATGTCTGATATATTGACAACTGCATTGTCTGAGCAGAGTGGAGGGCAGCATTCATCACTAAGTGAGGGGGGGTGTTATCGGGCTGCAGCCAGAGATTTCTCAGTTTCATCAATAAGTCATCAGTCTTCCCCCCTCTCCTCCCACCTCCTACATCTTCAATTCTTCAGCTTCACCAAATGATGCTCCACGGCTTATAGGCCACTGGTCATTATGAAGTAGAACAGGCACACACACACACACACAAATACAGCCATAACCCTTTGGACTGTACTGTATGTCAGCGTCAAAGGCAAGGAAACAAAGAAAACCTTAGTTTAAACCATTAGTTTAGCAAGGAAATGGTTTGCTGAGCACATGAGCTGTTTTTCAACAGATAAAAGAGGAGTTCAGCACAAACCCTTATTTTTCTTGTTACTGACCACTGAGCATCACACGCACTACAGATTTTTTTCTTTCAAGTTAATACTGGTGCTACTTTTTACAACACTTAAACAAAGTCTCCACATGGTTGTTTGAAAATGCCTGACTGGCTTTCAGTTCTGTCCACAAAAAAGATGAGGTGAGATTTGCTGCAGAGTTAACCAAGGCAAATGAGAAAACAGTGCTCATTTACAAAATCAGTCTGCTTTAAAAGTTGTTTATTTAGAACTTAGTACATTTCTTCACACATTTTGTGTTAATTATTTTCGATGTATGAACTCTTTTGTGTCATGTTTCCTCATCCTTGTTCCAGGCTCAAAAGTAGAATAACACTGAATCGAGAGAGCAGACAAACTTTGAGAGTTTAATTAGAAAAGAAACTACAAATCCAAGTAATTATGAGGATAACATTTTCATTTTATTATTACTTTAAGTATCATTTGTTTATGACTAAGCAAGCTTGATTCATATCCTTCCCATATTTGAACCAGGACCAGCAGTGAAAAAAATCATACCAGGCTACACCTGCACCTAATATCTTCAAAAAAATGATCAGTTGCAAACATTTAACAGTTTTCTCAAAAACTAGACAGATTAAACTGCAGTGTTACTCCGAAACTTATGGTTAACTCCAGAGGGATCTCATTACTGTTACGTTTTTTATTTTTAGAAATGAAACCCAGCTCTGCTCTGGTTACACCGCATTTTGTTGACAAGACCATTTTTAATCTTAAAAATAAAATGGCTCCAACAATAGCACCAAGCAGGAAAAAAAAGACCACCTGACACCAGCTCGTGCATTGTAGAGCTTTGGTTTTGCATTGCTCAGTACCTCTCTGTCAGATCAGCGCGTAATAACTGTCAGTCATTTCTCATGGGATCATGTAGATGTGACAAGTGGGTAGCTCGCTTCTTACTAAATCTGGCAACCACCGAACGGGGCGTTGACATATCGACTAGTCAGGGAACATGTTGGAACAGTGAACTGGTTCAGTGTTTCCTGTTAAATAAGTAAACAATCTGTAGTGAACAGGAAATCTTAAAAACAAGAGTAACTAGGTCATGTTTTGTCCCTTAATAGAGGCTCAGGTACTTATCATGCACCAAAACTCCTTAAGGCGCCATGATCATTAATAACCTGCTGTGTTGCAGGATCATGAGGTCATAACCTACCTAGAACTGCATTAAAAGCAAAATGCATTTACACTATTTTTCAGGACCTGTCTTGGTTCATTCAAGCTAAAGTCATCATTACTCACAGAGCAGAATTCTGCCACACTTGAGCGGAGCAAGAATAATAAGGTGCGTACCGAACCTACTGCTCAAATCTCCACTGTTTGTCCTTAAGCTAATATATTCTATTGTTAGTCATATTTACATCATATTTTTATGAGCGATTTCAAATTTTACCAAAGATGGCCGGCTAAGTTTGTTAGCTTGAGGAATGCCATGAACTCAGCCACTCAAATGCTCTGTGTGTCAGTGGCCCTGATGACCTTAAACACAGTGACTCTTCCATGGAAACTGCTCCCACATGCTGAGCTCATTCATGTCTGTCATGACTTGTTGGTGCCTTGGCTTCATTATAAAGCTCAAACTGCTTTTTGTAAAAAGCAAAACAAATACTTCATGTGTTCTTTTTTCATTGCATTTCGACCATATCATTTTTTTTATATTCAATATAATACTGTTAAATAAATATTGTATCACAGGGGATTTATTGATTGATATTTATTGTTTTCAATTAAATTTGAAGTTTTATTTTCATTTTATACTTGTCACTGCATGTTCTTAGTCGAATATATAAATGTCATGAGGTCTTAATGTCTAGACTGTTGAAGGTGACTGACAATAGGTAAAAATATGTTGTTGAAGTTGGAGTCATTTATGCAGTTTTTAAGCATTTAAGATGGTAAAAAGAGCAGTAGTGAGTTGTGTGCATGGCCCAAATAAAGCATTAGTTGTTGTGAGGTGTTAAAGGGGAAAGAGGAGGTGGGTGTTAATTATTCACTTCCCAGTCCAGTTTTTAGCTCCTGGCCTTGCAGTCTTCACCTATTTATAGCTGCCTATAATCAGCTGGGGTAATGCATAAATGCGTTGCTGAGGTAATTCTTAAGCAATCTTTCAAAGGCACAGAGGCAGATGTGATGAGAAGCAAAAAACTGAGAACCAGAGGATGACTGTAGATTTATGTATACTTAAAAAAAAAACTAAACCAAAATTTCCCCATTAGTGTCACAAAATTCCAGAATTGCTAAAATTAACAGATAATCTGTTAACGAGAAGTGCTGTGTGAGTACATGCTTTAGATATTCCTCACGTTTTAGCTCAGGGCAATGAAGGCATGGTTACAGGCCAAGAAATTTGCCACCACATGTACCTGCCATCGCCTGGGGTGAGTTTGCACTCTTGTAAGTGAGAAGGAGATGGAAACCATTCAGCACACCTTATCTCCACTTTTTTCCTCCTAGATTTGTCCCCATAAAGTAACCCACAGGTGTTGTAGTATAAATTTGTTCCCATTACCTCTCCTTCCATTCACTCTCTTTACTTTTCTGCTTTTTGCCTCAATTTCTTTACATGTTTTTAATATTCAACTCTTTTAGTCTAATATTTTTCCCCCATCTCTTTCTGTGTCTTAATTCTACCTGTGTCATCCCTCCACCGGTGTCCCTTTCCTCTAAATAAGTTCCCTCACCCACTCAAGCCACTGCCAAACTGGTAATGTTCCCAAACTTCATACTTTAAGAGCCAACAGAGGGGCTTAACTCAGCACTATCATGACTAATTGAAATAATCAACTACATTGCTAATGACTCATCTACTTGGCACTGGTTGCTGGTCTCCACATCATCGGGAGTGCAGTGCAAGAGGTGCCAGTGCCGGAAGACATTTCCCAGCACATTTCTCAGACACAGAGAGAGAAATAGCGAACACCCATCTACAGTGAGTCAACCATTATGGAAAACATCAAAGTTTTTTTTTCCTCTGGGCATTCTGGACGTGTTGCACAACTCTCCTGCCGCTAAATGACTGAGCATTACCTGAAAGATGGGCTGTGAACAAATTGAGGTTACATCTTTGACATGGCGTGTAATAAATTCACCACTGGTGTAAAATATTTCACAACGGAAGGTTTTTCTGACTGATGCCCCCCCACACACACACACACATTCACACACCTCAGTACACACACTTTAGGTGCAGTGGCATGGTTGAGACCAGAGGACCGGTGAGTGGACTGGACCGGAGTGTGTTTATTCGGGAGGGCTCAATCATGCAAGCTGTTTGCACAACAGGCCTCCTCTGCACTGTGGGAAAACTCTCACATGGTCGTCTGCCTGCCTGGCTGACAGGAGAGAGTATGACGATGAGTGTGTGTTCATTGACAAATGGCTTGACGCAGACTGCTCTGCAGCACTGGCCCAGCCCCTTGTACTTGTCAGTGTAACAAGTCTCAACAGCTTCAACGATGTAGGAGAGAAGATAAAGTAACATTGCAGAAGTTGATACTAGTCTTTCTTCCGACAGGTTCTCTTGTGATTAGGGTGCTTGTGCTTGTGTTGAGGTATGTAAGGAATTGCAGTGTTGACAGCTGAGGAGGTGCATGTGTATGAAGGGGTTGCTGCGAACATATCGGTGTGTATTTTGTATGTGTAAAAGAGACGACAAGATACAGACAGAAGGTTATGTGCGAGTGGGAAATCTGACATGAGCTGGCACGCATTACACCCACATACAAGATACACACCTTCAATACAGTACACTCAACATGCCAGAACACCAGCTGACAATGAGGGGAAAAACGTCCTCTTTCAGGCTCACACACACACACAAAACACACACAAACGCACTCAACTGACTTACATGGATACAAAGACAGCATATGCAGTAGCCAACGCGTGTAGACATGACAAACATTCGAGGCACTCTAGCAGCACACACGCAGGAAACGTTATAAAGACAGAGTGGCTGCGCACATGTCTTCACATAACTGCAGGTGTTGCAGTAAGCCCCAGCCAGCAGTCAGTGTGGAGCGGCTTCTGGGGGGGTGGGGCTGGCTTTTCAGGTTAAGGAAGTCGTGACATGCCCCTCCAGCAGGCCCATAAATCAGTCGGCTCAGCCTCGCTAAGGATGGCTCTTGGGAGAGGAAGGCATGGAGCATGTAGCACACACTGAGACACACACAACCACGCAGGCCCATGCACCAGCCAGTTCAGCTCAAGCACACACACACACACACACACACACTGACACACACATATCCATGTACAAACTCACACACGACAGCGTGCGTGCCAACAATCACACTCACACATACACAAACAGCAGGAGTGCACATAGTTTGTTATGTAAACGACTGTGACACTTTTTGCCCAAGGTCCTTACACGCCACACCTCCCACTATGTGGTCGAGTGTGTGTGTTTGTGTGCTCAAGGTGTGAATGTTGTGTAATCTATGGATTCTAATTGCAATCTTTAAAACATTCCATAAGGTTTCCACATAAATTAACTTCACACTTCTAAAACACGAGATCTTTAGTCATTTAATAATAAAGTAACACTTATTTTGCCACTTTATTGGAACCCAGTGGGTGTGTTGCCTTAAGGCTTGCTGCATATGCAATAATCTCATTTTAGTCTTTAAGTTTTTTAATTTAAGTTGTAGGAGTGAAAAACAACGGAGGAAGTGTTACTGGAACACAAAGCAGGTGAATATTTACATTTAAGAAGCTGGAACCAGACAGTGTCTGACATTTTTGCTGAAAAATTACTTAAATGGCTTATTGATTGTTTAAATAGGTGGCAAATAAATTTCTCTCTGACAGGTAATTGATTAACTAATTGATAAATGCTAGTGTAAACAAAAAAATGTTTCAGTTAATGGGATGAAAAATATATCTGGCTGGCTGTTCATGGTCAGTGGCAAGGGTTTTGTTAGTTCACCTCTATACATATAAACAGCCTCCCTGTAACTTGTGGATGATATTACTTGAAGGAAATGTGTTATAAAGCCTGATAATTAATTGGGCCATTAACTCATGAGGTTGCAATGGTTCATAAAATGCAAAATGCAAAAGTGAGAGGGGTCGTGAGTGAAAAACCTTTTCTAATCAGCAAATGAGGACAGACTGACCTCTTACATTCAGCGTTGTCTGACTCATTGTACAAATTGAGCTAATTATGGATCAGGTTTGGATTTTTTTTTTCATTTAAAAGCATTTAAGTAACCTACAGGAGAAACATTCAGCATGCTAATTTTTATTCACTATCCTAAACACTGGGTGTCTGCTGGTTTTTAGAGAGAATAATCTGGCACACCGGAAGTGAACTGTCTCAAGATGTATGAAATAAAAAATGGATTTGCTTAAAATCAGTGACAGCTGCAGATTTGTCAGTTAAATAAGCAGAGGCTTTAAAGAGGCTCTAAACCATATACACTCATGAGACTTCCTAAATGATTATTATATTTTACTCTCAAGGAAATGAGACTGTTATGGACACTTTTCAATCCAGTGAATCATTTCTGGAACAGCTTAGTCACACTATTGCTTTACAGAGCGCCTACTACACAAAAACTGCTTAATCTCTGCTAAGTGCGGTGCAAAACCGCAAGTGATTAGTCAACACAAAAGATACTAATCTGAGATGGCCAGTTCCAAGAGGTTATGACATGCAGGTGTTTGTGCGTCTGTCAGAAAACATGGAAATATGAGCCAAAAACACGCAGATCCAAAGCTGAATGTAGGACTAGTCGGGGCCTTTTATACAGGCCATTATAAATATCAGTATCAGAGGACATTGGTATTAAATTACCCTGATTGAGCTGGTAATTATAAACTGGCACAGATACAATGTGTGTGTGTGTGTGTGTGTGTGTGTGAGGTGTGTGTTTGTTACGTGATATTTAACTGACAGCAGCTGAAAGTAAAACTTGTGTTGAAACCTGAAACTTAAAAATGTCAGTCTGATTTACTCTGTCAAATTAATTGGGAACACTTTTTGTAAGAAAACTGCGTTACACGCCTTTGAATTTTACAAGTTGAGACCACCGAGAGTCTTAGTTTTATGAGGAGGTAGACCAACCATTTTAAAGACGATATAAATTTGGCTGGAGGAAAATTAAAAACTTGCTCTGACAGCCGTAAATAGAAAAGTTTCTGTTGTTGGATTCTTGTGCCCATCTGCAGTGCTGAGAAGAGAGAAATGTTGTTAGAGCTGTGGCTTTCTGCAGCCAACAATCCGAGAGCTGAGGAAAACTCAAGTATTGTCAACAGTGCAGGTTGAGTGGGAAAAAAAAAAGAAAACGGCGCTTTGAAAGGAGAGTGAAACAGAAAAGAGATGAGAGAGAGTAATAGTGACAGAATGAGATGGAGGGAGATGCAAGCCTCTAGCTTCACATGAGTGGTTTGCTGCTTCTTTGCTTTAGTGCAGCAGCCCATTCGATGATTCCTCTCTCTGCTTTTTAGCCAACTCAATTCTTAGCGTGCAGTTCTGCTTGACCAGTATGCTGTCAGAATGAGAGATGCAGCAATTACTCTTTATCCATAGTCAGTATGCTGATGTATTGGTGTACACATCAGGCCTTACACAGTGAGAGAAAGTCAAAGCCCAGCGCACAACCCCTCATTACATCACTGGGGCACTTTTGGGCAAGGCACTTAACCCTCATCTGCACCAGTGGGGCTGAACTGGGCAGCATCCAAGTGTGTATGTGTGCAGCTGAGCCAAATTTGAAAAATGTGTTGCTGAAAAAGAGCATATTCATTCTGTGTGTTTCCACCCTGGATACACAAATATTGAAAGAAAAACAGCAACGCTGCGTATGCTGCCAGTAACAAACCCAGCAAAACATCAAATTTTGCTTTTTTTGTGCAGTATATATCCTTGTAGATATTCCACACACATAACTAGTTTCTGTGGGGGTTGTAAACGTCGTTAATATTGCATCCTAACCTACAGTCATCAATGTGACCAGTTTGTCTCACTTCTTTCAGACATTAAGAGGTTTATTCTCGAGAAACTCCACAAAATCACTCCGTTTGCTGGTAATTATATCAAATATTGTTAATTTTTTTTCCCTAATTAAAATAATGACAATCCTATGTGACATGTCTGTATGTTTGAATGATGTGCATTACTTAATGACTGTGAAATCACCCACCCATTGAATAAATCAATGAATCATTATGAATATTAAAAGGATGACAGCAGAGCCAAAGAAAATCCACTCACAGCTCTATTTAAAACGACGCCCTGCCAGCTCAGTCAAAACAGGAGGGGAAAAAAATATGGCGATCAATAGGTATGATGGATAAAGGCAGGGAGCCTGAAACAAAAGCCCTCCAGGTTTCAAAGATAGGAACAACAACAAAAGAAACTGAAGACTTCATCAGATCAAACAGACAGTTGCTTGCGGCATTGTTTAGTTTGTCAATACAGCCAAATGTTGAATTATTGTCGAGTTGAACTGAAGGAGCACTGAAAACTTAAAATAAGTTCAAGACTTAATATCAACCACATTATGAGTGCTCTGATTTTTTTTTTTCTTTATAGCTTCCTTCACCTGAGAAAGGCGATAAATCTTGAGTTTTTATACTCGGCTGAAGCAATGACCGGGCCAGAGGTTAAACCAGTAAGACAGATGAAAACAAGAGATTGTCTGGGGGCCCATTAAGAGAAGATTGCTGAGGAGGGACAGAGAATTTCATGTCCTGCCTTTGTGGAGGCAAGGAGAGCGAGTGTGTGTGAGTGTGTGTGTGTGTGTGTGTGTTTAAAAGAGAACAGTGTGCCTGGGAGGGTGAGAGGTGGCTGTGTTTGGTGGATGATCTGACTCTCAGTATATCAAGACCTAAGTACTGATATCTTTTAGTCATCCAAGTTCCAGAAACATCTATTTGAGGTCTGACGGTCATACAAACAGACTCTGTAACATTCCTTTCTAAGGTACTAAGGTCTGCTCCGGGGAGGAAAACAGCTGCCACATGTTATGTTTTCTCCACATTTTTCATCATTTCTCTTCTCTCCTTGCACATTCTTTGTTCTTTGTCATTGCTGTGCTCCCTGAGCCACAGAATGAATGTGCGCCGTGACGAAGCTGTGTGGAGAATGCGGTCCGGCTGAATTCTTAGCACACAGCTATTGTTATCTCAAAAAAAAAAAAAAAAAAGCCTTCCTGGAAATCCCAGCTAGTGGCCGTCTCCACATGCACACAGTTAAGCAAAACACCTCTCTCTAAATGGTGCTATACCTCTTAGGTGTGTTTTTAAATCACTTTCGGGTAACTTGCATTATTTCTAGGGACAAAGTCAATGCTTTAAAAAAAAAAAAGCTTTGACATCTTTCTTGACACGCAGATCGGGTTTACGCTCTGCTGCACCTGTCATGTAAATAGGTATTATGCCATCTGAGGCTCCTTAATGGATTCCCAGCTTGGAAACACAGGGCCAAATCACACTGAATACTAATTAATGCTCCCCTAGGACGCACTCATATCACAGACACAAATCAATTATTTGTCACTTAACCTGTAATTACTCAAGGTATGAAGGTTGATAGAGGTAGCCGAGTGGGAAAATCGAGATATTAGAAAACTGACTGATCTACCTGCCATCATCTTCTGGGCCTCATATGGCTCCATGTAGCCATCATTCTCAGTTGTCACTTTTTCCGTAGTGGTCTGAGTGCCGCCAGCCTGCTCAGCGTCGAAAGGGTCCGCATAGTCTTCAAGGATAATGAGCTGCAGAGAAAAACAAAGGAAGGTTAGATGGATAGAAGTGAAATAGCAAGATCAGGAATTCATTTTGCCACTTGTTTGAAAAGTACAACATGGGTTAGGTGTCAGGGGAGTTGCATGACAGATACTGCTGCGGCCTTGGACAGGATCAAGGGATATTCACCAATGCAGGCCTTGAGATAAAGAGAGAAATACATAAATAACACCCTCTCTCTGTATTCCTCTGCACACCACCACAATGCCTCAGCTTTTAGCCTTACAGCACGTTCTTTGCTACTGCTGGTCTGCCTAATTATATGATAGCCCAGTGACAGGCCTACATTTCAAAAGTAGTGGAGAGAAGACCACAACTGCTCAACTTTCTTAAGAGAAACAATTTGGCAGATTTATGCCAAGCTGGCAGTGAGCCACGGCTAATTGCAGTCTTGCTCTTTTGCTGAGCAATTTGTGCAGTAGATGGCAATTAGGTGGACGTCCTGAGACCCAGAAATACAGCTCAAACCTTCAGGGAGCCGAGCAACGGTCCGCTTCTTTAGTGCCTTGGGGGGATATTTGTTTCCTTGAAATGTTTCTTCATCTACCAGGACATCGCTTCAAAAGTAAAGGTCCTTTGAAGGGAAATAAACTCCCATTTGAGCCATCTGTCCTTAAGGACAACGGATCTTATGAGGGGGTGTGACTGCAGGGGTTTGGGCCAGCTGTTAGAAAATTGACTTTTTCTCTGTTGGGGCTCCTGACAGTCTAGTGCTGCCAATCAGTGCACAGAAGAGAAGGGCGCCGCATGTTCTGTAACTTGGAAACATTTTAGGAAAGGGTTTCAAACAAATAAGGAAAGGCTTAAGCACCAAAGGGAGCATGTAAACACGCACATGACTGGCACTACACCCTGTGAGTCATGTGTAACAGGAAGGGATTTGGTGTCATTATAAACAAGCTCATCACTCATCTGGTGGATGGGGACGGGCGGGGCAGGCTGGAGGTGGACTGAGTTTAAGTGCCCGCCCTGCTGCACCTCCTTCTAGCCAGCTTTCCTAAGAACAACCACTGTCCATCTTTGCCACAGGCAGCACACTTCCCAGAAGCTAACTCTATATGCAGGCCACCCCTGAGAGTGCCCCAGACGCAAGCACACACTCACTCACACACACACATATACACACACCTGTCAAGCCTTAGGGAAAGCATGGAAAATGTACAGATATTCCCACCAAACTCTGGAATTTCTCTGGACTGGTTAAGCACAGATTTAACAATACTGATTAAGGACACTTAATACAGAGAAAATTCTTCCGAAAAATGAGAAGAAAGACAAGTGCACATCTTAAATGCTGGAAGGTTCACTAACAACAATTTTATGTCACTTGGTAACAGAGAATTGTTGCAGGTATATTCCTGCATAGATCACCTCCACTATACATGGATTAGGCAATAATAGCAAAGGAAGGAAGTACCGCGGATGTGTTCCATAGCAGCTACTGTGTGTTAAATCCACCTTCCTCAATATCCCCCCTCCATCTGTTTTGGGAAAAATAACTAGGACTTTTATATTTTCTGCCGCAGCATAATTATGGGTTTCTTGAATGTTTTGCTTCTGTGAATGCAGGCGGGGGGAAAAATCCAATACAAACATGGTGATGGTTTGTTTTTGTGCCACACAAATATTTCACTCACAATTTTAATCAAATCTCAGCAAGTCAGACAAGTAACATCTTTGCAGCCCCAGAGACCCCAAATCTCTCTGCAAATTATGCATTACAGCCACAACATCATTACCATCTTGCACCTTGTTGCATAGAAAACTAAAACATCAGTAATCACGGCATGTGCCAAACCCACCTCAGATACAGTCAGTGCAAAAACAGCCCAAACCTAAGAATAAATAACACTTAGTTGAACAAAAAACATATAAATCGTCTAAATTGGATGGATGACGGCCAGTGCTCATTTGACTGCGGTTCACATGCTGTAGCAGAGTGGCCTCGAGGTTTGAGATCGTAGCTGAAATGTGATAAAAAAAAATGTGACTGCATTTCCTTCAGCAGCATTACATGACAGAGGTGGTTTACAGTGAGGTTTTGGCAGAGCTCACACCTTAAACTTCTACCCCTTTATCACTTTATGTACCTTCATGAGCCAAAGGATGTTTGAGCATGTTTCAGACACGCACTTATTGAGTTATGCCTGGAGCCACTCCAAATACATGACATCATCTTTTGCCTTTCCTGTTGACATAACGTAGTACAAATTAAGGGTGGGGTATGTGATGAAAACATCTGATAGCATTAGACAGAGCGATACTGTGGGATTAAATGCAATCAAGGATAAAAACCAAAGCCTGGATTCAAACACAAACACTCTGCCTGACCTCCGGTTTAAGCCTGATATGCAGCAGCCTTACAGTTCATAAGTGGTTAACATTTATGGCTTTGGGATTTTGGTTTGGTGATGTCCAAAGTATATGGTACCACAAGGCAGAGGAGGTAAAACACTGTGCGTTTTTGCCATCCCACACAATCAAATTCAGGCTAAATCAAAGTCTAATTGGCCTGCTGGTACTCTGAAAGCAAAACAGGAATCAGCAGTCAGTCACAAGTGGCTCTTGGTTGTTTTGCTCCTTCAACGTTCTGCAGAGCCTGAATCAGTGTTTGGAAAATCTTTTTTTTTCTTAATCTTTAATCTTTTTTTCATAATTCTAGCTTCAAAATGTTCTGTTTTGCAAAACAGGTCATGACTAAATGTAATTACAACATTTTATAAAGTATCTGCAATCTGGCTGAGTCGCTTTAAACTCCACTGGTTTGGTTAAAAGATTCTATCCACAACTGTTAACAGAATCAACATCTTAATTATTGCCTTTGTGTTCATATATACTTGAATTAGGGTAAAAAGGCCAGACATGAAACAGTTAAAACTTAAAAAAAAAAGAATTATAGGCATGTGTATATTTAGCTGTGAGTCAGACAGGAAAAGCTCTTTTTAGCACCTGGCTCATGTTCTTATTCCTGTCAGCGGCGACAGTCTAGCTTCCTTTTCCTATCAAATGCTAATTTAGGCTGATGACAAACCAGTTACCAGTCTGACTACCTTTGAATAAATATGAAACAAAAAGAAGTTTGTTATGGCATATTGAAGTGGAAATTGTGCTGGAACATATCTCAACATTATGGCAGCAATGTGCATGACCAGCAGGGGTTGTTTATTTAGGAAGCATCTTTTTATCAAGGAGGGGTGGAGGAGGTTGAGACAAATTCTCTGATATCAGTTCCAACATGTGGAACACATTTATACCTTTACAAAGCAGCAAGGTGTACATCTACAGAGCTCTTATATCACCCATTACCGGGCAACAAGGTATTAATTTTAGCCTGCACAAATCTGAATATTCAGAGGTTTGAACATTTCACAATTTAGATGCACACTGCCTGTGTAAGGTGCCAGTGCCCTGCTGCAGCACCCTAGTTCATGTTTGGGTTGAGGGGCTGGTTAATATTTCCAGATCGTTACAATATGTCCTTCCTGTCCCACTGCACTAATGACCATTCGACAGCAGGAAGAGCGTGAGGTTGTGAGGAGAGGGGTGCTATAGAGCGGCCATGTCGCCTGGGGACACACCATCTGCCTTGTGACATGCCAGGGTGTGTCAGGACCGCAGCCAAGCCACACTTGTCATGAAAGCAAAATTCCCACTCAGCACAAGGCTGCAGTGCCTCAATACATCAGGTCTCTGCTAAGCCACACTGTAAGCCTATATGAATCTCACATCAGGCTTAGGCCATGTCCCTAAAGTAGCAGGGTCCTTTACTGGTCTGCAGCATAGAGAGAGAAAACTCACTCAATTACTTTCAGTGCACAGCTTAGATCCCAGGTTGGCCATGTCTTACACCTGCCAGAGCTCTGGCAGCCTGCAAGAGACTTCTTGAAATGCTCTGCAGCTCTCCAGCAATGAAGCTGACTTCAAATCAGCAGAAAAAGACGAGGAACATTAACAAAGGAGGGAGATTCTAACAGGCACCTGCCACTTTGGCTCAATGTTTGCCGATGGTAGAGGTTGCTGGATCACATTTCAATTGGGCCCCAGTCTGCTTTTAAAAGTGAAAATATGGGCTGCATTTTTCCTCTTCTAATCGTGATTAGTATAAATGAGGCTGGATCATCAGTTTATCAGAGGCAATAAATATAAATTTCAGAAGCTTATTGTTGAAGTTTTAACACCACTCGATATTTGGTTTTATTGATAAGAAAATAGGAAGCTATTTCTCTTTCATACATTTTAAGCAACCTACATGACCACCATAGGCATTTTAGAGCCATAAACGTACAAAGGATAATTCAGTTTAACAGCAAACTGATGATTCCACCAGGCATTTAAAAGATAAATCCCAAAAGACATATACACAGATGAAATGGCAAAAAAAAAAAACTCCAGCTGAATGAGTGCAGACAGAAATATGATATTAATGTCATGGCTGGTCCAGGAAGGATTGAATGCGTCAAGGTTGAAGCCCCCCTAAGACTGCCAGAAAAGTCAGTAGGCCGTAGAATGAGGCAGGAGGAAAAAAAAAGGAAAGAGGACTGACGTGTGTGATTTATGTCTCACGCCACGAGGGATTTCAGCCACTGATAACCTAATACAACTCAGTGCTTAGCAGCTCAATTGCATTAAGTCATTTCAAAAGGCTTTTTTGCTGCTATTGCTCTTTTGTTCTTCTGTGCAAAAAAAAAGAAAAAAAACACCACCATTGTAGGGATGGAAAGCCACTTAAAAGAAGACAGGAAGAGAGAAAGAGGAAAAAAAGAGGAGGGAAAACCATTATTATATCTTTCTCCAGAGGAAAGTAGCCTCTCAATAAGTGTGTTTACTCCAGATGGATGGAAAAATGTTCAAATGTTCATGTAAAAGCCAAACTCAGCGAACTGAACATCATCAAAGTGCTGCTGCTGATAGCTCCTCCAGCTTATCTTTGTCTATAAACACAGGATGGATGCTATGTGCTGTTTGCAGCCATCCTTTGATAACTTGGCCACAATGTTCTGGAAAGAACATACTGTCAAGAAACACTCCCTCAAGGCAATTTATTTAAGCAAAAATGATCACAGCTTCTCTGTAGACATAATGCAGTTGCTATCAATAAGATGCTTTTATGTTTCTCAGAAGCGAGAACAAATGTGGTTACAATTCATTGAAGGCCCCTTGCGATATAGCTCCCAAACAGATTAGACAGACGGAAAAATGTCTTCTTCTCTAGTGAAGCGACAGTGGAGGAGTGCGTTTCCCACCGTACAGAGCTGACATTAATGAAACTTTATTGAAATGTTCCCCAAGAAAAATGGCTGTAGCTTGAGCTTCTGCCGCCCTGTGAGCTTGGAAGAGTTATGTACCTTCACTAAAGGCCTACTTAGGAGTCTGCAATGAAGCTAATTAAATTATTATATTAGCTATAAAGACACCTTTTCGCAATCAGTCACAAGCTACTGCAGTCCATGCACCAATGAAGAGCACACTGACTGATAACATCTGAAATTCTGTTTATTTTCAGGTATATTAATTTGCTTTCCTTTTAATCTAACCGGAGAATCACTCAAAAGCAGCTGTTCAGTGTTAGTAATAGGGAGTGGGTGAAGTACAAATGTTAACTTACATAAAAATCGAGATTCTTATTTCCAGTATTTGCCATCACATCTTGACCACGGCATAATGTTAACTTTGTGAATTTTGGTCCTTTTGTGAAATCGACATTATATCAGGGTTTATTTTTGGGCAGGCTACATCGGGTTTCTACCTGTATTCAGGTTGTCAGCAAAGCCAATCAGGTTAGAGGTGTAGGTTCGAATTCTCCCCAGTTCCACCCTCTTATTCAAATGCATCTCCAAAAAAAAAAAAAAAAAAAAAAAATATTGGGGGGGGGGCATGGGGGCAAACACTGGGGTGCAAAGCGTTAGTCCACAAACAAAATGTTGACGGCACGGTGGGTTTACACTTGGTTTCACATGTGTCTCCTTTAGCAACATCTGCACCATTCAAAAGGGTTCACTTATGGTCGCTGCCTTATTTATTACAAACACCCCCCCTTCAAGACATAGACCACATTAAATGTTGGCTCTTCAGATCTCTGCGCTCTTACTCATGTGGAGTGCCTTCGCTCAGCACAAGCCGGTTCTTTTGGCGACAACTGATTTAGCATGCTGTTGATCATGGTTTGCGTGGGAATGCTTCCAGATGCAGCAACAGCAACACTGATACCATGCACCACACTTAAGCGAGCTAAACATCAATTACTGTGCTTTACGAGGCTTTAACGGCACCTGAAGCACAGTATACTGCGAGTCGTAGCTATTCAGATATGTGTAATAATCTACTGTAGACACAGACACAAACATATGCACACACACATACATAAAAGTGCACTCACAAGTGAAGAATGTGTGTGCGTGATTTGCACACACACAAAAAATAAGAGAGGACCAAGTCCCAATCAGTGCTGAAGCAGAGTGTCTAGTGCTCATTATCATATCAGACTTTCTAAAGATATTCAGTCCATACTTGTGAGATCCCAGCAATCAAAAATCCCCCAAAAAATTACCTTAGAGTTAAAAAACATCTTTAGACCTGCAAGAATTTATAAAAGAAGACACTTCTCTTAACTTTCTACCATGATATTTGTTCTTCTTGCTGCATAATTAGTTAATTTAAAGCATCAAATCTCAGGAACTGGGGAGGTCTTATTAGTGCAAATGAATGAATGAATACTGCATGCTCTAAACACAGAGGACCTGTCAAAGGTAGGAATCAAACCTTGGACCTTCAAGCTGTGTTGGCTGTAACAGCTGAGCCACAGTGCTTCCAGATCAAACAACCATGACTGATTCGATTTCAGCCATGTAGTCGTGATGGTATTACCTTCATTGCAGAGACTGTACATAGCTGTAATGTAATTGGCATTTCATCTTCTGACTATCTCTTTTGCTACCAAAGTACTTCAACAATAACTTTCTTTTTCCAACTCAGAAAAAAAAAATGTTTCTGCCAAAGTATCATCAACATTCCTGGGCAGTATTCTGTCCAGGGAAGGCTTGACTCGCAATAGATCTTTTGCCTCTCTTATCTATTTGAAATGCTTTGGTAAACACCAATGTGCAGTTAAACAAAATCCAATCACATCATTTTTGGAGTTATTTATTACTGTTTTTAGAGCAGTGGCCTTGTGTCCATGTTATTACACACCCCAGAGCACCTCTAAAAGCCATTAAAAGTACACTGTAGAATCCCAGCGCAACCCTTTATGCATTTTTAGCAGCCAAACACAAAATGTTAACAATATTGTTTTATTTTCACACAAAATAACCCAATACAGAAGTTATGTAGAACACATCAAAATCTTACATTAATTTGTCTTAAAAGAGTTAACAAGTGTCTGATCTTTACTGTATGGTTTCCATAAAATGTACAGAATCTAAACAGTAGCAATCAGTTTTGGTGACTGGCACAGATAATTGCAAAGACTCTACTCCTGTTAGGATCGTTGTGCTGAAGTTACCTTGAGATTTTTAACAAGTTGTGTATTTCTAAAGGTTACAGGTCAAAACTCTGATTTTGAATCAATTTATTAAATCAGCGTGAGCTGCTAAAAGATCTACATTTAATCTCTTTCACATCAACATACTGTCTGGCTATAAAGTAAGTGGATGTGTGTCATTGGGATATCTTGAACAAATAGGCTTAATTGCACTTAGAGAAACCTAGATGTCCTCCTCATCTGTTCCCTTCTATACCTGAATAAATTACCTGGTGTCCTCCACACTTTTAAGCAGCTCAATGTGTGACCTCGCTTTCAATAGACTGCATCTCCTCCTGATGAATGACTACATCGTCTTTTAGCACCCAAGGCTGTGAAACAAAAAAATTTTCCAAAAAATACCCCAACTTGTCTCCAAGGTCCTACTTCATTGAAACTCACTCCACATAGTCACACAAGCCCTCCAGGGCAGGAGGAGAAGGAAGGCCATAGTTGCACCCTGTGAAGGTGCTCTTAATATGCGACAGATATTCAAGATTAAGCACTTGACGACACGCTTGACAAAATCCAATTTCCTTTCTCTGCCCCATCTCTGTGTGATAGATTTATTGGCAGTGTTTCTGCTACATACAGTTGGTGATGCGGCACAAGAGTTGATAATAATTCAGGTGCTACAATGGAATGTTGGAATTATATAAAACATGGTAATCCCATAGCCAATGGAAATGAGCGATTTGTCCTCAACACTGCCTAAACCAAATGTCCCTTTTCATTAAAGTTACATTTATTACTGAGAACACTGACTTGTTTTTTAAAACCTAGAATAAAGCAGTAAGTTCAAATGTGTAAAAAACACAACTTACTGTGACTGCAATTCACTCCCATGTGAACCTGCTACCACAATGCACAAGCAAAAACACTATTGTTTACATCGGCTTGTACAAGTTAAAAACTGACACAATTAGGAAAGTAGGGCTTCATGAAAGAACATGAGGAGATCCAACTGGGATGGAGGCTTTGATTTTGGGAGAGTGTTTTATAGAGCAGAGAGAAAAACAAGCCCAGACAGGCTGTAAACAACGCTACAGGTTTCGATGTGAGGACGTCTTGATTTGAAGCTGGACCCTCTATGACCTCAGACTGCCTACCAATGATCAGGATGTACTGAAGTGTCTGCATGTTGCTTTTAATAACAAGCCCACAGGGTGGAGTCCAAAACAGCCGCCATTTCTGTTTGGCTTTCCACCTCTCTGAGGAGACCAGCAAAAAGCTAGAGAATATAGGCTAGATTATTATGATGGGTGCAGGACAGTCACCCCTCAGCAGAGCACACAACAGCTATTTTCCATCACCATTTGTCACCATTTCAGATATTTAGATTGCTCATGTCAAAATGGTCAAGAAGATTCACCCTAGTTAAATTTTAGCAAGCAAGAAGCAGCCAGAATATTCAGCTTACACAGAGAGGCGAGCGCAGACTTGACAAGTTAAAAAGGGAATGTCACCAAGTTGTAAACACTTCCTGTCAGGAAGGGAGCACTTCCTTAATCCTGGAGCAACCAAGCCATTCCTTATTTTTCACCAAACAACTGCAGATAGCGGCTTTCCTTCTCTACCCGCATATCTATCTGAGTGGCATCTAATTTTAACTGTGGAAAATAACAACAGCAACATGTTACTTCTCGTAAGCAAATCACAAATCCCAGCAGCATCTCAACAGACTGGAATTTATCTGGTAGACTCATTTCTCATTCACAGAATGAAATAAAAGAAAGTCTGGAATCCCACTAAGAAGAAATGGAAGTGCTCAGCTTCCTGGTGGGCACTCAGATCACAAGGCAGCTCTGTTTGCAAGACGGAAGTCTGGCTGCCTCCTGCAGTGTGACACGAAAACAACAGTGTGCATTCACACATAGCAGATAAAAAGCAAATCACATCTCTATGATCTCCACACTGTACTCAATTTTGAATCAAAAAATTTGATTACCACTGAAATTTGCATAATTTTACTAGGTGAGGGCGAAGCTACCGCGAAAAAGTCAGTGTGTCATGCAGAATCTCCCTGTGCCTTTGATAAAATGTAGGGAGAGAGCTCGGTTTGTTTCCTTTTAATCGGCATGTGACGATCTGCTTGCCCACCAGGACCCCCTCCGTCTAGACTTTCTCACATACACACACACACAAACACACACACACACACACATACAGAGTCATTTAACAAAACAGAGACATTTCTCCACAACTCCCCAGTGGCCATAGCTGCAGCACTAGTCTGCAGGCTAATTGTAACCTGGTGGAATCATGTGACTAATGTTCCTGTGCAAAGCTAGAAAACGCAAATCGAGCAACAAACATAACAGACCCCATCGGGACTCTTTAAACTGGAAAGTAGGCCCCCAGATAAGGGGGGGAAGAAAATAAGCAAACAATGGCTGAAGGCCATCGTTTCAAAGACTTACAACTTTTAAGTACAGTTTGTGGGGTTGTTGTATGTAACACCTAACCATGACTGCTGATCACATTCAACAATGCTGGATTACATTGCTGTCATGCAGATGTAATTGGATTTGTGGATTGCCCAAAATGATCTTGCTGAAAAGCCAAACATCAACTGCATGAGCATTACATTATGGCCTCCGGCGAATCCTTGATGACTTCATCCTTTCCCACAGAGGCGGGGCTTAACATGCATGCTGTTAAGCTCTTTGCTCTTTCCTTCCTTTCAAAGTGCCCTTCCAGGATTCTTATTCAGGTCACAGTATGTCGTTCTTTTGTCATGGACACTAGAGCATAAAAGAAACACTGAATATGAAACATGTTTGGCATGAAAAGAACAATGTGTTGAATTCTGAGCAGTGGGTGATTAAAACTGAATGTATTGCAGCCTTGAACTAGCCGGGGTGACTTTGAGAAAATGCTTGTGATACTTAAAATAGTTCAGGAAATGCATGGCATTCTTCTGTCACCTCAGTAAAGAGTGGCTCTGACTGGAAACCAAAATCTCATAGTCATGCCTGGAACTTGATACCAAAAATATGACAGTCTAGACTTTACTGTCATGAGTCAAAGTAGCCACAGCAACACACTGTGTTCGTTATTTTATACAAGTTATCATAATAATGAAAATAAGTGCTCATTTAAAGACGTGAGTCACAATCAGCCCAACACTGACAGCAACAAACTTGTCACTACTGCTGAGCATGATTATGACAAACAACAGCTGCAAAATCCAAGAGATGCACGACACAGCTTTCACACCAATCTGTTCATTATTTTCAACCTGGGTATCACATCGTCAAAGTGTGGCAAAATGCTTAAATTATGATAAATAATCAGAGTAAAAAAAGAAGCCATTATGTCCAAATCAATGTTGTTTACTCAGCCAAAGAGCACAAATTAACAGGTTTGTGTGACTGTGGAGCTACAAGGGCACTTCCTGCACCGCTCAGACATCCAGTCCAGCCTGCTATCAACCTCAACAGCCTCCATCTGATTCAGAAAAGCAGAGAACTGCACTTAAAAGCTGTGCTATAACAAAACATGATGGGCTTTGATGTTTTTTTTACCCATTTTCTGGCTCCCTGAAGAAAACCACTCTCACAGACCCAGGTGATATTGACGTCTATGCTTGACATTTCTCCTATCACTGGCAGAGATGAGAGCGTGAAAGGCCAGTGGGATGCATTTATAAAACTCCACTGATGTCTAGAGTACCAGGGTGAAAGGCCAAGCGAAGATATCCAGCTTGTGGGGAAATGAAGCTGAGTTGAGTTCAGCCATGCTCCGGAGGCACTTTAATCCACAGGCCATTCAAACAAGCCTGATCTACTCACACAGTGGTGGACTGTAGCTCAGAAGCTGTGTCTGGTGAAGAGGACATAATTCCATTTCAAGTTCAGTCTAATCATTACAAATCCAAATGGACTTAAAAGCATACAAAGGGCAAAATGAAGGAAGGCAACATCTATGTACTAAAGCAATATGGTCTTGGTACGGGCCTGCTTTTGTTGACACTGTCCGTGAGAATCTCCATCAACAGGATGAGGATGACCTGAATTTCATGTCAAAGATCATCACCAGTGCTGAGGGTTGTGTTTACTGCTACAACTTACAGACAAAACAGCAGTCAGATTGGAAACACAAAAGTGTCTGCAACATTAGAGTTGTTGCTCCCCGACCCTCTAC
Organism: Acanthurus lineatus; assembly: GCA_029814665.1. Taxonomy (NCBI): domain Eukaryota; kingdom Metazoa; phylum Chordata; class Actinopteri; order Acanthuriformes; family Acanthuridae; genus Acanthurus; species Acanthurus lineatus. Next base: position 20,821,226 of record JAPZDV010000001.1, on the reverse strand, counting down.
TCCTTGGATTTGGCTCCCTTCAACTTCTTTCTGTTTCCAAAAATGAATTCTGGTCTCTGGGAGTCAAGTTTCAGTGTCATCATAAAATCATAAGTGCAGAGTATATTTCAAAGGGTATTAAAAGGAAAATGGGAATTTCAGGAAACAGAATTTTGCTTTTAGGATTTCATTAGCTATAAAAGACTCCATGTTGGCATAGAATTTTCACGTGAATTAGCTTTTCCTTGACCTGAGGTCTAACCTTCCACAGATTTTCAAAAAAAATTTTGATTTTTATTTTAGATATCCAGCTATTAACAAAAAAACACCATAAAGGATAACAAGCTTTGTTATTTTAGGGGTAGAGATATCAATGTTTTTCAGCCTCCAGCATTATCAGTCAAAATGCTGAGCAAGGTTTTGTAAAAAGGTGCCTGCAGATGTATGAAAATAAGCACAGAGTAAATGTGTCAGATCAAATGCCTCTAATGACTGAACGCTAAACGTCTGTGCTACTGATCCAACGGCAGGTTTCTTTAGATATATAACCTGTCTCATGGGATCGCTGAGTCAAAGGGACTCGGGGCAAAAGCACAACTGGAACAGCAGTTTTCCACAGACAGATGCTGATGGTGACGGGGCGCAAAGACTGCAGCAGCCTGTCAGCTCTGGGCTTCTGCTTTTGTTTACACATTTCCTAGCGGCGCTTGTCATCACTTTCTGTGTCCTTGAGAGAAGTTGGGTTAGTGCTGAGTGGAGCGATGAGCTGGGAGATGAGGCCTTTAATTAGCTCCAAGGCAGGATGATAATTGATCATCTCCCTCAACCCACTCTACCATGAAGGGCTTTGCATCATTAAAACAAAACACGTCACAATGCCTCGAAACACTCCAAATCTGCATCAAAATAAATCTGAATAAGAAGAGTGCAGTTCCAGGCATAGACAAAGACCAACTGAGTAAACTGACAGCTCTTAAAGGACTGGACAATAAAATAAAACCCTATTAGAACACTGTGGGATTAAATAAGACACCTATGAAAAAGTAGCAGGTACATTATATTTCCTAGAGCTCATACAGTACAAAATTGCATGTTAAAACATTTTTCTCTTGCTTGTTTCTGCATGGAAGCCTGGTGAATAGAAATGGACTGGGGAAAATTCACTTGATGCTGCTATTGGCATTTCAGGCATTAGGAAGGCAGTGATATAATTAGCATTCATGAGTCAAGTAATTAAAACATCAATGTAACCAAGCAGTGCTGTTAAGACACTCGCGCTCTCTTGCTCAGTCTCCAGCAGTCAGCAGTTAGTCTGAGCAGCTGGGTAGACTCCCATTTACTCTCATACTGATGTTCATGTACAGTAAATGTGAGCATGTGTTGGTGTTTAAATTCCAACCCAAAGATCACTCTTTTTTTTCTTTTTTAAACACTACTCAGATGTCTCTCTTTGTTTGCTAAAAAAAAAAAAAGCCTGAGAAAAGTAGCTATAAAATTGTTTCAACATCAGGCCTCCCTAAGGAAGAACACATTGTAACCTCAATTCACTTTCAGCCCAACAAAACCAGCCTGAAGGGAGAGTGTCTGAAACAAACTGCAAACATTTGGGAGTTTTTCCCCCCAGAGACTGTTAAAACAAGTGTCTACACAATGGAACAATCTCATACTAACAGCACTTTTTTAAATTACCTGGTGAGTCCTTCTCACATGGATTTACAAACAATTATCATGGCCAGCCACAGTTTGAAAGAAAAGCTTTAGCTTCCAGACGAAATTTAATCCTCACCAGTTTGCACATAAAGCCTCACAACAGTGGAAGTGAAAGCAGAGTTAATGAGGACTTATTTGAAGTTTTTTTCTGCAAATTCTTCATCCACTAATTTAAAAAACACACACACACACACACACACAACAGGACTTATTTTTCCACAAGCTCTTATTATTTGACTGTTAGGAAAACAAGAAAATAAAATAAATGTAACAAAGACAGCAAGGTGACATTTTCTGTGGAGGGCATCCTTGTTGCAAACTTGACTTTCCTCCTGAGTGTGTCAGGAAACTGAAAGTAAGGCTAAATCCACAATTACAAGTGGATGTAGGTTTTCATTTTACAAAGGAGTTTTATAAACTGAAACAATCTCAACTCGGATGAGCCTTTCAGCACCAGTTTGCATCTTTACTACCATGCCTGAAAATGCAAATAACATGAAAGTTCACATACACTGGGCAAGCATGTGCCAGTGCAAACAAGACTGTAAGATGAAAGACGTTTGGTTGCTTAGTTGTAGAAAAAAGCAACAGAGGAAGAACAGCAACAACACAAAGTAAGAATAGATATTTCTTCTCTTGTACTGATAATGAGGTGACAGTCTTAGCACAGACAGCAAGAACAGCAATGGTGTTGTTCTTCATGCTGAGTTCTCCAGTGGTATATACACACTGTTGGTATTCTTCCAGAAAAGGGTCATGTGATGGGGACATGATGAATTAAGGAGGGACACATCTTGACTGATAAGAATCAGGAAGCGGCCGTGGGTATCTGTGTCATCGTTTCCAAAAAGGCTGTATTCATTTCTGCCTGTCAAGACTACAACCAAAAGTGAAAGTGATGTGCTCTCAAGTGGAAATGCACTTGTGTGAATGTGGCTCAAACCATGCAATAAAAGTACTCAGCACAGCACAATGAAAAATGTGCAAAACTGACAAACTTTTGTGAACCCAAATTAAGGACTATTTATCACTATGATGGATTAAAGCACACACAATTTCTCAGACTGTGGAAGCTTCTTTTAATACTCTGCAGTATGGATGGCAAAACTCTAAAGGTGCAACAACAATCCAGGGTTTCTCCAGTTTGCTGAAAGCATACAGCAGCACCATGAAAAGTGTAAAGAGGAAGGATGACCTGGATGACAGATACAAAAGTAAGACCCTCCATTATTATCTGTTCTCCATCATACTTTCCTTCCCACAACTATGCCATTTTCATTTAACCTTCAGCACTTGACAAGAAACCTTTAAACCCCTTCTCTCGACATACTGCTTAAGCCCACCAGCTGTCAGTACTGATTTAACTCGCCCATAACATCATTTATACTAGTAGGTGTGAGGTATTTAAACCATACCATACAATCATCCGTCTGTCTGTTAAAGCCATATGTGCACATGGGCGGTGAATGCGGAGAGGCAGAGGCAACTGTATTCCTGACTGGGGGAGATCCAAATAAGCTTCAATTAACATGAGACAACAATAATCTGTTTAATCAGCTTGAACAGCTGCAGTGGCTGGGGGAGAATTGTAAATTTTGGTTTCCTGCTTGTTTTGCTGATATCACATAGGTGTATTATCATCAAATTTACCAAGTTCATGAGAGCTGCTGAGAACCTTGGCTGACACTTTCGGAAAATAAAGACATCCAAGCGTAGTTTTATTAGTTGCCCATGGTTTTTCATCTTTTTTTCAGGACATATGGGAAGTATACAAGACTGTCAGGAAATATAAATAAAAGTGCTGAACCAAAACCAACTGTAAACTGGCCACACGTCACAAAGACAGGTGCAAAAGCAAACACGAGTGGAGGAGGAGGAAGTAACATGAAGGTGAAAGCGAGATGACCGGGGGAATTTTCTGAACACAGTTGTGACTTGGACGTGATCTGCAGAGGAAACAGTGGTGCACAGTTTGTTTTTTTTCACAGGCCTGTGCTTTCTCCTTTGTACAAGAGCTATGCAGACACTGAAAAATTCCTCAGCGGGATCACACTCATCATATGGTACGTCCTTAACCTCACTGACACTGAGCATCTCAGGTTTCTCTGCAGGAACCTGGTGTGCATGAATTCTTAAGAAGCCTGACATGACAGCGTGCTCCGAGGCACAGCCTGCATGCATCCTGCCTGCTTGTCTGTCTCCACTGTCACTTTGTGCTAAGGAGTGTGCAACCAGCTCCATGCATTAGGGACAACCTTGACAAGAAAAAAAAAAAAGAAACACACACACACATAGGTGAAAGGCTTTTGTTGTTATATTCAAAGAGCTGTGCCAAGAGATTATCTCTTTGGAGCGAGATATCTATAAACCTATTACAAGTACTTCCCCTCAATGCAGCAGGCTTCACTGCAAAGAGAACATTCGCTAAATTGATCTGTCTAGTTAAATAAGATTAGATAAGTTTAATTAGAAGAGCTGTGAAAAAGTCTAGATCACTTTGTTGCTTGAGGAATAAGCAACAGAGAGAGATGCAGCAGAGCAGAGTTTGTGAGCACTTTGCAGCAAGTTTACTGTCCAAAAAAAAGTCAGCAAAAGATCTAAATTTGTCTGCATGAAGGCAGATCGGCTCCATACTGAGCTGTGTGTATGTATGTGTGTGTGTGTGTGTGTGTGTGTGTGTGTGTGTGTGAGAGAGAGAGAGCACAGAGCACACACACATCCATCC
>JAPZDV010000001.1:20791592-20815247 GCA_029814665.1 Acanthurus lineatus | reverse complement strand
CCCTGTGAACATCCCCCCCCACCTCCCGGCCATCTGAAACTCGGTTGACTGTAAACGTTAAATACCCGTCACTGGTGGGTTAATGGGGCCATCTTTTTTTTTTTTTTTTTTTTTTTTGATATATAGTATATTTGTTATATTTGTTGGTTTAAAAAACAAACAACAAAGCATGATTGCATCCAAAAAATCATTAACAAAAACAACAGCAATAACAAGAATGAAAACAGTCAAACAAAAGCCAGCAAAACCAAAACAAAACAAAACAGAGCATTTCGGCTCACAAATACATATTAACACAAGTGGGTTTGTGCCCATAGTTTTAATAAAAACACATGTACCGAGCCCCCGTCTGACGAGAGTCTTGTCTGAGGAATACCTGAGGATTTTTGGCGTAAAATGCAGACTGATGCGTGGGCTGCTAGAGGTGAGATGATGCCATCAGTGGAAAAATAACACTATTACAAGTTGTTGTTTTTGACATTCTGTCATTTTTACAAGGTTTTAGATCGATCATTGGCCCTTAACTCTGCTCTGCCAACATAAACCCGTAGGTATAAATTATTGTTAAATAGCCTGCCAGTTAAATGGTTGATTAAAATAATTAGAATTAATTTAAAAATCGTTATGGAAATATATTTCCCACACTGTACAAAAATAAAACTGGCATACACGTGTATGTACCGAAATTAAGACTTTGATAAAGTAATAAAATCACTACTAGCACTTAAGGGTAAAGTGCACTTTGCTCATTCTCTGTGCTTGCTGGTTCAGGCAGCCACTGAAGACCGTTTTAACTGCATACAGCACTGCAAATGACCAGTGGAAAGAGATGCTCGAGTCTGCAATAACACTGAGCATTGTTCTGCCTTAGTTCATTACACCAATGCTTCTGTAGAGGAGTTGATATGCTGAAAGAACCAAAACTGGTAAATATTTCTCTCCAAGGTGCCTTTCAATCTCTTTGACACAGAGGGTCATTGGTTTACATGCCTAACACTAATTACCTTTGCAATCAGAGGACAGATGAAAAAAATCCAATTTCCCCTCCCAGAGACATACTCCAGCAACAGTTTGCTCTAACAGGAGTCATTGCTGCAGCACAGTGAGTTTTTATTAAGCAATATTTCTTTTTAATAACACCACACACACACACACACACACACACACACACACACACACACACATACACACAGCCTTGAGCAAGTCACAGTGTACAGATCAGAGTTTAACCCTGGCAGGCCCCTGGGAAAGACAACTTCATGCTCTGGAGATCAAAACAAAATCTATTATTTCTGCCCTGAAATCTTGCCATCGCTGCACTTTGGGCATGCAGAGGGAAATCTGACCGGTGCAATTTCCCTGCACTTTATAGGAATAATTTCACCCTATAGCCTGGACATTAATCTGTTTAACAAGTGCATTATACATAACAGCTTTCAAAGATTTTTTTTTAAAAAGCCAAATGGATTAAGATGGTCTTCACTTTATTGCAGCACTGGTCTTTTTGTGGAAAGTTCTGGGAAAAACTCCCTTAGAACAAACAAAAGAAGGCCCTTTACAGCTCAAACATTAGGCTATATCGTATATTTTATGGCTGTAATGTACGTACTTTAAGTTTAGTGTTAGTGCTCCATTTCCACGAATACAGGATGCGATATAAAACTTTCCGATGCTGCGTGGTAATAGCCTGTCACATGGAGTAGGTATAAAAGGATCTATGGCGGGCACGAGTAGGTATGTGTCATTTAGGTTACTGAGCTTGACTCACATCACAGATCTTTTACTGCATTGCTACAATTGCATTCACCAGTTTCCTCCAGCTGCCATCACTGACACCCTTTAAAATGCAAATCCTGTAATCCAGCTCCTCATAGGATACAAATAGTCCCTTAAGTAACCTACGCAGGCAGATTGCATGCCAGGAGGAATTCGTGTAGAAACTGCATTGGGTTTTGGCTTTACTTATTGTATGTAAAATGATATGTGAGGTGCCGATGGTGTGTTAACACAAATTATATATAATTCCTATCATAAAGATAAAATACAATGATACAGATGTGTTGATGACAGGTGGTGAGTGCTGGCTCTAATAGAAATTTGCCAGATACATTAGCAGCATTTCATTAATCCTCAAAGTTGATGACTTTTCTACTCTGGTATTTAACATAAACAGTCATCAGTCATTGTCTTTTTACAGGATGAATTTGACTGGATAGTCTATGTATTGAAATTTTCCACATGCAACCTGTTACCTACTCTTCCTCAAAGCTGTATGTCTTATCAACAAATGGTAGGTTGCAGAATCTGAACAAAATTCCTTTCCATATGTTTGCTTGTCATAGGGATGATGGTTTATACATATAGTAAGAAATTCTCTTAAAAAGGCATGAAATTTACAGACAAGATGACAGCTTAGGTTTGCCATAGGCAAATGCCTTCAGCAGTCACTGCACAGCTCAAACGTTTGACATGCTGTGCAAGTTGATTTTTCTCTGTAAGTCTGTTGGCTCTGGGGTTTCTCCGGCGCTGCTGGAAGTGATTTGACGACAGTGGCATGATAAACGCTAAATCAGAGAAACAGTTTATCAGGATATATAAACTCAGTATTTTAGGGTAACTGTGACATAAATGTTCTCTAACCAGATTATGAGATGCGTTGCTCTCTGCAGTACTCCTCTAATTTTCTTTTCTCTTTTATCCTTTGAATTTGTGATGCATGTTACATTACCACTGTATTATTACTAAGTTTTGTCACACCACGATGTGGACAGCTTTTGTGTGCTCTTAGCTCACAGAGCTTTTATTATCACATTGCCTTGTTCTCTTGCCTTAGCAATTCAGCTGTAACTGCACACCACCTTGTGCAGAATGCTTCCGAATGTCAAAATAGTTCAGCACAACAATTTTCATGTGTTGCATAACTGCACACACTGCCAGGTGTAGAAGTGCCTACTGGAATTGTAACAGCTCCCCTTTAACATTCTGCTCTTGTGTTCATAAAAAAAAGAAAAAAAATGATGGACTCTCTCTCTTAGATTTCCCAGACTATAACTGTGGAAGAGGGAGAAGCTGAAAAGAAATTACATTATGTGATAATAACAATATACAGACAACTGATGCACTTTGTACAAGTTTGTATATGTATGTTTGGTATACCCAATACATTTCATAGAGGTACTCAGCAAAGTTTAAAGATAATTTTTCTCTCTCTCGCCCACGCCACGTCCATCGACCCACACACAGAGGCACACACAATATGAGATTTTTATTGCATTTTTAACTGAAGTCTTGTACATCATTCAAATGTGGTTATAAAAACTAATATGAACATTTATACCTTGTCTGTTAAACATGCACTAATCAACTCCATGGAAACATACTCAAGTGATTTTAAGCAGCTACTGAACTTTTAAAATCAAAACATTCAGTAAAATCAAATCCATCAGACTTTTATGATTCAAGTGATAGAAGCTTTGTATTAGAGGGTTTTGTTTTGGTTCTTTATGGACTGGTTTGGGGGAACATATGTGAAGGTGTATTCATCTACTTTGTGCCATCTACCATATCACTGGTACTCAGGCAAGGAAATCGATATCTAATTGCTCAAGTAGACAGCAGAAGATTCTTGTTGCACTGGGAGGCTCGCACTATGAATGTACTATAAGGAATGGTATGGACAAAAGATGAGGAGGCATCTCTGACAAACAGGAAGCACAAGGGCATTTCAGTTCTTTAAGTGATTTTGCAGACAGTCTGAAGAAAACAACTTTTGTAATATCGCTTTCAATTGATTAAAAACTGCAAGTCAGCACTGTCTGAGAAAATGGACATCGTCTTTGTGCAGTCACCCTCTACCTCATTTTCAAGGGCTCACCCAAAGGAGTTCATGAGGACATGTAGACAACTAGGAGAGTGTTCCCCTTCTTCCCCATAGTAAAAATATGGACTACTAAATTCAAACATCTCAGAGAGAAATGACTGCATGAAGGCTGCAACATGACTGTAATGTACATGACTGCATTTTATCAATTTTTCAATCGGTGCTGACTTGCTTTTTCAATAAAGTTGTTGTTAATTATTGGTCTAAGGTGTCTGATAACTCAAAAGCCCCTCATTAAACTGTCTTCTTCTCATTAAATAAGCTTTTACCTCATGAATTTGGTGAGTATTTAAAGAGTTCATGGATTTAAAAGCATGTACTTTAATTACGCCGTCACTCTGTTTCACTAAAAGTGTCGGCATGACATTTCATACATGTATGCATCACCCAAGCAAACACAGAAATTCCCAGTAAAAATTGATACACACAGTATCAGCACAGACATACAGAGGCTGGAGCACTATGTAATATTTTCCCTGCTGTTCCCTCATAAAGCCATGTTACTCTGTGGGGTTCTGTCCTTTGTGTTTTTAGCCTGTGCGTGGATCAATCCTCCCCATTTCTTCAGTCCGACTGCAGAGCTTTGTTTGCTCTCCCATGCCTGTCAATCAGCATGCAGGCTAGGATCTTAAAAATCTAGCTCCTTAAGTTTCTCATCCAGCGACTGTGTGGCTGTCACCTTTGGTTGTCCCAGAAAAGCTCGCCACTGCAGAGATGAAATGAAGTATTAATGGGCGTCGCTGCTGTGAAGGAGGACAAGGACAGATTACTAATCTGATTTATGTGTGTGGTCTGCCCGGGTGCAGGTGTGCATAGATATGAGCTAAACGTACATTCACCATTTTATTACAGACTTTGATGGCGGCAGTGGAAACAGGTGCAGTGTATTGCAGTGTAGTGAAGCCTGACCTCTGTCTTGTGGAGCTTTATATGTGTCTTCTACCTGAAAGGATAGATCTATTGGCCAAAGAATTCATTCAAACAACACTGCTTGTACTACTTGTACCTCACTGACAATGAATGGTGGAAAAAAGTATGAAGATACAGAAGAATAACTACAAAATAATATTTTTTAAAAACTGTCAGGTCGAAGGTTAAAGACAAGATATATCTAATAGCATAAGTATTGGCATAAAAATATTATCTGTAAGTTGTATTTTTGTAAAGTTTGTCTACTTTTTGGGTGTCATTACTGGGAGAAATGTGTTCTTTGGTCCAGAATGTGATCTATCACTGACATTAGTATTCACACTCAGGACAAGATCGGTATCAGTTGTGGTGATACTTTAGTCCTGATCCACCCACCTCTGCAGCCGCAGCTGCTTATATTGGATAAACGTCATGTTAGCGTTCACATTATCCTGTGTGTGTGTGGAAGAGTGATTTTATTAAGTATTCCTAAGATCATTCCGTGATCTTCCAGACAAACCGTGCCCTACTTGTTCTATCAAGCATTAGTTTATGTAGTTTGATTGATAAGTTTACGTTGCAGCTCTGCAGAGGTTGAGGCAACTAATCACATTCAAGTGCTTTTCTGAGCTTTCATGTGCAGATTTTTCTGCTTGGGTTTCATACTCAGTAAGACTGCAGCTGCTTCAACTTGAAATCACTCGGATATTTACTTGTTGATTTAGATGTCAGACCTATAGCACAGATTCAGGCTGAGATGGCCTACTTTTTTATGGAATTATTCAAGGCATTCCTCTGCTACTCCTAAAAGAACATTTTTTTACACTCTTGCACAAATGATGAAATACTGTTTTTGCAGGGTAAATAGAGTGTGTGCACACCGGCTCAGTGAGGGAATAAATCTAATCTCAGGTGTTTGATGTTGGCAGAGTGTGACCCTTCCTCAGCATCAGCCTCTCCCCCTTTTGAGAGTCCCAGCTCGGGGCAGTCCTCTAATCCAATCATATCTCAATGGACTCTCCCCTTTGTATGCTTTTTACAGCATGTAACAATGGAACTGGCAGCCATGTCAATTAATTGGGTGATGACTCTACTTTGTAAGTATTTTCTGCAGGCCTTGGTTTTGTAATTCCTCTGTCACTTGCCAGTAAAACCCTAATATTTGCTTGCTGGAGTAGCACCCCAGCCAATATGTTGCCTTTTAAACTCAGCAAAGCATGTAACCTAGTTTGATAAAATCCACAGACTGTCAAACTCTGCAAAATAAAGATTGACTGCCTATTAACTGGGATGCAAGTGTGTACTTGGAATGCTTAAGATTCTGCAAACGCTTGCTGAAATTGAAGCAGTTTTTTTTGTATATATCTTTAGTGATTTATGGTCTTCATGAAGAACATGAAAGGATAGGGCACAAATAAAAGTCTGATGATTTTCTAAAGATGGATTACATGGATAACTCGCTTTTTTGCTTAACATTTTTTAGAAATACCAGAAACCATTCTGCAGTTGGAGCAGAGAACAAAAAGTATTTTTCATCTTTCAATTTCTATTAATTTAAGCTGCATTCTTGAGGATGACTCTTTGAGGGGGGCGAGTGCGACAGTTGTTTAATACCTGAGTTAGGAATGAGAGTGTGATGCATCAGAGTAACATGGTTCACAGGCCTGCCTCCTCACTCAGTGTGACACTGTCAATGGCCTCTGACGAATGAAAATTTACTGCTAGCGCTCATCTTCCTTGCTGTCCTTTTATAACGCAGTGCTGAGATGCAACACCTCATTAAGACACAACACAGAGGGTCAAGACATCCCTAAAAACCTGAATAAAGCATTATAAAAGGATTTGGATAATGCAATCATGAAGCCAAAAGCTTGCCATTTGATTTTATTTTCAAATTAAATGTCACTGACATCATTGGTTTAGGTCTTTTCAAAATACATCAGATAATCTCATATCTCTATGCTTGCTCACTTACACTAAGGTTGTTTTCCAAATTTTTGAAAATGAAGTGCAACATTTCCAAAATGCAAGACTTAATAATAATAATGATCTGCATATCTGGTATTTTCTCCCTTCACTCTCCCTCCGGTTCTGGTGTCAACAAAATGATTATTATGTCGGTCATGCTTCACCTTGAATACGATTTCATTATTCCGAAACACAATTACCAAAGTGAGGATTGACAACAGTTAAACTCATATTGATTGTCTTGCTGGAGGGTTCAGTGATTGGATACCACCCCAATGCAGCCATCCTCATTTTCTTTTTAATTTTAATTTTCATTTCAGATGTGTTTCTCCATCAAAGAAGGTCTCCAACTGTGCAGGTAAACTGTGACTGGTGTACGATAAGGTGAATTTGGCAATCTTAAAAGCCGGTCTCATAGCAACCCATTAGCGCTAGTCTTGTGGTTGATGGTGAAACAGGCTCACGGGCTCTGAGCATATAAGCTGCAGAGGGGGAGCCCTGCTTAATGACGGAGCTGCAGAGAGCTGTAAAGAGCTATGGAGAGTCTCTGGGGTGTTTCTCACTGAAATACTCTCTGCTGCAATTTTGGGGGGCTGTAAAAGATGAGAAATGTTACCCAGCGGCTTCTTGCATTACCGCTATTGTCATGCTAATGCTTTGGCAATGACTGGCTGTGCATGTGTCATAACCAATAACAGGTTGATTGGGGGTTACATGGCACGTCAGAGCCACAAAGAATGATGAGTGTGCCCTCAATTCTGCCTTGACTGACATCTTTTCACCCAAATGACTGCCTATTTCATGTTTTCCGCTATCTGGTGAAGTGCACAGCTCTGTACAGAGAGCTCATCACTGAGGTAGATATGCGCCCTTTCCCTGCTCCCATCTGTACATGGATACAAGCAGCCAAGAAGCAAGTGAAGACAAAGATCATTGGCATGCCTGCTTTATAATTAATTGCCAAACTGATACCTAGATTGCTGTGCTGTGTTTTTGCGTGTGTGTGGTTAAGAGCTAAAGCAGAAAACATTAGAAAGAAAACCACTATCGTAGCTCCTCCGAAATCTTTCACAGCTCCGTTTCACAGAATCCAAAAAATCTTTGAATGTCATTTTCTCCCATAACACTATGTTATTCATGGATTTGTACAAAGGATGACAGGGAAAACACATTTTGTAGTAGTTTGGAAAATAAGTTTGCAAAATTGAGGTAGTGTAATCATAATGCATTACTTGCTGCTTTGATATAAGTTAACTTCATATCTGATCGTCTAAAATCTCAAAATTTGTGTGGCCACTATGAGTATTAATTACATATTGATCTTGCTTGTGCTTTAATGTCGTGGTTGGCTTGCTCTCCTGAATCTTTAGTATATCAATAACTTGTTTGTCTTGTAATTGCGCATTGATTCTGCAAACTCGATGTGGCTGTGTAACTTTTTTTAGGGGGGATTCCTTTAAGACAGACCAAACCCCTGCAGCCTGATACTATCTTTATTTTCTTTCTTAGAAGTGTATGAAAATATTTATTCATCATCCAGATGTCTAATAACTATCATTAGCATACCTTTGAAATTTGTCGAGCACTGGGGGACACAGACAGTTGAGCGTTTACATGCGAATACAACGCCGGAGTTGTGGAGAAAACGCAGCTGCTGGAGGAATCTGCTGTGAGATTTCACATGCCACTAAACATGAACATCCAGCATTCTTGAGTACCTCTCTAACACCTTCCGAGACAAATTAGACACAGCTCAGTAGCACTCAATGGGCTTCACCCTTGGGAAATTATCACCAGACAATGGGCTTCTCATCTTTGTTTTATGTTCCAAGGGAGAAAATGGTTAGAGAGAGAAAGAAAGAATTTTGAGACGTCCCTTTAAGAAACAGGAGAGACTAGCAGTATTTGACAATCGCACAGCTGTGAATGATAAGTAATTTCCTTGCGTGTTTGTTGGTGCACAGAAGTGGATCCCTGAGACTCCATGGAAGTGTTGTTTTCAGAGGGATGATTACATCCTGAGGATGATGGATGTGTGCTGGGTAATGTGGGAGACAGGAGGATGTCCAGGCTGCTCAATGGCTGATGACTTGCCACTGGCAGCCATAACACAGCCTCATTTCACACAAAGCAAGAACTAAACTCTTTATCCTGTGGCATGAACAGTAGACAGGTGATCTCAATAGTCTTGCTCAATTAAGCAGCAGGATTCGCACCCAGGTCTCTTCAGGTGGGAGCTGTCAAACACTTCTAAACTGTAAATGTGGATTTTGTGAAGGAAAGAGGCAAAAAAGATGAACTCCCCACTTGGGGAAATGTCTAAATTGTGTGATGAAACACAATAACATATCCAAAAGTTGAACTCATCTTACTTTGGAGGGCATTTTACCACAGCTCATTCCAACTGTGAGCTTATAAAGGTCTTATTTGCATATGATGCTGGAACAGGCCAGGTACTCAGTGCTGGATCCTGTTATCCAGATGCACTGACCCATTTCAAGCTGCCGACCCAAACAATCCATTTCCTCAGCTACTACGGATCAGTAACAGGATGAAGAAGACAATTTGACTTTCAGTATAATTCTTAGTAAGAGAAAGTCTGTAAAATTGTCCTAATACATAAAATGTTACTGTTGAACAGTGAAGAAAGAAATGTGCATGTATTAAGTGGAGTGTTAATGACAAGTATAGTTGACAACTTAGAAGAGAGACAGTTTTTCAATAGAGCATGGGATAGAGCATGAAATATGAGGAAATAATGTAAGACTTTGAACAGTTATTAGCACTTCTGAAATGTTACTGACAAAACATAAAAAAGTGTAAAGCCATGCTAACTGGCTAACTGAGGCTAAAATTGGATACAACCGCTCTTTGATCTTGATGTTAATATAGTTATGCTAACATGCTCACAGTGACAGTACAGTCACAGTAACTTAAGCTGATGTTTAGCTGGTCTAATGTTTAGTGGATAATAGCATGCAGACATGCTAATATTTGATAAATAGCACAAAACACAAAGTACAACTGCTGCTGATGGTAATTAGGCGTGAGTTGTACCATGAATCAATGTACTGGAGATTTACTTTGGTCTGAATTTGAAAATAGATAAGAAGTCAGGGGATAGCGATCCCTTATTTTTTGCAATCCACCATGAATGCTACATTTTTTTGCAAAATTCAATATCAGTCTTCCAGACATTGTTGAATGTGAGTCTGCATCAAAGTGTTGAACTAACCAACATTTTGCAGTCAACCTCTCGGTGTACTTGTGGGATCAAGTTAATTTTTAACCAACTGTCTGCTGTGGTTAGTGGGCAGAATTGTACTGACACTTTCAGACATTCTGATTTGTTTGTGTCTCAGGGGTCTCTTTTTAAATTTAAACCTTTAGATACCTGTTTGGAAAAAATGTATATATATGACATCAAGTATGTTTACTCACCTCCCCAGTGACTTTTCACTGATTAAATCTCTGAGTCTGTTAACCTGATGGCAAAGCACACACCAGACAAGCATATATTGAAGGAGCCAGACTTGTTTTCTCTGTGAAACAGCCACCTTGGCAATAAACAGCAGTAGTTTATTGGATGTAGCTTTATGTGCTGTGAAAGCTGGGATTGCTCCAGGTAGTTACCTTTCTTTTCTGTCGGACTATTGTCTCAGAGCAGCTGTAATTCTAGGCCTGTTAGGCTGATAGCAGCCATCTGAAAACCTCACATTTTTCACAGGAGTCTAAGCAATGTGGAGAGAGAATGCAATTTCCCCAGCATAATTTCTGGCAGGTGTAGTGATCATCAGCAGAACGTCGCCAGTGAATGCAGTAAATTATTATGCTCTTTTAATGCCTTAACACCTGACGCTGCACTTTTTTTTCCTTTTTTTTTAACAACATTATCACATGTAAATCCACATCATCGTGCAATATACAATGTGTGAAGAATTCAAACTCAAGGTGCCATTTTTAGATGCATTACACAGAATCCTTTCAGGCACATGTCTACAAAATTCAGCGTGATGTATGAGATATGGTTGGAAACCTTTGAACCTTGACTAGAATCTAAAATGAGTACTGAAGGTTTGAGCAAATTTTGGCCATGCAGCGTAGCTTTAAGTGATGGACTTGAAAGGTAAATCAATGCACAGCTCAAACCGTCTCTCGTGCTCTTGCAACATTTATGTAAAATTGTCACACTTTATAATACAAAAGTAAGAAATACTGAAAAGCAAAATGTTGTTTTGAATACATGAAGGATTAAATAAATTTTATGATAGAATAAGAGTGCATGATTAACATCCAAACGTCTGCTGTCCTCAGTGCAAAAATACCGTCTACAGTGTCCAGATAATAGCATTTAAAAAGGTGTTTTCTGGGAAGGAATAACTTAATTCCCCAAGTGTCCACATACAGAATGTGTACATGGCTGCAAACCAATCTCATATTGGGGCTTTAATCAGATTCATTTGGGTGGTGATAGGCTGATGGTAAGACAATCGAGTTTGTGACGAGAAGTTCACTGAACCAAGGCTGACTGGTAAAATGTGTAAGTACTGTTCACTGGGGAAAACAAATAATGCTGTCAGTGTCACAACAACATTCTCATTCTCTCAGGTTTGATATTATAAGGGCTTTTTTTGGAAAAACAAGGTGTCTTGAATATATCACAGCTTGCAACGTTTAAGTATAACTTATATAAAAAGGCCCCAGACATTTATGACTTTTGGATGTTGCTACAATTGTCCAAACAGTGAAGAGGACTGTGGGATCTATTTCAAAAATCATTTAGGTAAGTGCAGAGAATAAACTAGGATATATTTTGCATGTGTTCTTTAGAAATCGAGTTCTAAATTGATGCACAGCTCTTCTGTCTCCCTCCGGATACAACCCCTGTGACGGCTGCTCCCCTGAGAGAACAGTCTGTATATTCACAGTTAGAAAAGTTCTTGGAAGACGGAGCAAGACAGAGAGAGAGACACAGACAGAGAGAAATCTAGGTTCAGTGCACTAAGAATATCCACCGGCACCAAATAAATCCACTGTGCTACAAGGCTGTGACATTTGCACCATCTTTTATGGCAGATATTTTCACCCATGTTAAGAAAGACAGACCTGATTGCGCAGAGGAGTCACCTCTTGTTTCATAAGAACTGCTCATTTCCTTTTTTGTTCTTTCATGGTTAAGTTGTAAATCATCGACTGCGACTGCGGACAGACATGTGACCAGACAATAACCCATAATACAAGACTGGAGCAATCTAACAACTGATGCACTCATTAAGTGTTACATTAAATAGCCTATTCTTCCAATGCGGTGCTCTGTTTTATCATTCCACGCATGGATTCAAGCCATGTCCCATCTGAGTGGACAAAATTAACACCCTGTGATAAAACCCGGTCCCGGGGGAGCTGTCCACTCACAATATATTTAATTAAAGTAAACGATATAAAAGGATAAATTGTGAGTTATATCAAGCTGCATTGACCAAAGGGTTCAGCCATAAACTATTATACAAGGCACAGTTATTTTCTTTGGAGCATTCATTAAATAAAATGGTTCCAGGCACTGAAAATCCAGGCAAAGGTTTTGTGCAGCAGCGCTCACTCATCCACTCTCACTCTGCCTCATTTCCTAACAAAAATGTGCCTTTAAGAGTGTGGATATGCGCTGAATGTGCATCCGCATACCGTCTGTGTATGGTATCTGCCTATGGCTTGATGTGTGTGCATTTATTCATGCTAATAAGCCACTGTGAGGAGCCGTACTCACCTTTCTGCCCCAGTCTGTTTAGACCTCTGACAGATCATCACAGGGGTCAGAGCCTCTCCAAAGAGGCTGCCGGCTCTCTGATCCACTGACTCCCTCAGCACACACATATACACCTAGAAATGCATGCAAATTCAAATGAACATTGACACACACAGATACATGGTGATTAAACCTCACTGTGTTGTTTTTTAATGGGAAAAATACATTTTAGTTATATAAGCTTCCAAACACTAATGCTAAAATTGGTAACAATTCTTAAAAATAACAGGAAAAAAAGAGCTGAGCTATTTTTTTCGGTGTGTGTGTGTGAAATGTTTAAGAGGCATCCTAATGCTATAACCTAATGGAAAGCTGTTTTTTCTCCTATTATAATTTCAACAAGTGCAAAAGCTACATTATAAGGTGACCTAAGATTTAAAGAGCAGGATTTGTTTTTTTATTGTTCCAGTGATGCTATTATATCAAGATTTTAGAAAAATAAAAGGGCTTCTCACCCTTTTGGCAGTGGGGGAGAGCATATCTGAAGAAAAAAGAAGAAAATATGAAAAAGCAGTGTATGTTTTCCAATGTGTTTTAGGATGAATACGCCCTGTAATGCAGGTTAATTGCTAAATGTAATGTGAGAGTCAAAACCAGAAGCATGTTCACATCTTACCCTTTTAACATCTTTCCCTCTCTCTAACAATGATGAGAGGAACCCAGACTCAGTGTGCTCGAAGAAGCTGAGGTGTGAAGTAGTTCTCTTTTTAAAAGGCACTCATGACAATATACACTAAAGTCATTTTTGAAAGGCAATGATGAGAAATGAGGCTACAAACTAATATTTCTAAAATAAAGCATTAGTGGAATAACACCCATGTGCACTCATATACTGACAGCTGAGGCTTCTGTCTGCACCAGCAGCTTTTCTTTTTTCAGTTCTGGCCAGTAAGAAGTGGACACAGGACAGTTCAGATCTGAGGGAAAAGCAGGACGAACACTGTAATGTGAGCTAGAATGAGGAGCCCCTCTGGTTCTTGTAGTCTTTGCCCTTATGATCCCAATGCACTGTTCTGAGATAAGATTTTTCACATGTTAAAAAAAGAAGAGTAAACTGAGCAATGCTCTTGGGTTGCATATTAACGTTCTTCAGTCCCCTACTCAGCACTGATAGAGTGATGGCCAGCTGCTGCCTCTCAGTGTTATCAGTGTAATTGGATCCCCCATTCAAGTGAAATCAACATAATCATGAAAAGACACCATGCTTAGACTTATATTTATAAAGAGGAGGTTGGTGCCCATTAAAAAGGCACTAAATAAATACGTCATCCCAGACACTTACCATACTTCAGTCTATTTGGTTATAGAGAAAAACAGCCATAATCTGCACTCATCAGTTTTTGGTTAATGATAGAAGGCAATTTGTGGAAAATTATGAGGGGGAGACATTTTTAGCATGAGATCATCATCCAGTGGTGTCACACACACACACACACATTTACACAAACATTTGCAAAAAGAAACTGAAGTTAAC
This sequence comes from Acanthurus lineatus, assembly GCA_029814665.1. NCBI lineage: Eukaryota > Metazoa > Chordata > Actinopteri > Acanthuriformes > Acanthuridae > Acanthurus > Acanthurus lineatus. The sequence goes on along the minus strand of JAPZDV010000001.1, from coordinate 20,801,213 downwards.
TGACATATACAAAGCCACATTTCATCAAGCAAATGCATGCAGAAAGTGCACACACACACACACATTTTTTAAATGAGACTCATTTAAATGCAAAGTGGGATTTTATTATAAAGCAGGTTTAAGCTGGCACCTGTTTTAAAAATGACATACAAGAATGAGCAGGTTAAAGGTCAATGGCATGTAAAAGGCAACTTAGCTTCCTTTTCCTTTCTGCTTAGAAAAGAGCTTAAGAACAGTGATGTGATATCCTCACTAAAGAGCAAAACAACAGGTTTCTTTAAGTACAATAATGTTACTGCAACTAAAAATAAATACCATCAATAACACAGGTAACTTTTGCAGTTGTTGCCATGTCTGCACGGCCATGAGATTAAGATTCTTGTTCTTTTTGGTAGCATAATTTTTTTTAAATTGATGCAAAGACATTCATGTTTCTCACAGGATGACTTTTAATGACTTTGTTAGCCCCTGACTTTTCATAGACTAATGCAGAACCAAGGGCATTCCCATCAGTCCCAGTTGTACTTTGTGTTAATTGTGCTAATTAGCAAAAGGTAGCATACTTACTCTGCAAACAGAAATGGTGCACATTATGCCCACTAAACATTAGCATGCTAAATTTGTCATTATGAACATGTTAGTATGCCGATGTAAGCTTTTTTGCCTAAAGCACCACTGTGCCTAACAAAGCTGCGGCCTCGCACCGCCGCTGGCTGTAGACTTTTTAGTCTTAGTAATTAATCAGTAAAGTATTTAGCCTACAAAATGTAAAAAATAATGGCAAATCTAATTGCTGTTATAAGAGACTTAAGTGTGTCTCTCTGCTTTTTTATTCCTTCGCTTCAAACGTCAAAAGCCCCCTCAGAGGAATTGGAAAAGAACATGTTATGAAATAAAAGAAAGTGAGGAAATCCTTACATTTGAGAAACCAGCAAATGTTTGGACTTTCTGACACAATCCCATGTAATTACAGGCCTCATCTTTCATCACGTTAACAGTTCCTTCTCCATGATTAACTTGGCATGTGATCAGAAAAGTCTACTCAATCTATAGCCTTCTTGTATGCAAATATTTGCATCAGCATGAGTGCATACATGCATCTGTGCACAAGCCCATGTGTCTGTATGATGAAAAGTGCACACTCAGGAAAAGCCATTATGTTTACTAATGGCAAAATGATGTCAGGGAGGCTTTTTGAGCCACTTAGCTCTACAACCAGATCAATAGTGTAGCTTCAGGATTATTTACACTGTCCACATCTCAATTTAGGGCAGCGTCTTGTTCATCACTCACAGATAAATGTATGTTTTCTGTATCAGACAGCTGAATAGAGCAATTGTTTGGGTCAAACAGCCATTTGGATGGACCTGATTAGATATAGTGGGTGTCTATTAAGGTATTGATTTTTGAGTAATTCTGGTTGAGATCATCAGCTGAGGGATGTGACACATAAAACTGGACATAGACCTGAGTCTGCAGGGAACTAACTGATGATGGAAGAGAATGAGAAGTACATGTTCTAATTTAGAGCACAAAAAAGGAAACAACAAACAGATTCAATGAAAATGTGTAGAAATTACTATCTTCTATAGATTAATTCAGGTCATATTAGTGCTTGATGGTGAAGTAATGTGCTTCTCAGTTGTGAGTTATTGATTCCATGTATTGTAAATCTACAGTCTCAGTGGGCTGCATTACAAGTAAGACAGCAGAATGATGTGATTAACATTTAGTCAGACTGACAGAGATTTAAAAATCCAATGTTTGGTTGATGTTTGGCTCACCAGCAATCTAAAAATATCTGATTTGCAAAGCAATCTGAGAGGGATCAAGCCCTCCAGTGTGTGTTTACTCCTCCCTCCTTTTCAACAGTCCTTCTGTTTGAATCTGACATCTCATTGTTTATTTCAGTATCTCTATGCCTGCCCGCAGAGACCAAGCAGCAAGGAGTGATGGTAAGATCTTGTAACATTGCATCTTTGATTCCTGAACCCCTGCCACAGTCCTGCCAAAGCCCACGCTGTGCTTTGCGCCCATGTCTCCCCACCTTTCCCACCCCGTCACAGATGAGAGAGGAATACAAATGCCTGCGGTCCCTGAAGCCCAGCAACCTCCCCCCCTCCTCCTTCCTCTGCTGCTTCCACTGCTGTATCCCACATCGACACCACCCTCTGCCTGCCTCCCTCCATCCCTGACTGCTCCCCTCCAAGGACAGCCAAAGACATTCTCCTGAGTGAGATAAGGAGGAATTCAGCCGATACAACATGGCAGCGCTCACACGGCCGTCTGCGGCTGTGGCTGCCCTGCGGGTGTTACCGGTGGAGCCACATGGAGATTGAAGCTTTGAATGTATATGTTTGACTTGCTATCGCAGCATCAGTCATGTGTTGCGGCACCAGTCATGTGTTGCACTGGGAAAACCATCCATACTTGTCTTTCTTCATCAGTGACAGTGGTGAAGGCAGCAATGCACGAACATTTGGGGGTGCTCGTCATGTTTACAGATATGCTACATGTGACCCAGGTTGTAAAGCCAAGGCCTGCAGCATGAATGATGAATGAATGGGACCAATTCTCAATTGTCTCTAAAGCATGACGCATGCTGTGTCTGAGTGTCTTCTCTTTTTATCTTTTTACCCCATAACATATCAGTGTTTATCATTTCATGTGATTAATCACATGATGCTTACAGTGCAGTCTCTGTGCTGTGCTTTCATTGTATTTACATAAAAAAACCCCAATAAATTATAGTTTTGATCTACATGCTCTTTAGTTTATTAGTTAATATTATATCAAAACAATTCAAGGAGAAAACAGCAGAAATACCAAATCTCAGCTTTTTGTCATTTATCTTGCTAAATAAATAAATTGTCTCATGACTTATTTTAACTAGTAATCAATCAGCATTTCACACTTTCATAACCTGTGAATCTGAGAGGTAGAAACATAGTTAGAGATGCAGCAGGTGACATGTGAACCCCAAGACCATGAATTTGTGTTTGCGCCCGCATGCTGTTCTTGACAGGGAATGTATGGGCTTTATGACCGTCGTCTGTGAAGTTATTTGGCTCCAGGAGGACAAAGCAGAGAGAGGTGATTAAAAAGCAGAATGGAATGTCACACCTAATAGAGACAGAGCCGGTCAGAGGAAATGGGAAAGGAGAGGGAGGGAGGAGGAAAGGTGCAGCACAGGGAAGATAAAATGCAAAGAAAAAGGGTCTATTTAAGTTTGTGTGTGAGTGTGACTGTGCGTGCACATGACAGCGAATCAATGCAATGTGTGTGATCACATGAAGAGCTTTTAGAGAATTGGGGAGTGTGTGACTGGAGGTGATCCTGGCTCCCCCAAATTCAAGTGTAATTACCCCGACAGAAAATGAGAGGTAAGTGACCTGGACAGAGCCTCTTTGAGTCTCCTTTTCCTCTCTACAGCCTCCTTCCTCCTCCTCTAACCAATACCAGGAGGACAATATTTACAGCCACTGAAGGTACAGTAAAGCCACCTTGGCTTTTAGTATTCAGTAAAGTTGTTGATATCACCCATATGTCCTCTAAAATCAGTTCAGTGTTACAATAGGTTGTAAAATACTCATGAAATGTAAACCGCAGGATTTGGGGACAAAAGCATGAAATATTCTTTATCTATATAACAGCCGGCATGACCTCCAAAAAGAGAATTTGTATCAGTGTAAATGAAAGCTATTGATCAATTACTTCCCGAATACATGATTTTCATGAAAGTCAGCACAACAATCTTTTCTTAAAATAGTGTTTTTCAAAAATAAACCTAACCACAGACAGGAGGCAAACTGGGTTACTTGAACTACTTGGATTACTTTGGATTACTGTGGGTTAATCCTGCAGGTTCTGCACTCATCATCCAATCAATCCTTATCCCTGCTACTCTGGCATGAGTGCATCAGTCAGTCATAAACATGGTGCAGGCACAAAATATACACATGCTGAGTGTCACAAGAAACATGAAAGTTGTGTCCATGTAACCAAACTTTGTAGATTAAATTTCATCACAATTTAACAAAGTGCTCTATAATAATGTTGATAAAACATGAGAAAATTGTTTTGCTCTATTCGTGTCTTATTGAATAGAGTAATGACAGATAGACCTATGGAAAATACTTTGAAAATATTATTAGATTGCTTCACCTAAAACAAAGAAAAAATTTTAAGTTTGAAGAGCCCTTAACTGTTGAGAGTAATAATCATTTTTTTACACAGTTAAGATAAGTTACCTTGTTGGGAATTAGAAGCATCAACCTTTTCTCTCAGTTGATGTACATTTTTTTATTGTGTACTAACAGTGTCTTTTAGTGCTTTTGATTTCATCAAGGTGAACTACTTTCCTGTTGCCAATTTCTGGCCTTTCCTCTGACCTAGCAAAGACTGTTTTCACTCCACCTGTTCTGCTTCCTGAGTCTGCTTTTGGGCACTAGATCTGTGATTTAATGTAACAAATATTGTCTAAGTGACAGGCTGCCAACAAAGCACAACGACTGGAAGCTGCCCAGTCCTCCCACTCTCCTCAACATTTGGCTGCTGAGCTTTTCACTGAGGCACTTCCAGGTTAAGGCCGAGCCTGGATCCAGATCAACCCTGCATCTACGGCACGTACCCTTCACAGTCTTTACAGGGTACGTTTTTGGCAGGTGTAGATGTATCCTGGTTGTACGTGTTGGTGCCATGGGACTTCCAGTGAGAGTGGAAAACCAGCCAACTTCCTATTCCCCGCTTGAAACCTCTCCAAAAGGCACAGGTTCCATAACCACCTCTTGTCCCGGGCAAGAAAAGAAAGCACCATTGGCATCCCACCTCCTCCCTGGCAAATGTACAGGCACTGACACCATCTGTGATATTGTTGAAGTATGAGTTAAGGAAACATCCACAGTACACAGTTTCATCAAGAAAACTGCCAGGCAGCAGTTGGAAAAGCAGTAGGACAGCTCTTTCAAAAGCTTCAATTCCAGAAAAAATGTTCGAGTCTGTCTTGTGGAAGTTGTTACAGGATGTAGACCCCATCCTCTCTGTGTCAAGCTGGAGGCAAAACTGACTGGCTGTGCAGTGATCTGTTGTTTGTCAAGGCCCTTTTTGTAGATGGTGTAACACGCCTTGGCCAATATGTCTGTATATACCTGCTACACTACTAGCTGAGTCACCGTCCAGAGTATCTCACACTGTCTCAGGGTCATGCAGTTATACAGTAATAATCATTATAGAATTGCTGGCTCTCAGTAATGTCATTCTTCACTGAATTGAAAATTATGTTTTGATAACAACTTGCTATTTGCTATTTGCAAAGTTTTCATTTGTATGAATTTCTAGTTAAAATAGGGAAAGGTAAAACATAGGTTGGACTACATATGAATTGTTTGCTGATCGTAAAGATTAAGACACCATGTTTTCAAAACATTTTAACTTGCATTTTTTCTCAGAGTGGTGCCAGATCTGTTGGGCACAAAAGGTCAAAGAAATAACATTTAAAGGGTGTCACTTTCAAAACACTTCAACCTGACACTATGAAAGGGACTTTGCTTTTATTTCACACATTCTTGTATTTTGCTGTTGGCAGCTTGCATGGAGCACTGATCATTGACTTGACCCTTGCTGTGTCTCAAAGAACAATCAACCAATCAGAGCTTTATAAGCAGGATTTAAAATGTCAAATTAATCTTCCTGCATAGTTTACCTGCCTCCATTTATGAAAATGATCCAAGAATTCACCACAAAAACTGGTGAAAAACGATGTGCTGATAATCATTATAGATTGTTGAAAGTCAACTAACAGAACAGCTTTACTCTTAAATATCTTCAGTTGTTATGAAAAGAGAATAATAGATTCTTGTAAATGCGACTGCAGCTTTTGAGTGAATACAATGTCAGACTAAATCACTGAAGTGAAACAAAAAGCAGCCAGCTCCGACTGTCCGTTAAAGCTTTTGAATGCCAGGCTTGATTGTCTTTCCATTTTTCTGCTGTGTACACATACGACCATCACACCAGGTTGCCCATGTAGCTCTGGCCTTTTTCCCATGCATATCATTTTTTTCTTCACAGTAATGTGAATCTCTCTCCAGGCCACGTGATCGGATGCCTTTCTGTCAAACTGTTCAGCCTATAATGTTTAGGTCTGCGGCATTTGTTTGGGAAGAGATCTAAACGCAAGGAGACATCTTTTATAGTGTGACCTTCTCAACAGACACCCCTCCTCTTCTCTCCTCCTGTCCGTCTCCCCACCTCTTGTATTCCCACAATGTCCTTGCTTGTAACATTTACCCCACCTGGCTCAGTGGGTGGTTTTGTTTATATGAAATTCATTTAAGCATCCCTGCTTTCACTAAATGAAAAAATGCCAGTTGAATGACACAGAAACAAACCAGACAAGGAAAATACTTATGTATCTCATATAAGAAAAGACACTTTTTGGCATCAACCTTGTTTTCTGTAAGGATGAACAACTAGATCATTATCAGAGTCACAGAATAAAGCAGGGTGATGAGACTGACAGGCGCTGAATACAGGGAGGGCTGGTGAATGAAGCACATGAAATGTGCCAAGGGAGAGATCTGTTGACACTACTTACTTGTCAACTGGTCTAAAAAAGATCACTAATATCAGAAAAAAATGCACAGTGTCCATTTTTTGCAAATCCTGATTACCTGCAATTTGTACAGTTTTCATGTAACATATGACTGTTTCAACGGTACATATCAATGTGACATGGTTCTAGTTGTATGCAGGCCAGTATGGGCTAAAAATTTAAAGTGGGAAATTTGGCAACTCTCAGGATATTTTACGGACAGTTTCTCTGTAGCCAAAACCAAAAGTTTCTGCATGAAGTCACGGGTAATTCTCTGACTGTGTTTCTTGTGTTAAAACCTAGTGTTTTAAAGGAGGTGTCACAGTTTTTTCAAGTTGTTTTTGTGTGGTGACTCAAAGCAGGTGTTTTTTACAAGAGATTTCGGGAATTTCAGCAGCTGTGTTTCTTGTGACTAAACCAGGCCTGTTAAGTGGACACATGATCTTTCCCCAACCCTTATGCCTAAACCTAACCAGACCTAACCACAGAAATGTCCACCTCAATGCAATGAATACAAAAATGTTAAGTTTAACACAATGGTGGTTTGAGGAATATTACAATGCTAACATTAATTCCTTGTGATTGGCTTGCAAGTATCCTGTCAAACACCCAGTGTGCTGAGTCAACCTGTTGCGTGTGCATTTATGTCTCCCTATGGGTTAGGGTGGGGTTCGCCCATTATAATTGTTTACCACAGGCACTTATTTCTTCATGCAAGAGTAAATCCTCTGCATGTATACAAATTTACCACTGATTTCACACTGACACACCTTATTTCTTTGTTCCTTCTTTCCTCTGTCAGACTAAACACAAGAGATATGACTTTATTAAGATGCATTCTTCTGCAGATATGGACAGCAGGCTCTCTAAACAGATTTGAATGTTAGCCTGAAGCAATAATGTTCTCTTTGCTGTTACAATGTCTCCACATATTTGAAAGCCACCAGTGGAAAAAGCCCACACATTGAAGTTAAAATAAAGCTCTTTTATCAAATAACTCCTCGCGCTCCTCAGAGTGCCTCTAGTCTGAAAACAGTGAGTAGTAGACTGCAGTCAGACCTGCTGACAAGGGCACCACACACCCACACAGAGCAGCTCCACACGACTCCAGTCAGTCCTTCTCTAATGCAGCTTTTCAAATACAAAACACTATCCAATCCCATTTTTTTTAGGGAAAATGGGTGAAATTGTTTATTTGTGTTTAATGTGATTATTTATCAATGGTTTGATAAATATTGGTAACTGCTGTGATCATTGTTCCAGCTTTTTGCCATTTTCATTTGAACATGGACAAAACATCCAATACAGAGAGTCAATTTTTATTACATCCCTGCAATTAACAGTGTTCACGCTCTATCGCTCTATTGGTAACAATGTAAAAAAAACAAAACAAACAAAACAAACAAAAACTCCACATAGACCGCATGGCTGGAAAAGTCTGAGAACTGAATGAAAACCAGTGTCCCCTCATGCAGAAAGTGACTGTTGGATTTGTCGACACTTAAACTACAGCTGAGGGAAGTGCAGTGGTGCGTGTTGGTCTCGTTAGTAAGGAACATCTCTCTAGCTTCGAGCTGATGTAATTTCACAAAGGTTATACCAACACTGGAATGAAAGTAAGGGACTGCTCATATGGGTTAAATTTGTGTTTTCCTTTAGGTATTTCTTTTGCTTCTTTAATTTCTCTATTATATTTTTCAAAGTCCTCTTACCTTAAGGGAAATATTATTAATAATAAGTACATTTTCTTTTCCAAATGATTTCACTTGTCCCCTAACTTTGCTGTCACTTACTTGGTTCAGCTGGTGGTCTGCAGGCATCACATTAGTCCCTCTTAGTCATCTCCATTTTCAATATTTTTTTCCCTGTGATGTGAATAAGATATATGATCTAATTCTGTTGGTAATTTCCTCCATTAACAATCTCATTATTGCCAAAGGGAGGCTGAAATACAGTAAGTCCAGGCTTACTCAACCACAGCAGTCACATGGTAAGGAGTGGTTGTAGTTCAGCTTGACCTATAATCAAGTGCTGAATATTTGCCCGTCAGTTACCAGCAGCCAGTAGTTACTTATCCATGTTTGTTGTTGCTGAGTCAATTGACAAGTTATGATTATCTATCAACAGTAAGCAGATGCTTTGATGGCAAATCAGAGGCAAAGCAGGGGCTGGTTTTGTCGCAAGGCATACTGGGTAGTCATTTCCTATGTGTTATAATAGTCTCTCCGCTGTATGGTCAGACCCATGGTCAGATGCCCCATTCATTCTGATGAAAGTTTGACTTCTAGGTATAAAATTGACCAGATCTTCTGCAAAGACTTTGCATTGTGGGGCCAATGTGCACTAAAGACTTGCAGTTTAAATATCTGATAACTTAAAAGCAGGTAAACAGTTAAAAGCACTGGTAGCTTAAGATCATAATGACAAAACAAAGAACATGCTAGAAAGTTTCACTGGAGATTGTCTCTTGAGACAGGGAACCGCATGAGGACCAGAAACAATCTGGGGATGAGTGAGAAGAGAACCAGAGTTCTTAAGTGGTGCCTGATGATGATGAGTTGCAGGTGATCCAGGTCAGGAGCTCCAACCACGAGGAAGCCACACCCATAACTTCTTCCAAAATAACACATAGAGAAGAAGCCCACTCACACACTCTACAGTCAAAAACACACACAGGACTTAAAATTTTACATTACTTGTGAAAACAGTACAGAATTTTTGGAACTGGAAAAAAAAGGAAATTATGTGGCAAACATCTTTCAGGGTGATATGCAGTAAAATCTAGTAAACTACTCACCATTTTCCTAAAAAAATCTAATTAACATCAAAATCAAGAAATAAAACTTAATGGCAGTAGATGTTAGTGTGCTGTTAATGCAATTTCAGATAAAGCTTTCATGCACATCCACACACAAGCACTCACACACACACACACACACACACACACACACACACACACACACACACACACACACACACACACACACAAACATATCAAAAAGCCAGTCAAGGCGTCTTCCTCTCTTCAC
>JAPZDV010000001.1:20772331-20785390 GCA_029814665.1 Acanthurus lineatus | reverse complement strand
TGTGTGTGTGTGTGTGTGCGTGTGTGTGTGTGTGTGTGTGTGTGTGTGTGTGTGTGTGTGTGTGTGTGTGTGTGTGTACCACATGCACTGAACACAGTTGTTAATGAGGCACAACAGTCATCTTTACCATCTGTTTCCTCAGTGCTGATGGAACAGTGCACAGCCATTCTTCTATGTCAAACTGTGCAGCTTCTTTCTCGCCTCCTATGAACAACTGTGTTGAAGTAGAAAACCAAAGCCTCCAGCAGCAGCTCTGAGCCAAAGAGTTTGTCAATCCCATCACATATATTTATTTTTATTTATGTCTGTCTCCCCCCTCTTCATAGTATTATTTTTTCCTACTTTCAACATGGGAAAAAATAGCTTGGTGTGGAATCTATAAAGAAAAAGGAAACAATATCTAAATCTTTGCATCTTTAGAGTTGGCTGAAATAAGAAATCCAAATTACCAAGGCAAATAGGGGCTTTAGACAATTCCTGATTTTAATAAGTCACTCTGGATTGGTCCTGATTGTTTGCTGTCAGGTTGACGTTGAAATACAACTTATATAAGACATTCATTGCTTTGAGTCTATTGTATCTAATCTGCAGAAGGCACATCGTACAGAATAAACACTGAGCCTTTCATTCCAAGGCCACCGATGACTATATCACTTCATGATCAGTATGGAAAGTGATTGTCATATCAAAACAAATTTGAAAAAACTGATAATAAATCACTGAAAAGTAGTTCCTGAACTCTAAATCAAAGTCAAGATGTTGATAAGTTACTTGAGAACTTTGAGATACTTCCGCCTGCCTTAATGAAACATGTAATGATTAGATGTTAAACATGTAAATCATTAATTGATTCCTGAAAAACTCTGAACCAGCAGCTGACAACGCAAACAGTAACAAGTTCCTACTTTAAGAAACCTCAAGAACAATAGTGCATCTTATGCTATATCACTTAATGATGACATTAATATTTATTTATGTCCCATAAAGTAAAGTTGTGCCCTCAACTCCTAAATGACAAACCAAGGACAGGAAAATACTTGAAAAAGATTTGTAATCAATCAGTCCGGAAGTGAAACCTCTCAATTTCTCATTCTTCTTTTCATTTCTGCTCCTATATTCATGTCACTATCAGTTGCCCTTTTTCTCTCTCTGCCTAGCTCTCTATAATTACCTCATGTCTCTATCATCTAACTATTCTGTCTGTCCACCTTCCTCTCCCCCCTCTGTCTAATTTTTTCTCTTTCCCATCCTCCCTTTTGCTCTTGCTCTCTTTCTGTCTCCCTTTTCTCTTCTTCTCTCTGTCAGTGTTATCACACAGCCTCAGTGATGTAAACTGACATGTGAAATACAGCTAATTGGAGGGTCTGGCGCTACTTAATCCTATCTGACAAAAAAATCCATTCCTCCCTTCCTTCTTTCTTTGCAACATTTATCAACTCAGAAACAAAGTTGTTTGAGGTTCAATCATAAGTGAGTCATGGGCTTCCTATTTTAGAAGAAGAATGACAGCATAATTCTTATTCACACTACATTTGTCTTGACATGTTTGAGTGATGGCCAAGACTAAGTTTTTATTGGCGTGGGGTAAAAATTAACCATTTTATTTGTCGGTATACTTTAAGTATAGACTCAGAGCTAATGTCAGTACCAATGACTAACTCTTACCACCTTATGTGTAAAAACACTTTCCCTTTTCTACTTAAATGTCTGCCCCTTTGACATTCAGTTTTGAGATAACTCTCTTGTGACTGATGAGAAAATTCATTTTTTGTAATCAGAGCAAAGGCACTTCAAGCCTCTCTTAGCATGTCATTCTGTCATCCACCATTGTATAATCCTCCTATATCTCTGCAGAGCGGGCCAGGGCAGTGAATTAATAACACTCTCTGAGGGCTGCGGCCCGAACCTCTCTCAAAAATGAGGTCTGACAAAGTCTCCCTTCTAATTGTATAAGCATTGCCACTTTTCGTCCGCTTCCAGGCGCATCAGTGGAAGTGATGCTTGCAAGAGCTGCCCTCCTGGCCTTGGCTCTGCTGTCATATCTCTGCCCTGCCAGCTACCCCCTCAGCGGGAAATCAAATACACTTAATGGAGAGTGAGAGAGGAAACATTACGACCATAATCGAAGCTGGAACGAGATAAGTGTGTCACCAATCACCACCTTCCTGCATGTCGTTGCTGTATTGGAAAAACCTTTTACGGTAAGTCTAGTGTCAGCGGTCTTCATGATTTCACTTGAATGGTAGGTTGACATTGTGCCTCATGCCCTGAATGTATCCAGTGACCTTCAGGCACATGATACGCATAATAGAATGTCACTAATGCATCACAGAATATCCTAAAACTCAGAGAAAATAACCTTTTAAAAATACAATTTTTTTTACCTGATATGTTTAATGTGGATTAAAAAACAGGTAAAGAAAGTGCTATCCCATAATGTAGACTTCAAACTCTCGAGTTTCATATGTTTGTGTCACTTACGCAGTCACTTTTAGAAAGACACACGCACATACAGACACACACAGACACACACATCGAGCCACACGTCCATCTACGGATGATTTAAACAGCTCCTGCAAGGCTACAAAGTGCATGGCCAGTGGATCAAGTTCTCCCTTTGATTGAGGTCAGTGTTTCTGAGAGCAGAGGCTTTGTGGTGCTCGGCTCACCACAATCCAGCTCTTGTTTCAGGAGAAATGGGCAGACCTCAGAGGGCAACCTCAAGGTGAAAGACACAATAAGTGTTGGGAAGTACTGAAGGATTGATGCTGTGTCCACATTAAAGATGCAGATCTGTTGAGTCAGAGGACTGAGGTTTCTGAGAGATGCTGACGGACCTTGAATATAAAGTTAGTAAGAGTAGAAATGTTTTGTATGAAAGTAGTTTGGAGAGTTTGAGGAGCTGTTTTCTCAAGGAGATGTACTACTGGGGTCAAGAAGGAGGGAATAAAAGGCAAACAGTTACCTTTTCATCTCGGTGAAAACACAAATACAGAAAAAAAAACTGAGACTAGAGGGTTTCTGTACATATTAGATTGTTCTGTATTTGATAACACCCTTCTCTGCAATTTTCATCACCCATGGGTCCCTCAACTCCACTCAATCAGTGGTCTTGCTCCACCTCTCATCCGTCCAGATCTTCAACGTTTGCTCTTCACATCGTCACAACCTAGCGCAAAATGTCGAATTGTGAAATTCAATTACTCTTTTTAGTTTTTTTAAATTAAGTTTCTCTTTTTTAAATACAGACACAGACAATTTTGTAGTCATGTCATACATTAGTTATTTTCTTGCTGTCAAGAGTCCTGTGAAACTTTTATGTCAATATTCTGATTCAACACCCCATGAAAATAATACAGATGATGTTTAACTTGATTACCAGACCAAAGCTGACAAATGGGCCCAAATCAATCCGGTTCCCTGTTTTCACAAGACACTTAATTTATCATTTGTGAAAAATACTTATCTATTTTTCATCACATTTATTTGAATCACAACACCATACTTTTAGAAATGTGATCATAACATCTCATAATTCCTTGGAATGATTTATCATAATTTACTTCAGGATAATTTATCTGCATCACAGTCTGAATCTGACCTGTCATTACTCCTCCTCTTTTCAAAATTTTTGAGCCAACCCTCAGTGTCTCGTGCTCTCCAAAGGCAGTATGGGGTAAAATCAACAGCCATCCGTCTCCTCACCATGGCGATACAGTAATACATTAACAATAAATAATGAAGAAATTCATCAGAAAAGACTTTGCATATAGATAGCCTACTTAAGCCGGAAGCGGCCATTAGCATAACTTGTGGGGAGCAGTGGATAATTAGAGTGGCTCTCCTTCTTTCCTTCCCTTTCTGTGACTATTAGAGAGAACATGGTGACAGAAGGAGGACACAGTTCTCTCAAGACTGCAGTTCATCTTGCCATTTTTATCCATTTACCTCAACACAGGGATATTTAAGCAGCACCCCTCTGGCCAGGCTCAAGTACCCATGTGGTGGACCTCGGCACCTGTCTGCAATGATTTTCCGCAAATAATATTCACTTAATCCTTAACTTTAATTAGAAAAAAAAAAGGTATGACAGGAAGATTAGATGGTAGCTTTGACAGTTTCACATCCATCCATCAGCTCCTGTAGTTGGGAACTCCAACCACCTGTGGACCCACAAATCTTAACCTGATAAATGGAGTGCTTATCCCTACTAGACCCTGCCAGCACTCAACTAATTACACAAATCTCTGCAGAACAGGTCATTAAATACAGGATATATTAAATATCATCTGATTTGGAGCCCATCCATCAAACATCCTTTCTTTTCTCTCTTGAGCAGGATGGATCACATGCGCAAAGCGGGACTATATGAAGCAGGTGGAGGGGTTGGAGGGGAGGGTGTGCTGATGAAATGGACTGAGTTCCAGAGTTGTACTATAGACTGAAAACATTGTCTGCTGCCTAATGTATTCTGACAGCATGATAGCAATTTTTTAATATGCACGCAACGGTTGCCCTCACAACCGTTCCAATCTGCTGTTTCCTGCTGTCGAAAGCCTCTCACTGGCAGTAACAACCTTAGTTGTTATGGAAACTCTGGCTTGTTGGGGATGTTAATGCTCTAAAACCTCGCTAAAACCTGCAAACATATCGCTCTCATTCATTTCTTGCCATTTTCTGAAACAAACACAGAAAGAGGAGGAATAACTAATTGGGTTTGGCTTCGGTTTGGATGATTTTGCAAATTCAGGAATGCAATACATGCCATAAATCTGCTGAGGCATTATTATTATGATGCATGAAACTAATTTAAGGGCACCACCTGCAGTGACAAGTGATATTTAAACAGCTGGAGATACCACTGCTATTATATCACAGCATTTTTCATAACTTTGGATGGCACTTGCAAAAGAATTCATTTTCCCAGGCTTCCAATAACCACGGAAAAACCCGAGGTTTACTGCAGGATATTAGATTATTAAGAAAATATTCTGCTTATATTTCTTTGCCTACATTTAAGTTTCTATCACATAAATTAAAACTAAAGAAAGATTGGACTCTGTGTCAAAGGCCCGACTCAACATTTTGCTGAACTTGAGCCAGGGTCAGAATTATTGTTGAATATTAGATTTTCCCATAAATCTTTGCCGTACACTTACACATTTCCTCACCTTGACAGAGGAAAATCCCTCAGACGTTTATTCATTTGACCTCACTGCTGTAGCACAAGTGGCATGTTAGTGGTGCAGCCACTGATTGATTGATTTGAAAAGTGTCGTGTCAGGGACCTGAAAATTGATTCAAGGATGTGACAGGGCCCAAGTGCATCACTCATGTGCAGGACTGCTGCTCTCTAAAGGTCTACTCAAGGCTGCCAGTCATGCATTGCCAGGGCGAGAGTGAGACATCAGGCTGCGAAAATAACACATTTAAACAAAAATAATATGCATGTGGATCTCTCACCCAGTCTTTCCCTGAGGTATGATATGACACTGCCAGGTAATTGTTCATTCATCACATCCACATATGCAAAGTGTGAATGCACATTGCCCTTATTTATGTTCGGCACTGCAAATTTGATCTCAGGTCGAGAGGAATGCATGACATCGTCGCTATTAATAAATACTAAATTTGAAGTGACATGACATATTTAATCCTCCATATGAGAATAAATGTGTGTCCATGTTGTTAATATGTAGCTTAGCGTTGACTGTTAATAGAGGAGAAGAGTAGAATGAGAATATTGACACAAATCTCATGTCTTAATGCTAAATATGAAGCTACAGCTGGGGGATGGATAACTTAGCTTATACCAGCTTGCCTTAAAGGCTGGAAATGGAGGACCAGCTAGTCTGACTCCATCCAAAGGTTGCAGAATCCACCCACCAGCACCTCTAAAGCTCATGAGTTATTACATTTATTCATGAAAATGTAGAGTCATGCTGTTTATAGGCTAACCTAAGCTTCTGGCTGTAGCTTCATGAAGACGAGACAGGAGAAAGGAGTGAAGTTGCAGAGATTGTCAGCAGTGTTTACTCCCTTCTCCCTCAGCTGACGATGGATGGCTGCAACACTCCCCTTACTGTTGGCCTCTGATAAGCCTGCTTTTTGAGGCCCAAGGTGGAGGGCCTTCTTAATGGAATTGCTCTCATCTGGGTAGCAGTGGTCTATCGACTGCTCTCACCAGTGAAAGAGGACCCCCTTTGTGAACCGAATGAACTGGGAGATTGATGATGGTTGGCTGTGTGAAATCAGCCAAGCCCCATCTCCTATCTACCCGAAGGCTCCAAAGGATGTCTATTTAGAGGACATAATTCATATGTATGTGAAAATGAAATGCCTCCACCGGGTTGTTGGAGAAGCAGTGTAATGCCAACATATGTCACACTCAAGTGAAATAGCCTGGAGATCTTCCTTGTAATTGGCAGCAAAAAACAAAATAATGTATAGCTCTGCCCTGGAGCTGTGCAATGTACGTCCCTGAAAATGTAATGCCAAAAAAAAGTAAAAATATCCAAAAACACTGGCTGGAGATCAATAGGAAAAGATGAAAAACTGTTATGTAATATAACAATAATGAATGGTACTGCATAAACTTTAAGTATGACCTACTTTTTGCCTGAGAGAGGTCACAAGTTAATTGATACACTGTCAAAAGGATTTTTTCTTTTTCCTAAATGTATGTGGTACAAGTTTACAAAAGCAGAAAAGTCCTTTGTCTCCATGTTGCAGTGGCTGTCTAAAAGTCTGTAATACAACAGGTCTCCTCTGAGAGTTCAGGAGGCAGACGACAGGCTGATAAGATACTTATCACAGCCGAGGCTCTACAGCCTTATCTCTCTTATAGAGGCTCTTACCTTTTGGCTCTCACACACCAGACAATGATCCATTCTCAGCAGGAATTTCAGCTCTCTGTGGAGAAAAACAATTTGTTTTCTTGATTCCACGTTGGTTTTCTGTGGCCATGAAACTGTTTGAGCTGCTGTAACAGCTTCACATATCGCTAAGAACAGACTGAAAATGGTTTCATGACGTTAATCAACACAAATTGTAGATATAAGGATAAAGAAGTGTGTTTTTATTATCAAAAAAACATTATTGAAATTCTGTTTTTACTCAAGTCAGTGGGAAATAAAGCTGTTTATGTGCTCCTGGTCATGATTAAATAGCCCTTTCACTGAAAATGAAGTTTTTAACATTTAACACTGATATGTCCATGCCATTTTTTTAAATAGCACAAGAAAAATCCTGAGCATAATCCTGAGCTAGAAAAAGTGCATTTCTTCCTTAGAAATACACTGATTCAGTCATGGTTTAACATGTGACATACATGAGGATTCATTCTTGTAAACATGCTGGGTGAGGCTGCAGTGAAACATTATGTAGCTACAACTGATTTCAAAGGAAGAAACCAAGTGTAGCTACTTACCAGCATTTTGCAAGCAGAGTTTCTCTATTTTTTAAAAGATGGCAGAGATGTTCTCTGTGTTCTGTTGCAATGTAGTGAAAGGAGAAATGGTGAGCCTTCATGTGTTAACAAAGAATCTGAAAATCAGAGAACCAAACTGTGGCCTGTGGGAGCCTTTTTCCAGATTTCTGTTTTACAAAAAAACTAATACTGAAGCCTGATGCTGTTTCATCCAGTCATCCTGGGAACACTATGAGCCATCACATTGGTCAGAGGATAGGTTTATTTTTCCTGTGTTTTATCTGTTGACTGTGTCCAACAAATCTGCACTGTGCTGGATGCTCTTAGCTAACACAGTGTGCCAACTTACATGATTGTTCTTGTCCAGAAGATGGAGGTGGGGGATGCATGGATCTGTGTGCAAATGTAAGACATGAAAGGTTTTATTTCAATGAAAAATCTGCCTCTCTAATGAACGGAGATCAGGTTTCAGAGGTTAATCAATGCTGGAAAGGAACTTTAAGACCTGAAGTTGAACAATACTTTTGTGCAAATAATATTTCATGGCAAAAAGCCCATTTTGTTAATTCAATTGTCCCCCAGTAATGGAGAGTCCTTTGTCTTTTCCCTTGGCCCCTGTGTCCTCCATGGTCGTGTAGCCATTTAGCCAATCTAGAGATCCCATTCATCAGGTCTGTGATGGCCTCATGCCTGATCATCTGTCACCAGCTTCCTTGCGTCTTTGACAGCCCTCCCACTGCTTCTCAAAATAGAGCTGGAGATTAGAGTAGAAGAGCATTTTAGCCAAGTCCCAGGAGGTCCCCCATCCCCTTTATCCCTCCTTCAAACCACCCCACTCTCCACCCCTTTCTTCCTTCCCCAGTCCCTCCTTCAACATCCATGTTCTCCACCCCTCCTTCCCGTCTTCCTCTACCTCCTTTTCCTCCCCATTTCCTCCAGCCTCTTCACCTGATGGAGCTGTCAAGGGAAATCATTGTCCAGAAGATGTGCTTTGTGCTGTGCCATCAGTCATGGGCAGACACACTAGTTCAGACATAAACACACACTTGTGGGGCAGAAAGAAGAAATATTGACTTGCTGCAAAGACAAAATCCACTGCCAATCAAAACTTTTTAAACAACTTATGTTTTTATTACACTGGTAAATTCTAAAGCAGTGTAAATATTCTGAAATGAAAAAAGTAAGGTGAAGATTTATGTGTATTTACAATACTTATTCTGTGCAAATGGGACAGATGATCTGCTTTACGTACACGCATTTTTCAGTTACAAGAAAAAACTCAACATTGCACTCAAACGCATATTTTTTTTGGTTTTATTGACTTTTCAAATTCAAGGATTTTCCCTAAAATGACTGTCCTTTACTCCAGAATATCAAAGGGACTGAAGCACAGTGATAAATTTACAGCCTTTAATTATTCAAACAAAGTAACACTTCAGCACTACTATGTCTTCATCAGAGTTAAAGTGATTTGTCAAAAAACAATATTAATCAACTATAATTACTTAAAAAAAAGAAAATTCTCAGCAGACAGTTTGTCTTGCTGTAGCAAGAAAAAAGCAAATAACATTAATAACATTGATGACATCAATAATTACATTCAACATTATGAAAAGATAAAACTGTTTTTGCACCCATTTTTTAGGAGCAAAGTTAAGAGATTTCAGACTTTCTAAGAACGCAAAATGATTATTTTTCAAAATTTGTTTACAAATCATTAAAATTTGTGTGAGCAAACACTTTCATTGCTAATCAATCATTTCATTTCACAAGCGAATCTATTCACCAAACAGGATGACACTTTACATGGCTAGGGCTATTGATATGCATTTTTTGAGTGCTCTTAGGGTGGGGTGGGATGAGGCGGTTAGTATCTGGTGAGACACCCCCCTTTTTGCCTTATGTAGTGTGACACATCACCCTCTGTTAAATCTTCTGTTAAGTCTGTTAAATGTTGATCCATTCCTCCTCCTCAGTAGCTGTGTAAAGTTTACAGATAGTGTCAGGAAATGTGACATGTTGTCAAACCAGGGATCAAGAGTTACCCAAACATGCTCAACAGGTCGCATGTCTAGTGAGTATGAAGGTCATGCAAGGACTATGTGTGTCGTTTCCAGAAATTGTGTACAGCAAACTTCCATCAATAAAATGCACCTGAGTTTTTTGTCCTTAGCTTAAAGCGGCACATACCACAACAGCACCTTCACCGCAGAGTGCTCTGTTCACAACAATTAAATTAACATTCAATACCTTATTTAAAATTTCATATACATTCTTCAAGGCATCTGTGTGCTCCCTAAAATCTTGAATCGTATCTGTGACATTGTGCTGTGTGACAAAACTGCATACTTAAGTGTAGATATTTAGTGTGACCAGCTCAAGGCACACCTGGGCAATAATCATTCTGCTTTATCAGCCCTTCATATGCCTCACCTGTCAGGTGAATGGATTATCTGAAAAATAGAAATGTTCACTCAGATTTGGCAAGTTTGTGAACAAAATCTGAGAAAAGGGCCTTTTCTGTGCACAGAAGAAGTCTAAGATCTTTTACTTAAATGTTGCATTAAATCTTTGTTGACAGTAAAGAGATTTTGGTGTCTTCAGTTAGTCTCTAATTGAATGCAAATGCATGGGTATGCAGAGTTAAACCCATATTGTTTGCACATGTGTTATAAGATTTAAGATTTCTATAAGGCTTTTTGAAGTAAAAGAAACAATTAATAACACTTTGATTATTAAATATTTGAATTTGATCATTTGTGCACAACAAATTGCATCTTTTTTGTGCTTTTGTTAATCATACAATACCAATTTTGTACATGGGATACATGTGGGTTGTAACAAGGGTGGGAGTAAATGTCAAAATACAAAACATCAACACAAATTTTGTATGGATAGTAAGTCACAGAGAGGTTTATTTTTCTTTTCATTGTTGGGTAGTTTATGTAATTTATGCATGCAGGTCATCCAAAATGTAAGATGAACCTTCTTAAGTAATCTGTGGCCTTGCTCTGTGCCCTGCAGAGGTACTCACACTGGGAGAATACCATTAAAGAGGTACTGTACAGAGCTGCAGGGCTGTGCATGCTAATTACTGTTTTGGTGGTATCTAAGGTAACAAAGATCAAACAAAAGATTATTATGCTTAACATAATATAATGAAACAATAATGAACTAACAATATTTTGCATTAATCAGTCTGTTCTCTGCAAAACTCTGCATGTTATGGAAATTTGAAATTGGATCGCATCAGGAAGCTTAGACTATTGTTCCTAAACTGCAGAATCAAAATAACAAAAGCTGGATTTAAATGACCACCTCTATTTTGGTTTACAGGAAGTTTTGGGTCTTACAGCTGGGTGTTTCTCAACCACATGTCATAGTATGCACTCATCACAGCAGGTGGTGGGGCTTGTTAACTGAGCACAGCTGTAAAGAGTGCTGGAGCTGTGGCTATAGTGGAGGAGCCTTGTACGGTTGCATATTGATAAACTGGGCTTTACACAGCTGACAACTTAAAAAAAACAGTTGAATTATTAATGAATTAAGATGTTAATCCCCCCAACCCATCTTTTTGTTTTTAAAAGATGTGCACCATCTCAGATTCAAAGCACATCACAAAAGGTATTTGTACATGCATACTACTTATCTTTGCTAAATTAGCTACTCAAATGAAGAGAGAGGAGAATGCTGCAGCCTTAAATCGATGCTCAGACAATAATTCAGTTCCATCTCTTGTCTAGTTGGTGGGGGGGACTGCATCGGGAATCACAATAAGATGGATGGTCCATTTCACTGAGATCATTGCTTTTGCTATTGATCGTCCGATGCAAGTTTAGCCTGAGTCCAGACATGGTGCTGAAGAGATATATACATAGGAGTGGAGGAACATAACATGCACTTTCTGCCCCAAGCTCTCCCACGCACTCACACACACACACACACACACACACACACAATCAGTTGTTGATATAATGGGTAGTTTCAGCAAGGCAAGCTGATGGGTCAAAGATTTATTTGAATTTAACTAATTCCCATTAAGGCCATCTGCTGTGTGGAGTTAGTGAACAATCTGTCTTGTTTTCTTGTTTTTATCTGCTTGTGTATGTATGTGTCTTTGTCTACCAGCGCCTATGCTTTTTGGTCTCCACACTACAATACCAGTTACAACCCTGCTCGCTGTCATAATTAGCACACAAGTCATGCAGAAGGTACGAGGCTTTGGACACTATCTCATAGAAGAATGTTTGGTTTTGTTGCCCTTTTTGTTCTGTCTGAAGGAAACTTTCCGCTACAGTGCCCACACAGTATTGAGTAAGCATCTGGAATGAGTCATAGCCCCTCTAATGGAAATCCATTTAGCTTGGTCTGAAGTATAAGTCTGAGCAAGGAAGCATATCGTCACGCTGAACTGAACCTCTGGCTATCTTTCAGCGAAGGGAGGACAAGCAGGCAACATTCAAGGTGAAAAGACAGAAACAATCAACAATATTAGGTGATTTTGAGACCACATAAAGAAAATAGGTGGACTTGTTTGCAGCTCAGACTATTTTTTAACTTGAATAGTTTTCTCACTGATAGGAACCAATAATTGTATTCTTATGCAGTCAATCGTAAGCACGGAGCCCTGGGTGATTGAAAACTGAGTGTGCTCTCTGAGAGAATCTGATCTGAATGAGAAGAGCCCGAATATGAGGCAAAACACAGATCCATGGATCATTAATATTTACATATACTTCAAGCCAGGGAGAATTGGATTTTGAGGCTGGCCTTTTAGTGTAATATATGCGCACTGGCTCTTGATTGTGACGTTGCCGCAGCATGAGAGGCAAACTATGAATACATTTGAAGTGAATCTTTTAATGGAGACATGAAAGAAGGCCTGTGAAGGTCAGTCTCTCGGTGGTGCTGCAAGCAATTGTGCTCTCCTAAAGTGTTTGGGTTATTTAAAATGAAATAAAACTGGCTTCCTTTCTCAAAGTGAAAGTAGTGTAATATTTTGACTTAATTGTGCTGTCGTCTCCTCCACCACTGGAAATATGAAGCTTAGTGTTGATCGGTGTTGTAATGTGGCACTGCTGCTGGGGTGTAAAAGCACTGAATCACCAAAAGCTCTTTAAAGGAATAAAAAAAACGAATGATATTCTGAATGTTACAACACAAAGAATCAAACATATAACACTTGTGATTTCAATAATTCGGATTTACAACCAAGTAAGACTCCAAAAGTGTAATTACAAGGTGATGTAAGTCACCATCTTGATATTGTATCATTCCATTTTCTCCAGCAGAGAGGTGTTATTAAAGTGACAACACAACTGCTGAATGAGTAATGAGATGCATCACTTTTCCATCTCTTTGTTCATCCCTCTCTTTAACTTTTATCTTCTTGTTTTATGTCTGTGTGTGTTCAAAAGATTTTATGATTTATCTGAAATTGTGAATCCAATAGCAGCCAGAAATTTATTTTTAAGTCCTTCAAGGTAAATCTGTTACTGATGTTTACTGAGACATTCCCTCCCAAGGACACAGTGGCAATTAGAGAAGTGGAACCAAAGATAGATAGATAGATAGATAGATAGATAGATAGATAGATAGATAGATAGATAGATAGATAGATAGATAGATAG
>JAPZDV010000001.1:20726473-20772231 GCA_029814665.1 Acanthurus lineatus | reverse complement strand
TAGATAGATAGATAGATAGATAGATAGATAGATAGATAGATAGATAGATAGATAGATAGATAGATAGATAGATACATGGATGGATGGATAGATAGATAGATTGATTTTTTTTTCTTTCTTTGAAAAGGTTTTTAGTTTCATTATCGTGGATTAACTGTAAAAAAGCTCCATGTAACATTTTAGCGCCAATTACAATGCATTTCTTTAAAACTTTGTGACTTTGCTTGAGTGTGACTGAAAAGATGTGGTCAAAGTTGCTTTAAATCCTTTGGTCCAAGTCATAAGTGATGGCTCATGACATAAAGTACAGTGTTTATAATGTACAAAGCCCATGTGCGGTGCAGTTTTGTATTCTCTTAAGTGGCCTGAATTCAACTCCCAGTTTGGAAACACTTCATGTCTCTCAATCATATCCACTGTGTATCACTCTCTTGTTCTTCATAGCTTAAGGTTAAGCTGAACATAAACCAGTGCATAAAGTATACAGTTATTTGACCTCTATGTAGAAACTTTACAGCAGTTGGTGCTTAAATGTGACATTTATTACCTTTAATCTTTACAGAATACACAGTTTTCAGTATATGGAAAATATCTTGGGCCTACTTTTCAAGAAAATGACCGACTGTTAATGTAAGAGGAGGATGCACTGTTTTGATCCAACAACAGCAACAAAGTGTGAGCTGTGGAGACGTTTATGGTTCTATAGTAACAACGTCTGTGGGGGGATGACACCTGTCTTATTGCTCCCCAGATGCTCTGTTCTTACATCGGGTCATTCAGAGTAACAAGGTGATTGGTTCTCATTCAGACACTTATTCTGCCTGGTCTTTCAAAGGCTGACTTCATTACAACAGCTCTGTGCCCGTGTTTTCCATTTACTCTAACAAGGCTCACACGGACAACAATAAAAGTGTTGGTTATTAATATCAGGAACCACCTGCTGTCTGTAAGAGCATCTGGTTTTGTTTCTATACTGCAGCACTGCTTAAAGTATCTTAGGGACACTGGCCGGAGGAGATGGCAGGAACAGATTACATTATTTAAATGAATCTGGGGAAGATACCTGGAGGCTCTTGCAGTTAGTTATATACTAATGAGACTGTATAGTGAGGTTCTCTCCTTGTTCCAGGCATCCTTGAAGAGGTGAGAAACTTTATTTTGCAAGATAATGACTAAAACTAAGTTTAGGTCGATAACAAAGCTATTAATAAAACATTCTGCAGGAATACATACAGTTTTATATCCAGAGTGCTAGAAGAGTAGAAAAGACTTTTTCTTTATGTTAATTATTGTTGGATGGATGTGTTACTAATGGTTAAAGAGTTTTAGGCATATCAAGTAGCTATGGAGCTGGTAGCTGCCAGACTCTCTATGTTCACACAGAAAATACAGAGTTAGCTTGAGGTTTGACAGTCTCTAAAACATATTCATGGACCTCGTAAAAGTTTCTATGATACCTGTGTTATGAGTTGAGCTAACAGCTCAGAAAGGGTCTCAGGGGAGTTTGGGTCTGAGGGAGTGTCAGTATTTAGACAAAGTCCTGCATTTATCACAGGATCATCATCAAAGATTCGAGTTTGAGGGTGTTTCTGCAGTTGTCAAAGCAAAAGTCAGAGCCACTGTTGCACTGAAGCACCCTATGATCCATGAGTCTGGATCAGCGGTCACCTCTGATTAGGGGGGGTTATGTTATTGTTTTTTTTATATGCATTTCATGATGCAAAAAAAATTCTTAACGGATGAGTCTATGTCAGCTTTGACCTTGCAAGGTTCAGAGAGGTTTAAAACAGCAGATGGTGTGTTGAGCCATTTTCAACCCATGAAATTAATTATAACCAATGTGCCAAAAATTATTATTTTAAAATATTAGCAACAGCTTGAAGCATATCATTTTCCATCAGTGTAGTCATATTATTAACTTTAAAGCTCCAGACACACATTTTTTTGCAGAACCTCGAAGTCAAATAGTCTAATATTTTGATGAAGTGCAGCCCATAAAAACAACTGTTCCCATATTTGCTCATTTATATGTGATGATCCATCTGACCTGTTAGTCTGGTAGGTGAGAGGACGGTGATCAGCAAGCAAAAGGCTTAAATCACTTCACATTTAATAAATCCTTCAGTCTGAATCTGCGTTTACACTTGAATATGTTGTTACTCGTTGATGGTGAAGCTCTGGGAGTCAAACCATTATGGACACTGCCTATAAGCCGCTGGCTATCAATCAGTTCCAACTGATTCTGGATGTGGCCCCACCGTGTGCTGCGCTCGGGCCCAAGGTTAAGGAGGAAAAATCTGCTATTTCTTGCTGTCAGTGCGGGCACCAGCAAGTTAATCACAGAGATGCACAGCCTCTCTCCTCCGGGCCCAATGCCTCGACGGTCTGCTCACAGTGTCGTCTCTGAGGCGAGCAACAGGCTGGACAAACAGATTGGCTGGGGCTGAATAATGAGGCCTGCTCCTCTCCAGCCAAAAGGCCAGCCAGCTAAACCCACACATAAACAAAAATAACAACGGCTGCAATCATAGGCAATTAGCTTCCCCTACATGCGGACTGCTGAGTTCCACTTCTCCTCCACACTATGATCGGCCCATTCAATTACATTCTTTATATCATGAAAAACTACAATCTGATTCTTGGTTTGAGTGATTTCTAATATCCATAACTATTCAGGGTGCACCAGCATAATCAAATAGGTCACCCTGTTATCCACTGCAGTCCTCATCCTTACCAGTTCTCATAAGAACTGATAAGGATTGATTCTGTTATTTATCAAAAATGTGACACAGATGAGAGCAGCCCTCCCCAACTTACCATAACAATATCTGACTCAAACACACTGATGGGAGAATATGAGCATGTCAATATCAGACTGCGTCCAGTCGAAAGAAGTCCTCTCACAGAAATAAAGGACCTTATTATTCACTCATTTGACCTTGATGGAAATGAGCTGATGGTAAGAGCAGGGATAAGTGAAATAATTGAGCGCCAACTGCAGACTAATGTTACAAGCTGAAGTTCTTGACTTTCACCTCTGACTAAATAAAAAAAAAGGAATCCAGAGTTACAGGAGTGCTCTAATGCCATCTAGTGGTGACTTCTAGCACACATGCACAAACGTACTCATAGGACTTCTGTACTTGCTAGGCCCCCCTCAAACATACTGTCACTCTTATTGGTTAAAACTTGTTCTTGTCATCACTATGTGGCAAGTACAAGAACATTCATATATGGAAAGTGAAAAGCCTAAGCTGTTGAGTAAGCGGTGGAAATTTATGAAAGGAAATTGATTTGAACAAAAACTAGAGAGGATAAAATTTGTTCATCCCACTCACCCAGCACTCCACCTGTTCCAGCTGTTACCCTGTGAGAGCTTCTATAACTCACTGCCCACCATGACAAACTGGTCCAAACACAGTGTGTTCCACAACACAACTCATAAACTCTGACATCCTCTGGTTACCTCCATGCCCTCGTGCAAAAAGTGCTAGCTGTGGTGTGTTACAGTCAGAGCTTTGGCAATAAAATCTGATGTTTGATAAGACCCTAAAGCTTCATTTCCTGTTATGTTTCAGTGTTTAAAGGTGTCTGTGGATCTGTGCTGCCACACACCAAAAACATATAACATGTGCTCTGCTGACTCAAGCTGACAAAACATGTCATTTAGCTGCATGATGTAGCCATTTGTTTTGAGTGATCATGCCTCAGTTGCACTGTTTCTGTGCATAGTAGTTAGTCAGTTGTTGGTGTAAAATAAGAAAAAAGGTCCTTAAATGTGCATAGTTAAACTCACTAATCCACATTGTTGGTATGCAAACCAGAGGGGCACTGCTTCAAGGGCACTTGGTCAGTTCCTAGGGCAAAAGGGGCTAGTTGTCACGTCTGGATGTTAATGGTAGCACTGGAGAAAAAACTAAAATTCTTGTTTTTCAGCAAATAACACCATCTACTGGAAAACACAAGAATTACATTTTCTAGAAAGTCAGGATCCACTCACTGCTTGTAGGTTAATGGCACAATCCCATGGTGCCTTCTGTCTACATGCTGAATCCCTGAACATGAACCCTAATCTCATTACATCCCATTTGAGAGGAAAGAAAAAATGTGTGTTGCTTTGAAGAAAGGCAAATCAAGAAATGTTTATGATGCACTTTGCTCAACCAAAGGTTTTTGAGTTTTAGTGTCAAAATCAGTTAACCAATCCAAGTTTACATGTTTGTATTTAGGGATAAACTTATGACCTCTTTTCATTGGAAACAGAATAAAGAGATATTTCATAAAATTCTTTATTCATAAACTTGATGCAAGTTTACAAATTATTTTACATGGTCAAAATCACCCTTGCAATGGAAAAAATGAAACCAAACCAAAGCATGCTAACAGTGCATAACTTTATAACCCGGCCACTGCAGTTAATGAAGCAAGAACCCAGAATCAGGCTAATTCAGACCTCAGACCCAAATAAGTCGCTCACCAAAGCAGAGAAGGTTTTTGTTAGTCAGACAACATGAGTTGGTGTGAGAGAAGCTCTTATTCTGTGCACAACAGAGTACACCATTATTCCAAAGGTCAAGATGGGCTTACGATTGTTCTGATGGCACACAAGTCTAAACTGCTACTTTTATGGGAGTTCTGGCATCTTTTTTAAAAGGTAATCCAAGCAGGCAGGATGTCTTGTAAGTCCACGTGTCTCATATCTGACCTGGTTCGATAAGCAGCACACAGGAAGAATTTAACCCTTACACTGATATAGGAAGTTAAGTAAACGATTCATGAAAAATGGATACATCTAGTCTTTTCAACCACCTTACCCAACTGCTCTTTGCCATCAGTAGCTTGGGTAAAAACCCATTGATATATTGACATGCAATATACAGCAATATCAAAGAGACAGGGTAGTCCTGAGCTCCTCAGTAAGCGCAGGATAATGTTAGGGTGGATGCTGCTCCACGGATCTGATCATTTCAAAACCTTGCTTAGTGATTATTTAGTAACACCAACGGCATTCAGAAAATCTGAGTGTGTGCAAGTGGACAGCCAAAAACACTACGATCCCTAATGGTTCAACAGGGAGGTCATTTTAAAATGGCCTAAAAAAAGATTGACACATTCAATCTTGCATTTATGGTAGTATTGAAAATTCCTTTGCAAAGTTGAGTGTGCAGTATGTATTCCTGAGTTTGCTTCTCCAGAGAATGCAGGGGTGGGCTTGACAATGTGACCAGAATGAAATTATTAGTATGTTACCAATGGCATCACAACAGCTAACAACCATGCCGATGATTCAGAGTCATGTTGAGATTTTGCTCGTGGTGAAACAAGAAAGAAGGGCAACATTCGTTTCACAGATCCTGCAAGTCTAAACAAAGTTAGACGTGTGCTGAACATGAACGAACATTATGATTTATACCCATCTGTACTTGTTTTGAAGGTACAAGTGTTGTGACTGAGGTTAATATCACTGAGAAAATTCTAAATCAACTCAAAAGTGAGGAATGACTGTATGATTTAGCGTAACTAAGCTTTCTATGCTGGTTTTTTAGGACAATATACTTAAAACAATGCAAGTAACCACACAAGAGAACACCCACAACAAACGTGTAACTGCATTAATTGGAATGCTCCACACAGTTTTCTGCATATTATTCACATTACATCAAAGACCCAGCACGCTGAGGGGTACAGCAGTGCTGAGAGTGGTTATGAATAGTAACCAGAGAGGTGGTAATGGGAAGAGCTGGGTCCTTCCTGTGGCAAATCTGAACAAATATTTATCAAACCTACACAAATATTCTGGAAACGGAACAGACTCCAGTCGATCTTCCCAGGTGTGAAGCCAGAAGGTATATATGGTCAAGACTATTGCTGTGAATTTGAAACTCTGACTGCAATTCAAAACCAGCCATGAGATCAAGGAAAAGTCTGAAGGTAAAGGTCACTTTTATCCCCCCCGACTGTTACGACTGCAGGATTGGCAAAGTGCTCAGGATGCGAACCAGCTACAAGAACTAAGCAGGTGACTACACTGTTAAGCTGTTAAGACTAATTTTCTTCAGAACAACAAAACTCCACAACACTGTGTCTTCACTGCATAGCCTTACTGAGGTTCATCCGGTTTGAGTGATTAGATATGAAAAAGCCAAACATCTGGAATGCCAGAAAACAGCAGTGTCTATGCCGTTGTTGTTTCGGCCACTGTTAAGAGGTGCCATCGAAAAAGGGGAATGGTACTGTCAATGTCGCCAATAACATGAGGATTACAAATCAATATAAAACAAAGAAAAAAAATGCAGTAGTCATTAAGCTTATATTAGAACATGGCATACTTTTGTTTCCTTCTGCAAGAGTATCCATGAAACAACTTTTCCTTATTCTAAATGGGTCTTGCAGTGCCCCTGCTGTTAATAGTCAAGGGTATATAGTAATACAGTCTCTGCCCAGCCAAAGACCCAGACATGGTTACATTATAAACAATTAAATCCTTTTGCAGAAATACAAATTTACATGTTTACACGTGGAGTTAAAATCAACTACGTTACAGTGTGATCGAATCCAAACACGCCCCTGCTTTGCCTGGTCATGTTTCTTGTGTTGCCAGCCGAGCCACACAGCCAACCTCTCCTGCAGGGAGTTGTCCAGTTGCTGGTTGTGATGATAATGACAGTGGTCTCCAACTTTGGAGCTCAGCAGGACACTGTTCTTCATTATGGGCTGTCCCACCCCCAGGCTGCAGAAGTCTCTTTATCTTCCACCCCACCACAGGGCTTCAAGCTTGAAAAGATAAGAGGTTTGAAAGCAAGCTAGCCTCAGAAGCATGTTATTTCAGAGGAGGGATCTTGGCATTACAAAGATAATACATGAGCACAATATTACAGAGGCCGTCCATGGAGAGGAAAGGCAGTGGTTCTTCCAACCACCAGCATTTAAATGTCCTTCCCAGCCACAATTGCATCATATCAGGGAATGTCGCATGCCATTCTCAGATCCAGTCTGTGGCCAAGAGAGGCAGTGTCTGGTGATTGGAGCATCAGACTGCTGAAATAATGCCATGCCGCACCTTTCAACTCACAGCCAGCAGGTAACCTTGGCATGCTCACCGCCAAAACCGAAGGGTGACTTTAGCAATATTTAGTCAACCGTTTCCTGGGGTACAGAGTGAATGTCGCAATGGAAAAATTAGATTGTATAAGACAACAGATGCACAGAGAGATAAATATCTGAAGAGAAGACACCCTTGCAAGATGAGCCTGGATGTAACTTTCAGGGGGAGACGTGTGTGTCTGTGTGTTTGTGTGCTAGTATCCGGGTGGTCACTGAATGAGGAATTTGGTTTGGAGTTCAAAATGGTGTGCAGGATAAAAAAAAAAAATAGATACACTGGTTGAAAGGGAGAAAAAAAAAATCATAAACATGTGGTCCCAGTGCAGGAAAGGCATGAGTCTTTTTTAGCCGTCCTCCTTAGGGGGTGTGTACCAGCCTACGGGGAAAAAATACAAGGAAGAATGACTAACAGTAAACAATCTACAGTCACCAGTAAATACATACAGGGTTACATGTTACATTATTTTTGCATGTGCAGTTCCTGCATTTCAAAATATCTCTAGTTAGTGCAAGAACTAAAACACCAGGTAAAGATATGTTCAAAGGTCAGACCCTCTCAGCTTTAACACCTTACTACAAATAAATATTTACAAATATATATACTACAAGTAGCCAGACAGAGAAAAGTATTTTTCTTTTTTTTCTTTTTTTTAACAAGACTCTGATTTTTAAAATGCAGCATGGGGTTAGCAGTAACAAAATTTGCATTAATTTTTCATCTCTGAGAACTGACCTATCAGTACTGATTTAAATCAATTTGAATAGTTGTTAAGACTATGATTAAGATCAGCTGTTTTCCATAAAAATGGCTGTTATCAGCATAGAGGCAATACTTTTTGAACAACACTTCTACACCTTTTGTGTTAGTTCTTTTCTAAAATCCATTAAGCTTCTATAAAGGCGTCTATTATGAATCTGTAACTACATATTTAAATAAAACAGCACCAAATAAAACCATATGTTAAACTCTTAAATTGTTATGCAGTTAAGTTTATATTGGAAGAGATTTACGGTTGAGTTAAAATACACACACAGTAAATTTTAGATTTCCGATTGAACTCCTTTCTTTGTATGTTACACTCTTTAAAACAAAATTCTTAGCGGGAGACAAAAAATTAAAATAAATAAATCAGTTTGTCCATCTGCCATAACAAAAATGTGCTAGACATTAGCTGGTGTATTCCTGCTTTTTAGGGCCCAAAACTTGAGTAGTAACATCAAAATGTAAAATGCAATGCATTTATGTTACTACTCAAAAACCAAAAGCTTACACAAATTATTTAATAAGCAATAAATATTCATTAAGTTCATAAAAATAAAGCCTCATTATATCTAAGTGCCCTGAATGAGTTAAGGAAGCACACAGACTGAGGTAAAAAGCTGCCCTAAAGTCTGGTGGCAGATACTTTCATACACCTTGCCAGATGCCAGTGGGTGAGCAGCAGGTTATCAGACCTGTAGACAGTCTCTGCACAGGCACCTCACCTTACTAATAACAATGATGCTCACTGAGTGTCTAACAGTCATATTCCGGGCAGTTTAAATCACCCACTGCAGAGGCCTTAGTGTCCTGGGCCACACACATCTCATGTGGGTTTGCCTCATTTTGAGTCAAAATGATTTCTGTCTCCCATTTATCTTGACAAAAATTGGAGGCCCTCTTAAGTTACTTTAAGAAGAGACAGCCAGTGTGACATGGTAATTGTTCAGGTAATAATCTAGAGGGGAAAAGATGAGCTGAACAGTACAGGCACTAATTTTGTTCAGCTTTGATGCATGGGAGGGATTTGGTTTCAGTAAACAAGGTCAGCAATGCACTCTGTATGAAACTTGAGACAAAAACACTCACCGTTCTTTTCATGGATCTGAACCAGGGATTTGTAGGACTGCTGTGCTCTGGCGAGATTGTACTGGTTCTGCATTAAAAGATGAAAATGAATTCAACTTTAGACCGTGCATTGGATTTCTGATGACAATGCAGGTTAGGAAACAGCAGTGACAGCTGTTTTCCACAAGCAAGAGAAAAGCTTATCTTACTATCTCCAGTTTCAAGAACGAACCCAGCGTGTGGTGTAGGATAATAAACATACAATTCTTCTCGTTTGACCATCCATACCCGACTGCTTTCACACACACCTGGTCATCAAAGAAGACCTTACTCTGTACTTGCAGTTCCACACACAACTGCTAAACCACTTAATTACTTAAGACTTGCAGATCTTTATCAGAGGTTCATAGTTTCAGATTTGGCTTAATCTTCCAAAGCTGGACTTGGATGTTGAACTATTAGTTTGATCAAAACCAGAGTCAGACATTTTACTTCAACCACTGTATGATGCAGTACATTACTATGTAACATATATACTCATTTGCTATGTATATTTTAAATTCATTAACACTTTTGTGAAACTAATAAACATATCAAACTGCTCAAACTGCTCAGCTCTATTCACACTAGAAAGAGGAAAAAAAGCCTTAAGGAGGAAAAATTTTCCTCATTCTGACTGAAGATCTGAATGAATCAAAACAGAAGAGTAAAAGTGCGCACATAGGATGCAATCTGATGTGTCACACAGCTGTGTTACTTGCAGAAATAAAGAAGACATAAGCACTCATACAGCTACTCTTCAGTACTAACCTATTCAGTAATATTTGTTTGGTCAGTCGGAGAGATTATGTGAAATTATCCGGGGGGGCTTATTATGTCAATGTTTATGTTGTCATGCGCAAATGTTGTTTGGTTTAGAGTAAACAAACAAAGGTGGAGTTAGCAAGTGACTAAGCTGTCACACCATTGTGCAGTCTCTTTGTAAAAAGGGCAATAGTCACTCTGGTCCACATCCTTCATTATTTGAGCCCAACATTATCACAGTACATTTCCTGACTTGAAATGAAAACCTCTAGTGCTTCCTCACTTACTTTATTGGCTCCAAACTGCACTCTGGCTTTTCCTTTGACTAAAGTGGCATTGATCTGCATGATTACAGACTCAATGGAATAGGCACTGCTCCAACCCTGCAATCAGGAAACGCAATGTCAGTGAGAGCAGGTTAGAAAAATACATGCAAATTCAATTCAGTGTAATATTTTGTACTACGCAGGATAAATTCACATTCACATAAGGCTGTAAAGTAAATATCTTACATACCTGTTTGGTGAGAAGTTCCATGCACAGGGCACCTCCTCCCAGAACGTAACTAAAGCAGGGACAGAAAAAATGATCAGATAAAGGGGCATGAGATCAACACAATGAAATTGTAACACAGCCTAAACTTAATGATGATTCATGAGGATTTTAAAAAAATGAACCAGCTTACCCCCCGGAGAGCACAGGCGAAACCACTCGGACAAACGGTGGATCAAAGGGGAAATTATCCTGCCGAGACCATGAGCAAAAAATTTTTAATTCACAATCTTCAAAGGTTCCTAAATGACGCTTCATTATTCTTCATGTTGAGTCAACTTTACTCACTTTATAAGAGAAGTTTAGTAAAATGTAATCCATTCCTTCCTTTTCCTTTAGGACTTGTAAGTCACTGTGTAGAGGGCTATCTGGATCCACTCTGTTGGTCATCAGATTACAAAATTAGTCTCTGCTTATGCTTACATAGAAAAAAATTAATACATGTCACAAGATCTCAGCTACTTACGTTCTGAGTTTGACGTGCCACTCGTACAAGCTGTCGTTGACAAGCTCAACAGAGTAGATGCCTGCAAGAGAAATTGATTACACATGAGTCTTCAGATGATTCCCAATGGTCCAATAGAAACTGTAGTTATTTAACTGCCCCTTGTATTATATAAACTAAGGGCTGCAGTAGGGCAAAACATAAAATGTCTTATACTGTCATACTGAGTGTTAATCCTGCAAATTGTTTTTGAAGCCTTGTTTTAAGATTTGACATGAACACATGGTGAAAGATTTTAAGATGGGTCTATTTTAAGATTTGGTTTGTGATACTTTCCATGGAAATCATTTTTCTTTGTTAAGCTACAAAAAGTGTGTCAGCGGGCTTAGAGCCAATACTAAAGCATGAAATACACATGTGCAAACAACAGAAAAAGGTGTTGTAAAAGAAAGTGCTGTTACCCGACCACATCCAATGGAGGGTGGAGCTGACCTCTTTAGCAGATTCATAGAGAGTCTGGAGAGTTCTGAAGTCTGCATAACTAAGTTTTGAATTCTACATAATAAAATTTATTTTCTAATGCTTATCTGTGATCATGTAAACATTATTGCTCTTGTTTTGCAATGCTTGATATAAACCAATGCTCACATGTAACACCAGGAGGAGAGAATCGATGATTATGTAAGGGTTTGTAGGTAAACGAGTTAGTTTCCAGGTGGAATAACTTCCTTTTACTCTGATATGTGACAAAGAGCAGACCTGTGTGCAACGTGCATACCTGTCTTGTAACTCTGAGACCTGTAGATCTCCCTAAGCTCCTTCATCAGGCGGTCAGAGGCTTGCACTGAACCAGACACAGCTCCCTACAAAATACAAAACAACAGCTGTAACAATAAAGACAAAGAACACAGTGCTTTGCAATTCACTGTGAGGGTAAACCTGTCATCTGTGCTTAACGCGGGCCAACATCAAAGAGAAAGCTTTATTCTACTAGACATCAATATTTATCAGTGCACCCCTTAAGAGAATGTTTCACCAAAAACGTTCATACAATGCACACACTCACGATGTACTAAAAAAGGAAGATAAGTGCATGATTAGGACTAGGCAACAGATCAATATGTTATCAGTGTAGTGATACTTAATATACAAGACTGGATATAGATATAAATTTTGACAGGTTAGTTTTTAGGACTGTTTTTTCTATGTTTTTCCAAAGGCTGCAATAAAGTAAAATGGTGTTACTTTTTTAATTTACTAGATTTTTGAAGCTGTTCTAATATATGTCTTTAACCACTTAGTTATCTTCTCAACATGAATGATTCTTTAACAAAAATAGCACAATAATTAATTTACATGTTTTGCTATTGTATATTTTCAGACACACAAAAAAAACTGTTGCTTTTTTTTTTAAAATTGCAGTCTGTTTGCAACTGTATTTTTTTTTTTACAGGAAGTTATTCTGTCTTTGTATTTTATTTTTCAACACTTTTTTTATTTACATGTTTGACAACGGCATATTTTTCATATAGAAAAAGAAACTCTGTCTTTACATTTTATTTTTATTTTATTTTTTTTTTAATCACAGTCATTTTGAATACAAGTGCTTGCGACAGCTTTAGGATGGCTTTGACTTAACTGAATAACTAACCAAAATCCCTTAAGCAATAGAAAATACCAAGATATACAATGTGTATCACTATCAAGCCTGAAAATACAGAGATGTGATTTCTGGTCCATAACTGACCAATATTTTTTTCAGATACAAAGACAGTCCCACAGTCAAGCAACTGAACAGAAGGATGAGCAAGTTAAGAGGCTTCTTCCAAAGAAGACAAACCTTAATAGAAGTTTTTGAGGAGCATACTCTAAGGAACATAAATTGAGTTGTTTATGGGAGAATGTTGAGAGACATATTGCATTCCCCACTGTCAGAGATATATTTAAAAGGTTTTGTCACTGTCTTTCCCACTTTCTTATTCAAAACTGTTCCCCAGTTCTCATTTAATAGATGAATCACTGCTGACAAAATAAGTATACATAAATTGAATAAACAGTAAATGTAAGCTCTAATATTATCTTTCAAAGTGTCAAGTTAGGTGCTCGATAAACCATAAGGTCTGGGCATCTCAAATTTGTGAGTAATTGAAAAAAACCTACATTCAAGTGGTCCTGCCTCTGGTTCTTTCGGATCTTCTCCAGGATGGCAAGATTCTCCTTTTCAATGCCGTCATCCTCTGATTTCTTCCCATCAACAGGCTCCTCCTCTTTCATTTCATAGTGGTCCAGATCCTCTATGTCCTGTTGGTTCAGATTTGATATTTAAAAATACTTTCTGGTTCTCAAATACATGCAACATAAAGAAAAAAAACATCTCAGTGATCAAAGCCAGTGCCAAGGCAAAAAGCAAAATGACGATCTTGTTCACTAGAATGACACTATGAGTGTCATTGTCCAGGGTGAGTCATTTTTAAATAACTTGGAAATGATAACTTACTTCTCCCATCTCCTCCTCCTCCTCTTCTTCAGATGTGACTTCCTCTGTCCCATGCTATAAACATGTTAGCATACAAACAGCATTAGGTCAACCTGCATAAAGTGGCCTGAAAGAGATCCATTGAGCTCTTTTTGTCGTACATTAAAACACCTTTTACTGACTAACAACAAAAAGATGACATTGATCTGGTCAGCAAAAAACTTAATACAAATCACCAGGGCCCTTCATAATGTAAGCAGCAACTTCATTACTAAGCAAATGTACTTTGAAGTTCATAATTAAACAACCCAATTTAAATATGCATGGAATATTTCTTCCAAGCAATTAAATACATGCCATGACCTGGCAGTGCCAACTCACACCACTCAATGCAATATGGAGGTATTTGACAAAAGCTAACTAGACAGCCTTGCCTTTCGGTCCTGTCCTACAGTGCCTGCGGGCAGGGGCTGGTCCAGCATTTCCACATCTGGATGTTGGGGAAGGTTATACAGCCGACAGAGATCACAAATGAGTTTCTTCAACTGCTGTAAAAGCTAGGAAAAAAAACACAAACCACAAATAACATGAGATACAGAATTTGTCAACTATTTAATACTGTGGATGCAACCATACAATAATACCAAAAGAATTGGCAGTGGCACTATCACAAGCATGACCAATAGTAAGCCATTGATATCATGATAGGGAAGATTGTCAAAGTTTTTTTCTTTTTTTTTTAAATTTTTTAGATAATTCATATTTGACTTCAGTGTAAAGACTTAAACATTAAAAGCACTTTGACAGCAGCAGTGCAAATAAATGCAAGAAAACTGCCAATACAGTATGCTCAATACAACAATAGTTACAAGACAGTCATTAAACTGCCATCAGCTGGAGTGTTCTGCCTTTGCAAATTTGGTGCAAGTCAAATACAGAGTACCACTAAAACATCTGTGCAACAGAAAGAAAATGCATTGATCTTATCTATCCAACAGAAGGCAAGCTGTGTCCCTTTACTTAACACATAAGCCTAAAGATTTCATATTCTTTATCTTAAGGTGTGGACAAATTTACAGTGTAAACTACTATCAAAAAGAAATCTCCTGTCTAAAAAAGTTAACAGCACTTCTATAAAAAGAAAATTTTGTGTCCTACAAACAGAGAAGCATGAGTAAGTAGGCTAACTAAGCTCAGGGTGTCACACTAAATGTAGGATTATATAAGGATCTGCCAGTCACAGACATTTTGCCCTCAAAGGTTGGCCCAGTGATCTGATGACAAGATCATTTGGCCTGCTGAAAACCTGCATGTCTGCACTTGCCAGTTACACAAGTCCATTACATCCCAAACTGCAAGTTGACACACATCAATGTAGCACATGCAAGCTGTTTGTTTACACTGAAAGTCCAATTAAGACTCTTAGAGACAAACTGACACTGAAATGACAAAGAAAATAACCAATTTCAGCATTGTAAAAATCTTGCAAGAATAATGCAAAATAACTTAAGATAAACAATTAATGAAATGCAGAATACTAAAATGAAATCCAATACTAAATATACTAAGTATTTAACAAATCTTTTTTAACATATATATGTTTTAAAAAGGTAAAACAATGGATAGGCCATAATAAAAGAGTAAAGCCAAAAGATTATCTCGCACAATAATTATCTTTCTCCTTCTCATTAAGCTCAAAGCAGCAGGCTATCATTGTGTCACTGTAATGCAAAGAGAATGCTCCTGCTGGGAGGCAGCTTGGTCAATACCTTTTCCGGCAAAAGAAATACTGTCACGTCAAATGGAGTGTCTTTATCATTTACTAATATACATATAATTAAGACATACTATTTCAAAGGTGAGCAAAGAATTTAGCTAGGCATTAAAACGAGCTACTCGTTGCTCATTTGTGCTGACTACTGCAACACTAGTCAAACTGACTTGTGGTGGGAAAAAAAACAAAAACGGTACAAATAAAACAAATTTACTCTCTCACTTCAATAACAGAGGTAGACATTCACTATGAATAACAAAGTGTGCAGAAATATTAAGGTTTTGCCCAGTGAAACACAGTGATGCAAGCTTGATAGGATAACTACCAGGGTGCTGCCTTTTCTCACATCTTCCAGCCTCTCCAAAACTTGCGCCAAGCTGGGGTCATCAGAGTCCACAAACCATATTGGCGGTGTAGATGGATAAGATTCCTAAAATCAATGGAGGACAGCACAAAACGAAACTGTTACATCAACACATTTAACCTATATACCTGTTACTGGTGTGTGGCGGGGATAAACAGAGTCATTAACTTATGTAAAATCTAGGTTGACGACATATTAGCATTCAGAGAGCAGCCTTAACGTAAGCTAACAGCTATGGTTGCTTCTGAACATCCAATATGTTAGATTTGTCCGACTAACAAGCTCCTCGCCGAAACTGCGTAGGCTTTACTGACACTGGCTTATAAAACTACGCAAAACCTGTCCCGCATAGCCTCGGATTGTACAGTTGTGGAGGTATCCTGCTACCTGGCTAGCAAGTTAACCAGCTAACTTTAGCTTGCTAACGACTAACAAGGAAGAGCACAAATCCCGGCACTTGTGCCACTGTTTTCTTACCGTTATGTTACAGTGAATAATCAACAACTTTTCCCCAGTGACATTAAACTGGCAGCTCAGCTCGTCAGGCTTCCAATCAATGATCCTGAAGCGTTCGTGGTTTGGATCAAAAATGGACTCCAAAAACTTCAGTTCGGCCTTCAGCCCCGACACCGACATCTTCCACGCATCTCCGGCTGGGCCGCTGGGGAGGGGGAGAAGTCGGGACTTAGCTTTTAGCTAGCTAAAGCCACAACGCAAATGTCAGTACAAAATTGGTTAAAAAAGTGGCAAAGGGATGGCAGACAACCCCGGTAAATGTTGCTGGCTACCGAGTGCCAGCTATGAACGGCGCCCGGTCAGATTTTAGCGCAAGTGGACAAATTTGCTGATGAAGTAGCAGGATGCTAGCTAGAGTTAGCAAGCTAGTCCGTTGTTGTTGTCTTTCCGTCTATTGTTGTTGTCTGCCTATGATAACAACAGTTTAAGGCTCTTGTCGTGTCCCGAGAGCGTCTCTTTACAGTCCCCTCGGCCGGTTCCTTACTGATTAATTAATCGGGGAAAGATCATATTATATCCATGACCTGAACTTATATCCAGCTGAAGGGACAGTGTTTTTCATCCCGGTGTACAACTGTAGCTGGCCTCTTGTGGGGTTTAAAGATGGCGTTCTGCAATCTACCCTTTCCCGCAGAATCCCAGCATTCAGCGCGCCCTCAATTTATTTGAGGGTGAGAAAATAAAGGAAAGTTTACAATAGTGGATTATTTATTCACTCAATTATAAGGGACAATAGCTAAAATATAATTATTATCTAATTGTAGGAAAAAATAACCTATTTCCCGCTTCAAAAGTGCGCTGACTACAGGGTTAAACTGATGCACAAAACTTAAATAAAATTGTCCCTTGGCACCACCAAGATGGCTAACATTATTTAAAATTCGTTTGCATGAAAACTTAGCTGGACTAACTTGCTTTTATAATTCTGAATCAGTGTTGATATCGATAATATCACCAAACAGATTAATCAATTTTTAATAGAAGTAATGATAGTTGCTCTAAGATTTAGACTATATAATTTGAGCAATTGCTTATTTGTGCAACAACAGCTTTGCATCTATTCTTTCTGGCTGGCTGTATTGTTTCAACTTCTTCACATTAATCTCATTTAGACTGAGTGAGGCTATGATTCCAACTTTTTTCAATCTTAATTCCAGTGTGTATGTGTTTTGTTCTTAATGTCTTAACAGCCTGGTCACAATGTTATTTACTTGGTAAAATGGACTAAAGAGGTTAATAAAAAAGAGGAGATGTGTGTATATGAGGGGTCATAAATGTTTGCATATAAAAATATGTAAATAATGAAGACATAAGCAGGGACAATGAGGATCATGTTCAATGATATATATTAAGTACATTCACCTGATTAGTTTATTAATTAATAATGTGTGTCAGCTGAGCCATTTAATTTTTTGAGTATAATAATAAGCGCATGCTCCCTGATCATTAAAAGAAGTAAATTACTGATCCTATTCAGAACATAATGTGTAAGTGTGTGTTAATGCTCTGTTTAAAATTCCTGAGAAATAACACAAATGATACAAAAGAAAATTGTTAAATATTGCAAATATTGCATCTTGATAGTATAAAATATGATATTACCATAAAATGAAATATCAACTTTAATATGTATATTAATAGTTGATCATCTCAAGTCTCATTTTCCTACCATTTGACACAACATGTCATAACATGTCATAGTCCTCATGTTCTACTGATCTTTCCTCATAACAGAGTACTTGTGCAGCAAATTATGTCTGTAGAAGTATCTAATGCCCACTAGGGGGTAGTGTTGGCTCAAATTGAACAACTAGGGTGAGCGTGAACTTCGGTAAGCTTCTGTAATCACTCTTTTTTTTTGCTCTTAACAAAGAGGTGGTTACTTTATTGTGGACTACACTAAAATCTTTCTGTAATTATTGCATATGTTGCACATCATTTTGGTGGTTGAACAAATGTTTAATGTGTCCAGATTATTTGCATGTTTGCTGAAAAACTACTCTTTGAAGTCTATGTATCTAGATACAAAAATATATTTTGACTTTTGGGTCAAAAAGCTAGACGAGCTCAATATCAGGGTAAGGGCAGAAAGTCTTCAGGAAGCTGTCTTTTCAGCCTGAAATTCAATTAGATAGATAGTGGATTTCAGGGAGCGTACCAAACCTTAAAAGCAAACTTTGAAAGATATTTCCTTTGTGAACAAGCCTCTTATTAGGAGAGATTTTGGAGTAGCTGACTGGCCAAGAATAGTGCTGTGCTGCCACCTCTAATTATGCTATCATGAAGTCTCCCTTTCAACAGTGATTACCTTTCCTTTTTTTGGCACTCTCCAAATTGGTATTTCGTAATAGACAGCAAAGGACAGATGCAAATTGCTCAAACATTATTGAAAGATGTTAAGTGCTTGTTGTCTAATTAGTCCTATGTTATACTTCAGACCTGTTATACCCCTGACATTCAAGAGATTGAGCGGAGGAAAGTAATCCTTATCAGTATATTGAAGTTGTTAGCCTCAGTACTTTCAGTTATTGAGCTGCAGTTAAAGGTTCAGTGTTGAGGAACAAGATATTGATTTGCCATTTTAAAAGCTTATAAACTAAAAAGGCGGGTGTGGTTGATACTAGAGTGAAAGAATGAATCCTGATATCCAAAGCTGTGCATGTGGTTTCTGATGTGTGTGTGTGGACCCACAGCTGCAGATCTGGGCCTAGTGTGTGCAGTGATGACCACAGATTACCTTTGACAGCCTTCTTACATGGGTCAATCTGGGGTCTGATACCTTAACCCTTAAAGCAACCAGCTTAAATTTGCCAGTGTCTCTATACTGTATGTTAGTTGACACAGTCTTAAAGTCACTGTGTAGAATATTGGGACTGTGAGCAATAAACTCTAACAACCAGCCAGATTTCACTGAGTGTGTTGTAAGGTCAGGGGCTTTGTTAATGTCATGGCTCCTCAGGAAAGGTCAAGGTTCCAGTCTAGCAAACACCGTAATTAATGTTCTTTCTCTTTTTTGTTGGGACAGGTGAGAGGGAGGGCAAAAACAGTGAGGGGGCAGTGAAAAATCATCAAGGGTGGATGTGCAGAACATAAATTGTGACTAATGTTTTCGTAACCCCACTCGTGGGGATTTCATTTGGTTATGTATCCGTATTAATAAACCAGGGCTAGTGGCTTATAAAGGGACATATAGTGGCTAGTGGCTTATAAAGGGATATATGACCTGTGTTACTCAAGCTGACTTTACCAGCGGGTTGTGTCAATGAGTATGCTCTCCTGTTGGTGTGTCATTACTTTCCATTGATTGCTTATTGAGGCAACTGTGTTGAGGAGGCTTGTGCTGAACACGCGTCTCCTGTTAGAATGCCATGTTAGAGAGGACAGCAGTTGTATAACATCCTGCTAAAAGCAATTAACAGACAGCCCAGGAGAGATTTACTGTGTACCCTAAGACATTTTAATTATACTTGAAATAGGATTCTTGACAGGAGACCATTGATAGACAATGTATTTATATATATGTATATGTATATATATATATATATATATATATATATATGTATATGTATATATATATATGTTTTGAAACAAAAATATTTAATATTACATGTTGTTTTTAATATCTAATATACAAATATGTTGTATATCATTCCTTATTGATTGCCACTAAAGTATGACATCAGTTTCACTCATAAAAAAGGACATGGAGATGAAGGAGAGGAGATGTGCCACTGAGAAACAGAG
The DNA here is from genome assembly GCA_029814665.1 of Acanthurus lineatus. NCBI lineage: Eukaryota > Metazoa > Chordata > Actinopteri > Acanthuriformes > Acanthuridae > Acanthurus > Acanthurus lineatus. The sequence goes on along the minus strand of JAPZDV010000001.1, from coordinate 20,752,624 downwards.
TGCAGATCTCACTGCTGGAATTATGTTTCGTATATTGCAGCTTGAGAGCATATATAAAACATGCCATTCAGAGTATATCTTCAGGGATGTCTCAAAGGCAAGTGCTAAGCTTGTCACAAGTCAGAACAAACACATGTCATTGGCTGAGTCTTGATTCCCTTTTCATCCTTGTTTTATGATTGAGCAGCTGACATGCAGTTTGTCACAGCGTGTCTGTGTACGCACTAATAAGGAGGCAGATTGCTGTTGTCCTCTGTGATTTATCCTGCTCTTCTGCCCCCCATCTGCACTAGACAAAAAGTTAATTAAAACCTTGTCTTGTCTCCTCACTCCATCCCAGACAGCAGGAGCAAATCACGTCCCGCCATTTACAGCCTTTTATTATATTACTATGAATGGCACCAGAACTAAAGTTAAAATGGGCAGCACCAAGGCTCAACATTTCTACTTTTTTCAGATTGAACTTAAACCTCATTGTGAGATGTAAATGCACCACAGTTAGCCTGCTTTTATTTAGTCATCCCATTCAGATACTACAAATTGTTGTGTATGAATACGAGGGAGCACTTTCCTAATTAAACATGCTGCCTGACTTGTCTGTGCATAGAATTAATAGTACAGCAGCAACACTGAACCCACTGATCATGTTTGCCCTTTCTGTCCAAACCTCTACTTCACAGAGGAGTGTTTAGCTTATTAGGCCACTAAAACTGTCTTCCATAAGTGTTAGTGAGGAGAAGTGTTTTTAAAAAACAGCTGCATCATAGCCATGGTGGCATTACAACAATGTCTTTTAGGGATTTGGAGGTGTATAGATGCCTAGCTCCAGAAACCTCAAGCCATTTCTCAACCGCCACTACTGCTGATTCACCACATACAACAGGGCCATTTGTCAGACAAGACTCCACAGTATACGAGCACAGACAGAGACAGAGAGGAGACAGTTCACATCCAGGATGCAGAGCCCTCTTGAATTTAGCATATGTCCCTGCATCATCCACAACATGGACAGAGATGGTAGTTAGTTCATTTACAGAAAATCTGTATCTCTCTCATCCAGTGTTGGACAGCAGCCACCAAAGTATTCATTTGGACTCGAAGATAACGTCAATAAAGCTTTTCTGAAAATTATTTCTCCTGTTGGCTTTTAAATGTTTATGCTGTAAGTGATGACGTACATAAAGCCCAATATAACATGATGTAAGAACTGTCCTTGAGAAAGAAGAGATTGAGGGAGCTACATTGGATCTATTCACAGTCTGTGCATGCTCCAATAAATGTAATTGATATGAATCCCATCAGTTTATGAGGGTAGCAAGCAAGAAAATGAAGAAAGAGCAACATTTCTGTTTGGTGGTGCAATGGCATCCTGCTACGCCAATGTCTTGTCTGTCTTTTCAAAATTCTCTAATCACTGAGCCCAACAACTGGAACTGCAACAATATTCAAGATATTTTCCTTGGCTTTTGTTGTCTTTTATCACAGTTTTTATTGTCTGTCGTGAGTCCACTTTTGTGTAAATATTAAGATAGACTATATCAGGACAGTTGATCATGTGTGCTGTTTGGGAAAGTCCAACAGCTAGTCATTCCTGCCACCGTGACAGTGGAGGGGATATGTATCTTGTCATGTCTGTGTATGATCTATTGTATGTGTTTGTATTGGACTACTGTCTGCGAAGCAAGCAGAAGTGATTAGGCCACTAATTAGAACCTGTGCACAGGCTGTATTTTCCAATATCTGATGGAAAAGCATCCTTCTGATACTGACAAGCATCTCTGGATATTGTCCCCACAGGACCATGATACTTTTACTGAGGTTATGTCAAGACCCTGCAAGACTACAACATCCAAAACACTGCTGACAAAGTGAACTGAAATACTGATATGATGAGACAGCAAGCAACATGAAAGAAAGCTGGATATAGTTTTTTTTTCTCTAAAATGTTTAATCCATTACCTGCTGTGAAAATTCACTTAAGGCAAAAAACCCTGTTCAGCTTCCCAAGAGAGAAAAAGATATATTAAAAGATTAGGTATATTGCAGATAAGGTATACATTCTATTATACAAATCAGTTTCATACCCTTTTTACACCAGAGTCTTCCAAAACATAATTACATTAAAAAGACACTTGTCATTTTCATGGGTCTTAGTCGGCTTAAGTGTTTCTCCAATGAGCCCACAGAGGGCCATTACTCTCAAATAGTACTGAATAAAGAGCAAATGTCACCTTGAACTGCAGTGGTATCGCCAGAAGTGTCCCAGCAGTCCCTTTACTTCATCGGTCAAAAAGTTCAAACTATAGATGGAGTCAGGTTTGAAAGAGAAATGTTCAGTTGTGATACTTTGCATTCAAAGCATATGAAATGCAGGACTTTGACAGACAGTGTTGACAACAGCATCAACTTGCTAGATAGAAATAACATGTTGTTGTCTCTTGTTCCTCTTAGAGATCCAGTGTGTAGACTGTGTGTAGATCAAGACTTAAGACTATGGCAGTAATGGGAAATTACATTCATATTTATGTTTTCATTATCGCAAAATCACCTGAAAATAAGAATTGTTGTGTTTTTGTTACTTTTGAATGAGCCGTTAACATTTTATCTACAAAGAGAGTGGGTATGCTTCCATGGAGTACACCATGTTTCACTTGTTGCCATGTGCTGTTTCTACAGTAGCCCACAATGGACAAACTAACCATCAGTTCAAAAAGGGACCTTTCATGTTTTTTTTTTTTGTATGTTTGTCTGTTTTGTTTTGTTGCAGGTTTTGGAGCCACTGTAGTTTCTCCTACATGCACAGAAGGGCAGCGAGAGAGAAGAAATATTAATACGGGGACAATTTGCCACTTCAGTGCTAGATGCCACTAAATCCTCGATGCTTGACCTTTAAAAGTGATGTATGTAAGATTTTAACACCTCTTTTAATACATTTCATGGGAACTCTCTACTTAAAATCATTTGACCTAATTTTAACTCATGGATCACAGTACAGAGTTTAGTGTTATGAACCCATATGATCAAAAGGCTATGATTTCTGGTTTTCACCCCGGTGGCCTGAATCCTGTATTGGATTAGCTAATGTCTTTCAGTAATTACGCCCCCCCCTTCTCTCTTGTATTTCCATAGTATTTTAGACTAAACATTAATCGAAAATACTACTGAGTTTGACCTCTATATAGGACTTATACTGTAATTGGTGTTAATGCTTCAAACATCAATTTTAGGAGTTCATGATTTTTTTTTATTTATTTTTTAATAGATGTAGTTGTTGCTTAAAAAAACAGGTGATGTTATACTTAAAGGGTTGTTTGAGCTTCAGATTCTGATAATAATCTGCTAATAATGTAACATATCTCAGCACTGATTGATGAGTTCATTTGTATCTTGAGATTAGGATCATTTCGATATCTATACCTCCCTATTTTTATCATAAAAGAATGAATCCACATTAAAATCATTACATATATTGATATATAGAGAAAAACTGAGGAAGAACTTTGTTAAATAAGTTATAACAAAGTTTAAAGGGACACAAAGAAAAATTGATTAATGGCAGCCCTGATATTTGGTAAAGTCATGTATATTTCATAAATTTTACAGTGTAATGGATAAATGGATTGTTGGGTCAATCTAATTGGATAAGGGTTATCTGTGGGGCATCGCTGTTCAGTGGGGTCTGTTGTTCCTCATACGGTCTAACCAAGTAAACTGCTGCCTAATCACATTCAAGCCAAAGTCTATTTACTTTCTGGGGCACTGCTGCTCTGGCAGGAGGCAAAATGGGCTGGTGGAAGGGGTCTCGTAACTGAATGCACCATTGCCAGTCCACCCATCCTAATGCTAATACAGTTTACAGGGCCAATGAGAGACCCTGACAGGCTGACAATGGGGGAAGGAGTCCCAGCTTAAGTCAATTAGCTAAGAGGACACATATCGTCTAAATCATACCCTGCCTGGTCCTGGGCACTGGGCCTGAAATGGAAGGCACATGCAGGCACAGAGGAGCACTTAGTCCGTCAGTCCTGGCCAGAGTTATGATTGAGGGGCCGACAGTTAAGCATACACTTACTGTATCAACTAGCAAAGAACTGAACAGGCACCAAAAGGCGAACTGGAGATCAACTTTGATGAAATAATTTGCTTCATCAATCAAGACACTGTTTAATTCTGCTACATTAGAGCGAGTGCACAGCCCACAAAACCACCTGACAGTGTGAAACTCAGCAGGAAGTTTATCTTAATTACTATTAGGACTTTAATATGCTTTAGACATGCTGTTTCAGATTGTCTGACTCTGTCCAATTCCTTTTTTCTGATTTCAGAAATCTGACAACTTTTATGACTTTCCAACACAGATAACATGACAATCGTGGCAAAATTACTGTGGCCAATGAAGTCAGGTGTGAAAGAGCAATAAGCAAGCTCTCTTATCATTCTTTGAACAATTTTCTTGTGTACAAAGATTTCAGCTCCAGCACTTTAAGGACATTTTGTTTAATGCAATAAGGCCTCTGTGTGCACCTCAGAGAGTTCAGAGTCAAAACTCAAAAATCATTTTGGGTGTGGAGTTATTATTGTGGCGATACTTTATACAAATTAACTGTACATACTCAGATGTTAATAAAGGGTTTCCTCTCCCAGCAGAATTACTGTTAATGCTTTAAACCCCCACAATGAGACATTCCCAACAAATTCTAACCTCATAAAAGTTTGCTTTAAAGTTCGGTTCTGTGACTCTGACTAAGCTAAAGTTAGCCAACTAATTCGACAAATATGGCTTCACGAGAGGGGCTTTGTGATCCTCTGACTGTCTTTCACAGAAAAACCAAAACTGTGGAGCAAGACAGGTTGCAAAGTTTTGGAGATTGTTCTCCGTCTGTCTAATTACCAGCCTGTCTTTTTCTGTGAGTATGTGCAGGTGTGGCAAACAAGGAGGGATAGAATACAACAAGAAAAGATGAAGACATATGGTGGCGGTGCTGAGAAGCTGTATGTGGCAGATAACATTTTCCACTAGTGATTCTAATCACAGTGGCGACTTCGAGAAGGAGAGGGTCTCAGGGGTGAACATACCATCTGGAATCCTGCGAGCTGTGACACATCCAATTTACCTCTACCTGAGGACCAGTCAGTAACCTCTCTGTAGTGCTCCCCAGGCCAACAGCCCCGGAGATTAGATGCAGTCTGACCTGAAAAGACACTTTTTGGATAGGTAAGTTTCTTTTAATAGAGGAGAGCGAATTTTTGTTTTTTAAAAAAAGGTATCCTTTTTTTTAACATTAACCACCATTTCGAAAGAAATTCATGTATCTGTAAAAGCACAATATCTCCATGTCCATGTTCATCCTATAACTTGCTATGGGTCTCTAGCCTGAGGCCAAGTCAAACTTTTCCTTTGTCCTCTACAGCTGTAAGTGAACAAGGACGTAATTCATTTAAAGACTAGCAGTCCAGACTAAGTTATAGAAAGGATTACAGCTGTAATCAAGACAAGGACACTGCTCTAACCTCACACTCTGGTCTAATGCCAAGGAAAGGCTTTTTCATTTACATCATCACATAACTCGATTATTAAGCTGAGGATGAAAAGTCCCATTTTACAGCAAGAAGACTACTATCTAACAATCATCAAATGTCTTCATGTTAGATAAACACAAGAAAATGCAAGCAATAAAATGCCACATTTAAAAAAAAATCACACTTAAATTACATTAAATGTCTCAAATGTGTTATTGACACTAAATGGCATAAGATATAGTTTCCTTTCTTGTGACTTTGTAGCCAACTTCAGAGCGTGAACATTCAGCATGTGGTTAATGCATCTCTCCCATATAATGTTTGGTAAGAAAATTGATACCACTCTCATGTCTACATGTCAGTCTCATGTCATGTTTAATATGAGGCTACAGATGGCGGTCAATTAGCTTAGCTTAGCTGAACATCTGAAAACAAACAAATATTAATTAATAACATTTAAAATGTAGTTGGTTTATCCTGTTCAAAAGAAACATCAATTTACAGTGGGTTTATGTGCCGACTCTCTTGATCCTGAGCAGTAACTTTATGGACTCTCTCCTGGTTTTTTGGTAAGTGCTCAGAATCACAAATGCACAGTAGCTTTGACCAGTACCTTTCATGCAATCAAATATTGCACTGCTGGCTTGGTGGATGGCTGGGAATTGCAATTTTTTTGCAACAACTTGTTTAAGACTGTACGCGTCATCTGTAGAAACAACCAATCGTTCCCTTCTCATTTTGACAAAAATCGTATTTACCTATCAATTTAAGAGCACAGTATCTGGTGTCATATGCAAGACAGACACAGCATCTTCACGGACAGACTCTTCAAACGACTCTACCAGTGACAAACTATCCTCCTCAGCCTGAGGGTATTTGCTTTAATTGATGGATGGGCAGATTTCCGTGTGGGAAATGCAGCTTCACATCCAATCTGTTTCACTTGTTTTGGAGTAACAACCAGCCACGCTGCCTGCGGTTAGTTGATTATCTTTCCCCTGCATCATTAGCAGCCAGTCCAGACAGACGCACAGCTATCAGTCACTTCACCATCTGAACCCAGCCCCCCAGGATGCGCTCTCGGCGATTATGATGGCCTCTGTGGTCCCTTGGGTACCATGGCTGACAGAAAGGCTTCATCCTCTCCTTCTCTCTTCCCGGAGAGTGGGTTTGATGGGAACACAGACACCGAATTGAATCACAGAGACATAATCCTTTCCAAATGTACAGACATCATTAAGTGAAGACACTGTATCCACTGGACAGGGACTTGGAGGATACAGTGAAAGCTCCAGTCACATATAGGCCAGTAACATCAATTACATCAAATTTCATTTTATGATGAAATTTCCAGGAACTCCTTATTTATTTTTAGTGGCTGTAATGTTTTTGTTGGTCACAAAAATGGATTTTTATGAATCAAAGTTTTGAAAATGACATTTTTACATGAAAATATTATTTGTGATAGCAGCTTGAACATTTTTCTTCAACTCTAGAGCATTTGTCAACCACCAAGATTAGTTAAGTTCTATATGCTTTGTTTTTATTATGTCAAACTAGTCAGCTTCCTACCTCATCCAAAAGTGAAATAAATTTTGCACTGCTAAAGATGTATCGTCCAACTTGTGCCTCCTTAAATTTGGTGTATTACCCATCTCACACTCCTAGTTCAAGCCCAGGTGGGTCATTTCCATGTCCAGCGTTGATGGGCATTGATTGGATCTGCACAGCTCTGACCCCCCTACGAGCCCCAGGAGAGGAGTTCAGCTTCCAAGGTTCAATATCACCAGAGTTTCATTGTCAGTCCCACTCCATCATAATTATGTCCCACCAAGACCAGTGTCTCCTGTTCTTCCTGCTCACACTGAATGTTCACAGGACTGAATGTAGCATCTGGATTTTTAATGCTGAACTTTAAATGACAGCGGAGGAAACTGGATTTCACAATGAACAAAATAAACAACACAACGGCATGTGTTCATTGCTGGGATGCACCTAAAGACAAACAATATTGGAGTTTACTTTGTGCTTTTTGGAGGATAATGCATTTTTGTGATAAAACTAAATGGCAAAAAGCTAAATGATGAATTCTGACTTCTTGTTATATTATTTTAACCAGATTTATTCATTTTGTTAGTGAAATATATATATATATATAGTACTTTATATTTCACCAATATTAGTAACAGATCATATTTACACTCAGCCTTAAAAACTTTTGCTGATATCGCATAAGATGAGAAACAATCTATTCTGAACCTGCATCATCACTCATTTCTTACAAATCACTTACTTTTTCTTCCTCTGCCTGTCTGGTACATGAGAACACTTCAAAAATAAAACTGGAAAATGAACTGACTTGTTTGACATTTCCTCACATTAACTTGCATGAGGAGTATTTCACTAATATTTTCTACCACAGCTGTTAGACGCTTGAATTTTGCCCTGAGATTTTGCCTCACTTTGTAAGCGAGCTTTTCTTTTCATGTTTCAGACATTTTCTCTCGCCATGATTTGCTCTTTAACATAGACGACGAGGATTTTAAATCGTTTGAATTTTATGAGGCATTCACAGTTTCAGCTGTGTCCATACAGTGATTACCTGTGTTTTGTAGCAGCTCAGTCTGTCTACCTGCCTAAATTCTTGTTCATTTGTGTTTTTACATTTTTACATTTACATTGCTTTTGACCGGCTTCCTTTTTGTCTGTTTCTCCCAGCATTTGTGTAGTTCCTGACATCTAACTCTTCCTTGTTGTGACCAGAGATGGAAGAAGAAAGATTTACAGATAGACGCAGTTGAAATGGCTTTGCTTGGATCAGACTCTCATCTAGAAGCTCTTAGACACACCTTTTTAAACCCATTAAGATCTCATCTTGGACCAGAAAGAATTGATTAAAGTCAGCTCTGATTGTGAGGATGCATGTCAGTAAATAGTGCTTATGTAAGAGTCCTCACAATGACAAATGGGATCAACCTCACAGTTAACACAGTTGTGTTTTTGTCATTTAAATTAAACACATGGAAAAACTAGTGCAGTCAGAGATAAAAACTGACCAACATACAGACGAATTTGTACATTTGCAAGTGAAAGTGGAACCATGATATCTATCCTCAGTGAATGTGTTGCAGTGTCCTCCCTCTTGAATTGTGTTATATTTATTATGTCTTCAGAGCACCATTTAAAAAGCAATAATTCCTTAAAATTCCTTAAAAATCAGCATAGTATGAAGTCTATTTTTTCAAGTTCTTGTCTGGCAGCCTTTCAGCTTCTAATCTCTGACTTACAATTTGGTAAACCACCCTTTCAACTTTCTGTCTACTTTGCTCAGAGCTTTGATGGCTCAGACAAGCAGGCAAAGTCCTTTACTGTGGACACTAGAAAAAGGCCACCATCAGGAACGGCCAAGACCAGTTTATCTCCTCAGTATTTGTGGGGCTGTACCACAAGACAGGTGTCTTTTACAACCCCTCCCTGAGTAGTAAAAAAATGACACTGCTGAGTATATTCACTGGGTAACTTTCAGTCTTGCTCTATCTGGAGGCTTCACATAAGACCATTTATCTTTCTCAATCTTGCTGTATGACATATTGGACACTTCATACACAGGCTGATCTGTCTTCTCCAAAGACTATTTATTAACCTGAGTATGATTCAACAGATTTGGGCTGCTCAGATAAAACCTCTCCCTCTGTATTCTTCTACTTATTCTTCAAATTTCAATTGTAAATCTTTTTTCAAAATAAAAGCTTGTGTAAAAGTGTTCCAGTAATGTTTATCCGATGTCCATCCTTCAGAAATACTGCAAATGCAGTACTGATGAAGCACATGTCACACAGTTTTACCTGTGACACTGCCCACTGAGTCCTCCCAAATAAAAAAACAAAAAATTTTACTGAGGCAATGTTTCAAATGAAACATGGTAAAAAAGCTTTTTATGCATACACATATAGGCAAAATATCTTAGATGTATCTGTAGATTAAGATAACACTTAATTTTCAGGCATGAACCAATGAGATGTGAAGATTCCCCTGCAGGCAATGAATGGTGGGCGATCGATATCTTCACATGAGGCTGTGACTCTCTGGTACAGGAGCCAAGCACTTCAGGTAATGAACTGCCTGCTTGATATATATCCTGCACAGGGTGGGATTGCAGTGGTGCAACATGGTACTGCAACAGCAGCAATTCTTTGACTAGCCATTTCTCTTCCATCAGGATTTGCTGGTATGTAGAGGAATCTTTTACACACAGACACACACTTTCACATACACACAGTCTGTCCACGTATGTTCGAAGATAAACTGTCATATGGCGTCTGCGAGATGTTCACATAGTTCATACCACCCTTCACCCTGCAGAGATGGACGGAGTTCAAACAACCCCTTTAAAGGATAGCATCATTTTGTTCCTGCTCATAAGAAAATTCATGCTCTTATAGGACAAGTTTCATGTTTTCAGCTATGAGGCTCTTTTCTTTTTTTCCTTTCAAATCCTCTGCTGAGGTTTAACCTGAGTCACTGTGGGTTATTCAAGTCATTTAGCTTGGGTTGGGATGTTTACGAAAAAGAAACAAATAGGAAAAACCATTTGTTTGCAATTTGATTTCATCTAGACAAAGTATTAAATGTACAGTATACCCTTTGTGTTATGCTGGTTTTGATTTTTATGACTAAACAGACAAATTACTTAAGGGTTCAGTGTGCGAAATGTGAAAAGACATCCAGCAGTGAAGTTGCAAATTGCACTTCCCTTCTCTTGCAGTCATGTACAACACTTTTTTAGCACAATCCCAGTGCAACATAATGGACAGTGGAAGAGGACTCTCTATAGGTCTATGAGGCTCATACTAAGATAAAGTTAAGATAATCTTAACAGTTCTTATTTAAAGGTGGTTAAAACATATTTACATACTTAGGTATATACTCAAGCCTTATACATGGAGCCAGACTGAGGGATTGTGGGTTATGGGGCTCTCTTTCACTTAAGTAAAGGCAGACTATATGTTAATTTGTAGCTTCAACCTGACCTGGGGTAATGACAATCTTAAGCTATCTTAATTATTAATGAATAAACAATGAAATTTTGAACACTGTTAAAAACATTTTTTGCACTTCACTGTATTAAACTTCACTGAATTGAAGAATTCTGAGAGGTTGTCAGTCTGCCTGATATGTTTGAACCCTCTGAGCTGTTTCCTGTTTTTTTATCATGTCCACTGAGGATCCAGACCACCTTCTCACTAGAGTGAACTTGATTAAGATGATTCAGGGACATGAGCAAAAGGCTGTGTAGGCTGATAACAGACCACTTCCTATCCATAACAAAACACCAGGATCTCTGGAGACATGTAAGCACACCAGCCCAGACGAAGTCAAATACCCTTAAATGATGTGTGTGGAGACCCTTAAACTTCTCACCGACTGCCTGCAATGTTGCTGAATGTAACATCCATCAGTGAATTTTATTCTTTTGTTTCATGATACCTTCACTGTTCATTATAGATGATTCCGGATGACAATCTCAGAAAAGACATATTCAAATTGGGGATTTAGTATCTTGTTTAGCCAAAACTATGACAGACATTTCTTTTACTCATTGTCAAACTATAGGGAGATACACACATTTGGTTATACAAATATCATAGAGATGTATAGGGTGCCAATTTTTTTTCACTGACATATTTTAAATATTAAGTCTTCAAATTTAGCTAATTTTCCTCACAATAAAGGCAGAAATTCATGTCATTTAGAGACCAGTTTAAGAGGTGGGGGCTATTTTCATATTTTCTAAATATTTAACTACTCTGACCTGACTCTGACTCTGCCCTGCCTGCTGTTGTAGGCCAGGAATATCGAGTTTGGACTGCAGCAGGATCAAAAATACTTCCTCTCTCAGATGGATGTGTGTTTTTTTTTTTTTGAAGGTTCTCTTTTCTCTTGTAGAGACACATCTGTGTCACTCACACTGAGGGCATTAATAGCAGCACACATACTGCAACCCCCTTGGTACCAACTAGTGAGCTACTTTGATGAGCCCCAGCACCTGGATACCAGTGCTGTCACCAATGTGCTGCACTGCTGCAAATGGGCTGCTGAAGGACAATCCTCCTGAGCTATAGAAAGAGATGCCTGGAGTCTGGCTGAGTCGAGCACAACCCCCTTACAATGAGCCCACTGGGTCCTTATGGAGCTGCTTTTCTCTCAGTTGATCACAAAAATAAGGCCAGTCAAGTTTCAAGATCATCTGGGCGACGATACATGGGCAACTCTTAGGACCTGGTCATTACAATGATATTTCTGAGTCAATAGAAGATCTTCACAATCTGACTGCATGAGGCTAGGAAATATTCAAACAGCAACCTGTTGTACTCACTGGCTGACAGAAGGGCTAGAGACAATGTTTCCACAGGGCCTTGTTACTAAGGTTGATAAAAGAGAGCCACCACAATCTTATTTGATTCCCTAAAATAGTTTGTGTGTCTTCTCACTATAAAATACAATGTTTGTGACAACTATTTACCACAACCATTTAGACAACATTATCAGGAAGCGAGGCAGCTTGAAATTAGAAAATTGAAACATAAAAACCTGTTTACAGAATCACACTTTGTCATCAGAGAAATGCCTCAAAGTACATATTTTAGCCTTTATTTATTCTGGGATGTTTGAACAAGCACAACTGATTTCATCAATGTTCTTGTTTGACATTATCATTCACACCTTTAAGCTGTGTAGTGCAACATTAATACTGAGCAGTGTTATTGTTAACACTTTAACTGAAGGTTTTTTTTAAATTCATTTTTATTCAAAAAAGGGGGAAAAACAGGATAATGCTGACATGTGACATGCCCTCTGCAGACGCTCATTAATGAAGCATTCAAACATCTATCAACTGAGATATTAGAGATGGGTTCCTGTTTGCAACTTTTGCTTCAATCAAAGTCCAAACAACCTTCCTGCTCTCCAATCAGAAAACATATTGTAGATATTGGAAATTTCACAGAATTTGAAATGTGAACCATCACTGTGTCTTATGATAAAGTAGTGGCTGTTTAAGAAATGAAGTGGCACATTAATTTCTGAGCTGTTCATGTTTGGCCACTCATGACCGTACAACACTGTGCTCAACATAAACTGTCATAGCTTATGCTTGTATGATCATTAGTCAAATGTTAGACTAAATCTAAATAAAACTTTAGAACTGATGTTTATTTAATGCATTTTTTCACAATTGTAAGAGTATGTTTAGTGTGAAAAGAGAGTGTGAAAGAAAAAATGACTCACACAAAACACAGGTGCAAGGTTGAACTTATTTTAGGCATTTTCTTGCAGCATTTGGGGTTTCAAAGAAAACACTATCTATCCCCATTTCCAACATTACTTTCCTGTAAGCATTTCATAGTCTAACAGTCCTTTTGCTTGCATATATGGCTGAAAATTGTTATATGGGAATTCAGTTGAACTGAACTGAAAGGTGATGCCCTTTAGAAACCTGAAACCTCAGATGCACATACACTGAAACAGGTCTATACGGTGAAGTAGGAGACATCCTGTGTCCAGCAGTTTAACTTAAAACAAAAAACAAACAAACAAAAATGTTTGCATTCAGATCTGTATTTAAGGGAGACGGAGAAGATGTAGTTTTCAAGTTATAAGTAAAAGGTGTGGGGAAAAGTATCATTAAAATCATAAATCAAATCAGTATTTCATGTACAATATTTCTAAACATGTTTGGAGGTGAGTTTCATTCATAATTTTGATGCTCAACTGGTAAATAAAGTTAGTATTGATGATGACAAAGTGTCAGGACTCACAGAACACAACTGGACCAAAATGCAGATCTGTGAACCACTTGTGATTTATTTACAGCAAACAGTGCAAAATATATACAGTGACGTGACAACCAATACTACAGGCAGGTAGGGAGGGCCAGGGAAGGCAATGGAGATAGGGCTGGGTGAGGCAGAGCTGGGGGTAGGCAGGTGGCAGGGCTGGGGAAGCAAAAATGAACAGATTAATCCAGGCAGATGTACCGAGTCACAATTCCCAAATCCAAAAAATCCACAACAGTCCAAGGTCGAGTTAACAAAGCAGCAGGCTACAAGAACAATCTGAAATCAATAATGAAGTATATGGCCGAGAACATTACCGCAAGGGCTGAACAACGAACTGGCAGCAAGTAGGAAGTGAAGCCGGGTTATATGCAGCAGTGAGAGGTGGACAGGTGATCAGGCAGATGATGAACAGGTGTGCAGGTGAATGAATGCAGGAGAGTCTGGGAGCCCCGCCCAGCCCTGGGAGAAAACAAACAGGAAGACAAGACCACACAAACACTAAACACGAGGGAGGGGAATACAGAGGAAAACTGGGGATAACACAGTAGCCTATAGTTAGTTATGTGTTCAGACATAATTAGAAAGTCTGCAGTGAATAACACTCAACCATATAAACTCACTTAAAAGCAAAAGAGAGGCAATTAAACTGTTCACTATGATTTTTCAACTATGACTCAAAGAAGTAAAATTTTTCTTTAGGTTAACACAGAATGGAAACCAGCTGCTGCCCTGTCATATTGTTTAGGACCTTATCTGGATGATCTTCTGTACTAATGATCATAGTCTCAAACTGCTGTTTGTCTGAAACAAAATTTTAAAAAACACTGTTGCTCTGGATCTGAGTTTTTCATTAAAACATTTGTTTTCTGAATAAACGATATGTCTGACACATACACAAATGCAAACAAATGCACTCTGCGCAGTCCATAACCCTGGCCCCTTCAATCTGAAAAAACAAAACAAAAAAACAAGTGAGGGTCAAAATCTAATCAGCCTGCATTGATCAACTTTCAATGATGCAGAATAAAGGTCTTTGGAGATTAAATTTATAAGCCCAGGAGGGTCCTTGGTGCTGTCCCTCATGCCTGCTACACTTCCTTTTCTGTCCATTATAATGAGGCATTAAGCAGCGTGGAGACTGTAAATCTGCTACGCTAAGATTGCACTGCTCTCAATCTGACTGGACTTCACCTCACTAAATCTCACATCAGGGACCAGAAAATAATTTATTATCCCCTCCTGAACACACTCAGTGTGAAGCAGTGTGAAGTCAGCAAATTAAGGCAAGTCAACAAACAGTGAACCAATGCTTGGTGCATTGCATTGGGTCCACATACGTATATCAACATCTGTGACACAGATGTCTGAGTTGTCTTTTTGAGGATGCTGTTTGAAAAACACTATGAGCACAGGAGTCTTGTGTTGATATGTGACCATATGCTAGGCTCAAAAAAGTGCCATGAAATAACCTCCACTTTAGGTCTACACAGTCCTCGGATATGATCCTTCAAAAATTTTTCCTAGCTGAGAAAACATATTGTAATGTAACAATGGTGCCTTTAAGGTAATTCATGAAGATGCTGAATTTATCATGTGTATATATAATGATTTATTACTGTATGGGGTTAACAAGAGGTCAGACAAATAAACATCAGTCGATGGACTGACTTGCCTACACTCCCTTAACACCTAGGCGTGCCTTAACCAAATCCAATATAAAAAGATTAGAAATGAATAACTCCCTATTTTCTGTCATTTTGCAAAGTACAGCATATTACTTGTTCAGTGCCACATACAGCATTGGTAACCTAGCATCTAAAACGGTTGTTGAGCTGGTGTAAACTTGCAGTCGCCGATCATAAACCGGGTGCGGGACCGACTGGACTTCCTAGGGACGGAGAGAGCAGCGCGCCTGGACGGGCTGCTGCGCGCTGGCGGGGCTTAAATATTCTTTTGCCTAAGGGACCCTCGGTGAATTTTATGGGGCGGTCTGTTTGTAAAGTAACCCTACAATGAGGCAACAGACCTCGCTATTCCGTAAATGAGAAGTGTCCAGACCGTGAGCGTGTGGAGTCCGGCATGTCCGAGAGGAAGAGCGCAGGACGCAGCAGCTTCGAGGCTTCATCACCGTCAACTCCCGCGGATCAGATGGTGCCGAGAAAATGAGTCGGGTTCTCTGCTTCCTCGCTTACTTCTGCTCTTTGGTCCACTGTAAGTGTGTCTTTCTTTGCCTTCTGACATTTTGGGCTGTTCTGGCATGTGCTTTAAAGTGCGTGTAAGCTCAGAATTTATTTGGGTGCGTTTCTGTGCTGAGAACTGATCTTTCACTTGACTCCTTAGTTTCCCAAAGTCGAGTTACTGTTTCTAAAATGGATTGCAGCTCATTTTCCAGAGGGGGATCTGAAAATAAACAGAAAGACCCTCAAAATATCTTGCTTTTATTTTCAGTCAGTAACCTTAACTAACCTTAACATAAATCAAGAACTCACGCGTTAATAGCATAAAAAAACATGTTTTGCAAGTTCAGCTGAGATATGATACTACTGTTTTTCAACACAGCAGAGGCAATTTGATGAGTCAGTAATGCTATCAAATGTGGCCTGCAGTCACCAAGTCAGCCATTGCCACCTATATAAAAATATTAAGATATTTCAACCAGTAATCGTCTACAACATTTAGAAGTGTTGACAATATTATAATCAGCTCTCAAAGAGTAAAGAATAACAATTTCAGAGCCGTAAGTACTCAACACCCTTCTGTTAGCTCCTCAGCAACACTATTTCACATGAACACCATGATTTTGCCTGGTGAAATCAATGGGATTCAAAGTTTACTCTTAGTCTCACAGGATAAGTCACAGTATTTTGTTTGTCAGTTATAATATTTAAGTGATAAATCCTCATTTGTGTCACAAAGATGAAGGTTTTATATCTTCTTTTACTTTTTTCTTTATGTATAAAGTAGGAAAAGAAATAAGATTTGATCAATCAAATCACTGAGAGGTGAAAAAACAAAGGTGTAGAAGAGAAAAAAACAGTTTAAACTTCATAACACCTCATTCAACCTTTGCCCCATATTTTGACTCACTCACACACTTGATTACTCTCTCATGCCCACTAATGTATTACATTTAGGTGGAATAACCTTTTTCAGTGTGGAGAGTGTAAAGTGACCTTATCAACTCCACAACGGCTGACTAGCATTGTATTAATACGCCTGACCTCACTCTCAATCAGTGTAATGTCAGCTTAACATTTAGGAAACATTATTAGTTTGAAATCCTTACGCACAAACACACAAACATACATCAACCAATGGCAGTTCACAGCAGGTAACCACAAGTTTGGGTGGTTTTCCTTCACCTGTGGGGAAGGCAGAGCTTGTTTGACTCTGGTCTCCAGGGGCTTTGACAACACACCATCTGTTGAAGAGTGCTGTGGAGGTTCGTCTGTGTTGGATTGGACCTCAGCCAAGTGGCTAACAAAGGCACAGTTGTGGCAGCATGCGCTGACCCATTGGGGCTCGACTGTCAGTATGCCACACCCTGAAAAGCTCCGGGAGTCTGTGGGCTGATAATGACACACACAGTTTGATACTGAGCAAGTACAGAGGCGTTTGAGTTGAAAGTTTAGTGTTGTTCTTATATTGTACAGCAGTATCGTAGCAAGCTTTGTGAGAGGCACATGAGCTGAATCTGTGGTTCTGCAGCCATGGATATCACTCTTCAGTTTATTGACAACAGCAGCAATTCTTCTTCACTGGGTTCATCAGTTAGAGTCTCACCTCATTGGCCAGTTTCTCATGAGCAAGTTGACTCAGCTGCCCCTTACCATGTGGGGACATTAATAACCATCTGCATGTGAAGAGAATGGAAGAGGTAGAGCTACATGTATTCATTCTGCTCCAGATGAAAAGCACTAATCATCAGTTTCAATCAGGCTTGTCTTCACCCCTGACATCATATCATTTATCAGGAATGGAAGGAAGGAGGTGTAAGTGTTCGTAGTCTTAGCTTATTCTCATTTGAATGTCACATCCAATGGTTTGGGTTTAGGCAGAAGCAGAATTATCGGCATTCTGTGACAATATTTGCTATTTATATATTTATTTACTATCAAAATTTAAATTAATTATCATAAAAATTACTTTAGGGCCTTCATTGCATCTTTATAATATGTCCACAACACGGATATACCTAGTTTTCCTAATTGACAACTGCTGCTCAGCAACCGTTTGGAAAGCTGTACATGTAATCTGAATTGACATATTTTGATGAAAATGTCACTGTGCCAAACAGATTTGTTCACTTCTTTTTCATTGTGTTTCAGATTTTTAGCATGAGCAGGCAGAGGAGATGTACATGTTCCTTTTCAACAAGTAGTTTCTGTGCGGGTTAATAATACCAGCAAAACAATAGTGGATTCTCACACATTTATACTTGTTGGTTGAATTGCTTTGAAGAAATCAGGGATAAATGGGGGTTAGATAGATGAGAGCAGCTATGATGTATATCAAGCCCGCTGCGGTATATTCCAATGGTTCAGCAGCTGACCCATCCCTGCCCCCATTGGCCATTACCTCTGCAAGTTAGGTTAGACCAGGTTTATGTTATACCAACTTTCAGTGGCAAAGCGGGAGGAAGTGCAAATTTTATGTAAAGAAGAGGGGAGTAAGGACGTGGTGGAGAATCATGTGGCCTTCATTTTTTTTTTTTTTTGGTAATAGACCAGAAGCTCCTATTTGCTTTTAGAAGCCTTATCTTAAATACATAGTGAATTAAAAACATTGTCCAAGTTCTTGTTCTGTATTTTCTTATTGTATTATTCTGTATGTTCTTATTCTACATTTTATTAGTTGTTATTTTTTTGCTAACATTTCTCATGTTAAGTTTTTGCTTGAAGCTCAAAGCACAGTTGTGTCACTATTGTATTGACAAAACAAATCCTCAGACAGAAAGACATTGATGTTCTCGTTAAGCATATGGTTTGCCATTAATGACACATTATACATGCCATACCAACCACGCTTAGCGTACATTCTTTGTATCATAGGAGGGCTTATCATAGCAAAACAAATATACATCAGTACTGGAATAAGTTAAAAATTGACTACGTGAGGATTATTAGTCATATTGAATAATTCTGACACGGCACACTTGTTTCAGTAAACTCACTTCCCTCATGTCACCACCCATATAGATTGGGTGCTGTAACTGGTGTGAACCCATCACCAGATGGTCTCTAGTTTATTTCATTGCGTTTGAGTCCACAGAATACACAACAACTGCAGCAATCTGGATTGTTTGGACCATAAACCACTGCAGTACACTTGCAGCCAATCTAACTCCATGCTTTTCCAGACAGCTCCATCCTCAATTTGAAAAATAGTTCAATGTGACAGCTTAATGTGGGGGCTTTAAATAACCAGCTCAGCAGTTAAGAAACATGGTTGTGCCAGTAATTGTTGATCCTAATGGACTGGAGATCAGTATGGAAAGTACCAGCATACTTAAAACACAACAACAACAAAAAAAACAGCTAACTTAACACAACACCTTAGTGCCTTCCTACACCATCCACCTATCCCCAAGTCACAGCATGTCCATGGCTTAATGAGCTTTACAGGCTTTACAGGCTTTGTCCTAGTATGTCTCTCTCCACAGAACACTAGGTCTAATGTTGTAAAGATTTTTGTCTTGATGCTGATATTTTGGATATATATACACTATCTGGCATAAACATAACACTTAAATACAACTGTGTCAACAGGTAGCAGCTGTGCTGACTCAGAGGAGCGTCTCATGAACTGGCTGCTGGGAAAAAATCGTTACAATCCTCTCATCCGGCCAGCTGTCAACAGGACAGAGAGAGTCACAGTGAAGCTGCAAGTGTCTTTGGCTCAATTAATCAGTGTGGTAAGGCAACAAATAGTCCTGCCTACAATGAAGATGTATATTTATTTAGTATGCATGTCTGTGAGAGGACAAGAAGAAGAGAGACAGAAAAAGACAGATAGAGAGAAAGAAAGAGGAAGATGAAAAAAGACGCTTTGAGAGATTTGTTAATTAGAAAGCAGCCTATGCAGAGAGGCCATAGCTCTAAACAGATTGATGAAGCAGAGGATAGATCCAGTCAGTTGTGATCTCTGCCTCTGTCATGTCCAGATTGAAACTTCAGCACATTGGATTAAAAGCCACCATAAAGCTGTTGTAGCCACAGTGATAGAGGCTCTCCCCTGATTTACAGTAGAGGCTCCTTCCAGCTGCAAACCAATGCAGCAAGGCTAATTCACTGCCTCAGTTTATGAGTTTGCATTGCACCCTTTAGCATAATTGGCATTGGGTAACGCTTTATTAGAGGTGTATGTTAAGGCAGTGTGATGACAATGCCATCAACAAACAATGTAACAGGCAATTTGAGAAGGATTTAAAAGCAGATACTTTTGACCTCAGCTCAAGCGAGATGCCAGAGTAAAGATGACAGTAAACCAGAGGGTTTATCTGAAGTTATGTAGTGATGCAATTCTATTCTGTTGTAATAACCTTTGCTTAGCATTTAAAGTTGCATGAGTCACATAGTAGCTGTTTCAATGACATTGTCCAGACGAAGTGGTAAATCGGTGTGTGCAAAACCTTGCTGTGTACTTCTCACACCATCAGCAGCTATTTTTCTCTCTTGATCATCAGCGTTTTCAGTGACTTTGAAGCACATTTATCCTTTGTATCATGTAGGGCTATAGGTTTATAATTGGTTGAGGCTATGCAGTTCAGACCATGAATAAGAGTATTATTTACAAAGGTGTTTATCCATTACTTTTAACTGTGTCAGCTATTTATTGGTTACTTTTAGTTTTTATAGTCTTTACTCTATTATTGTTTTCAAATGAGCTAATCTTGTGCATGAAAACTGTTCTTGAAGTAATTTCCACCCCACTTGTATATTTCCAGAATGAAAGAGAACAGATCATGACTACAAATGTCTGGCTCACTCAGGTAAGTGTGATGAAGCTCAGTGTTTTATACCCTCAGTCAGCCTATGTCTTGTTAAATGCCTTTTTTTTCTTACCTGGAATTAAACCAAATACACTCTGCTTCTCTCAATGTGGAACAAACTGCCTCTGTAATTGTGCCCCAGTCATATTCCAGTGATAATGAAGCATGTAATTAGAAATGAGCTGGTCTTGAGACAGCGTGTGGAAGTCCGACCTGATGGCCAGCTCTCTCTGTCTCTCCAGCACTGGGTGGATTACAGGTTGTCATGGGACCCTGCAAAGTACGAAGGTATTGACAAGCTGCGTATTCCCTCCAGACACATCTGGCTGCCAGATATTGTCCTGTACAACAAGTAAGCTTCACTGTAATGTCTTACTGTTATGTTACTGACGTTTTTTTAAGTCCATGTGCAATGTATTGGGGTTGAAAATTAAAACAATTACTTTTTTTGAAGAACTTAGGTTTAACTTGTAATGTTTGATGGGACTATGGAAATCTCTCTTACGGCCAGACATTTGGAATTAAGATGATTTTTGGCTCTGTTCATCATTAATATCTTTCATCCTTATTCTTTGAAGCCTGGAGGTTATACGTATCAAAAGTTGTAGTCCGTCCCCTGTGAATTTTGATTTCGATATTGATTTAACTGTCCTTGGCAACAAATTTCCAGTATGAGTAGCTTTCCTCTTCACTTTGATTACAGGGTTGATAACTCCAGCCTCAGAGATTGATTCACATCCTCTCTAAAGTTTTTTTCTCTTTCTTCCTCTTCTCATAGTGCTGATGGTACCTATGAGGTAACAGTCTTCACCAATGCCATTGTCCTTCACAACGGCAGCATCAACTGGCTTCCTCCAGCTATCTACAAAAGCGCCTGTAAGATCGAGGTTAAACACTTTCCCTTCGACCAGCAGAACTGCACCCTCAAGTTTCGTTCTTGGACGTATGACCACACAGAGATCGACCTGATCTTGAAGTCTGAGGCAGCTAGTATGGATGATTTTACTCCCAGCGGTGAGTGGGATATCTTAGCACTGCCAGGCAGACGGACTGTAAACCCCTTGGATCCCACCTATGTGGACCTCACATATGACTTCATTATCAAGAGGAAGCCCCTTTTCTATACCATAAACCTCATCATCCCCTGTGTTTTGATCACCTCTCTGGCCATTTTGGTCTTCTACTTACCTTCAGACTGTGGGGAGAAGATGACCCTCTGCATCTCTGTCCTCTTGGCTCTGACTGTTTTCTTGCTTTTAATCTCAAAGATCGTTCCTCCCACCTCACTGGATGTGCCACTGATTGGCAAGTACCTGATGTTCACAATGGTGCTGGTGACCTTCTCCATCATTACCAGTGTGTGCGTGCTCAACGTGCACCACCGCTCCCCAAGCACCCACACCATGCCCTCCTGGGTCAAGCTGATATTTCTTGTCAAACTGCCTGCCTTACTCTTCATGAGACGCCCTCACAATAACTCTGCACATCAGAGATTACGCCAGCAGCGATGTCTACGGGCAAGGAGAGCCATTTTAGGATTGGGTTACCCAGTTGGATCCAAAGCAGGTATCACTGTATCATCTTCTGCCCTGCTATCCTCTGAATCTGCCTTCTCCACCCCTGGACACATAAACATGGCTCCTCCATTTAGTTACAGCCACTCCAACAGGAAAGGGGACTTGCGCTTCACTGAATACCTTCCTGGTGGTTTGTCTTCTACCCAAGACCTCCAGCAAAGGAGCAACTCAGATTGGGCAACTGACATCCAGGAGGCGGTGAACGGGGTGCGCTTTGTGGCTGAGCACATGATGGGAGACGATGATGATCAGAGTGTATGTATACTCATTCAAACTTAATGTTTTATTGCGGTGATTCCTTTTTTTTTGTCAACATGAAAACTTTTTATACAAAGTTAGATGTGAAAATCTGGCCATTGATACTCAACCATCCTCTGACTCCTCTCCCTCCTTAAACTGCTTGCCTCTCTGTGTTTTCTACTAGTCCTCAGAGTCAGAATCCAGGCAGCTATAAATCTCTTCAGTACAATCAGTACAGTCCCCTGTTGTCATACTTGCCTCAGTCAATCTAAGCGGCTGTGTTCACTGCTGGTCCAGCTGGGTTTTCTGCGATGCAGTAGTGTAAACACCAAAACTCATCAACAACCAACCCCTGTTTCAGTTAGACAGATCGGCTAAAAGGGTCACTAGCTGAACACCTAACTGAGCTACAAGCTAACAAGCTAACAACAGCTGCTAGCTACAGCCAAAGAGAGCCACAGCAAAGAGTATTGTGAGCAGCAGCTGGGGTTACTTTTGTATTATTCTACCCCGTTATTTTAACACATTTCAGCTTTTAATCTTAATACAATTTAAATGAGTGATTTGTGTAAAATATCGCCCCGTTCATTCCTATGAATGAGGAAATAAGCTATAGATACTAAAACTGTGTTTTGTGCCAGGCTGTAAACATGTTTATTTCTGCTATAAGATGGACTTTATAATATTTGGCTCTATGAGATATTACTCAGTTTTGGAGCCAGCCTCCACTGGCCAGTGGAGAAATTGAATTTGGCCTATCTGACTTTATTTTTCAGCTCCAGAGGTGGTACTTTTTCATATGAGAAAAAAAGTAAAGCATTTTGAGGTGTGAAATTTGGAGTGTGAAAGGAGAAAAAAGTGTGAAATGTGGATAATATAGGTGCCATATTTAAAGGCAGGAAGTGTAATGCCTGGAATCAAAATGACAAAAACTTATAAATGCAATGATGCTTGTAACGAAAGACTTGAACATGGACATACTCTGTGTCCTACATCAATCAAATTACGAGAGAATATATTTGGAACGTACATTCTAATGTGTGCATCTTGTAATGAAGTCAAAAGTTAAAATATCATTGGGTAAGTGTAAAGTTAACATGCTGTATGCATTGTACCATTAAAATTAATTTCTCTAATAAGGTACCACAACATTCACACCCCACTGTTAGGGTTAGGGTTACATATATCCTGATCCCAATAAACTAAATCAGAGGTGTTTGTTGTGATAATATTTACTGAACGTTCTGTGACCCCTTCTGGTGCTGAAAGAAATACCACTAACCTCAAGCAGTAGCTGTGACCCAGAAAATTGAAGGCAGACATTAGGCAATTGATCGTTTTCTCTGATAAATCAATAAAATGAGGAGGGAACCAGGAATGAGAAATGACTCATTTCAAAAATGACCAAGGGCAGCACTGAAAATGGGGTGAAGGGGTCAATAGCTGTTTTAGTGTAGGTCTCAGCATTGTGGCCTCGGTCCTTACAGTGATGTACCTTTATGATGTTCACGTTGAAAAAGTACTAAGTCAGCATTCAAGAATAAGCATTTATATAGCAAGCGATATCATTACTATAAATGGATGTAACACACATGAAAAAGTTTATTACAGATCTCTGAATGTTCCAATTCAATCCAGCTGGAAGCAAACATTAGATGATGAGCCGTATTTACATGTATGATGTATGTAAAAGATTATTACTATTTCACTCATTTATTCATTCAGTAACACTCTCTCTCCCAAAGTAGCTGCATGGCATGGCAGTGTCCACAGACAAAACACTGAGGCAATACTGCTGGTTTATTGTTAGAATTAGCTGTGTATAGTTTGTTGTGACAAAACCATGACCAATTTAAATGTGACTTCTGTATATGTACAGGTGATTGAGGACTGGAAGTATGTGGCTATGGTGGTGGATCGTATGTTCCTGTGGATCTTCGTGATAGTGTGTGTGGTGGGCACCCTGGGCTTATTCCTCCAGCCTCTCTTCCAGAGTCAGATTACTCCCAGCGAACCGCCCAGCTCAGAGATGCCTCGCATATGATGAGCAATGAAGAGGACAAGGTGGAAGTGTTTAAGAGGAAACAGGCCAGTAGTTACAAACTCTTTCTGGTTTTCACCTAAAGCCTGTATGTATTACCATATTGGTGGGGTCAAAAAGGACAAATAGCAACATCATGGGTGCTTATACACCAACAATAAGACATCTTAGATGGTTCAACTAGACAAAAATGTACTTGCAACCATTTATTGTGCACATCAGTAAAACAGACCGGATCTTCATGGAAGACAGAACATGGATAAAATATCTGCTTTGAATCAAAACCATATGGGCTGCAGCAGTACAACCCATTACAGTAGCCTATACTTAGAGAAAATAGGACATTTACAAAAGAACACATGATGCATCATTTCAGGTAATTTTCCTTCATGTCTAGAAAGGAAATCTGCCGAACTGGACTGAAAGTAACTTGCACTGCAGTGTGCTGAACTGCTGCAGAAGTGTACCCAGTATTACAGACAGCAGAATACCTGTCTGCTGTCTGCTGGCTGGCTCTTTTCTTGTGTTTTAGTTATACTACCGTGTCATTGAAATGTGAAGTGTGAATAAAGAATGGATCATAAATACAAATGCGTGTCTTTTTTTTACAGTTTCATTAAATGTATGAAACCCTCAACAAAGTCTTCCAATTGTCAGGGTCTTGCCAAAGTGCTTAGTTAATCTATGGCACTGGTAATAAAGTTTGTCCTCAGAGCCAATATGTTAGCTGCCAATAAAATATTTCATCACATAAATTAGACGGCTGTGCATTTGGAATGTGAGAATGTGTGAGCAGGCAAAAAAAAAAAACATGTTAATACTACAAAACTGTTGGAGATTGGTCTTATAGACCAGCACTTTGCCATGGTTATAGTCATGGACCTGAACCATATGTACCCGTCAGCGAACCACTTCCAAAAAATAAATAAATAAATGTATAAAGGTTTTATGTCTGTGAAGAAGAAAAAAAACATGCATTTGTTCAAGACACTGTAATCTTATGGCCACTTATTCGTGCCTTAACACCAGAGCTGATCTCTGTTAAGAGCTTATTTGCACAGATGGGTAAGTGCAGCCACACACATTAATGATGCTTCACAAAATGCACAGACACATGCTGAGCTGAACCTTCACCCACACACAGATATGCACCCCCATAATACATTTACTGCTCAATAAACAGTGCTGAGTGGGCTCGTTAGAGATTCTGCAGACTGTTGGTTCTTTTCTGAGACCTTCATTTAAATCAAGAGATAGCAATCAGCGTCTATGTTAATGGCTCTACTTGTTTTCCTTTAATCTCCATTTACAGTTTTCAAGATCATTCAAGGCTTTTTCATTCACCTGTTAAGTTTTTGTCATCAGTGAAGAGAGGCAGGGCTGTGCCGCAGCACGTCCATCATCAGTTCATCATCTGTTTCAGTCTAAACAAGGCAGGAGGGGTCATCTTTCAACACCCAGTGGAAGGTCTCATAAATCACAAGGTGTATGTTAGCAGCCTTTTGTCATGAGTCTAAAGTAAGATGGAATCTGCATGGAAACATTGGTTAGGAATTGTCTGGCAATAAAAGCTAGCAACAAAGATCAACCATAATATAGTTATTGAAAACATTAGGATTCAGTCAAAATTATGTTTCCCTCCAAGTTATTTTAAATCTACAGGATAACACTTACAGCATGAGGTGTTTGGATTCATTGGTCAAGAAAGATGATAAGCAATGTATGCCTCAACTTATGTCCTCAATGTGTAAGTGTACCACCTACATTTTTTTCCTGTACAAATTGGGAGATTGAAAACTATCAGAATGTAAAGTCAGCATTTGTTTCTATTTCCAAGTGATGGTCTTTCAATCTCCCATGAGGGCGATTTCTCTTTTTACACATCCCAATTTGAGGAGTTGAAAGTGCAGGGCCAGACACCAAAAATCATCTCTGGTGCTGGTA
>JAPZDV010000001.1:20714871-20725799 GCA_029814665.1 Acanthurus lineatus | reverse complement strand
GTATTTATTTATCATATGGGAGCACTTCAGCAGAGCTTAAAAGCTCTGGGACCTTCCCTTCATCCACCTTATGAACAGAACTGTCAAACCACTGGGCCACCCGCTTGACTAAAGGAATGAAATATGCAGAGAAATAGCCAAAGATAGAGCTATATCCTGATTAAAAGGGGGTTACCAGTAAAATGAGAACTCAGATCAATGAAGAATCAATCGAGAGAAATTCTGTAGTCACTGAGGGCCATGCATACCCAACCTTGTGGCACACAGTGGCTATTGATTTTTATTTGATGAACTAAGGCTGATGATTTAAAGTCAACATGGTGAGAGGAAACAAGTTAACACCACCTAAGTCTACTCTCTGTTCACAAAATAATCAGTAAGCACAACCTCTGTAACGAAATGTCTCCATTTCTCAAAGCCTTTTTATTAGATTTTTACTGCTAAATAAAGTACACAATAAATATCACTTATTAATACTTTAACACTTAAAAAGGTTTTCTTCATCAAAAATGTTATTTTCATCGTTTACATAGAGAGACCCCTGGCGACATAAACTATTAACTGTGCGTTTAAAAATGAGTGATTTTTCTTTCACCCTGAGACCTCCCACCAATTTTAGTCAGTTACATCGTTACATTTTGCCGACACACAATGAGGAAACTGTGGCGACAGTGACTGTTACAACAGAACAGAAACATTCTGTGTTGTTAAACTAAATGTAATCTTTATCTAGATATAAAGTAAAAAATTGGAAACCCCAACCGCATTTCCTCGTGTTTAACCAGATAAGGTGTCTTTAGGTTGCATGCATTCGGAGGTGTGCCTCCTGTCTGTGACTGCGCCTCTCGGTGTCGCGCTGTCTCTCCCCCCCCTGCCTTGTCCTCTGTGTGGTTGCGGACGCGCTCTCTCTCTGCCCACTTTCTCCTCCTGTCTGCTCCGCGGTGAGCTGCCTCCACTGACCCTGGATTCGTCTGGAATCCGTCATTTGAAACAGGATGAAAGCCGGGTTTTTCTCCGTTTCGCTTACATGTTCCCTCCTTCTGTTTCTTCTGCCAGGTGAGTCGCCTGATAAGCTCCTACTTTAGCTCAACATCTGGTTACTTACTTGTTGCTGAACATAATGTGTTAAAAGAAAAATGCTGTAATGAATGCTGGGTGCTTATACAAAATTAGAAATTTAAAGTGTTTTGTCATTGTATATAATTTACAAGCATTTTAAAACAACATCACGTATGAACAGTATTTTTTTTTTTTTTACTTTTTTAATCGATAACTTAAACATCCTGGGAACACATGTTTACTTTAGACCAAAGTTGTTATGAATATATTTGCATTGGTGCTTTTGCCTTTTTTAACTGTAAAAATAAATCAGATTAACACAGCATAATAACTTGAAGGTAATACTGTGGGCATTCAGCAAAGTAAAATAATGAGTTAACTAAAATGAATGAAATCTAAAAACATTCATAGCTCCTCTGAACTGATGAGAACAAACAAACGATCATGTGACTGTTGGTCATCTTGTAATCAAGCTGTATGGCATGACCACCTAAACCACACTGCAGTGACAGCATTGTATTTGACTCTCTGCTCTCATTTAGGAGGTTCCTGCTCAGAAGCAGAGCACAAGCTCTTCTCTGTGATATTCTCCAACTACAACCAGTACATACGACCAGTGGAAAATGTGACCGACCCAGTCATTGTACAGTTTGAAGTGTCCATGTCGCAGCTGGTCAAAGTGGTATGTAGCTTACAAGATGTTGTTTCACTGTTCTTTACTGTGACAATTACTGTGAGTTTTTTGTACCTCACCTCAGTCCAAAATACATCGCTCTGCTCACTGAATCAGGACCTGAGAGAGAGAGAGAGAGAGAGAGAGAGAGAGAGAGAGAGAGATAGGAATATCACAACAACAGCTTTAAAAGTGGAGGGTCCAGCATAAAGGAAAAAAAACAGCTGTGTTGATTTGTGAACTTGAACAACAAAGTTTCAGAGAAAAAGAAAATTACCATCTGAGACACCTGAGATTGCCTCTCTGGTTTTTTAATCATGAGGAGGGAACAAGATGGAAAGAGGGGCTGTGTGTGTCTGGCCAAGACAAGATGGGAATGTCAGCTGTCTGAGTACCTCTCAGATTAGGCAGCCTCAATCACTGCCACTTCAGATGAGCAGCTCTTAGCGGCAGGTTTTTGCTGGAGCTTGTTGACTGCAGACTGGCGAAGGCAGACAGACTGCTTTCTCTAGAGAAGACTCGCCTTGGACGGGGACGACAGCTTCATTCATAATCCTAACCTAAAATATACTGTGCATCAGTTATGCTTGTGTTGATTGAGAAGTGCAGCTGATTGGATCATGTATTTTATACATTTTAATTGTATTTTGTTTGTATGTTTATAAAAAACACCTAATCTCCTGTGCATAAGACCCTCTTAAAACTGCTAATTTTAGTTATTGCACAGTGTGTTAGTTACTGAGCTTTGGAGGTGCTGGTAGATCTGGAAATGTTTCTTCCCTGTTTTCAGTTCTTGTGCTGAATTAAGATAAATAAACAGATATGAGAGTCAGTGGTATTAATTTACTCATCTTTACTCATCAGTTAGCAAGAATTTTTTTTAAATGTGAGAAATATAAAAATAAATAATTGTTTGTAAAAAAGTAGCCTATGAATGTTGTTTTCTATTTCTGTCTGTTTACCATCACAGTCAATCTTTTTCTCTCTCTCCCTCTCTCTGAGGAGCTAGATAAATATTGAACCTATCAGGATCTAGAGATGACAAAAAGATAAAAGAAATTGTGTTAAATTCTCCTTAACTCAGTTGATGTAGCAGGCTTTAGAGCTTCCCTGGGCTGATAGATGACTATAATTTCCTTCCTACACCTGGTGCCTCTAACCCTTATGCAATTGGTCAGCCTACGCTAGTTACAGCAGGGCCATATAAGCTCATTTAGAGCATCAATAGCTCATCTGCCGAGCTGGCTCAGTCATCATCTCGCAATCAGGGATCTTATCACAGGCCCTCTGCTTGAGGGTTTCAGAGCAGGTGACGGTGTGATATAGTGGTATCAGAGACTGTCGTTTAGATAGATAGTTTGACATTTTGTGCTTGTTCACTGTGTTGCAAGAAGAAGATGAGCAGAGGGATCTTCTTATCTTACTCTGAGCAAGAAAGCAAATAAGTGTATGTACTAACATTTATTTTCTCAGTTACATTATTATGTTCATATCTAGTCATATTGTGCTACTCCTGCATTTTTAACATTTCAAAAATCATGCTGACAGACCCATAAAAAATGCCAAGCTTTCAACTGTAAATCCTGCTGTAAAAAACACACTGAATTTAACATGAATCTTCATTTGATCTGAGCTAGAACATGCTTTATTTCCCTTGTGTCTCTGCACTCTGACAGATGTGGTGGTAAGATACAACATGTGCCTCTTAACATTCAGAGTGCTGTAAATCACCATCCTCTTAAAGAGGGTCTGTCAAAGGTTATCCTGAAGCCTGCCTTCCACCTGTGCTAACCAGGCATGGATAACCTCTCCCGGATACTTAATGGTAACATGAATGGTTAATGTTATGCACTGGGTCATGAGATTCGTTCATTTACGGTCTAAGTCACACACAAGCCAGACAATCCCCCTCCCTCTGCTCCAACCTTAACAGCTGAATAGTTAGAATAAAAAGTTAAGGCTGTGCTACACCCCCCCTGGCTCCAGCTGTCATGTGGGTTACGCTCCAGGCCTGGAAGACTCAGGTGTGCCTCTCTTAATCCTCTCCTCTGAAATACGTAGAGGTCTGACCTTGTAGACAACACATAAACAGTCCTTGGCAAACTGGGGATCTCTTGATTCTGTTGAAGTGGTGAATCACTGCTTGTGATTCCCATTTTAACTTGAGTATTTTAACATTTATCAGTCTGTCTTTGCTTAAATTTAATAATCATTTCTGCTCTGCTTTCAGGATGAAGTCAATCAGATCATGGAGACAAATCTGTGGCTTAGACATGTAAGTTTATGGCGCATGACTGTGCAAATGGACCTTGAGCAAGGACATCAAGTATGGATTCAGCCCTCTGTCATATGTGGTTCTTAAGGGTTAGACTGACACATTGAATTATTCATGAAGGGTGCTTTGTAAACACATTGATCCTTCTGGCCGTTTTTCTTTTTAAAAAACACATAAACCAAAATCACTAAAATTTCTAGGTCGATTTTGAAATGTTTTTAAAAATAATTTGACAGTGGTCTGGAATTAATCAAATCCATAATATTTCTTTAGATTGTGTTAGAGAAATCTTCAAGAATCTATGGTGTTCTAAACCTGAATGATTTAACTGATTTAAAATCAACTGTGCTTCATATAGAACTAGTCCACAACAAAAAATAAATAAAGCAGCGTGTCCACGCCAGCTGTAAGGCTCGATGGTTTTATCATTTACTTAGTCCCAAATGGCGTTTCTGCTGCCATGATGCATAGTGCAGTGAACCAGTTTTGAATCAAATGAGGCAGGGCAGATCTCCAGGTCCCATGCAAGTGCTGAGCAAATACACATCTGTGCTGTAACCATGTTCATGTTAAGTGGAGCTGGAATCATGCTTTATCGCTGACAGATGCGCTGTTCCATCTATTTTAATATCATTTGTTGTTTAAGAGTTTCTCTAGGCAAAGTACAAACGATGGATGAAGTATTTCTCCCCATACAAATCCTAACAGACTCTGGGTACTTACTGTTTCTATAGGCTCATGAGTATCACTGACTGTCCTCAAGAGAAGGTCAAAAACTGTGGCCAAAAGCTCGATAAACACACTCTAAAAACTGTCGTCCATTACATCTCCTCTCAGACTACATACTGTGTAAGCTCTGTTTATGCCCCAGTTAATAGATAATGACTACTCATTGTTTTTATGAGGGCCACTTTCACAAGAGAATTCATTTAAAATCAATCAGAGTAGATTTGCACAGTAAAAGCTAATCACCAGGATGAAACAACTCTTCCACTCTTGCTTTTATATTTGTTTTGGTGCTATATAAAACTGTTTATGAAAAACTTGTTTAAACTGTTTGGATTGAAAGAACTTGCACTTGCCAAAAATATGCTTGCAGAGGTGGCCTCCTGGCACTTGCTCATGGGTTTGTTTTAAAGGGACATTGGCTCTAGAAAAGGCGGGATTAGCCTGTTGGTCAGTCCACAACTTTAGATAGTCATGCAACTTTATACAGACATTCATGGTCCCTGGAGGAAGCATTACAATGACTTTGGTGATCCTTGACTATTTTTGGCTTTGAGTAAACTGCCTTGTCAAATACTAGATGGATAACAATATATTTAGGTGCATGCTACGGAGCCAACTTTAGATGCATGTTAGCATTTAGCACAAACCATTGCAGTACTAACTGTAACTAAATGCAGCCTCACAGAGCTGCTAGCATAACTGTTGACCTTTAGGGGCCTATCGTACACTTGCGCGTGGTGCAGGGGGTTTAATTTATTTTAAAGACTGGCTGCCCCTTCTGCCAGTGGCGCAGGCGTATTGCTATCTTACATCCAGCGCAAACATAAACAGATGGCTACAAGGATTTATTTATTCATTCATTCATTCATTCATACATTCATTCATTCATTCATACATTCATACATTCATTCATTCATTCATTCGGCTGGACAGGGACAACACTCAATAAATGTATTGTGTCAGGAAGCTCTCAGCTAATTCCCCCTTAATTCAAATCATTTAGCAGGCAAACATTTCTATGTTTTGTCACATCTAATTCTACAATATGTTTTGCCTCGACGGGCAAACGCACACATACGCAGGCACACACACACACACCTAAAAATTGAGTTCATTTTGTGAATAGAATACATGTGGTAATTAATGGTTGGTGAACTGTTTTTTCTGTCAGCCCTTGTTGATATTGAATTCAAACGGAGACAGGCGATTCAGTGAGGAGACAGACCTCTTCGCTCAGGGTTCATGTTATAGATAATTATTATTTAATCCTTGTTTTTCTGATCAAATAAATATGCTGACACGAGCACGGAAGTTGCTCCAGTTGTCAGCGACCGATCTGTTAAAGATGATCCGACAGTTGTGATCCTGTCCTGTCCATTGAGATTAATTTGGCATTATGATTACAGTCATTCCTAATATGTTATTAATGTAAGGAGGGAAAAACTCTCACATAAATGAAAGGGGTTTGTGCGTCTTGGTCAAACGCGAGATACACACACTCCCATACTTACGTTGTTTACTTCAAAATGTATACTTTGTGATCGAAAATGTTTTCAAAGTCCATTTTACTAAATTTACTAAATGTGTCCAAAGCACACTTAAATATTTTACACTGCTGAGAGGCAAAAACAGAAAAGAACTTTGTGTGTGATTGTGGAGAAGTGTGTGAGCACATTTGCCAACTGCGTGTATCTTACGATACAGGCTGTTTTACGTTTGTGCCTTGCACCTGGTCTAAGCGCCAAAGGCGCATTTGACTCTAGTGCACCAGGTGTATGATAGCAAACACCCCAGGACACGCCTCCATTCCGCCTTCATTCTCAGACCTCCCGCCCCTCAGAACACAGACCTGGGGCAAGTGGATTTGCTTTCCTACACTTGTGGCAAAAATGACACTTGCATTGGGTGTAAGATACCAATGACACCTTCCCTACTGGCGCACCACATTTGTGCCGGGTGACCAATAGGGCCCTTAGTCTTATTAGATATCATGTTATCATGTTGGTATTAATATTCTATATATCTTCCATTTTATGTCTTAAAAGAAAACAGTGAAGTATTAGTTCAGGGATGTTGAAATCACGATGGATTTAGTGCCCTCATGCTGTCAAATGTCAGTTGTTTGACTAACTAACTAACTAACTAACTAACTAACTAACTAACTAACTAACTAACATATTCACTAAAATATTTGTGACCTGAGTTTGGTTTTAGTCTCTGTGATAAAAAGATTCATTTTTAGTTTTTACAAATTCATGTCCTTTTTCAAGTCCTAAAATGACTTAAAATTGTATGTTTTATTGTTGCAGAGTTTTGTCAGATTTTTCTGACTTGAATGTAAATGAATCAGCCTGTTTGTTTGTTTTTTCAGATCTGGAATGACTACAAACTCAGATGGAATCCAAAAGATTTTGGAGGCGTCGAGTTTATCAGAGTGCCGTCCAACAGGATATGGAAGCCAGACATTGTTCTGTACAACAAGTGAGCACAACAGCAAATACAAAACCTGGCTCAACATCTTCATTGATTTTTGAATGCATTCACATCAAAGGATTGTGAAACAATCACAAGCTATATCAGTCTCCGTGGCTCATTTTACATGGGTCATTTTTGTGTTTGCATATTCTTATGGAAGAATATGCAAACTATCATCAGAGGGTTCAGTTAACTGAAACCACAAGGGCTCTGTTTCCATCAAACAGTAGCTATTGAATATATCCTTCAATTTAACCTACATTGACTCAGCATTCCCTCTGTCTTCATCTTTAATTCTTTCACTCTTTCTCTCTCTACAGTGCAGTTGGAGATTTCCAGGTTGATGACAAAACAAAGGCCCTGCTCCGTTACAATGGCGATGTCACCTGGATTCCTCCCGCCATATTTAAAAGCTCCTGTAAGATTGATGTCACTTACTTCCCCTTTGATTACCAAAACTGTACCATGAAGTTCGGCTCCTGGACGTATGACAAGGCCAAGATCGATCTGGTGCTAATTGGCTCAACCATCAACCTCAAAGACTTCTGGGAGACCGGGGAGTGGATGATAATTGATGCCCCTGGATACAAACATGACATTAAGTACAACTGCTGTGAGGAAATCTACACAGATATCACTTACTCTTTGTACATTCGCCGTTTACCACTTTTCTACACCATCAACATGATCATCCCCTGCCTCCTCATCTCTTTTCTCACGGTGCTCGTCTTCTACCTGCCATCTGATTGTGGTGAGAAGGTCACTCTGTGTATCTCTGTCCTGCTGTCTTTAACTGTTTTCCTCCTCGTTATAACAGAGACCATTCCCTCCACCTCGCTAGTCATCCCCCTGATTGGTGAGTATCTCCTCTTCACCATGATCTTTGTCACTCTCTCTATTGTCATCACTGTTTTTGTGTTAAACGTCCACTACCGCACACCAAAAACCCACACTATGCCCTGCTGGGTGCGGACTGTGTTCCTTGGACTTTTGCCTAGGGTGATGTTCATGACCAGGCCAGAGAGGGACCCCGAGCAGATTACAGTGGCTGGCAATAACCAGAGCATGCATTCAAGACCCTGTGCCATTCATTCGTCAGGTAGTTTGCAGAAGCAGCACAAACCTCAAGCCCTGGGCTCCAGCGTGGTGTCCAGCCTGACAAACCGCCACCGGCTTTTCAACAACACGGAGCTGTCCAACCTCAATAACTTAAGTGGAGAACCAGCCAAAGGTGCAAGCTCTGCGTTCTTGTGCTCTGAAGGCCGTTGCAACTGCTGCTGGCACCAAAGATCCACTAAACTGCCTGCCGACTCTGGGGGAGGGAGTGGAGGACTCGGCAGCCTGGGGGCGCTGACTGGAGGCAGTGTTGTTGGGGGCAGTGGGGGAAGTCAGTGCTCCAGCTCTGAGTCTCTGGACGGAGGTAAAATGCCCCTGTTGCCGCTCTCACCTGAGGTCAGGGAGGCGATTGAGAGTGTCAAATACATAGCAGAGAACATGAGACTACAGAATGAAGCAAAAGAGGTGAGTATTCACAATCATAAAAGCATTTTAAACTATAGCTTTCAACATTTATTGGAGATTTGCTTTCAAGGACACTATGACAATATTACTATATCACTGAAAATGTTTTTGCTATGATTCTCTCACAGGTTCAGGATGACTGGAAATACGTTGCCATGGTTATTGATAGGATCTTCCTGTGGGTTTTTGTCCTTGTGTGCATCCTGGGGACAGCTGGCCTCTTCCTCCAACCTCTATTGCTTGGAGAGGACATTTAAATCTGTTTGACAAAACTAATACTCAAGACTGTTGAACTGCATAGAATTCATTATAAATAGGACTCCTGCCATGGCTCAGAGAGACAAAATACAGAGGAGATCCAAAGTCAAGAAGAACAGATAAGGGGGATGTCTGCCAAATGTTAATGCAAATGGTTTATTGACTGTTTTTAGAGTAGATTTTTTTTATTTATTTATCTTTTTGACAAAGTGGTTTGAGGACTCTGCAATGATGAGACCAGTGCGGTTAGTCATTTCATTTTGTGCAAAATTGTTCTGTGGTAAATGGCAATATAATCTAAAATGCCAAGGCAATGCCCTTGCGAGACCAAAGGTCTTTAATTTATATTCTGATGAGTAAAAAATGGGTACAGAAATTAGGTTTATTAATCTTGAAACACCTGATTTCACATTAATCGAGTATGTACATACAATCACAAATGCAACCACCGTGCAACTGAGAGCTTGAATTGTTTTTATATTCAGTATTCTCATTCAAAAGGGTTTTTTTTTCATTAAGAAGTACCAAGTATACCAAAAACAGAACAAACTGTTTAGCGATTTCCACATTTAACCTGGTTTTCCATGTTTCTGAGAACCAAGCAAGGTTGTTACCTGCCTTCAATGAGTGACTCCATGGGCTAATTGTTTGTTACAACAACTGATAACAAGGTTTTCTGCCACACATAGTTATATGTCCTGTTTGTAATAGTCTCTAAACATTTCCATATTCCCAATCATAAAATAAAGACTTTTTTTTTTTTTAAATGATATCCTATGACTTGTGCAAAAAGAGAGCTTCTGTTTGATCTGCATGCCATGACCTTTTAGACTGGGCCACCTAAGAATATGTCTTCTAGAATTTATGTGACAATTGAAATTGGAAATTTTCGATGTTCTTAATGTAAGTATGCATTAATACAAATTTTAGTTTCGGTTCACATTTTTACCCTCACATACTCACATCTTTCTGTAAATACATCTTAGAAATAGTTATATAAATGTTTAAGATGGGCCTCTATTGTTGTGGTTTCCGTTAACTACCAGTATTTCTGAGACTGGAAACAAAAGCTGTGGGTTGTAAATGTAAATAGGCTCTGCTTACTACTTTGTATCACATCCTCTGTGCTCCCTTAGAGCTAACTCAGCTTATTGGATCACAATCAATACAGAAAGCAAGTGATGAAGAACCTTTCTGGATTCCTCCTTTTTCTTCAACTAACTTTTAACTTCATGGCCAGAGTTCTGCTCTTTAACACACTTCCTCTTAATACTTAAGTGCTAAAACCACAGGGTTGATGATACATACTCTGTGAGTATCTGTGCTGAAAGTGCCCTGCATGGGGTCTGACTGTCACAGTGTCAACGCTTGACTCCTTTAAAAAACTAACAATCAAAGCAAAGGGAGAGACATATGTTGCAGAGAAATCCATCCTATATTAACTGAGCTCTGGTTAGGAAGCACAGAGCGATTATGTATTATCACATTTAATCAGAAACTCTGGCCTAGCTCACTGGAAAACTTGTGTGGCTTATCTGCAGGTATAGTGAAGTTAATTTTTCTTGATGTGTCTCTTTGAGAAGTGACATTCTGAAAAATCTGACGACAAACAGAGGGAACAGGAACAAAATGACAAAGATGTACAAGTTCTTATTTGCGAACAATCGGCCAGCAAAAGCATGAATGAAGAAAATTTGAACAGATGATGTTTAGGTCTACAGTTGTGACAAGGCATTTCAGAAGTGGCACAGGAAGTGGCTTATTATATTTTCTGCGTGTTAACTCTCTTAGCTCTTTGTAGGTGTGGACAAGAAGCTAATAAGCGCACGTACAGTGTTTCACAAGTTCTTGAGACTGAATGAGTGTAACATTGCTTGCAATCATGAATCTAATCATCATTCTTACATGTAAGTATTGACAACTGAGATGTTTAACTAT
>JAPZDV010000001.1:20687387-20706144 GCA_029814665.1 Acanthurus lineatus | reverse complement strand
GGGCCGTCCACTGTCACTGAGGGAGACGATGTTGAGTTTAGATGTTCTGTTTCTGACACCCTGCAAACACTTGGTGATTGTCAGCTTATCCACTCCTACCTGATGAGGAATGAGATCATCCTCCAGGTGCAAACATTTAATGTCTCACAGATGAAGGCGACTTTCACCATCAAGGGTGCCGTGATGAGAGATGCAGGTCATTATGACTGTGTGGTGCTGCCATCTAAATGTGTTCAAGAGCGTGAGAAAACACTCAATGGAAATAACAGAGTATTACTGGAGATCAGAGGTAAGGGTGTCAGATAAAAGAACAAAAGAGGCATGTAGACAGTTTTCACAGAGGTCATTCAATTTTTTTTCTTTTTAAATGATTGCATGTATATTTTTTGAATTTTTGAATGTTATGTTTAACATCTTGGATCTGATTTGTCTGTTTTTCTTAACAGAGGCACTCTTTCTCAAAGTGATTACCTCTTCTGGACTCATAACCCTGGTGCTAATAATGGCTCTGGGTCTGTGGTACATCAAGACACGAGGTCAGACAATTTGAGACATACTTTAATATTAAACTGCAGAATTTAAAACTAGAGTTCAAATTTTGGTTATTTTTTCCTACGGTTGACTGTACAGAAAAAATCTTTTAAAAATAAATCCTTACAATTAACCTTTATCTATTTTCTATTCATTGTTTTAAAATTGTCTTTAGACACACCTTTATGAACCTCAGCATACAGAAGTCATGTGTTTTACAGGATTTTGAGCCATGTAAATGTTCATATAATTTTTCTCTTTTTTTCTTCTTTTTTTTAGCAGGCTACTCAGCTTTATACAATCCAGAGTGAGTGCTGATCCCATTTCACTGATGCTGTCTGATGAATTGAAAGCATTAGCAAACCCAGATAACAAATTTTAATTTGTTTTTGTTCTCATTAATTTTTTGCTCAAACTCAAATATATATTCAAGAGGCAGAATGTTTACAATGAAATGAAATATATATTGACACAACTGCACACATAATTGCAATTTATGAGTAAAAAACAAACAATGCTGAGTTGATAAAAGTATATACCTTGCAATGTATTACAGTCCCATGATTCAGCAGGCAAACACAGTCATGTTGGAAGAACAGCAGGAGCAGACAGTGGGAGATAATCTGGACATCCAGGATGGTATGTTGAAAATGGAATTAACAATAAAAGCATTTCTGGGAATATTATAATAAAAATACCTTTGATGAAAAAAAAGAAAGAAAATAAAATCTAGCTACATTACTGTCTGTTCAAACACTTTCTCTTAGCCTTTTTTTCAGACCTTTTTTCTGAAAGCTTCAATCTGAAATCTAAATGTCTGGAACATTGATGTGCTGTCCTATCCAATCATTGGATTGTTTTTTTATTTCAATTAGGCATATCAGAGGGATCGTTCAGCGATGATGAGGAAGAGGAAGAAGAACAAGAAGAGTAAGAACATAAATTGTATTTATTATTTTACTATTACTTCTTGGCATAAGTGGAATAAGATGATGTAGCCTCTTATCAACTGAATATTTTAACCATATGGAAAACAATGGAGTGTAAATTTTTGGTTTTCAGAAAAATGTTACGATACCTTTAATTATGTTTACAATTCTTATTATGTTATTATTATATATTATATTATATATTATATTATTATTATAGTATTATGTTTTAATCATCATTAACTTGTTTCCACAGGTGTGAGTATGCTGAGGTTGAATAGACTGTTGTTTGGGAGTGTACAGAGTGGCAGGTGAGTGAAAATAAATTCTTTGCTTTCATAGACACAGACTTTTGATTTTTTTTTACAGTTCAAGGCTAGTTTTAAGAAACCACATATTAATTTGTAGCAGTAGAGCAAATGTGAAAAGGACTTTGTGGCAGACTTTCTGCTTCACAAGAGTGAATTTTCTTCTAGCAACCAGTAACAGAAAAAGAAAATGGAAACAAACAAAAAATGGACGGGCATTTTAAATAGTAAACTTCTTAACCACAGGTAACCTACCAGCAAGACCAAGACCAGAATGTCTGTACGCCACGTCCCTCAAAAAGAAAAGAAAAACACTTCCAGCATCCACCTGATTTTTAATGTGAATAAAATGTAGAACTTTGATGCACCCTTGTTTATTCCATTCCTTTTGACATTTCATGATGTTGAAGTGATGGCTATATTTAGAAAAGTTAAAATACTTGGAGGAAGAACTGATGCTTCTGGCAGAGGGTAAAACATGTACTTGTACATTAAATGTTTTAAATTGATCCTTCCTGTGTTGCAGAGGAGAGAAATTCCCTTTTGTCTATTGAATGAAAATTCAGTGGACAAAAAAAAAAGGTTTAAATGCTAATTTATAGAATCAGTGCTTTGTACTTCAGATTGTCGTATACGAACACTGTAAGTGTTGTTGTTGCATTGTAGGATTATTTTATAAGCACTGTAAAAGAAAAAAAAACAAAGCTTTTTCCATTTCACATTTAATCAGACATCTTTGTTCTTTGTTCCTTCAACTGTCCAATCATGTAAAACAAATACTTATGAAATTAAACTGACACTTGTACATTGTACATTGTACATGGATTGTACACACATTTGGATTGTACATTGTATTTGAACACAGTGTTTTACTTTATTTTTTTACAATGCAAAATATAGAACCTTTTTTTTTTTTACAATGCAAAATATAGAAACACTGCACTATAGGCACAGGTCTTGCAATGAAAATCCTACTGAAATAAAGCTGTAAAAGTATTTCCAGATAAGGGCACCAAAAGTATAAAAAGTAAAAGTGTTAATTCTGGAGATAAAAAAATCCCAATGAGTGTCACATTGTTGTAGATGTTATTAATAGATTGTTAATGCTAATGCATCAATGCAAAAGCATCATTTTACTGGTAGAGAAGGCAGACATAAATAAAATAAATAAATCTACCACACAATTCACTTTCTTTTTTGTTTTATATGTTAAATATGAAGAAGTTTTCCTCAAACACTGATTTAAATAATACCAGTAGAGAAGTTAAGAGAGAATATAGTTGTCATATGTTTCTGAAGGGAGGTAAAGTGTCCCAACTCAACTTACTCTCAGAAACTACTTTTTGTACACAGAGGCCAGGAGCCACTGGTTTATTTCAAACTATATCTAATCATCACATGTTGTTTTAGTTGAAATCCTAATCATTGTACTAACACAAAACTCCGTCTGTCAACATACTGTGGGTTGTAAATATATATATATGTGTGTGTGTGTGTGTGTGTGTGTGTGTGTGTGTGTGTGTGTGTGTGTGCGTGTGTGTGTGTGTGTGTATACATACATACATACATACATATATATATATTTATGTATAGATATATATATGGATTTCCTTTCTGAAACA
The DNA here is from genome assembly GCA_029814665.1 of Acanthurus lineatus. Classification (NCBI taxonomy): domain Eukaryota; kingdom Metazoa; phylum Chordata; class Actinopteri; order Acanthuriformes; family Acanthuridae; genus Acanthurus; species Acanthurus lineatus. The sequence goes on along the minus strand of JAPZDV010000001.1, from coordinate 20,702,754 downwards.
ACTGGAAGAAAAGTCATAGAAAATTAAAATTTACAAGTACCTTAAAATGTAGTGAGTTACCAGCTATTAATACCTGATGTCAGAAGGTGATGACAAGAGCAACATAAATAAAAGCCTCACGACTTACGCTGTTAAATGCTGCCTTTTCACTTCAAATGAGTGTTTTTTTCTGTCAGAGTTCATGGTACGTTACAGGAAACCACATCTTTATTTGTAGCAGCAGAGTAGATGTGTACTTCATTTTGTGGCGGGCCCTCTGTCTCGCAAGTGTGAATTCTCTCATAAAAGCTGGTAACAGACACAGAAGGTCAAAACAACAAAAAATAAAGGGTATGGGTATTTAAAAATAGTGAACTTCTCAACTAAGTCCAGAATGTTTTTACACAGTGTCCCTCAAATGAAAGGAAAACACATCCAGGGTCCAATTTATTGTTGAACTTTGATGCACCCTTGTTTTGTTCATCCTTTTTCACTATTCATGATGATAAAGTAATGGTTATATTTATAATGTGTGAAATACCTCGAGGAGTGCCCTTTTCTTGTTGCAGAGGATACAAAACACCCTCATACATTTATTTCAGCAAATTTATTTAGTTTTATATGAATTTTTTTTGTTGCTGCAAAAAAGTAAAATTCCCTTTTGCCCATTAAATAAAAAATGTCATTGCTGAATTGGTGCTTTGTAATAACTACTTCAATTTGTTTTCAAATATTGAGAATTTTGTCTCCTGGGGCCCCAGACACTCAGACACTAATTTAAGTAATACAGTCAGAGAAGTATGGAGGGGAAATAACTTTCATATATTTTTAAATGCAGGTGAAGTGTCCCAACTACATAATGCATTTTTGTACAGGTTCACAAGTCAGAGAGGCCGGCATGGGCTTGTTTCAAACCATGTTTATTATCTCATGTTGTTTTGGTTGAAATTTCTATTGGCATACTACCCAAAACTCTCAATGTCAACCCAATGTGGGAAGCAAATAACACAGAAATGCAAGAAAATAATATTTCCACCTGAAAAGATGATAGAAAAGCCGGATAAAACTGAAATTTACAAGCACATCAGAATGAACCAAGCTACTGTCTGCCAATAAAACCTGATCTCAGAAGGTGATGACTACAGCAACAGAATGAAAGTAACACTACTTACACTGTTTAATGCTGCCTTTTCACTTCAAATGAGTTTTTTTTTTTTTTTTTTAAATCTGTCAGAGAGTTTATGGGTATGTTAAAGGAAACCATGTCTTTATTTGTAGCAGCAGGACAGATGTGTTTTTCATTTTGTGGCTGACTTTCTGCTTCACAAGGGTAAATTTTCTCATGACAGTTGGTAGCAGACACAGATGAAATAACAAAGAAATGAAATATATGGGTAGCTGGAAATTATGAACTTCTTAACCGCAGGCAACCTACTAGCAAGACCAAGTCTAGAATATCCAGAACCTGAAAAGAAGAACACGTCCAGGCTTCACCTGATTTTTATTGTCAATTAAATGTATAATTTTTATGCATCTTTGTTTTCTTTATCTTTTCTCACATTTAATGAAAATTAATTAATGGTAATAACTGAAATCAGTGAAATACCTGATGGAGTAACCAAATCTTGTTGCAGTGGATAAAAATGTCCTCTTACATTTAATGTTTTACATGGATCATTTCTTTATTGCAGAGGAGATACATTTCTTTTCCTCATTCAGCGAAAAAGTGGATGTTCCTTTCAGTTTGTACAGTCAGTGCATTGCAGTCAGTACAATATCTACTCAGGTTTGTTGTCAGTAATAAAAACTGCAGGTGCTGCTGTTGCATTGAAGAATCAATTTCTTTTAATGCATTGTAGAAAAGAAAGATCTCTTCATTTTTTATTTAATCAGACACACTTGTTTTATGTTGTTTCCACTGTCTTAACATGTAAAACATATGAAAATAAACAAAACAGACACATTTTTAAGTCCTGGGTTAAGGAATATTTGTTTAGGGATTTGGATCTGTGTACTAAGTGATGGTGAAATTAAACAAATAAAGTAAATAAAAAGCCTTAACTAATTCCAATAATTTGCACTCAGTCTGCCAAAACTCTGTATTTTATTTTTTTAATGATTCAACATTGTCTAATGAATAAAGACAGATGTCTGCCTATTGGTCGAATGTTCCCAAATAAAATCTCGACGCTCCAGTCGCTCCATCGGTAGCACTGGCTGTAGTGACTTACCATGTTCCACAGCTAGTGAGATACCGGTCAAGAGAAGTATCCAGTACAATCGTCACTGCTGATTTCCTCCCCTCTCTCATTAATGCTGTGGCTTCTGTGGGAAACACAACAGAGGATGCAATGGAAAAGAATGGATTTACTTTGGCATCAAGAATAGAGAGCAGCTATGAACATTGTTGTGAATAACTTGAAGACTGAGGCCTCAAAGGTAAAATGTATAGGATTTAGTGGCATCTAGTGGTGAAGCTGCAGATTGCTCTTGACTGAATATCCTTTTGCCAGCCTTTCCCCTCCAAGCGAGTAAGAGAACTTGAAGTGGCCAAGAAACTGTGAAAAAAAATAGGCTAAAGAGCTAGTAATTGATTAGCAGAGAGGAATAGCAGAGCAGATTTGAAGACTAAGTTCTTAGATTAGCAGCATTTTTGTATGTCCTGACAAACTTTATACAGAAGAGGGTGTTGTCTAGCTACTTCACTTGCTGATCTCTGTGCAGCCTGGAGAGTGTCTGAATGTTTATCCTGTAGAAGGGCTCAGTCAGAACTTCACCCAAGGCCTTTGGGAAGCTATCACCCTCGTCCACTGTGGCTAATGTAAGAATCTAAGCTGTCCCTATCTGGTTGCCTCCTGCAGCTGGTTGTCATATTTGATGAGGTTCAAGCACACTGTCACAAATAGCTTCTATAAATCTGTTTCTCTCCCCATAAGCCAAACCTTTTTTTGTTTTTGTTTCTTGGAATGTCCTTCCTTAAAAATCATTCTGTTGCATCCAAATGACTATTAAATTGTTGTTGCACAAAGCTGCTGATTTGTCTTTTTTTTGGGAAGAAGAATTAAAAAATTCTGACAAGAGTGATCAAAATTGATCAAAAAAAGTTTTTTCCTGTAACATAGCTGTTCAGCTGTTTGGAGTGAAATACAAGGTACAACTGAATACCTACATAATAACAAATTCCAGGAAAGCTTACATAAGTGGATTACAGATCGGCTTTTCTTTTGGCTCTTCTCTCATTTTCAGTGTGGCCTCTTTGTTGAAGCTGTGAGTAGAAATGTGTTACTTATTTGTGCCTCCTTTTGTGAATTATGTTCTGTGTTCTGCTCTTCTGTCTAATTTAAACTAGCATGTCATCTTCAGTATTTTAAGTTTGTAGTCATTTCAATGCTTTTCTAAGAGGAGGATGCACTTAAAAAACATCTGTAAGACCCGAAATCTAATTATATTTAATAATGACATTATTATTTGTCTCAGACCCAAAATTAACAGCCAATGGTACTGACAAACCAAAAGTAATACCTCACACCAAATTTCCAGGACTATCCCTACACTTTATTTATTCTTTAATGTCAAAGTCCATGTAATGCTTTTTTTTTTTTAAATCTTATTCTATGTCTGTAACTAGTCTAACTCATGAGTGGATTTCTTTCCCATTGGCAAAAGAATCCTTAATAAACCTGATGGTGGTGCTTTGATTTCAATGGCTTGTCGGACATACATATGTGCATTAAATGTGGCATGGTTATTTCTCAGAAGTTTTCGACCATTTTTGTTTTCATTTGTTTTAAAGCATCTTATGATGAAGGAGTACAAGACAGAAAAAAATGAGGACATTTACATTTTGACTGAAAATCCATGGAGCGAGAAACTGTTGAAAGTCTTAACTTTGTGTGAGACTTTCATGATCCTTCTTTTTTAATCTTCCCGTCCATATTTGTTTGGTTTGTTTGTTTAGTTCGCAGATTTCTTATTCCAAGTCACAAACATGCTCATGCTGGTTGGGAATTTGTTGCGTCTTTGAGCTGTAATGTGAAGACATGGCCATGCAGGGGCAGTGCAGGCTCAGCCAAGGTTGAGCTGTTCAGGTTCTGCTGGAAAACAGTAAATCTTCCTGGTTCTTGGAGATGTAGATTGTGGTGACGTGAACTTAAGGCCCACGTAATTACATAACCTGAGTTATTTTAATGCAAATTCAGTCAAATAACAAGAGAGACTCAAAGTTGCTTCAGGATCTATATTTCAGTTTTGATGGAGCTAGAACAATGTGTTGAGCCATATAAAGCTCCAAACATCATAAGCCCACAGTGAGCCTTTACTGATCTGTTACTAAGGGACTGCTTGAAGGTCTCATAAGGAATGCAGGATTTGTCCTCAGGCTAAAAACAAGTGCTGAACAGAAAGTCAACCTTTCCTGCTCATAAGTTGTGAAATAGCATGAAGAGAGAAACTATTTAATGTAAATGATGAATGAAACTATTGTATGTCCCTAAAAAGAAATAAATACAGGTTTTACTGTTCAGATTGCCACTATCAACAAAACATGGACAAGTGACTTGTTAAACTAGGAAAGTTAAATCATCACTTTTATTTGATTTATGTTCCAGAGACAAAATAGTAACCTTCGCAAACACCATCGAAAACAAACAGGCTGACAGACAGTGGCATGTAATATTGAGAATGAAGGTCTTCTCTTTAGTGTATGCATATTTCTCGATGTGGGTTGCAAGCTGCTATACAAGTGCCAATAAATTTTTATTGAAGTAGTTAAATTGAACTGAATTGGTAAGCATCCCTGTCCTTTAACCTGCAAAAACACAAAGACTGTTGTGAGACGTTTATCTAAATGATCCCGTGAGGACATATTTTCTTGTTATTCAATCTGAACAAGATTCAATGATATATCTAGATTTTTAAGATGCCAGTAAGTGTAGTAATTGAAATGATGTTGTTTAATTAATTGATGTGTGATATGTAGGCGGAAATGCATTTTCTTATTTTATGCACTCTATCAATGGAGCCTTTTCATTTGTCTTTAATCTCAGAGACACAGGATTCTTTAAAACAAACACTGAAAACATCATGTATCTGTGACATGAAACTTAGCAAATAAGGTCCTGAATCTGCAGCTTGATCTCTGGCACAGCTGCAGCTCCCAGACTGACTGCGGATTGATGATGGACCCTATCTAAGTGTTAATCTCAGTCTGTCAAATCTCAAATAAGACCCATAACAAGCTGTTAATGTGCTTTGCCTCCATTTGTGGTGAGTTGAACTGCGCTTTTTAGAGGGTACTTCCAGCATGGTTAGGGACGATGATGCTGGCCCATTTGTAAATAACAGGGATGAAGAGGAGAGCAGAGCCCAGGATGGATACCAGGAGGAAGGCCCAAAGAAACATTCGATCTAGAACCTGGGCTACAAATTTCCAGTCTTGTACCACCTGTGACAACAGACACACATCAGTTTGTACACATACTAACACTTAAAAGTTATGCACACAAACATGAATAAGCTAGATTTTGATGAACTACAGTAGGTGGTGAGTGAAAACCGACAGAATCATATCTTTTAAGGTTTTTTAAAGCGTGTGTCGTAATTTTTGGTAAGACTAAATACTTTTCTATATTGCTGTTGACCATTACTTTTATCACAAATACACAAAATAAAACTTACTAACCTCTCTGACCTCATTTTCTTTAACCACATGCATGGTTATGTAGCGAATAGAATCCAATGCTGCTTGTAGATTATGTCTGGTGTACAGGAGAGGTGTCAGTTCAGGTCCTGAGTTCTTCATGGTGCCAAGTCTTCCTGCTCCACCTGCTCTGGCAGCTCCAGCTGTGGCGTAACGGTCCACATGGCTACGCATGCACAGCAGCTTAGGCAGCCGATGCAGGAAAATCCTCCTCACCCAGGGTGCCATGCTATGATGTGTGGAAGAGGAGCGATGGTGTATGTTGATGGCAAACACAGTGATAATGATGGAGAGTGTGACAAAGATCATAGTGAAGACAAGGTACTCCCCAATGAGAGGGATAGCCTTCGAAGAGGAGGGGATGATCTCCTCAATAACCAGCAGGAAAACTGTGAGCGACACCAGGACTGAGGTGCAGAGAGAGATCTTCTCGCCACCATTGGAAGGCAGATAGAAGACAAGGATGGTAAGGAAGGACAGGCCAATGCAGGGGATGATGAGGAAGAGGGTGTAGAAAAGAGGCAGCCTGCGGATGATGAAGAAGTAGGTGATGGAGGGATAGATAGAGCTGCCATCCGTCCTTAGACCACGACTACCTGTCGCCTTCACTATCTCCCATTCTCCATTGTCAAAATAGTCCCTCTTGTCCACATGGAAGTCCTCAAGAATTATGTCCACCTATGTGAAATGTCATGTCAGTCATTGGTCATGATTATCACTAATCTACTGTTTGCATACTGTGGAAGTGAAACTCACCTGGGAACCATCATATGTCCAGGAGCCAAACTTCATTGAACAGTTCTGGAGGTCGAAAGGGAAGAAGGTGACATCAATGGTGCAGGCTGACTTGTAATTGGCTGGTGGTGTCCATGATATGGTTCCATCATACTTAACAACAGCCTTGGTAACAGTACCCTCAAAACGCCCATCTGAACTGTAAAGAAATAACATTCATTCATTCATTTAAAGATGATATACCAGTAACGAGGTTGGCTTATGTCGTTATTGTGAAAACTTAGGGTTAGGGTTAACCCCAACCCTAGCTGCATCTTTCTGTTAAGATTAATATGGTGGCATTTTATTAAGTAATACATAATTCACTTCTATTTTTTTTTATTAATTGTTAGTTTTGTGTATAGATCCTTTGAAATCCTTAAAGACTTGTCATGATAAAGTAATGTCAGCATATAGGTATGGTAAATTATAAATTAAGGAAAATATGAAATATATGGCAACTATGTCTTTAGTTCCCATATTTAAAGACACATACTTATCATAGAGAACAACATCAGGGAGCCAGATCCTGTCAGATGGGACTCGTATAATTGTGATGCCAAGATAGTCATCAGGGTTCCATCTGAGCTTCATGTCAATCCACTCCTGCATGATGTAAAAAAGAAAAAAATACTTATAAAACAAACAAATAGACAAACCAAAAAAAAAAAACAAAGAAACAAAAAAAATACTCTGATCATATTAACACAAAGAAAAGATGTTACATTTTGGAAGTATTTGTATCCCATTTTCAAAAATACTGATAACGCTCATGTCTGTAAACTGAGGAGTGCTGACTTAACTTAGCACAAAAACAGAGGGAACCAGCTGGCTTGACTATGGCAGGGATTGGACTAAGTCGTCATTGTGCAAATGATAAGTAAGTCTCAAGTCTTTGCACTTAAGTCTCAAGTCAAGACAGGTATCTCCCAAGTCCTAAAATTTGAGTTTTAAGTCCTTAAAAAGTCTATGCGTTCTTCACCAGAAGTAATCTAAAGGTAAAAGCAAAGCCATGTGCAACTTTTTATGTGAAATTTCAAATGTTTGAATTTTTGCACCTCTGTCTATGATTTTTAAGCCACTTTTTTCCACACTGCAATCGTTTTTGCATGTGACCAAAAAAAAAATTAGTAAAATTTTACATTATTTTACTCTACATTAGTTCTCTATTGTTTCCTCCTGCAAACTGTTTGGTTGTGATTGAACTGGTTTGAACAAAGTGCATCGGCCCAATCACGTGTGGACTTGCTAAGAATGAACAGTGTTAACATTAGTTGTTTCGAGAAATTAAGGTAAAGTGATAAATTATGGCAAATTTTTTAAATAACATATTTTTAACCCATGTGACTTGAGTCCACACTTCTGCTCTTCAATAGCCTCTAATCTGCCAAACAACATCAAAAGCTCATTAATTAAGAGACTGTAGCTCACTTTTATGATCCATAATAGAAAAACATAATCTAACTAGAGATAATGTGCTAGCTTGAGAATTTTATCATGTTTGTTTTAATAATATTTAGTGGTTTGGTAGGTTGATTTTTTTCCTTTGGACAGAACTTACTGTTTCCCCCCCAAAAAACTAAGTACTACTTCACGATACCTTTGAACAAAAGCATTATCCAACCCATCCATCTGTACTTCTCCCCCATTTTTTATAACACACTCTCCATCACCAACTAAAACAACCTCACCAGGATTACACACACCACCTCAAAAATCTTCAAATCCCCTACACCATACCTCTCAGACCTAAACACAAAGCCATCATATGTCCTACATAAACACTAATGACTCTCATCACTCCCTCCCCCGCAATCCACACTCAACACTGCTGCCATCAGGCCACAGATACAGAACTTTGAAATGGAAGATCTGATTAGCAGGGTGTTCATTTTCTTATTCAAAAAGGTGACGAAATAAAAAAGACAAGCAAGAGAGAAAATACAAAATCTGAAATTATCTCCATCTTGCAAATAGCATCTATGAGAGACAGACATTACTAGTGAGGCCACTGCCCTTTTCACTCAGGTTTTGCATTATGCAATCCGTCACTGTGAAAGGGGGCAGCTGACCTGAATGACAGAGTCTGGTCTGTGGGGATAATTCATGAGATGAATGACAGACAGAACATCCAAGACAATGAATAAGGCCAGCAGGAGCAGTAGTGGGGAGGGTGCGGCTTGTGGAGAAAGGTGTGTGGGCACTGGGCTGAAAGGGCTCATATAGATAAAGGCTGTCAGTGAAATGCCACTGGATAAGATTAACAAAGGGTGTGGATAGGCTTCCTGGCTGTTTCTGAAAACTCTGAGTCAGAGGTTTTTTCAGGTAATTTCCAAGGTCATAAAGTAACACTGTCACACCCATCCTACAGATTGTGACAAAGTGTAATGTTGCATCTATCGTTTAGGACAGTTGCATAGCTCTACTTGCCTGTTTCATCCACACATTGGTTGTCATTCGTTGGTTCTTCTCATCCTAGAATGGTGAAACAGTAGTGTTCAAATTTAAATTTAAAAAGTAGGTGAGCTGAGGTGAGTAGGTGAGCATTTCAAATAGCATTCCATCATTCGACCCTATTATATTTTACATTCATGTAATGGGATTAACACCTCAGTGACACAATTTCATACAAGAAATATTAATAACCAAAAATTTTCTATCCTCACCACATCAACTAGCTGGGAGATGGCCAGTCCAAACTTCACACGGATCGTCTGGTTTAGGTATTCCACTGGACGAACCCATTTCTGGTAGCTTCCAAAGAGGTATCTTAACAGCTCATCCTCTGCTTTTGCATAGGAGGAGAGTTTTGGAACCCCTGAAAGGTGTGAAAAGACGAGAGGGTTAAAGAGAAACATTTTGAGTTTGTAATAGTTTTAAGATATTTCATCAATTGCAATAGCACTTTGGATTTATTCGGTAGTCTCATGCAGACTCCAAGGATCTGTTACTAGCATTGCTCTCAAACAGCACTGCTTTCACCTCTCTGACCTTACTACAGTGCTTGTCCAGTATTTCTGTTTGACCTCTGTGGTAAAGCTTTGGTTTCAAGAGACAGCAAAGCTACGACACAACACACACTGGGCTTACAAAGGCATTTAAATTCCTTTAAACACATAATGCACAAAGCCTGAATATTAATACCAAAAATACCCAAAATTTGCTACCTGTCTGCTTTCCATCAGCAGCAAAGAAACATAGACAGCAGATGCCCTTTATCCACTTATACTTTGGAAATGGATCCATTATTTAAAAAAAGAGGATAATATTCAATGTGGCAGTCATGAGTTGAGTGTATTCAGTGTTAGGTTGGTACTTATTTCTTTTACATAATATGGCTGCTTGTGTGTCAACTAAAGCCTGTAAAGTTCATCATAATTTAGTGTCTCTTAGCTAAAAATGCACAGTATGAGTCTCAGTGTCATGTTAAGTTGTTTCTTGTTATTATCCAGGAGTAATAGTGGCAAAGGCATTGTTTTATTAAGAAAAAATGAAGGAGCTTCAGAAATCATGCATTGCAAGCAGGTTTATTGACTACTAAATCAACAAATAAAGGAAGCCCTGCATAGATTTGGCCAACGTCCTCTCTTAACCACAATAAGAAAATTATCTGCTTTTTTACCTACTTTAAACTGTGACTCATATGTATTGGTGAGTGTCAATCGTGTAGACACTCTAGTTTCAAAGAGTGTCATTATGAAATCACTGCTGAGGCCTTTCAGTGAATCTTAGAAGAGTATGAATGAATGTAAAAGGTTAATATATGTTACTGTGAAAAGGAAAGAGGGCTGGTATGATGTTTCAAAAAAGGTTGAGAGCAACAGGTCAAATGTGTGCATAATTTTTTTGGATAGACATGTAACAATGTGCTGATTTTAACAGAATGTTGCCTTTTTAAAAACTGGCAGTTGGTATGAATTGGATCAATGGACTTCATTTGCCCAAAAAACAAGAGGCCTACTTAAACTATCTGGTACAAATTTATATTCAGCACTTGACCACAATTTCTTCATAATCTGATTTTAGTTTTATTTGTCCTCTGCAGAATTTTGTAAAAAAAAATCTATAGACACTATATTTTTTTCATCTCATACTTGTACCAAAGAATGACAAGATGAAAATACATGTACATGTACATGAAAAGACATGTATTCTAGCAAGAGTATCTAAGATGAGTGTGACTGACTAATCTTACATGATTCACACTGTTTTAATTACAGACAAATGGGTGTGTTGTTTTGCTGAAGCAGGGCTCCTCTACAGTGTAGGAAATATTGATTGCATTCACAATTGCACACCATTTTCTTCCAGCCTTCCCTTTTAATCACTCACCACTACAATTATAAACTCGATTTATGGACGATAAATGTGGCTTGAAATCTAACACAAGACTGACCACAAATGTATGGTGTCACCCTCTCAGTGTGTGCAGATCGATAAAGACAAGGCTGCAACGCCCCCAGTTATTGACTGTGTGATAAGCAAATTTATCATCTCTTCTGCATCTCTCCCACTGCATCGTGCACAAATTAAAAGTAAGCTGCTGGATTCTACATTAATCTGTTTTAGTGTATGATATATACATATATATGTATACATACACACACACATACACACACACAAACAAATACACAAATATATACATATTTAGAGAGAGAGAGAGTATGTTTATGCATATATTTTGTACAGGAAATGCATACATTCACACAAATATGCACACAAATATATATACAGACTGCCATGGCAACAGGAGTTTATTTCTTCCTTACTCTTGTGCCACAGCACACATGGTTATCACATACTGTACCAGCCTTTTCTTTCATTTCCTCACCTGCCCACAAGCAGTCACTTAGAAATTCACTGCCTCAGTTCATCACCTGGGCCAGTCATCTGTGCACCCAGACTTGCTTGATTCGCCTCAGTACATAGTGTACAGCATAAAGGATAGCTATCATTTGCCTCATAACTTCAGTTCTACAAATTTTATTTTGTGGTTTTGCCTCCTGTTGTCCCTGTCCCGATGGTCATCTGTCTGCCTTTTGGTTGCCTTTCCAAAGCCTTGTTTAAATCATGTCAGAATGACATTACAACTTTCAGGTTACACGTTTATTAAATATGTCATTCTAAACAGGGTCATACAACAAAATACTGTAGTCTTATGTCATTATGCTACACACAAAACAAAAAATGTTATTTATAATAAAATATGGGACATGAACTAAGGAGCTGTCGAGTCGGAGGAAAAATCCTCCTCTGTTGTTTAGTGGTGCAGCAGCATATACTTCTGTATTACTTGTCAGGGAAGGTAGAGGGGAGCAGGGTGAGCAGGTTGTTAGCGGGGCTGTTATTGTAGACAGCAATCACATCAACATCCAAACCTTACACAACTAGGAAAGTCAGATAAAGCTTAACTGAGCCTTCGTAATAGGAAGTGTGGAAGCCAAGCAAACAGGAGCTTCTCATGTGAGACAGAGACAAAAGCCAAATTTAGAGTTTATGGTGTTATGTTGTTATTACACACTGTTGTAGAAGGTGCAATGGCCACCTGTCTAAATTGGGAATTGATTGCATTTATATTGTTTTCCCTAATTTTTCAACTTCCCGAGGCACTTTACAACACAGAGATCATTCATTCACACATGTTTACACACTAATGGAATGGCCATTGGTGACATTTTAGGGATCAGTATCTTGACCAAGAAAACTTTGACTGCAGACTGATGGAGTCAGGGATAACACCACCTACTTTCTGATCAGTAGACAACCTGCTCTGCGCTTGAGAGCTACAGCTGCCCCTATATTCCAAACAAATGAGGACAACATATCACCAGATGTAAATGGGTTTAAGGTTTTTAGGACACATTGTAGATGTTTAATTAAATTTAAGATGGTCTTTCACTAATCAGAAAATCAGCTGAGAAAGTGATCATATTGACATCAGTATTTTTTTTATTGAGTCTAACTTGGCAATTTGGTCTCACTCTCCACTGACCATCTGCCAATCTCTCCTTTCCTCTGTACATATAGATCCGCTAGAATCCAACTTATCTCCAACCATGCCATCTGTGATTCTGAGGCTATTACATACCAGTCTGGTACTCTGATGAGGCATTATCATTGTTATGGAACTTACGTAGTGAGTGGCACAGGTGGCAGCAGCACAGGGACAGCAGCTGCAGTAGCAGTGTGAGAGAGGTGGCTGCTCCTCCTGCTCTAAGCATCATATCAGAGATGGGACTGGAACCACACAGCTGGTCCCTCTGGCATCACAGAGCTAGCAAACAATGGCAACAGAGAATGGAACAGAGGTTATTAAAATAGTAGCTTGTGTGTACACTGGGTAAACAGCTGAGGTGTTCGAGCATGGCTTTAATCATGCCTTGGGTTAAGGGTTCAAATCCCAAAGCTGCCTGCTCCCCTTTAGTGAAGCTAAAGACAATCACAGTTAGAGATTTCAGTGACTTTGCTGCGTGTAGCTAAAAAAATTTTTAAAAAAAGCATCCTGACTTATTCACACAAAATAACAAACTGCGTTAATTGCCCATTTTTATAAACAGGATACCGCACAAGCCAAGAATACACCCTTTCCTCACCTTGCTAACCTGACCCTCTCCAAGGCAATCACTGCATTTCACACAGCAAGCATGCAAATCCAGCATACATACAATACCTGCTCTTAGTCTCTTCCATTAACACACATCCAGACTGGCTGTGGAGGTGGTGGGAGTGTTGACGACAGCGACGGTGCTGCTCTAGCGCTCTTCCATTCCATGCAGGTTGCTTCTCTTGCCTCATAGAGATGCTGCTTCTCTCCCTGCTGCTTTCAATTGTGCACAGGATAAGCATCCTCATCTCCTCCTCCTCCTCCTCTTCTTCCTTTAGAGCCCGCCCCATTTCCCCCATCACCAACCCCTCCTTCTTCCATTGCATTTCTGTGGTCACTAATCATAGACAGGGATAGTCACCCACTCCATGCAGCCATCTCACTCCCCTCCAAAGCAGCAAAATATAACAGCAAGGTCAGCTCTGCTACTGAGATTGTGCATTACATTTTCATAATAGTTTCAAGGTTGTTATCAGGTGTCCACAGTCATATTTGATTTAACATTTTGTGCCTCTATTTCCTCTTATTTTCCCTCTACAGGACTGTATATGCCTCCATGGTGACAGTTAATTATGGGAACCAGAGATGTTGTAGGATGGGGGAAAAAATCAATGTCCACCTTGTGTCAAACAGTTTGTCATTTCTGAACATTTAATATAGATTATTGTGTTATTTTCTGTGTTATTTTTTTGACTGCAGATCAAAATCTAGTATTGTATTTATGTTTGGGTGCTTTATCAAATCAGTTTTATTTTATTATTTTAGTCTAAAAAAAGCTTATCTTTCTGTCATCTTATGATCACCTGATTTGTATTCCTCTCCCAATCTCTCTAATCATAACCATGTTGTTAAGTGGCTGGTATGATATAAGGATGCTAAAAATTACCAGGAAGACTGAAAACAAAATTAAAAACCTTGACGGATTTGTCAGACTACTGCCATTCATAAATAAAACACAATTTTATGATAATCTGTTCCAGAAGGAACCTTACCAGTAATGCATCATGCATGGAAAAAATTTAACTTAATCAGTGCTGTAGATTTTAATATTCAGTAAAAATGGGTTGGAGAACGTACATTGAAGTAATGGTATTATCTTCAAATGAGTACAACTATTACATGTATTTACAGTTAATAAAGCCTCACCAAACTACACATTTATATCATCAAACCCCATTCAACATGTATAAATGTAGATGAGAAGAAGAAGAAGGAGAAATAGAAGAAGGAGAAAGAGAAGAAGAGAAGGAGAAGATTTGGAAGACTGCTGATTTTAATTTGCTTTTAAGTGTGTGTGTGTGTGTGTGTGGGTGGATGGGTGGGGGGGGGTGCAAAATGGTGAGAAGTTTGAAAATAAAAAGTCATCAAATTTTTAGGAGCATTTTAACTTTTGCTCAGAACAAAACGCAAAGAGTGGATTCCTTTCTTTTGATTGCTGTTTGAGTTGGGATCAACCAGTCTCAGTGGCATCCTCATGCCTTCTGCCACAAGCCCCAGCAGCCTACACACAAAATTTCGGTTGCTACATTTTGCAATACCATCTATCCACAAAAATAAAGGGGGGGGGGGGTTGCATTTGTTTATTATGGTTTTTTAAATTTTGCTGTAATGCTGCCGATTGAGGGCACTGACAGTTTAAGTTGTGTTGTCAGATTATCCCAGCAGTGCAGATACTGCTTTTGAACAAAGCCAGAGCAACCTGATATCAGAACAGTTTTAACTCCCTTCAATATTTAACCTCTTTTGTGATCCTTCCTTTATGCTGAGCAAACAAAATAAGAGCAAACAGAGCAGAACTTGTAATCTTGGGCTTGGCTGGTCGAATGTGTTTAGGATAGAGGTCATAAACATAGACACATAAATGATAAGAAATGAGTGAACCCAAAGAAAATACTGTGCCCAAAGGTCATGAGCTCACCATCCCAACGCAAAGACCTTTAGTCTATTTCAGTAAGGTGCCGCTCGACTTTAATTTACTGACTCTATTAATCAGTAACAACCAAAAACTCGTCATTACCATAATCATCCGGGTTTCCACCCTCCTTTACAGCTCCTCCTTATACCGCTGAGGTTTGGACCCGTTTGCTCGGCGAAGAGGAGCTGCGCGTTTTCCGTGACTGTTTCTGTGTTTAGACAGATTGCAAAGCAAAGTAAGTAAAAACGCTTCGTATAAAGAATGTTTGACTGTAAACATGTAAGTGGACCTGCACTGGGTTAACGGTGTGATACACAGATGCTGATTTTGCTGCTAAGCATGACGGAAAGTGAAAAAGCGGCGCAGGACCTTCTACTTTGCAACACGAAATGGTTTT
>JAPZDV010000001.1:20652115-20666175 GCA_029814665.1 Acanthurus lineatus | reverse complement strand
GTTTAACAGTTTATTAATATCTGCAAAATTCACTTGCTAAAGAGATGTGACTGTAATACCTCATTTAACAATTGTGTTATCACATGTTAAGATAAACTGCTGATATTGTTGGTTTGGGAGGGATGTGGAAAACTGACATGTTATAATGACATGACTATACAAAATCCCTGAGGGTTTTACTTCAATAAATAAATTCTTTTATTACAAAACATTAGAAAAAAACATACTGCAAACACTGTTATAGAATTTGTGTCTATATCCCACTATTGGCTGGCTGCAGCCATGATACAAATCTTTCTGTGCATGGTATTACATCTCTAGCTGTCATACAGGTAAATCATTAGGAATATCAGTTCAGTCTGAATCATGGCTGTTAAGTAGGACATGACATGGTGGGGGTCCAACCCTACATACATCTAAAGATGTTTGCTACCCAGGAAGGACATCAAACATATTTCCATTGAAATTACCTTGATGGCACATTTTCATATTCGGCATTCACACCCCTCAAACAACAGTAGAAGTCATCTAATGTTAGTCAGATCAATATTAGCTGCCTGGTGGATTCCAATTGTGTCAATATGGCTAATATCAAAGACATAAAACTTTCAGGTAAAAAAAAAGAGTACTGTTTTCAAGGTATAAAAACTTGAATGTAGGAGTGCAGCACTGTCTGAGTTTCACAGAGCTGCTGACTGACTGACTGAAACGTTACTTCAAAGTAGTAGTTTCACCTTTTGGGAAATATGCTTATTTTCTTTTCTTTATAAAAGTTCAGTGAGACCATTGAAACCATCCTCATGTTCTTCTCATAAATATAAAAGTGGAGCTAGCAATCAATTGGCTGTGTTTAGCAAAAAGACTGGAAATAAGGTGGAACAGGTAATTCCCAATTTTATTTGAAGTTATTTGCTAGATTATCTGTTGCAGCAACTTCCTACAGTCTCTGCTGGTTGGCTTTGCTCCTGTACAAGAAACAGTCTGTCACATGACTCCTCCTACCATCCATAAAACAGCAAATCACTATTATTACACCTAGGTTTTTACATGGATCAAAAAAGAGACATAAAAGTTAAATAAGTGACTTTCAGAGGTTGTGGTGAGCTGATAATGTTGCTTGTAGACAGACAAGGTATAGATTTGTCTCTGCTTCAAGTCTTACCATTAAGATGAACAGGACAGGTGTTGATCCTGTTTTCTAACTCTTGGCAAAAAGCAAATAAGCATATTTCCCCTTAAATCAAACTCTTCTTTTAAAGATTTTGTAAAACTAATCAGTCCATGCACTAAAGTATTAGATGAACACAGGCACAACAGTGGTTACATATTCACTGATAATACAGAAAAAATAAAAAATAAAAGAGGAACACAATCTCAATTATGTCCATATTTTAGACAGCATCACTGAGCATTCAAGACGCATGTCAAATTCGTATTAAGGAAGATAGGGCACTTATTGAGGATAGTTATAAAAACTCATAGTGAAGTCTGTTTTAGTTATTTACAAGAGTCCATGCCAGCAGGGCAGATGTAGTGGGCAGTGATAGTCCTCTCATGATGTCCTTGTCCGTAGAGAGCTCATCCTGAGCACAGTGAGCTCTGCTACATCTGCATCCTGCATTTCCACTTCTTGTTGGCAGCTTTCTCTGATTACATACACTACAAGGCCCACACAGATGAAAATGAGGAGGACTATGCCTATAACCTGGGGTGCAAAAGAGTCAAGAAACACTTTGTTTAGCAAACATCCACAGAGAATTTGTATTTTTGACTAACAACGTCTATTTACAGAGCTATATTAACAGTTTCCAAAGGGTAATGGCATTACATAGTGGAAATTATCTCTCCAGTGCATACTCTGAGTGGGAGGTGTTTTCACTCCAATCATCCTACATAATCTTCAGAAAACTAGAAATTGTTCAACTCACCTGAGAAAAAACAAACAGCTGCTGAGAGCGGAGCATTAGTTCTTGCGGGGTGACATCTCCCTCACTAATTGGCTCACACCACTTCTGCGGAGCTGCCTTGTCAACTAGTACAAATCTACCCTCCCAGTCTGTCATAGCACAAGCAAAGTATTGGCCATCGAGGAACAATAAAATGAGCCACACGATAGCAGGAACAAAACTGGAGAGGGAAACAGTTTTCCTGCACCATGTATCACATCTGCATCCTTGAATGATCAGCATCAAGGTGAAGGCCATGACGGCAGGAATGATGAAGAATGCTGATGAAAACACTCCGTTCCATGTAGGGTTGCAAGGACACTCAAACTCCAGCTCCACCAGTTTCTCTAGTCCCATGAGGATGAAGCCAAAAGCAACATTTGATACCAGAGGACTGTTGCTAAGTTCATTTTTCAGCCTGGTAAGCCATTGTTGTCTACTTTCCATACTAGATTGACCGAAAAATGAAGACAGTCGTTGTAAAAAGCCAAAAAGAGGATCCACCGTTGTGAACACATTGGCAACAGCTAAGTGATGCGTAATTAACGCATCCAGGGGTAAGTTTTCCCCTCGGGCAAAATGCCACACTTCCACTCTGATTGGTTTTGAACAAAGGAGGGTGTGCCGTCTGCCCTGACATTGCTCTATCTGATTGGTCTGTTTGAGGTTTCAGGTGGGGTTACATTTTAAAAGTGGTCTCCCATGGACAAACTGGAGGGAGGGCTGTAAAGTGGAGGGAAGTTTGTTCTGCAGTTGAGCACAGACTGGCCATTTGCAATAGTCCAGTGAAAAATATGGAAGTGCAGGCATACATCAAAAGCCAAGCCTTTGCATGAAAGAACAAAGTTTAAATATAACCAGCCATGCTGAAGCAGGCTGATTTTCAACTCACAGGCCCAAATTTTACTGAAACTAAATAAAGCTGACAAAAGCCACAGTAAGACTTATGTCCAACTTGAAAAATTTCACTGAATATACTTCAAAAAGCTAAAAGTCCTGCTCTAAATTCTCAGGAGTTTTGCTTCATTTGTTGCAATTTTTCTGCAATTAAATAGAGAGATGCATGCTGATTTTTTTCACTTTACCTCAACTGGCCACATGAGGTCGCCCATGTAGCAGCACAGATTAAGGATAGAGAGGATTACAGGAGGCCATGTTGAACTTTCAAGGGGATGAGGTACATACAGTTTGAGAACACCCAGGCCACTGATGTGATGACATAATTTATAAATGACCTCAGTGAGCTCAAGAGCATCACTATAATCTCCTCACATTAAAACCTGACAAGAGGAAGTATTTAGGCACCGTGAAACAGGCTTGGAAAGATGCGACTGGTGAAAACTGCCGCTGGATTGCTTTCAGTTCATCTGCATAACCACTGCATGCTTTTAAATGTAACTGTAAAAGAGGTCCGTCATTTATTTGAAATAGTTTGTATCAAATGTAACTGTTGGGATAAACGAGAGAAACTAAAATTTATATTTATTTGGCAAAAACTGTTAAAATGGCAGAGGAAATCATCCAGGCCCAGGTTATTATTGTAGTTACAGACCGTTCAGTTAATACTATATGAGCAGAAACAATATCCTACTAGATCACACATAATGAAAATGAGCACCTGTCACCTCATAAAAAAGGAAGAAATTAAAAAGAAAAAAAAATGCATCTGCGGACAAGGAAATTTAGACGGAGGGGGCGCATAATAACATCTTGAGCCCACGAACAACATCAGTTTCATACATGTTATGTATTGTGCGTGTGTGC
Source organism: Acanthurus lineatus (assembly GCA_029814665.1). NCBI lineage: Eukaryota > Metazoa > Chordata > Actinopteri > Acanthuriformes > Acanthuridae > Acanthurus > Acanthurus lineatus. The sequence continues at coordinate 20,662,465 of JAPZDV010000001.1, read as the reverse complement.
GCGCGCGCGTGTGTGTGTGTATGTGAATGTGTGTGTCTGAGTCGTGAGCGCATACAGGGCACGCGCAGCTTGTCGTTGCTGCCGTCGGTGTCCTACCAGCATCTGTTCCTCTTTTTGGATCAGACTTGTGTTTCGGCTACATCACATCCCGCCGGGAATAATTTGTGCGCTACTTTCATTTTAATCACCGATCCGTGACCGTGAGAGCTCAAATGCGCATCGGTCTGCGCATCTTTGAATCTTCAGAACTACACTGTGGACAATCTCCCTGACATCCGAAGACCTCTCCTCTGCAATCCGACGAGGCGTCTTCGCCGCTTATGGCCGCACATCGGCATCCCTGAGCCGCTGGCCTCGTCCCGGACCTTTCACCCATCGCTGTCCTCGAAAGGTCTTTAAATCAAGGGAGACGTCTGCAGACATTTTTTTAATTAAATCATCCTCGGCTGAGTATTTTTTTAAAGAATCCGGTGATATGCTGGGCCCATCTATCTAGATCTTGTGATTACTACACGATCTCTCCTCCCACATTCGTCCGACCGAGACCCTGGTACTGTCATCGAGCCCCGACAATGCATCCTACCGCAGAGATGCTGGCGGTGGTCTTTATGGGGAACTTGATGTTGCCTTTCATCTCGGCTCAAAACGGTAAGAAAACAGATGTGACCATGGCATAGTTGTAAGCATCGCATTGAGGGAAAGTGACTTGACTTATGTGAAGACGCCCGAACGAGATGTTTTTTTTTTGTTTTTTTTAGAATGACTGCGTTAAAGCCACTACTATAGTTTCACACATCTCGAAAACAAGGCCAGAGTTAAGCCACCAACAAATCTGATACAATTACTGACCATATGATGTGACCACTCTTTACTAACAGAACAGAAGGAAAACTGACATTGTTGTGACATTTTTGCAAGGTTACTGACTGTCTGATTACCACACTGTATATGTGTATGTAGGATTATCTGCCTCTTTCGCGCAAGTCGAAAAATGTTGTTAAATTTATTTAAAAACAGACAAAGGTTAGGGTTGCTGAGGTTTGTTTTTACATGGACTTAGTTCTGAATATGTAGATAAATATTTGTGTCTCTAGGCTGTCAGTGTGCAGCATGTTGAAGTGCGTTCAGAGGCAGAGTGTGTCAAGCAAGACTAACCTACTCCAGATGCTGATCTAGTAACATATTATCAACCCCAAACAGACACTAAAGACTGGCCCAGCGTAAGCTGTGAACACTGTAAATACAAGGCATTTCTGTCTCATAGTTTCTGGCTCCATGCATCTGTATGACAAAAAAATCTATTTTACCACACTTCTGTCATGACAGCTTAAGTAGTTCTTTCTCTCAACTCAATCTGCTATTTTCAATGCAAATAAAAAATATCTCTTTTTTTAAATCATTTTTTGGGGAGTGCCAGATGTTTCTATCCAGGTAATGCAAGAAAAAGAATTAGGGATTTGGCTGTAAGAGATTCACAGTTGTGAAGGATGCTAGTTAGTGACTCCAGTTTGAAAAGTTCACCGTGCATTAATCATAATAAAAACTGACATGATTTGCTTTAAGTAAATGTCAGTAAGATGCTGTTGGGTGTTCCAGGCTGTCCTCTCATACAGCATGTCCTGACTTCAAAATCTGTTGAATCACATCACCCAGAGGGACACACAAATCAGCAGCCATTCATAAAGTAAAAGTGAAATCTTTCGTAACTTAACTTACAGTTTTGTAAGTGGCCTTAGAAGATCTCTGTAGCTCTTCTGCCATGATTGTGAAGTTGTCGTTGCTTCACATGGATTCAGTCTATTTAAGTTACAGTTCATATAATTAGTCGGTCTTCCTGTCACTTAAGAAGCTTCTTTATCTACATATTAATTCCTCTGTGTTGACAATTAGTATCACCAACATGATCTAATCCCCTGTCAGAGGGTTGCTTAGCTGTGCTTGGTTTGATTGTCAGATCAGCTCATTGGCCACCACAGTATTATGTTGGGTTTACTTTGCACTAAAAGTTGACTCCATTAGCTTAGGGTTAGGTTAAGGTTATGAATGGGGCCTTAGTAAAGTGTGTATTTGGATGACAGGATGAGAAGGTCTAGAAGAACTTCACTTCAGCCTCTTTTAAGCACTTCTTTTTTGCAAATATTTGACACAAAAATAGTTAAGGTTATTTAAGTCAAAATAACTAAAGAAGTGTAATAAGGTGGAACACTGTACTGAATGTTGTTATAATTGTAAAACCTAATTTGCAGAAATGAAAGAAGTGCAATAAGTAAAATTTAGAACATTTTACAAAAAAGTAGAGAAGCAAAAAAACATCTTCAGCCTGTGAGGGGACAGGAAAATAAAATACAACAGCAGTTATATAAGAAAATTAAACTTCCAGAATTCCTTTCTTTTTTGCTAATTTCTAGAAGATACTTGAAGTGTGAGCATGCACAGTGAGGAATTCTCTGCTCTCACTATCTGAAAAAAGAAAATCAAAAACTCTGTAAGCCATCTATTGTTTGATAAAGCTTGCGCAGAGGCATTCCAAACACTTCTTGTGGTATTTGCCCAGTGTTAGTGCCTACTCACTGAGGCCTAGTTCACACCACAGAAACACACACATACACACACACGAAGCCAGGGGTTGGTGGGAGACAGACGGCTGCCACCCAGATACTTAATGTGTCTGTACTTTATCTATTTAATCCTGTACTCATGGTTAATATACAGACACCCTTTATTCATTATAGGTTTGATCAGTTGGTGTTTAATGGCGGTGGTAACATTTCTTTGCTCAAATCACATGCATCCAAAAACCATTTCATCTCTTTCTCACAGTTCATGATAGGGGCAGTGGGTGCATGGCTTCTTATGCAATCCTGGATTTTTCCTGTGATATTGCAGAGTTCAGGCAGTGGTGTGGTGAGAATAATAATTGTAAGTGCATGAGATGTAATCACTGTAATTGGAAAGCAGAGGAAATTCACGCCATTATTTTCTTGTGTTCGGGGAAAAGTAGGCCTACTATAGGTGGTTGGTCTCTGCGACAGATATTCAGAGGACTGTAAATAGCATCCGTCCATTCCGCCTTGTTTCTATTTTTACCACTGAGACACAGCACTGAGAACTGTGGCTTTAAGGTCCCTTTGTGAAAGTGAATTCATTAACTCTTAATGGACGGCCTCCTTGTGCACAGCTGCACAGCCTTCTATAGACTTGCTAGGTGACTGTGAACTATTTACGGTCAGAGATGATGTGATCTTTATGCAGAGAAAAGCAAGGCTGTAAAAAAGGTGGCTGGGGCTGACCTGCGGAAGTGCATTTGTGTCTTACATAATCCCCCCCCACAAAGCATGTAGCCTCCTTCCATTGCCAACTTTGTCGTTGTATTATCACGACCTGTATAAATCCTAACATGCAGCTCACGTCAAACTATCTTTTGAATGATTTAATTACTGCTATGTTTAAAATAAAGCATTTTTATTTGTTTGTTTGTTTTTCTTGATGAAGTGGTTACAGCACTTGCAGTTGCAGTTGCTTAAGACAAAACACACACATATGCAAAGACTAATGCTTGTTAGGTTACACAATTAAAGTATAAAGACACGATGCAGATAAAGCCATGCTTACATGCACTGTAATATGCACTGCAAGAGCAGCATGCATTTCTGTAAATATGTGGCCCTTAAATCCTTTTTTTATGTCACTTCTGCATTATCATCAACAAAGGCCAACATTGCATTTTAAGACAAGCATTTACAACCACATACCATTCAATCTATAGACCTATATTATGCATTAGTTTGTCCATTATCAGATTTCTGTTCACCATCTGCACAAAGGTGCATTCCTGAGTCTGGAAAATATGCTGTAGGACTAAAGCCAGCACTTACAGTGAGTCATTCTTGCCCACTGTGAAATCTGATATGGACTGCACTGATTAGAAGCAGCATCACACAGCATAAAACACACTGCAGGTATATGCTGATGCACAACTGTAAGGTGAGCAATGATTTTTTTTAGCATTTTGTCCAGAGAGAATGTTTTTTTTGAGCATGCATGCTGTTATTTGTTTTTTTTTGTGGATTTTTTGTTTGTTTTTTTTCCAGCAACATTCTGCTTTACATTGATACAGTTACACACATCAACAGCTGGAGGTTCCCCAGTTTAGGCTCAGCCCTGCTCTGCTGGAACAACTCAGGTTAAGTGTACTGCACAAGGGCAGCTCAGAGCAGAATACTCAGAGAGGTTACTTTAATTTATACCTGGCAAGAATTCTACCAGCGGCCCGGGTATTTTAACTAGTGACCCAGAAAAAACACAAGGTTGTTATTTTTTGGCCTAAAGGCTCATGCCAGCTGACATTCAGTATACCAGAGTCACATAAGTTTAAAAGTACTTTTCAGCATATTGGAGGTTGGGGAATTGGATTTGTCACCACAGCAGAAAACATTAAGCAATGGAGACTTTTCTGGAGGTGTGGTTTTTCTATTTTGAGAGTTATTGTGGCATTTCGATGATGAGAATCAGTGTCCCTTGACACATCTTTCTCCTTACATTCACTGGTTTAACATCAAATCATTTGGATTCCCTTGTTTTGACCTCTGAAGCAGAAATAGGAAGTGCTCTCTGGTTGTGATTAGAGGATGGGATTAGAGCATTTCTACCCAGCACAGGGGTTATTGGGATTTAAATCTCATTAAATTGTTGCCTCTCTTCTGTGATCTGAATGACAGACTCAAATATCACCAGTAAAGTAGAAATGGGTGGCCCGGCACCCCCTTTTTTGGAAATTCACTTTTGCAATTAATAACAATATTTTTAATAATATTTTTCTATATACATATACTTTTCTTTTATCTCAGTGGCATCAAATGAGACATTATCAGTGATGTGATAAAGTCAGTGAGAAAAACTGTAAGATCTCTGTCATGTGCAATCTGCAGAGCCTTACATCATCATAGCCTCTCTAGCACAATACACATCAGGTGTATCCTGAGTGTATTTCTCGTATATCAAAGGTTTTAGAGAAATACTTCATTAATATAATTTTTCTTTGCAAAAAAGCTGTTTTTTACTGATGTAGAAAGAAATCAGCATTAAATTTAAATCGACTTGTAAACACGATACTACACAACCTCTGAAAACTAATATTTTTTTCCTGTATGATATGTAAATACTGATGACCCTTTTTGCTTCATTTGTAGAGACAGAAAATAATCATCTGGACCAACAAAGGGTGCTTTGCATTTATTAGCCCCTTAACCAAAAACCATGACATGAACTTAGCATTAATGCTGACGTTACCACTGACCATCTAGCAATGACTGACAGTGCATACAACATTTTACATTCATTTTAGCGACTATGAATATTGTTGTGTGACTGAAAACTTTTCTGACTCATGTAGCTCATAATAGTGAACATTTATTTTTTAGGGTAAGGGTTACAACTATTTATTTATATTTTTTTCTTAGTAAAGAAGTTTGGGTAATTGACTTGTGAGGAGAAATTTAAAGAACTCAGTATATAGAAGTATTATTTAGCTTGGGTTTGATTTTCCAGAAACAAAGCTCTGGATGCCATGTTTTCTTTATTTTCACCAGTCAGCTCTTAAACTTGTTTTTGCTTTTACAAACAAGAAAAACTGTAATAAACAAGACTGAAAAAAATAGTAACTAAAATAAAAGTTGTTATGTTGCTCATTCAGAAGGCTGTTTTTTAAAAACTTAATTGAAATTAAAAGAGGAATGAAAATCACTGGGTGATAAGAAGGTAGGGAATTAATAAAATGAAAAATGGTTGTAAAGAAATTAAAGATATGGTTGGCAGTAACTTTAGGTAAATGTACCTTGCAGTCCATAGGTTATAACATGCAAAGTCACCAAGTCACATCTTTAAACTTTCAAAAAACACAAGTTTCCTACACATCGGGAGGATTTCAAAATATGCATTTAACTTTAGGTGGTGTCAAGATGTGTCAGCAATGTACAGGCAGAAAAATAGTAAAGGAGAAACAAACAAACAAAAACACATGGAGATGAGATCATATATTGAATATGTATTGTGAAAACATATCTGTTGCTGATCCAGACAGCCATAGTAAAAATTGATGTTCTCATTTATGCCTAATTTGACCTTTTCACAGAATTCTGTAGTGGCGTGCTGACTGTGCTTGACTTACAAGGGGTCCTTTTAAGAGATTTGGATTGCTGACCAGGATGCACTCTAAGGACAGCTCAAAATCAGCTAGCATAAATTAAAAATGCCCGTTTTGATGTGGGCAGCCTTCAAGTTTCACCACAGTTGTATTGCATTTGCTTGATTTTGTTTAACTGAAACAAAAAGAAAAAAAAATTACACAGATGGACAAACATAAGTTTCATTCTTACTATGTGACTTTCAATACCCTAACATATGGGACAACTGCAACCATTGTCCTCATCATTTCAGACTGAATGAAATATATCAAAATATAAACAATCATCACAACTAGGATGTATTGCGTGAGTCAAAAATGACCTATGAGGGCATACATGCAAGTTTCACTCTAAGTACCATGCAAGTACAACAAGAGCAAAGTCAAACACACACACAAAATCACTGCCTAACACACAACCAGTTCAGTGGCCCCTGGGGGTTTCCTATTCACTGCATTCACTGTCTGTGTTGTGGGATGGAAATGGGGATACAGGTTGCAGGAAGGCAGCTGACTCACGCTCAGGCTGCATGGTGGTGGTGTGTGGTGTGTGGCTTGCTGGGCTTGCTGCCGGTCCTCGGGGGAGCGCTCTTTTCTACCTACATCAGTAGAGTATGTAGGCTGTAATGACTGTGACTCCCATGCAGCCTAAGCCAGAGCTTGTCAAAAAATCAGCAGGTTATTGTGTGATAAACATTTGTACATATTTGTGCACATCATTAATGTGAGCCAAAGCACATAAGTCAAAAAAATGTCACTGTAACAGACTGAATTATTTATGATAAATAATTTCTGTTAAAATATCCACTTGTATAAACGGTTAAACCCTGCAGTTTGATTACATGCAGGTGACTATAGCAACTACACCTCTGAACACATTTAGTTGTAATGTAATGTTAACCTTATTGTGGATTCAAATATATAGAAACACCATGTCTCTTGTTTCTTAGAAGCTCTAAGTTGTTCAAACAATTTAATAGTATTATTTTGAGAAGTTGACCAATCAGAAAACAAGTGAGCAAGGAAGGAGATCGGAAGGGGAGAGATGCTACAACAACATGTTTCAGACAGACAGAGACCTTAGATGCTGCAAAAGGTGATGAAGTTCAGAGTTTGATACGTATTAGCCTAAAAAAAATGAATTCATGATATAATTAATAAATAAAATAACTACTAAGATATTAAGTTTTCTGCAGCCCTAGAGGCATATATTTGATGTATAGTAAATGGACAGCAAGATGGCCCTTTTATACCTCAGTGTTATCATCATAGCAGAAGATAATAAAAAAGCATACAGATGAACTCTGCTCATCTGTCACCAAGCTGCTGAGATCTGTCCACCATCCACTGCTCCTCTCTTTGTCACTTCTTGTCTCACAGCATACCTGAAATGAATAAGTACCGGCTGGCTGCTTTGTGTTTTGTTTTCACTGCAAGTATAAGCTCCTTGTTTAAACAACACGAAAATTGGCTGGCTCATTGGATGTATGTTGTCTATAGTTTGTTCTGTGCGTATTTTTCCACAGAGCCTCCTGAGCTTGAATTTAAATTAAATCATCTGTTCCTTTTCTGATTTGATTTGCCATCATCTTGGAGGACATTTATTACTTTTTAAAAGCAGATACTATAGCGTGATTATAAGCAATTAGATATGGCTGACAATATCTGTAACGTGTGCCAAGCCGTTATTCATATAATCACAGTAAGCCCATAGTAAATTTTTTGTCAAATTGAAATATTGCTGAACAGTGTGGGCGGTTAGGCTTGGATTCACCCTCTGGGATTATGCGGTGAGCTTGATGGGCCCAGATGTTTCCAGAGAGAAGAAACAAATGCTAATTACTCTGCTCTAGGCAATGCACATAGAAAAACACAAGTTGGAAGCACAAAATATCCTCAGTCACATCCTGCAGTAAGACAGAACTTTTTTTTGATGAATTTGCCCCATAATTTCTGTTTCCTGTCGTTTAACTTATTTTCATAAGGTTGTGAATCACAAATTGGTGTCGGGTAAAAGGCTTATTATCGTGGTACTAAATGAAAATCCATGTATTGTTGAGTATGTCAATTATTTTGGTTGAACTAACTTGCTGATTCCAGTGTATAGAGAATAATGTTGTCAAGCTTTGTAAATACTGTCTGCTATACAAATACAGACAAGGACTCCATGAACCTTGTAAACTCTGTGAATGGTGTTTATTTTTACCTGGCAGTTAAAACTTTCATTGCAATTATTCAAATGAAACATAATTGGTTTCATTGTGACTGTGAACTGAATGCTTCAGTTGTTTACACTCCTTCCTCAGGCTTCCTCAGGCTTATCTGTTCATGTGCTTATGATGCATTACTCTGAGCAAGTCAGACAGATCTGGGAGGGCCTGTAAGCTGTTGTATTTAGACACAACACACAGTCTAACACTCAAAGAGACCACAGGCGGCTCTTAGTTCCTATTTCCTCTACAACAATTCAGGCCAGAGTTAAGGCAGATTTTTTAAGCACATGTGGTTTACAGCTGACAACTGCAAGGTCTGCAGAGAACAGTGTCTGTGGTTCAGGTGATTTGTCATTGGAAGGGGTTCATTAAGGCTGGCGGTGTATTGTTGGGCTAACCACTGATATGGAACGGGGTCATGAATCAGGCACATACACAGTACAGCTGTGGTAATGATGCTTATGGATTCCATGTTATTATGATTTCTACCACATTTAAGATTTAAAATGTGTTTCCTATTCCACAGTACAGGAGGGTGGTTAGAAACAACAGGCACTGTTTGTCTGTCTAACTATGATTAAATTTTAGTGACATGACATATTGGTGCATGTGTAGATTCCTCATGTTACTTAAGTTAATTTTCTTTAAAAGCTCAAGCAAACTGTTTGTAGTTCCTAAATATTCCTTATTCCACTGTTCCTACATGTGAATTTTGAAAACCTGCTCTTAAAGTCCAGCTTATCCAAAATGACAGCTGGCTGACCTAATTTCTGATGTTACCAGCAAGAGCTGATATGGATGAAGAGATTAGGTTTATACATATATACATACAGCGACACCTATTTAGTGACAATTTTCATGAATTGCTTTTACTGGGCATATTAAGCTTTGAGAAAACAAGATCAAACTCGAGAATTTAAATCATTTATATTGTGCAAGCAAAATATTTCTATGAAAACATATAATGCAGCCCTTTTAAACCAACATGAATATTTTGAGTCAGTATATTTTTAAGAAACACAGTTATTAAAAATGCTACAATATTACCAAGGATTGCAGATAGCCAGAGGCGCTAAGAGGCCATGGGTCTTTTACCTGTATCTGTATGTCCATATTGCCCTAAGGTGTGAATGTTAGTGTCAATGTTTGTACATCTGTATGTATTAGCCTTGTGGCAGACTGGTGAAATGTCCAGTGCGTAAACTCACAACCCACAAGTGCTGGGACAGGCTCCAGCATCCTATGATCCTGGCCAGGATAAGCAGGTTTTGAAAATGGACTAATGGATCATAGGAAATTGGTGTAGAATATTTGAAAAAAAATAAAAAAATAAGAAAAACATTAACATATGATGTATGAGCTTTACACAAACACTCAATTTTTGACCAAATTTAAGGAAGACTGGAATACATTTGAGAATTATTGAAATATATTGTAAAAAATGGCTTTATTACTTTAAAAATGGCCATATTATGACATTTTCTGAGCCCAAAACAAAGTATGTATTCCAGTTGCCTAACTTTTAAGATTTTATTTATAAGATTTTTTCTTCTTACTAACAAACTTTCTGACATCATTGGTGGAGGCAGTGACCTAGTATATTTACAACTAACACTGACTTTACCCGGGAATTTACAGTATTGTACCTTTCAACTCAGCAGGTTAAATAAAACTATACCACAAGAGTAGTATCTGTGGCTTTTTTGCTCAAGTGGAACACTTTAAGCCACTGATTTTGATCAATCACATGATTTTCAATGCAGTGTTTCTTTTTAGGCCTGACAAATGTTTGGCGTAAATGTAAGAAGTTTTTATGTCAATAGGGTCAAATAGAAGTGATGCCACTATCTGTTATGTTGAAGAAAATGCAGAAAAAGGTTTTTGTAATTACTCATGTTTATGTCAAAGCTGTCTGGAAAAACAAACCCTCAAGAAGACTGATTAAGCTCAAGTGAG
>JAPZDV010000001.1:20605095-20651789 GCA_029814665.1 Acanthurus lineatus | reverse complement strand
ATAGTTTTCAACTTTACCATAGGCCTTTATTAAGTATAGTATCTATTTTATTTAGTATTTAATGATATTCCAAGGTCAGATATGCTTGACATACTGCATTTAATGTACTGTAACTAAAGTAGTATCTGTTCAAGCATGAGCTCATTAAAGATGCACTTCCAAAAGTCTGTTTTACTTATATTTAACATTGAATGTGTGAGAGAATTGGAGGAAAAAGAAATAAACAGATATCAGGACTATTTTTTGGCATTGACTAGGGACTGTTGACTAGGACTTTGTCTGCAGATTGTATGACCTTAGTCTGCCAGGGAACCCTGACATAAACAGACTGGTTTTAGAAAATCATGACCTTTCCTTTTTCTACCTATCAATAATTTGAAGCTTGCTTTGTTTTAATTTGGCTTTAATCATCCTCTCTTTTGTTCAATGTACTCTGATCCTATTTAATTTCCTTCTCCATCCTTTGGCCTTTTCACACCTTCCTTTTGCTCTGACCCTTTCTACCCTTTCCTTCCCTGCTATCCTGATGCACTTTCCCTCTCCAGCTGGGTTTGTGAAGTCGCCAATGTCTGAGACTAAGCTAACGGGGGACACCTTTGAGCTGTACTGCGACGTGGTTGGTAACCCCACTCCAGAGATCCAGTGGTGGTATGCTGAAATCAACCGAGCTGACTCCTTCAAGCAGCTGTGGGACGGAGCCCGCAAGCGTCGGGTATCCATCAACACGGCCTACGGCACCAATGGGGTCAGTGTGCTTGGCATCACCCGCCTCACACTGGAGGACTCTGGGACCTATGAGTGCCGGGCAAGCAACGACCCAAGGCGCAATGACCTCCGACAAAACCCTGCCATCACCTGGATCCGCGCACAGGCCACCATTTCGGTGCTACAGAGTGAGTTGTCTATATCCTGTAGTACCTAGATGGTGATCAAACTAGCAATCCCAAGCCCTAAAAACCTCTCAAGGGCCCACCCTCACTCCAGCGGTCACTGGCCATGCAAACAAAACAACCAACCACCAATCATTTTATCAATTTTTTTGCAATTTTTAAGTTATTTTTTACTAATATAAATTGAAAAAAAAATACTCTATTGTCTTAGTCATTCATGCCAACGGTTGTGTTCTGTGTTTTGTTTGTTTATTTGGTTCAAGAAATATTTATGTTCTCATCTACTGAACTCATTTAACCCCCTGTCCCTCTTAAAATCCCTTGAGCATCTTGTCAATGACCACAAACCCAGGAACTGTTCCCAGTCTCTATCTACATTGCCTTCTTTCCTCCCACACTAAACTTTGGTTCTGACTGTCTCACAAGTCCTTTTACAATATTCTGATCATAATCTTTTCCTCTGTATCCTTATTTCACCCATTTCCTATTCCTGGAATTATTTGTGATACTTATTCCCTCAGCATTATGTTTTGCATCTTGCATTGCGTGAATTGTTTTATTTACTTCAAAGCCCTGCCTGCTAAATGCAGTGGAGGCCTAGTGGTGCTTTGAAGTAATAGTGCTTTTGATTTGGCTTTCTCATTCTGGGCACAGTGTAAATGGGACTGTAAGAAGACACAAGGAGAGGCCCAATAATGTGTAAAAGAGTGATTCCTGCTGTCAACTCTTTCCTTATATAGGCAAACATTTTCTGCTTTTAAATTTTTGTTTCATAATCCAATAAAGGATCACGTGAGGGCCTCGAGGGTCTCTTTTCTCATTTAGATGAGACAAAGATTTGACTTTTGCAAAACAGTCTCTCTGGACTTGCCTGTGCACAGTATAACCTTGTGCCTTCTCAGCCATTAGCGTGCGAGTGTGAATCAGTAATGACATTATATCATTTAACCTTTTTCTCTGCACCCGAAAACATTCAAACAAACTGAATTTCAGTTGGACTCCTCTAATCTGTACATGCTTCAGTGGTCTGCCCACTGGAGCACAGAGAGATGTGGAATGTTGTTAGTCATAGTGAAACTCTCTGGAGAGCTTAAAGAAGTTTGATCCTTGATAGCTTTTCTGATTGGACTGACAATTTTTTTTATTTCTGTGTGAGCTTTATTTGATTATGTGCAAGGTTGATGAAATTCCAACAATGATGCAAAGTGCAAAAGACAGCAGCTGCTCACTTCTCACATTTACTTTTTACCTACTTTTTTTCTACAATCTAATTCATCAAAAGTGCAATTCAAGTTCTTACAAAATATATTCTGTCATTACTGAGGAATAAATGTTCTTCGGATATGCATGTAATATTTAAGTTATTACATGTATATAACAGGCTATATCTAATAGCCCAATGATATCAATGTATAGTTTGTAGCTGATGAAACATGTTTATGTCTGATTGTCTCTTTTTTGGCCTTTTGTTTAATTAAGTTTGTGAATGTAAATCTCTGAAAATAAGAACACTGGGAGTCAGTTTATTTATTTAGTAATTAATTGCCATTGGCTTTTGTTTTTTTAAGTAGATGCAGTTGTAATGATGAACCCCAACCCAAGCCCCCTCCTTGCATGGATAGCAAGATACTCTACACAAATCTTTTGAGTATGAAACCCTCCAAAACATTCTTTTTTTAAGCAAAGGAATAGTTTCTAATTTTGGGCTATTCACTTATTTGCTTTGTTTTTTTGTTTTTTTTTTCTCAGATGAAAACATAAATACCACTCTAATTTCTAAGAGACATATACAAAGCTTCCACCAGCAGCCGGTTAGCTTGGCTTAATATTAGACCTGGACATGGGCAGAACAGCTAGTCATACTAATGGCAACCTACAGAGCTCTTTGATTGTATGTTATATATCTCCTTTGTTAGTTAAAGAAAGTGTAAAAGGGTCAGGGGCAGCAGCACCTTAAAGCCAAACTAAAACCAAAACTGCTAAGCTAAGCTAAGAGGCTGCTGACTGTAGTTTTATATTTGGTGTACAGAAGTGGAGGTGGCATCTTCTCATCTAACTCACAGCAAGAAAGCAAGCAAGCTTCTTTCCTAAAATGTTGTACTATTAATTTAATAAAGAGGATCAGCCATGGTCAATTATTAATCACCATTACATTTGATTCCAGTGGTGACAAAACATCTTCAGAAACTTCTCCAACCACTTCTGCATCATTGTGGACTGTTACACAAAAATTTAGCTGAACACAGTGTTTCTATGTCAAACTTGCTTCTCTTAAAACTTTTTTAGTATTACATAGTTTATTTGGCTGTATTTGGTGACATGGCTGTGTGGTATGTAACTAAACATACAAATTTACATCAGAGAAGGAGTGGTATGCAATGTTTCTGTGGATATTTTTCCATATTTTTTCAGCATGAAAAAGGCTTTCACCTTTTTCATTGTGACTCACAAGAATTCAAGCTAATACAGCAGGTTTCTCTGTGAGAGGGTAACTCATTCTTTCCTTTAATTCTTTTCAGCCACAAATCTATAGGGAGATAGTGTTTCATACTTAATCACTCTAACATGGATTTTGTATGTAGTATCATTTGGATACTGGATTTTGAGTCCTCTTCACTTACTTACAGTAAGCACATTCGTGAGACTTTGCTTTTTAAATGGCAATGATGGTATGTGAAGTTCTATAGTTTTTAATGCAAATTTACGTAAATGTGTGTTGTTTTAAACCAGACACAAAAATGTATTGAAAATTGAATATCCTTGTTAAGAATGGGTGGTCCAAACCACTGAGCTCAACCATATGCACTATTCTCTCTGTGCCAGTTCCTGGAACATCTCTCAGAGGGAGCACTTTTTCTTTTGAAATTTACCCCAGTATCATGACTTTGGGCCTACTTTGTTTTTTTTTTTGCAATATATAATGCCCTGCGAAATACTGACCTTGGCTAATTGGTTAATATTTCTCAGCTCATAAGTTGAATTGCTTAAATATATCTTGGCAAAATGCAATGCATCTCTATTACATAGTCAGTCAAAGCTGGAACTTAAAGTACAAGAAAATGTGAAGAAAAATAAAACTATTTACACCAATAATGCAATATTATAAAGTAACACCCCTTATGTAATATCTGTTTCTTAAGTGAATACAGTATCAGCTTAAATGTTGCATTGTATTATAGTTCCAGCATGAGGAAAGGGGGGAATAAGGTTTCACTACATCGTGACTCACTTACAGCAACAATATATATTTGTTTACATTCTGACAATATGATGTAACATTATCCAACAGTTACCAGATGTAGGTGGTGACAAGGTGTCCTACAAACAACCTTCTAGTTAAATTGCCTGTGGACCTCAGTGCCATGTTTGCTAAATGTTAATTTATGTACCTCACGTTGTGTGTATGCATGTCTCAGAGATACTATTAATAGTACATGTGGTTCTGCTTAGTGGGGGAGAGATGTCAGCAGGGAGGGGGGAGATATTTCCTTAGCTATTGAGTACACAGAATTGTGAGAAGGTATAGGAATAGGAATAGATTCCATGAATGCTAATACAAGTCACTTTCTAGTCTGAGTATGATTATGATGCCTCTCTTCTCTGCTTCTCCCCCTGGGGGCTCCATTGTTGCCATGGTTGACCCACCCTGGAGGTGGAGGCAGAGAATGGGTGGGTGGGGGGGCTGGGCAGAAGAGGATTCACGACTCAAGGCAGAGCAAAGGGCCCCTTGTTCTCAGATGATACTTCCTACTTCCTTTTACATCCATGAGAAAAAGATTCTGGTGTTGTTTAGTAGTAGATGTTTTTAGCAAATTAGACGGTGAAGAAATTTAGGTCATTCAATATTAATATAAGATGTCAAGACTGTAAATTGTAAACCTGTAAAACTGCAAATACGCAGTTTTTTTAACTCATATATTCTGATGGCATTCACGTGAAAGCTAACAAAGGATGGGTCTTTTTGGAAAGCCAATCAAGTTCTCTCTGTGGTAATGAGAATTAGAATCATTGCACTTGTAAGCTACAGTATACATTCTATCTGTCAAATAAAGTCCAAGAGACTTCATGAATGTACATTAAGAGTCTTCATAAAATCCCCCTCCAGTAACATTTTTTCAAAGGTGTGTGCATAAGACTGGTATGACATCATAACAACCATGACATGACACCAACTGTGGCTATAAAGGAGTCTTTTGAATGCTTATGACTTTTTTAATTTGAATGATTTTTATTTTTATTAAGTGATATTGGGCAGAATATGTTATCTTAAATACAAAGTTAAAATTGTTGGGGAAGTCCTTGTTCTGATAATTTGACTTCACTAAGGCAACTTAATCTGTTAATGTCTACGTCACAATCTTTACATTAACCTAGACAGTATAATCTGTCTTTAACATGCCACAGGAGGCCTAGTTATCAGACTTAAAGCAATACTATGCAGCTTCTGAGAAAAAAAGTTTAATACTCAGTCTCACTCCCAGGTTATCAAATACTGACACTTTTGGTTGGTTGCTCAATCTGTGCTTTTAACCCATCAGACTCAGCAATCACCTAGCTTACTTCAAGATTTACATAGTGTTGCTTTATAAAAAAAAAATCATCTTTATGTGTTAACATAAAACTGAGATGTGTGCTTAGTCTTGTCATTTGCTGTCATGAGACCATTGTAATTGTGTCAGGAATATTTTCTTTAACCTTACTTACAGCTTTACATTTTGAACTAGTCATTAAAATGTCATTAAGGGTTATTACACTGTCAAATGCTTTCTGACTGTATCATGAATAATTTCCTTGACAGTGATACAATTTGGAGTTGTCACACAGATGTCATTAGTTATTATAAGGGTAGATTGATGCCAGGGGATACCGTACCAAGTGATTTATGAAATTTCCTAATAGACACATAGCTTTACTTGATGCTTATAAATACAAAGTTAAAAGTTGTCAAAACAAAGACATCTCATTGATGATTTTTCATTCAAAAAGACAAAATGACTGAATCATCCTTAACAAAAGTCATAAATATTGAAAAAGGTATTCCTTCATGCTAATTACAGGTGTCATATAATGATTATGGCAACATCGTGTCAGTCTTATGTAAATTGTTAAAAATAAAATGTTATCTTATTTGTTTACTTTAAAGATAACTAAGTGATGTAAGGCGTTTCAGCTGTCTCATATACTTTTGTCTTTTGTTTATATGCTGTGTGAACTTCTATCTTGATGTCATAGACACCCTCCTACACAAATCCTTTAAAAAAGAAAACTTACAGTCTTAAGCTACTAAAGTGTTAGAGAAAGTGCCAAAACATCATTGAGCCCCTGTTCTGTGATAAGGTTTGACTGTCTCTGTCTTCCAGAACCAAAGATCAATGCTACTGATCAGATCATCCTGTCAGCGGACAGCCCTAGCAAACCAGTAAGCCTGCATTGTAACCTCACCACTGCTCAAACTGCCCACAAGGAAAGCTTCTGGATGAAGAATGGACAGGAGATCTCCAATACACGGACAGAGCAGAGGACCACAGCATACAGGTGACAAACAGATTCCTGTCGATGTGACGATGAGTGTCACCAGCATTGGAACTGAATGAGAATTAATTGACAAAAAATCTAAATGTTCCATGTAAAATGACAATAGCTATGGAAGCAAAACAACACCAAGGTAACCCGTGAACCCCAAACTATAATGTTTCACACATTTTAAATTCTACAGCATTTAAGTAAATGTGCTGGTTTGGTGCATTTTCCATTAAAAAAAGAGACAACATCTTATCAGAACTAGACTGCATGCACAGTCATCTTCAAGCAGTCACTGAAGCAATCAGTATGGGTACTAAAACAAAGAAGTAAAAGTAAATGGTTCGTAGATTTTTTGGTTGTCATTAATCGTTGACATACTGCAATAATCATAAGTGATGCAAACCTTGTCAGGGAACAGCTGAATTTGGATGCTTTAGATTGAGACCATAGCTTAGGTAACTTTTGTCTTTTTACCTGTTTTATTCACAAACATATTTATGTCCTACTCCTTACAGATACTGAAGTATTCCTTTTCATATAATTAAAAATAACACAGAAAAATATCATAGCCTAGAGTACCAACTAGTTGTTAGTTCCTGCTGTCACACAGTATAACCATTGGAGCACAAAGCTACTGTCGCCCCCATGGACATACCACAGACTCTCCCTAGCCACAAGATAAGACCAATTGGTCACTTCCTTGTCACATTACATCAGTGATACTCTTGAAGATTACAGCTAAAATGCCTGTGGTGCCCTTCCCTGCAGAACCCAGAGCTGCTGTTCCGTAATATAACTGCATAATGCCAACATTTTGTCTGCCACAGCCTCGTAGGCCCCTCAAGCTTTCACTGCTGTAGTCGAAACTAATTACTAGAGTTAAACTGAAATTAGTTGACTATTTACTTGACTACTTACAGTGTAAGTGACTGGTATTTTAAAGATACGGAATAAGTGTATTTTGTATTTTCTTCTAGAATTACTAAACCACGAGCAGATGACTCTGGGGAGTACATGTGTGTTTACACATTTTATATGGCACCAAATGCAAATGCCACAATTGAAGTAAAAGGTAAGTTCCCTTTATGACCTAATGTTTCCTACATGAACAGGTACGACAACTGATTTCCTCTATGATGTATTCAGATTCTGGTAAAAGCCTTGGCTTAAATTTGAGCTTTCACCAGCTCATCTATGGTTTCCTAATGAAAAATGAAGAGAATCAAAGTGCCCTAGAAACGTTATCCACCCAAAGCTGTGAGAAGAGAGTTCTTAAAAAAGATGTTTTGAGTTCACCCAGTGCAGTGGTGATGACAGGGGAGAATCCAGAGGCTGCTGTCAGTCTTGACTTTCACTTAAATAACAGTCTAGCAAATGGACAGGCGCTGCACATGTGCACCAAAACATGCAAAAAGCCTACTTGAAGGCATCATTGAGAGCAGCTAAACAACTTAAAAAAAAATTAAAATCAATGTTTCTAATAGATTAGGGTGTCACTGAACTAATAATGCTAAAAGTAGAGAAGGTTAAGAAGGACAGTCTGTGCAATAGTTAGAAAACCTGACAGGAACCACTGTGTTGGTTTCATTCAAGCTGACAGCAAAGCCATCAGCTGGAATAAGGAATCTTCAATGGGAAAGGGCAAGTGAAACCCTGTTCAAGAGAAGCTTGCCTGTGTGTAGTGCTTAAGCCAATTTGCTGTGGCATGGCTATGGTGCATACTGAGCATGCCCTGCCTCTTATTCCACAGCTGTCTTAAAGCGCTGCCTGATTACATAACATGGGTGATGACCATGTGTGTTCTGCTTTCACTGGGTTGTGAGACGATGGGAGTCATCGCCATTCAAACTGAAGTGCCCTGGCCATCACTAGACTGCAGGCCCATGACTGTTGAGGCTTGCTATCTGTCCCCTGGAGAAAGAGTCAGTCTTCTAGCTGAACTGATGATACATGCTTTTGTCCTTTAAATAGTCCTACATCCTGAGTCTAAAAATATTACAATAACAAAGTGTTTGAACAGTAGGCACAATTGCTAGATCTAAACAAAACATTTGCAGTTCAGTTGTTAAATGCTTTTATTATTTTCTAGAGGTGTTTGAGATCTTTTGTGACCCAGGTAGAAAGCGCAGTGTTATGTTAGCGAGCTTTGCATTGCACTTCTGGCAGCAGTTCACTGAGATCCCTCGCCTACAGTGTCCTTGGCACACTCATCCTTGCAGGACCCGGCTCAGAGGCAACAGATGGAGGGTTCTGTGATGTTGTAGGATTAAGGCTCTGAATCCAGTCCCAGCCATCTCTGTGGCAGGAGTGGAGTTTATTGTCTGTGATACTAAGCTTGCCACAGATACATGTTTGGTACCTTGTATTTCTAATTTTTTTAACAAATATTAAACATGTCTGTATCAAAATGTTTTAATTTGTTTACTTTTCCATTTTCCTCGAAGTAAAAAAATATATGACTATACAATTTCACACCTTTTCTCAAAATTAAATCATTAATTAAACACATAGATAGCAACTAATAAAGGATATGATTTCATTTCATGTCTCTGTAAGTTCCATGTAATCTTAATCAGCTTTTTACCATTTTTTCCGACAGCTATGACCTTGCCCCCCCTCACACACCCCTCTTTCATTTATGTGTCACTTTACCTCTCTAGCACACCCAGGTTAACAATCACAGAAGTCAGGAGTGTGAATTGGAGGTTTCTGCCTGTTGTAGCGCCACTCTGAGGGCTGTGCTGTCAGTCACTGACATAATACAGTCAGGATAAGGCACAAATGAGTTTGGCCACTCCCCTGCTCAGGGAGCACGTGTGCACCATAATTAGAGTAGAGTGATGTCACCAAAGAGCTCAGACCCCTCCTGCTCCATTATCCATCCGCAGCTGAAAAATGCTCACTCCAGGCCTCTCCCTTATCCTGCTTAATTGCATGGAAGGAATTATTGTAATTTTGAGGATTAGTGGAAAAGCAGGAACTGTTATCTCCCCGATGCTGTGGAGAGTCTATGCCTCACCTTTGGGAAAGACTGTTCTATTGATCAGTTTGACTCGGCATCTGTTGCAACGCTTTATGACATGTGCCTGAATATATTGAATTCATAACCTTTGTGTTGCATATTTTTGTCATGAGCTTATTCATTAATCAGGGCCAATTCACACGATTTCCTTTGCTTAAAATGTCCTATGGGATTCTCTGTGGAATTATTTTGAATGGGAGCATCTGGTTCTCATATCATACTGTTTCCCCTCTTCCATGATGTCATCATGAATTGTACTGAAATGCTTTTATCTTTTTCGGAGTGATATTTCTCACTGCTGGGGCTTGGTGGTGGAGGTGTTTGTGCTCACAAAATGAATGCACACCCAAAAGAGTGCTATTATTGAGAGCATTAGTCTGCCCTTATTCCTGGACAAGCCTCTATACACAAAACATACAGATCTTTCTCATACAAAAGTCATACTAGGTTATTCTTTTTATGAGTTTCATGGTTTCTATGTGTTCAAAGAAGCATATGTATATATATGCAATACTAAAAGAACGAACCTATATTTATCTTAGCAGAAACAAAAAACAGTTATTTAGTAAGCATTTAACAGCTACAGCCCCCATTAGGACTGACAGCACATGAATGTCAAAGACTCAATGTAATTATAATTTCTGAAATCAACAATATTAAGTGTGATGTGTTTAACTGATTGATCATGAAACCAGATTAGCATATACATGAGTAGTGACTGATTTAAGATCAATAGCCTTGTATCATGGTTTTGCGTTTTTAGAAACAAGGTTTGAAACAATAACCTGTAAACAAAAACAAAACATGACAAGTGGAGAAAGATGATAGATATCTAAGAAACATGATACACCACAAACTCAGTAACCCCTGTATGGGATACTGAATGAAGTTATTACAAAAAATTATCATAAGCATGATAGGAAATGATCAAAATTTAAAAGGAAACCAGGCTGCTTCAGTAAATCAACCCCGCTATAGAGAATCTCAATTACACGACTCTCTCCTACACATACATCTGAATAACACATAAAATTATCATAGTCAGAACAGCCAATCATGCTTTCCTTATTCATGCCATCTGGTAGCAGTTGAAACATTCCTTTGAATGTCTTACCTCTGCCAACATAGCTAATGATCAACTTTATTTATTTATTTTACCTTTGCAGCAAAACCTGATATCACCGGCCACAAGCGAAGTGAAAATAAAAACGAGGGGGAAAATGCAATGTTGTACTGCAAGTCTGTTGGTTACCCACATCCCACCTGGACATGGCGTAAAGTAGATGGAACATCCTACACGGTATGTGTACATATGTACCCATGTATATACAGTACATTAAAACTTGAAAAAAAAGAGAGATAAATAAGTACAATAAATAGTAATAAAATGGCATTTGATGTTTAGCCTGCTCCAAGTGAAGCATTCTTATGTTTACATTGTAAATAAGTTTGAAAAATGGTCATTGTGTTCCAGGACATTGACAACTCCACTGGACGCTTCTTCATCACTAACAGAGACAACTACACCGAGCTCAACATAGTAAACCTGGATATCAACACAGATCCTGGAAAATACGAATGCAATGCCACTAACATGATTGGAAACACTGCTGAAACCACTATATTACGGGTGCGCAGCCACCTTGCGCCACTTTGGCCTTTCCTGGGTGTACTTGCAGAAATTTTAATCCTAGTAGTCATCATCGTTGTGTACGAGAAACGCAAGACGCCAGACGACATTATTGATGGTAAGGAAACATTTTCTGTCACCAGCAGTTGGCATCAGTAAATTAGAAACTGCAGGAGATTGATAATACATAATAATACATAATACATTCCTATGTATTCTATGTATTAAGACCATGAGATAAAGTTTTTATTGTGTTAAATTGCTAAGAGTTTTGCTACAAACTGTCAGATATGAAATTTCAGCAAGTATGATATGACAACTCTCTTTGACACGATTACAATGGCTGTAAGGTTTAATTTAACTAACAGATGAGCAAATTAGTGACTTAAATTCAGAGATATTTAAGGTTGCAAGTAACTATTGAACCATAAGGTTACAGCTGTTCTCAGTGCAGATCTATAGTAACCAATTGACTATCGAAGGACTTGCCTTTGTGCCTTGCAACTGGTATGGTGGATCGAGGAAGGAAGGACATTTTCACATTTATGATTGGTGCAAATATAGCCATTAGGTAAACAGCAGAGGGCCCACAGATGACCTTTACCAGAGTTGGTTATTTGTGTGCTGTCCTAATAGCAATTTTAACAACCCATTTGTTTCCCATGTCTACAGCAGAAAAACAGTGTTTCATAAACATATGGGGTTATCATCTTGTAGCTAAAAACACATTAGTCTGACTATATAACTTAACTGGTCACTATTTTTTCCCTCCCCCCTTCTTTCCTAATGGCTACATAATCTTATTTGGTGGTAAGTGACAGATACTGCATGGTTACAGAGATTTTCTTTCTTTTTGTTGATTTGTACATTTTACAAGCCTACAGTTCATCCACAAACATTGTGACCTCTGCTGAGATATCAATACAGTAATTGCAGTTTGTTTGTTTGTTTGTTTTAAGCAGAAGAAAAACTTGTTTCCATCACTTCCCTTTTTATTAAGTTGAACTCACGTTGTCTGATATATTTCCACAGAGCAGGGTCAAATGCTCTAGTGTTACAGCCTCACCTAAATGAAGCCCAGTTAAAACTAAATTAAAACACCAGACTTGGAATTTAACTTAAGTGTAGCCCCTGCTTGTTGAATGTACACCCTGTTTTATTTTATAATGTTATCTGACATATAATTTAAAAAACAAATGCTCATTCCCTCAAATTAAAGGGGATATTTTACTTTATGAAATATTAAATAAAAGAGTAGAGGATAATGATTAACATCAAGAATATTCTATGATTACAAAGCACATGTTAATCCCATGTCACATGTCGTGCCATTGGACTAAAGAGCAAGGATAGGATACTGGTACATTGGCCAGGATATGCTAAAGAAAATAATGAGACAGTGTAATGTACATACCATTGCTCATTTTTCATGACATTGTTATGTGCAGGTGGTACAATAAATTTTTTCACTTTTATGCTATTGCTGTTTTACCTCAAACAACCTGAAGGTATGAAGCACTTTTTAAAATTAGTTGCTTAAGCAGATGGGCATGCAGACCCAACTATCCTCCAAAAGTAGGCTGCAAACTATCAACAGCACTTTCTTGAATGTTGGGTACACTCTGGAACACACTTGTGCTTGCTCAATTTAATGAGAGCATCTGCTGTTTTGAACACTAAAATTTCTAGTCCTCTAATACCAGTTGACCCTTGACTGTACAGAATCAGAATCTTCAGAATGAAAAAAAAGAAAAACACTGTACACTATTTAAGCAAATACAGTTTTTTTAGAGTGTTTAAAATGTAAGATTAAGGGGCATCTATTGGTAGAAATGGAATGGAATATTTATTTTTAGTCATTTTATTCTAAGAACCAGTGTTTTCATTACCTGAGAATGAGCCTTTATATCTACAAAAAATGAACACAAAACCAAAACACACCCCCTCGCTAACAGTTTAACAATAAACTCAATTTCATACTAAACAAATAGAACCTAAGGTTATGTCCTGCTTTTCATCCATTTCAAACAAATTAAGGTTTATGTAGTTTAATGTGTGAGGACTGAATGGTCAATAAAACCCATTTTAGAATTTTTCTTCAGGTGTTCATTAGATG
The DNA here is from genome assembly GCA_029814665.1 of Acanthurus lineatus. Taxonomy (NCBI): domain Eukaryota; kingdom Metazoa; phylum Chordata; class Actinopteri; order Acanthuriformes; family Acanthuridae; genus Acanthurus; species Acanthurus lineatus. Next base: position 20,638,608 of record JAPZDV010000001.1, on the reverse strand, counting down.
TGATGCTGTTTCTATCTTCAGTTTTTCTTCCTCATAGTGAATACACTTCCTCCACACTTCAGGCAATCACACAGTAACAGTCACGTGACAGACTAAAACTATGACATCATTCTGTAATGTTTGTTGATTTCCTACTCCCCACTTGTCAATAGTTAAAATTGTTAACCAATAGTTAATTACTCAGTGATTAAAAAGAGACACTTAACTACAATACTTTGATAAAATACATGTGCATGCATACACACACTACACAGTTCAAGTAAGCTCTATGCATGTCCTTTAGTTTGGTTTCATCTACCAGAAAAATGAAGCGATTAAGGTGGATTATATTTGCCATGTTTATCCATTCAAATCAGGAATGAGGACTCCCTGCTCACGAAGCACAGCCTCTCTAAAATCTCCTTTTAGCATTCTGTATTCCCGGAGGTTTTGGCCCCTGTCTGCATGCATTATGAATTCTGGTCTCTTGATGGCTTAGCTGTGTTTGAACACTTTTATACCTCACAGACAAGGGCTCTGAGGCAGAGGCTGACATTTTCTATCCTGTGTTTCAAAACCAGTGGCTAAAATTACAGACTTTGCTGTGTGATGATTTTCTAAATAACAACTCACTTTTTATGTAATAATATGAACTTTAAGCTAAAAACTGGACCCGCCCACATGCTGTATTTTTTGATGTTACATAAAAAGCTAACTGTTAGCGATGTAATCAGTCTACAATGGTAATCAATACTCAACTATCAGTCTCACACAGTAAAATTCTGTTATTTGGTCTGTGCTTGCAAAGCCATTGCAGTAAGCATAGTTTTTGTGGTGTATACATAAGATGTGAAATCGGTAGGATATGCCAACAGATGTTCCTCCTCCAAGTGATCACAGAGCCATGTTTTTTGTCTAACATTGTAACTGTCATAATCTGCTCCATATTAATGCCATGGAATGCTGCTAATGCTGCTTATCTCTGACTTATAGCTGCATGGAATATATCACACTGTGACTGGTTACTTACCTGTTGACACATTTTCATTTGTATGCCACACACCAACCACCATGTCAGCCCCAAGCTTGTGGGTTTTTTTGAACTAACTTGTTACCTAGAGCAGTAGTATCTGAAATTATTCACAAGTTCCTTTTCCTGCAGTGTTTCTGTCTTCGTAATGTATGTTTCTGCACTACTGTATAGTGTGAAAAAATGACGTTTTATAATATTAATGTTTTATATGTTGGTCCCGCTGAGAATAATATTACTTTAAAAAGAGGTTACCTATTAATTTATATTTTACATATGTTGGTCTCATGGATTTAGCATTTCTTGGAAAGATATTAATCACTCCTTACAGCAGGGCATTCACATAACCTTTGGAAAAGCTTTTAAAATTTTGAAAAGATTCATGTTTTTATACAAAGTCAATCACACAATAACAGTCATGTAACTAGACTCTTTCAAAATCACCATGAAATTGCTGGGTGTAATTAAAAGATGGCTTTAAGTGAGCCATCTGCAACTCTCCTACACATATGCTCGGTCTGAAATTAACAGAAACCCCATGAGATTCAGATGGCATGTGAGGTTAGATTTACAATCTTTGGCATTAAATATGTTTAAAAAGACCACAATGCAGTTTTTTTCAAATATATCATTGCTGACATCTTCCACAAAAAAAATTGTTTTAGCTTTGCAGGTTTTTACCACCTTTCAAGAGGCCTTTAGCAGTCTTTAGCGTGCAAAAGCACTTTTTTAACACAAGAAGCTACCAAATTCACACTGATGAGTTTTTTTTTTGTGTTTTACTTCTGAGTCTGTTGATCAGACACAAAGCTTGTGCATACAAAGCTGATCTGCAGCTCCCTCGCATGTTTGATGATTGTGATATCAGAGCTTCCCACCAGTGCACAACTCTGCCACACCAGTATTCAAACAATCTGTGCTTTCAGCTGTATCATCACACAATATTATCGTTTACTGAGGGATCTGGTAGCCTATCTATCTTATAGGCAATATAATGGCCGCCCAAGGAAATGATGAAAGTTGTGAAAAAACTGTTAGTAAAGTAAAATACATAAATTATTTTTCCATTTCTTTTATCTCATATTTGACTTCTCTGTTCTTTTTTTCCCTGTTCTTCTCTTGTGCCGCAGATGATGAACCAGTTGGACCAATGTAAGTATATAAGTTTTATTACTGCTACATTTTTATTTCATTCAGAAAATACTGGCTTCAGTGATTTGAATTGCAATTACCTTAAGGTCACTAAACCATAACTTCTTTCCTAGGAAAACAAATTCAACAAACAACCACAAGGACAAAAACATTCGCCAGAGGAATACAAAATAAGCAATTTACTCAAGTAAGACACCGTTATAAGGGATGAGGGCTAAATATAGAACTCACTGTGAGGATTATCCATACTCACGCCTTCTCTTGATTTTCTCTTCACAGATAAGATGGCTAAACAGAATTTTTATGACTACGTGAAGCTGTCAGAGGTGGAGAGAGCTCCAGGCAGTTTTTTAAAAAAGCATATCTTGTCTCAGTTGATGAGAAACTATCAGCATAACACTGGCAACAAAAAGAACATAATGGCTGTCTTAAGCATGCCTTATTCAGTCTTAAGTGGAGATTTCTGGATGATGAATAATGACTACAACCACCACAAAGGTGTACACATTTTAAATGTGCTATTGGTGTCTCCTTTATTAATTTTATCATACCCTCAAATGAGGTGATCCCTTTTGTATTACATATCATGTACAATGCATGCAAGATAATTACGCAATAGGATACTCAGAATAGACATTTTCTGTTGTTATCCCCCGTGTGGCTTTTTTTTTTTTGGCATCTAAAATTACCTACGTTTTCAATGGACTCATCCTTTTTTTAAATATATATATAAATATATATATATATATATTTGTTTAGTTAGTTTTATTCTTGAAAATTTGTACAGCATATCATTGTAATTGAACTATGTTTGATTTTGTGACAACATGTCCACTTTTAACACAACTTTTATTATGAAGCAAGGGCTTCAGTGACTGGCAGTATTTAAAATTAATTGAGAGTGATTACAGAAAATGACTACTGTGTGTTTAACTATCTAAACAAAAAATGATATGTGTATTATGTTTATTTTCTTTCCGGAGTAACTTAGGTGTCTTGTATATGTTGAAGTATGAGTGTTCAAATGATAGGAAATCTGTAAAAAAACTATTTTTTTTATATTTCCCAATTCCATTTATTGATTTTTATTTTTTATTTTCCTCTCTCTTTAACTGTATAGCATGGCTATAATCCTATGCAATATGTATTCTTAAATAGATATATGGAGGGCAGTTTGTTTTACTCAGTGAAGCTTTAATATTGTGGGATCACTTGGAAGCTGGCATAGCAAAATTCACTGCTGTAGCTGCATGACTCCTGTTTCAATACAATGTATCCATGTGTGTTGCGGTGGAAAAGAACCTGCATCAAGGTGGGAACAGAGGGACCAGAGTATATAGCCACGATCCAACATATGAGTGAGACCAATATTTTTTTCTGAATAAAAAGTACGAAAATTGGTTTGCAAGTTCTTCCTCGAACCACCTTAAATTCAATGCAATTCAAAGCATCCTCTTCAGGCTGAATACCATAACAACTTATGTGTAACAACGTTTCAAACAACATTGGCAGCACAGCAAGAAGCACCTCACCACCAGGCACTGCCTACACAAACTGTTTAAGAAAGAACATATTGAACTGACTTGACCTTTCTGCCTTCAGCTTTTGTTTAGATTCCTTACTCTTCAAGCAGTTTCTTCAGCTCCCCCTCCACCTTCTCCACAAATGTATAAAAGCTGGGATCCAGCAGACAAATGCGCAGGATGGGCTCCAAGTCACCTTGTGCCAAAAAGCCGTCACGATATATTTGGGGCAGAGTCAAAGGAGTCTCTCCTAAGAAGTGCTGTGAATGGTCCACCAAATATTGTTTTAAATCTTAATTAAACATAGAGGCAGTTAACTAAATAGCCTTTATAATTATTAACAATTTTAAGAAGTTAATTAACCGAGCACCGTCAGCCTCATAAAAGGCAATGTCAATATTGTGAAATTTCAATGAATATGTTACACAGTGGTTGTCAAATTTTTGTTAGTTCTTAACTCTCACGTAAAAGGTCAATACCTTGGTGAGCTGCTTGATGGACAATGATCCTTGGAAAACCTGAGGCTCAACACTGACAGCCTTTCCCTGCCAAGGAAAACAGGGTTACACACCAAAGAAGGAAAAAAGATTTGACGGACACAGCATGACACCACAGGGTTAAGAGGCCAATCAATGGCTTCATTACTAATTGAATGATATCCACCCCTCAAAGCTCTTTCATCTTCACTGTGAAGTCCTTCAGTGTGCCTGTTCGCTAAAGGTCACATCCAACCCATGGCAGAGTCCATTCCTTCCCTCAGTCGTCCCCTCGTTGTGAGCCAGATGGCTTAATCTAAGTTTTACTCAGAATCCAATTTCTGTTAAACCATATGCTCTGAGTGTTTTAAAGTTAGAAAGCAAATAAAATGTCAACACTGAAATGAAGCAGAATTAAATGACAGAACACAAATAATCTCATCCATACAGTGTGTCATTCAAGGGGTTGAATTACACTATAAATTACACACTCTTATCAATTCAGCTGCTTTAATATTTTTAGTTTTTAGCTTTGAGACAAAAAACCTTGTTTTCATAATGAACAATTCTGACTGTTAAAGGCATTAAAAACATCTCTTCAGTGGCTTAAAGAGTGTGCCACTATGATAGCTGTATTTACAAATTTATCATATTTCTGTTCTGCAGTCCTATTTGTGCGTGTGTGTATGAGTATGTGTGTGGGGGGTGGGTGAGAGTGGGGTTGGGGGTGGATGAGGGAGGGGGGATTTCACACGGAATGTTGTATTGGGATTGGCTAATGACTCATGTGCAGTATGTTCTCTATCTGACCTCTAAGGATAAGACAGTACAATGATACAGTATTGTAAATAGCACCATCTAGTGAATATAAGTCACCAGAGCATTGTGACACTGTTGGCAGTTGACTGTTGATTAAGCAATCAGTAATGACTATATTTCAACTTCAGTTGTGGCAATTTATTTACATTACACTAAAATACATTTATGTAATACCGTGCTATTAATAATGACATATGAGCTTAATTTTTAATGTCCACTAAAATCTTTTTTGTTAGCAGAACACTTTAAAACATAAAACATCTGATATGAGTACTGTGAGTACAATAAAGAAATTGTATTTGCTAAACTGTTGAGAGGACAACCTGTGTCACTGGTTCAGCAGCCTCAGCGGTGGATTGATTGGGGGGCCGTGGGGCGTCGTCCTGAAGGGTGACAGGCATGTACTCCTTCAGTCTTTTCACAGCACTCAAACACTGCTTTACAGCCTCAATCCTGCTACTTCCATCAAACTGCATTCTTACTATGCGGCCCTCTCCCTGCAGAAATCCACAAATGAATTCAGTCTGTACCTGCCAATCTAAAATGTACCAATAAAGCAAACCAGCTGACTGTATATTGTCTTTTTGTGAAATCAGCATCTCATTAAGTTAAAGGAAAGAACAAAAACTTAGCAATAATTTGGTTTAAAGGGATATTGATATGGTTGATTTTAGGACAACTAACTTTTACACAAGATTTTCAAAGCAATATTTTTTATATAATATATAACCAAATTTAAATACATAAGGTATTACGGCAGAAGTTTAAAACATACAGAAACTGCAATATATCTCAAGACTCACCTTCACAGTAATTCGAAACATCAGGTTGTCAGATTTTTGGTGTACTTTGATGCTATCTGAACCACTGAGTAAAGGGATCGTATCCTGAGAAAGACATGAAAATAAACAGGACAGGTCCTAAGCAGTCAGGACAGGTAACTGTAACATAACCCACAAGTTTGGACAGATTTGGATGATTAATGGATACCAAAAAAAAATATCTTTTTGGTGAATTTTATGAATCTAAAATCATCTACTCTGCTACTACGCCAAGTAAAAGCAATATGACTTCCACTCATTTACTCATAAAAATTACTAGGTGAAATAAGTGTTCAAAAAGAGTATTTAATTTAATCTAGATGACTTTAAAAAAAAGTTACCTAAAACTGTCTGCAGGGGTCTCTGTTTACACAGTAACCTCAGCTCTGAGGCTTGTGATTATCTTTGTTCCACAAAGAATCAAACAAGCAGATGTATAAAACAGTTACTTAAGGCTGTGATTAGCTTTTCTGATTGAACATGCTTTATTTCAGATAAAAATAATTATGTAGTTATATCAACATAGTTTTCATGGGAACATTGTTGGCAGTGAACCAGGGAGTAGGTGCTATCCTGTATTGTCACAAAATGCAATGTCAAAATTAAACATCTTTTTGAAGTTTCAGCACTATCAAGCCCAGAACCTGACTTGGAAACAGTAATTTTACTCAAGTGTGTGGCTGCTTTGAAAATATATATTACTGTGAAAAGAGTTGCGGAAATGAACAAATAATTGATAATGAGAACATGTTTGTGATTTCTGTGGCTACATCTGTTCCCTCTAGGATATTCAAATACTTCATTACATATCAAATAAAGATAAACACAGTTGGTTAATAATGATTTAAAATTAATTTTCATTATGTGCCCAATGCACTGTTCACATCAGACTAGTTTTTTCCAAATCAAAGTTGTATGCCTCTGCAGATCAGTCAGGTTTAAATCCATGTCTGTCCAGACTTATATACAATGTGTTGTGAAGAAATTCAAGGAATTAAATAAAGGGTAAAAATGTTGTTTTGTTTTTTGCCACTATTTTGACAATGATATTTTAAATATTTGCAAAAAATATGAAAAATAATGTGAATTATACTCTGTGATTTTCACAGTCACCTGTTCCAAACCCAGCTGGAGACTTATGTCAGAATTTCAAATGGGCATATGATACTGTGCTGTGGATTATTATCATAAAAATAGTAAATAAGGGACTACATTTTGAAAAAAACTTGAAGAATCTAAACCAAGGAGCACTATAACTGTTCTGGTGGCTCTAGTGGGCCAACAGTTTACAAAGAGACTTTGTGCTGGTTTTTCTCTTGCATTGTTACTATTATTTTTATTCATGCTCAATGAATGAATGCCATAAACATATGCATTTACAGAGAACTCATTGTACTTTTTTGGGCAATGAATGTCAAGTCAGTATCCTTTTTTTAAAGCCCCACTATGTAGAAATTAGTTTCTGTGTGATTTACAACAAAATTACATGTATTTTTCCTCGTGTCAAAGTTTGAACAAGTGCACAACTCAGAACAGCAATAGTATTCAGTGGAAACACAGCTCAGCATGCCAAGCTAGCACAGCCTGAACTAGAAAGACACCCGGGTATTACATGTTACCAGCTAAACCACTGTCAAAACAGGCAGGTTTGGCTTCAAATACTAGCAAGCAGGCATTGTTTCTGACACAGTCAAACATCCAGCAAGAGCCACAACACATGGCACGTAACTAAGGAACCAGTTACTTACTGTTCAACATAAAATAAGCCCAGTTTTGTGACTGTCTGTATCCTTTTCTTTCGCGTAGCTGTCACCAACAACTGCACGCCACTCTGAGAAAACCCCCGCTTACAACATCCGACAAGAGAAGGGCAACACTACTGTATAACGTAGTTGCAGCTACAAAACCTTGATGCTTCTAGGAACCTCCATGAATCACAGAATTGAGGCACAGAAGTGATAGGACAACAGAGGGAAAATCCAAGGGCATTTTTCTCCATAAAATATGACCCAGTTTTACCAAGATTACTGTTTTGTGAGATGTGGTAACGTGCATCATTAAGTTTTGGTTTTAAAACCACGGCTCGCAGTTCAAAGTCACATAGCACAGTAACAAGCTACATGAGGGCCAAGTGGCTAAGGCAGAGAGCCAAGTCAACCTGCTACACTGCACCCTAACATTAAAATGATGTTGAAACTATTATTTTCAGGTAGAAAAGTTACATATTGTTGCTTTATGGCGAACAGAGAAGCTCCAGTTTTGCGCTGATTCTCTCTGATACAGCTATTCCGTTTTTTTCAAAAACAATTCCAAAAGTTTTCCTCAGATGTTATCGTGTAGCCTATAGGCCTAAGCTCTGTGTTATAAGTTCCTGAGCATTCACTGCACCAATCTATAATAGACCAGTCTATTATTCTCAGTGAAGGCTCTCTGCAGTCTGACCTGAATATCTGTCTGGCTCGGCACCCTGGCGCAGCAAGATAGCCATGTCACCTGCCAGAACTCTATTAATGAGACACTGAGCAGTTCCTAAAATTTCTGTTGTCTGCAGCACTAGAAGTTAACTTTTTCTCTGAAGGCCAACATAACTGGTAAAAGCCCTAAATTCATGTCATACTTACTTTTTCACGTGCCTAATCAGACCTCTGCAGTGTAGCACACCTAAAGATAAGAGTTATCTGCTGTAAATAATGGTTTAACACACAGGTGACTTTGGTATTTCCTTGCCCTGACTGTTCAAGTTCATGTCCTGTAAGACATTAAAATGACAAAACTGAATTGCAGCATGTAGATTTATGGCCAACCATCTAGGTGTCCCTTCATGTGAGCTTGTTTTGATGGTTTCTTTTTTTGTTTTTGTTCTCATTGGTCCATTTTCTCATTTGTGACATTCCAAGTATTGATGCGCAGACTGGATCCGATGTCACCTGAACCTGCATGTGCTAAGGCAGCCATAGTAACTAATTTATATTTTCCTCCCCTTGCATGAAAATTTTGCTCCATCTACACTGGTCCCTGTAGCATATACAACCTCTGAAATTATATCAAGTTTTCTAGGTGATTTCTTATAGTGTGCTGTACTGATAAAAGTGCATTTTCTTTAACAATTTACTCTAATGATTGAAAGGGCTGCTCATTCTAACATTAAAATTAACTGCCTCTGAAATACATTTTTAGAGAGCTTTCAGTGTTTCTGTAACATACATTTTGAAATGGGGGCCTGCCACTGTAGGATATTCCTCCTCTGAACAGGAGATTAGGCTAAACACTCAGGAAATCATGACAGTCAAACAGGAGCGAGTATAGCAGTCTCTTCTCATAAAGAGTGACAGACTGTGCAAAGGATATGATTACTTTAACGAAAAACAAGAAAATACTTGCTTATATTAAGAAGTGATAGACATTACAGTTAAAATAAACATGGTGTCCATGGCCAGCAAGGTCTGAAATTAACATCTGGACATTTGACTTGACCCAACCAAAAAAATTCACTCATATCCCTTTGGATTTGAGCAAAATATCAAGCTCTTCAGCAGAATATTTCATATGGCCGTCACTGAGGTCTTGTATCTGGAAAGCTGATTCTTGTAACAAATTTTACATGTCATATAATCTGCTGGCAAATGGTTCACTTTTCTTTGACCATTGTTCTTGAAAAATGCTACTACATACTCATAGTGTCTTTCCATTAAAATTTCTATGATAAAAATATATTGTTATTTCTTAATATGAATAGAGAATCACTGGTTAAAAAAAATCCCAATAAAAATAAACACAAAAGCTAGAGCAACCAGTAATAATAGGCTTTCTCACCACCAACAAGCATGCTCATGGGGCTGAATCTAAACAAACAGTATACCAGGATCTTTAAGTAAGGGCTAATTTTATCTGTCCTGTGCATATCATAAAATACAATATATAGAAAAATAAAACAGCAGACAAAAAAAGTCATGTAGCTACATAATCTCCCTACCAAGCTTTCCTGTCCTTGCAATATCAGCAAGTATCCAGATTCCACAATTGTGAGGATAATTTCCGGTTTACTGCCTTTTGCCTCAAACACCTGGTAAAGAGAGAAAATTGTTAGCCAGTGCAAAGTTAAAGTAAGAAATTTGCTTTCATTGTGACAGACGTACCAATAAATTTCAGAGGGTGTATAGTTAAAACAGACTGATTGCTTTAAATTAGATAATAAATCCTGTAGTGTGGTAAAGTCCTACAAGTAAAATGTAACTTAAACCCAAAAATACATTGAATGTGCTGTTAAGAATCCATGTCTAGTATTGTATTATTCTCAGAGTTGTCACACAGCATAATGTAAATGTAGGTAGACCTTGGTTTCACTGCCACCCGTACCTGTTTTCACACTAAACGTACAGCTCCAGCTTGCCATCTAGAGTCTGACGCAGTTAATGAAAGACAAACCAACAATTCTTACAGCAACACAACACATAAATGCATTCCCAAATTGCAGTCTCTGCAGCATATGGCTGATATTTTAAAACTCAACTCAGATAGAAAGCAAGCTAAAGACAAATTACAAAGTTAAAAAAACAACAACTGTATGACTGATTATGAACTACATTAGCAGGAAGCAGAAATTTCCAAAAGTCTTCCACACTGTAGTTGTGACATTATTGTTACTTTAAAACAACCTCCTACTTTCAAGTCACTTAGGTTGTGACTTAGATTTAGAGTTTACTTGTTTCTTGTGACTTTTAACCCGTATATTGGTCCACAAATTATTTTCTGTAACACGTGCAACTTTCCATGTGTGTTTTACCAAGGGAAAGTACTGCACTTCATTGAGTATTCAACTAAAATGAGATGTCAATTATTAAAGTGGGACAAGCAAAGATGTAAATAATACAGTTATTTGCACATTGGCTTACTTTAACACTGCCATGGCTTAGTGAGACATTTAATTGTACTAATCCGGTTAGTAGCAAATGGGAATTTCTTACTATGGCAAGTGAAAACATCTGCTGTACTAAAGGTCTGTGAAGCCCAATCAGCAAATCTATCAAGCAAGTAATAATTTCAGCACTGATATGTGGAACTAAACTGTATGTTAAAAATACAAAGCATTCCTTCATTACAAATTGCCCACTACATTATTTTCAACTACTATTCCTTCTGGAATATAACCATTTAAAACTATTTTAAAAAGTTTTGTCTTATGCACCCAAAACACATATAGATAAACATAAACCATCTTGAATAGATGTTACATATCTAATAGCCTACAGTAGGAGCTAGTAGCTAAACTTTTGCTGTTGATGATTGGTTTTACGGATAGCCATTAGTGATGTGTTGGTGGTGAACGATCCGGCTCGTAGAGCCAGCTCCTGATCAGGAGCCAATTTGGTTTTTTTTCTCCCCTTTTTTTCTGTTAAAGCTGCACGTGATTGGTCAAGATGTGTGGTAGCCTCTGTGTGTCCAAATAGTTAACAGTTTATAAATTATATACATACAATCAGAAATTGGACCTTTTTGTCTAATTGAGATGGGTCTTTGTTCTTGTACTGTATAATTTATTTTTTGCAGCACTCTGCCCCATGTTTGTATGTATGTTGAGTAGATAAATAAAGCCATATAAATAATAAATGTGATATAATGTATTTTTTTACATTAGTAATTCATTTAACACATAATTTTACATTATTTTTGGTAATAAATTAATTCAAGCAACAAAAAAATCTGGGGAGCCACTTGGGAGCCAAAAGAGCCGACTCTTTTTAGTGAGCCGAGCCAAAAGAACCGGCTCTCTAAAAAGAGCCTAAATTCCCATCACTACAAACGACTGTCTGCCACTGATCATGTCTGAGATTATTGCCATCTAGTGACCGAAATGTGTAACTATAACTATCTGGTTCGTGACACCCCAAACCAAACATATGATAGATATTCTGTATCCACACACCTTTATTTATTTATAGAATATTTACACCACGCATCTTCCACCACGTTAACACTGCGTAATAGATCTGTGCAGTGTGCCTTATTGTTTAAAGAGAGCACAACATTGTTGTTATTGTATATGATGTATACTAGGATTATGATCAATTAGTTACATTCCAGGTTACATGCGTCAAAAATGGACATTTATACTATTAACACAACTTTCAACTTTGAATATTTAATTATTTGGCTTTTTCATTGTTGGCACACTAAATAAACAACCTCAAATGTTATTTTAATAGCAAGCTCTCAGAGATCAGCATTTTGACCCAAAATGTGATAACTAAGACTTAAGACTACCTCTGTCATGCTGAAGACTTCTGACCTAGACTTGCAGGTAACTTCTGACCTGACTTTGACATGATCTGATGTTCATGCTTACAGCTCAATCATCACTGCAGGTATCAGCTGTCATTTTAATTAAAGACAAAGTGTGGTTTGTAATACTTGGCTTTATAAATTAAATTATTTGAACTTGGTTTGGTTACTCTAAAGCACATTTCTCGGACAAATCAAATTTTTTTGTTGATGTGTATTATTAAATAGCTGCCTGAAAGCATTAATGTTTTAATGGATCTTGTACCCAAACTCATTTATAAAGTCATAAATTCAAGCATAACCCGCACTATAGATTTAAATAAATTTTATTATCCAGTATGATGTATGGATCAAGACAGTACATTAACAGTAAATGGTCATTGAAAAATGAACAAGCTTGTTATAAAAAGTATAAATATAATACAATCCTCAGAATTTTAAGGACGCTTAATATATTTTGTCATATGACATAAATAAACTATAGGGTTTCTCTATGTTGTCTAAACCAGTAAGACAAAAACAGTAAATGCCTTTTCTCTCTGAAAAGTTCATAGGGTTCTTTCTTTGATTTGAGAATGAAGGTCATCCTGGACTATTTACAGCCCGTCATGTCAGCACCAACAGAACAATGCTGATTTTTTTTAATCTTCTCTGCATGTGTGTGTATGTGTGTGTGTGTGTGTGGCCTGAGTTGTGTGGTGGAGGCAGGAGGGACAATCACACAGAGACTTATCACCATTGTTTTTGGGCATTCTCTTCATTCATGGTGGTTTTAACTACCGGCATCAGGTCAAATCTGACCCCTAAGGTCTCCATTGACTTTTTTATGTGTTTACTTTGACAGAAATAAGCAACAGCCACAACATAGTTGGACAACTGCTGATGCTTTGGCTCACTTAAATGTTTTTCCTCTTTCTCCCTGACATATAAAATGCCAAAATGGCTGCTTCCAGTTCAGATTTTGACAGCTGTGAAAACCTCACTTCCCCTGTGTTTGCCAGAGTGAACCTTTTGAAGGTTAGTGTGTCAGAGTGTTTCCTGTCCCAGTTTCTGGGATAAGAAAACAAAATAGATTTCTATCAATTTACAGTTACAAAACTGCCTCTTTTTATATACAAGGCTAAAAAGAGTATAAGTAAACATCCACATTTAGGCCTGAGACAACATCAAAAAATATGTCATGTGCTTTATAACACTTACAAAAACTACAAAAATAATATAGCTCCCATTCAAAAAGAGAATGAAAATCCTTAAGGTTTGTGGTACTCTTTCATTCCAGTTCATTGTTTAATTCTTTAATGGAATAAACTGACTCCCCTACCTTATATACAATAAAGCCCTGAAGACTCTTAACAATCCACTGAAGCTTTTTTCTTTTCAATATTCATCTGAGGTTAAAAAAGTCTTATGACAGCAAGATTGTGTGTGTTGAAAACCAACAAATAGGGACTACGTCAGCAGCTGCTCTTGAGATTCATTGACAATGTCCTCTTCGGGGGAGGAGTATTGAGCTGCCACAAAGCTTGAAATGGCCCAATTTAACATGTGGAGAGCCACACAAATAAGGCACCACATCTGTACACCAGGACACCAGCTCCGTGATACAAAGCCCAGTGAGGGTTTAGACCAGCCCAGCTTCTCGGCACATTCGGTAGAACTGTCCCCGCTGTGCAATGAGGTTGGCTGGAGAATCCATCTCAGAAATGTGGCCTCGGTCCATGACAATCACCCTATAATGCAGCAAAACAAAGAGGAAAATAGGTTTGAGATGCAGCAGTTTTATTACACCTGATCTAACATACACATGTGTGATGAAGCTATTGGTTTCAAGGTGTCTTTCAAGCATTTAATTGAGTATAATTAGTGGACTGTAGGGCCATAACTAAGAATTCCTTTGTCTTTAAAACTTTAAAAAATAATAAGTATTCACAACAAGTTCCTAAAGTTTTGCTTTTCCATGGAAGTAGAGTTATTGAGATTCCAGTTATATGAAGCAGCACATTTGAGAAGCTGCAGCCATCTATGACTTAAGATGAACTGTGATGATCCAAACTGTCATCAATAATATTTTGTGAGTCAATACAATATCATATAATAATGACTTCTTAGTGGATTGTGATGTAATATATGGTACCTGGTGTAGTCCATGATGGTGTTAAGGCGGTGAGCAACGGTCAAGACAGTGCAGTCTTCAAACTGTGTGCGGATTGTTGACTGGATGAGTGTGTCCGTCTCCAGGTCCACAGCAGCTGTCGCCTCATCCAAAACCAGGATCTTGGTTTTTCTCAGCAAAGCTCTGGCCAGGCACACTAGCTGGCGCTGACCCAAACTGCACAGACAAAGAGTTGGAGAGAGAGCGAAAGAATCACACGTCAGATTTTATCCCAGATGTAGCCTTCAGCTTTGTGCCGACATTCCTGTCATAATATTTTGGTCTCTGCAAAACAATGGCTAGTGGTTTGTCTGCGCTGCAATGGGTATTATGAGTGTACTCGTGTATACCTGAGGTTTTCTCCTCCCTCTGAGCATTCATGGTTGAGTTTGTCAGGCAGGTTAGAGACAAAGTTTTTGAGGTGGGCCAGCTCCAGCGAACGCCACACCTCCTCATCAGTGTAGGTGTCAAAGGGGTCGAGGTTCATCCGGAGGGAGCCTGAGAACAAAACAGGGTCCTAGGACAGAGGACAGCAGATGTTATTCATCAGCAAACTGACCAGGTTCAGAGCAGGATTATTGCAATTTAGAATGGCTTCTTTTACACTGGATACAGACCGCAGCTTTTGTAAACAGTTTATGTGATAAAAGCCAGGACCTAGTTTCTGTTATTACAACTGTCGTACCTGAGGAATGATAGTGATGCGTGATCTGAGGTCGTGGAGTCCGATGTCTGCAATGTTGACTCCATCTATGAAGATCTTCCCCTTTGCAGCCTCTAAGATCCTGAAGATTCCCAGGGCAAGTGAGGACTTCCCTGCTCCTGTTCTACCCACAATCCCAACCTGGAAAAGAGGTTTATGGTCAGAATTTATTGCATGTATGACATAAGTCTGCAATTTAAGCTTTTTAAGTGATCTGCCATTAGGACTTGAACAGATTACAAATTATTTTTATCACTCAAGATGACTCACCCTCTCTCTTTCATAAATTTTCAAGGTAATGCCCTTCAGAGCCAACTCAAGGCCTTTACGGTACTGCAGCCCATAGTCCTGGAACTCTAAAGTACCTCTCTGGGGCCAGGCCAAGGGCAGGGAGCTGCCCTCTACACTCCAACTGGCCTGAATGAGACAATAGCAGAGTGAGTGGAGAACAAAAAACCTCTCTTGTTGTACAGTTTTGGAGTTAGTGTCCTCATCAGGGATCTGTTTCTGCTGCAGTAGACTTTGTAAAATGTAGCACTACAAACTCATTATGAATGCATGTGTGCATGTGTTTGGGTGTGTGTGTGTGTGTGTGGTGGGAACACTGACCTCTTTAGGTGTATCAGCATACTCGTTGACTCTCTCCACAGAAACTATATTGTTTTCTACATCAGTCCAGGATCTCACAATCCAACTCAGGATTCCAGTTACCTGCAGCAAACGATGCACTGAAATTTGTTTTCCTGTACTGAAAATACATTTGCTGATAAAGCAAAAGCTATGCATTTATATTTCACTTTTTCCAGTTTATCCTCCAGCTGTCACATGCAGCATGCAACTGGAATTAGTCCCTCAGTGCTCTATTTGTATTTAACTGGCTGTCTTTAACATCAATGAGTGAAGTATTGGGACACTATGAGTGTGTCTGCAGGCAGAGCTTCTTACCTGGAGGGAATGTGACACAGCCAAACCAACGATGCCTGGGCTGAGAGTGCTTTTTCCCATCACAGAGAGAATGGCTGCAGCTAAGACCACAAAATTACCAACAAACTCCAGATTGACGGCCAGCCACCTGTGAATGTAACATTGATTTAGCAGAGTGCAGGGGAGTTCAAAACGTGTCCTCATTGCTAAAGCCACAAGTCATTTTGTTTCTCATAAAGCGATCACAGACACTGTCAGGGCTTTAAATCAAATTGTCCATTATGAGCTGTTACGGAGCAAATGAATGTATGGATGAAATGAAAAAGCATTATAATCATCACACATCATCTCACCGGGTGGCCACAAATCGTGGGAAGTAGGAGGTCTGATTGAAGTCGACCCTCTCATTGGCTTGCAGTATGAACCTAGGCTGCTCGCCAAAGGCCCGGATGACACTGGCGCCTTGCACCGTCTCATTGAAGTGGGTGTAGATGGGCGAGCGGCTCACAGCTTCCAGCCTGCGCAGCTGACAGGATGTGGCGACGTAGAAGCTCTGTAGCCCACAGTGGAAAAGTAGAACACCAGCTTTAATGAGTGAAACCAACAGGGAGCACAGAGGGCTTTCCCATAATTCAAAGTAAATGTGTGCAAAATCTTTGTCAGCATGTCAGGAACAAAACACAAGAGAAAGGCAAAATCAGCAGGGTTGGTTTTGGAGCCCAGGGCTTTCCAATAACATGCTGCAATGGAACCTCTTGCCTGGCTGCCTTAAACATAATGTTCTCAAAGTACTCAGATGTGAGTTCAAATATTAAAGGAGAATGTACCTGGACAAAGGCGTAAAGGAAAGCAAGAGGCAGGATGATCACAGCTGCAAAAGGTGTTGCCATCAGCACGATGATGCAGACCTCCATGAGTTTAAAGACGTAGCCCAGCATCATCTTCAGGCCATCAGGGACCATGCAGTCAATGGCATCGATCTCTTTAGCAAAGCGGTTGAGCAGGTTGCCACTGGGCGTGCACTCGAAGAAGGACATGGGAGAGCGCAGCACGTTGATCAGCAGGTCCATGTGTAGGTGGCGAGAGGCAATGATGCCGCAGATGGAGATGGCAACAGTCGTACCAAAGATGGCAATCCCTGAGGAAAGGTGAGAAGATGTTTCTTTGAGTCAAGGCTGATCATTTTTTTCTTGTGGAAGAAACACAAATACATTATCAACATTTCAGTCAAGCAGATACTATAATGGTAACTGACCCTGTACAAAGCCCAGTGCTCCAAACACTGTCAGTTTAAGGTCTGTATCAATCTGGGTGCCGTTAACAACAGGATCGTCAGCCCACATGCTGAGCCAGTAGTTGTAGGCCAATGAAGCGCCCTGCTGAAAGGCGTACAGGAAGACGATGGGAATGATGATGGCCAAGCCGATGGTCTTGAAGTACTTCTTGTACATGTCCAACCTCACCTGTTGTGGAACAACACTGAAAGTCAGTCTCAAGTAATGAGACAACTTGTTTTGTCTTTGTATCCACAGTTTGATGTTTTGCTTATAAAACCTTTAATAAACTATTTTTTAGCCGCTACATGAAGCAGCATTTTGCTACTGAGTCTGTTCACTGTGTGATGCCAACAGGTAGTGTGAAGTGAGTATTATTGGCTTTTTCACTGGAGACAGCTGTCAGCTTCAGCCACAAACAATGCCAAGAGAGCTGTGAGAGTGAAAAAAACCCCAGTAAAGCTTTAAAGTTAAATGCAGAGAGAAACCAGCAGTGGTGTTTCTCTGTGTGTTCAATGCTGCAAGCCTTCCCTTCCATGAACAAGTAGCCATGTGATTCAATGCTCATATAAAAATATTGATCTGTGCAGCTTTAAAGTTAAATGTGTGAATAGTTCTGTAGCAAAAGAATGAGTGCCATTCAATTTTTCACTATAAAAGGAAACTAAAAAGCCTTTTTCAAACCCACCCTTCCAGTGCGGGCTTTATCAACCTCCGTCAGTTTGCCCAAGTCCTCTGGTACTTGTTCTTGGTCTGTTTCAGACATAGGCTCCATATTTTGCAGGTTGGTATTAATGGTGTCACCCCTGGAGGATATGGAGAGGCCAAAGGTAAGTTTTGCAAAAACAGATACTTGGGATGCCAGACATCATATGACAGATTCACAGTTCACATGTTTGTTTACGGACCTGATGAGCTGCTCCTGTGACAGGTCTCTGGAGAACGGCATGAAGTCGACCATGCTGAGACGAGCATTGGACCTTCTGGAACCAGCTACAAGACAAGGGTAGGGGCAGACAAGGGCAGTTTGGTTTTTAATTGTGACTATTCACTTTTAGGTTGATGTGTAGCATTTAGTGGCTCTCCTTTTTCTTAGTTTTTTCTTAACAGAAAGTTTTAGAATTATTAACTAACAAAATGCAAAAAAGAACTTTTTCTTTACTTATTGTTTTTTATATTTTCTCCAAAAATGTCTTCTCACCTCTCTGGATGGTGCTCTCTTTTCGCTCTGTGTAGGCAAAGGTATGGATGAAGTCAGCAAAGGCGCCATGGCGGCTAAGGAGCTCCTGGTAGGAGCCACTTTCGGTAATTTCTCCATCTACCAGCACGAGGATATGGTCGGCCTGCGGCAGGAAGCTCATCCCATGGGTCACCAGGATGCGGGTCTGTACAGTGAGCCGCACAAGTCAGAAAAATAGGATGTAAGCACAATTCAACGAAAACTGAGGCTTTCTCAAAAAAACGAGTGTCAGCAAAGTGGGGTTTCCATACTACAATATAGTGCAGGTCACACTTTTGAGTGGTTTAGGTGTCTGAAAACCATGTTTTGGCTCCTAACAGCTAAACTGAACTGGCTGAATCGTTCTCGGCAGGGTTCATTACATATATCACCTTGTCTCTGAGGACTCCTTTTGGTCCAATGACTTTGTCAAAGATGTGCTGACCCACATGTGCATCAACAGCAGAAAGAGGGTCATCCAGGAGGTAAACATCAGCCTTTCTGTAGACAGCTCTGGCCAGGCTCACCCTCTGCTTCTGGCCACCTGAGAGGTTCAGTCCCTGCATGAACACAAGTATTCCAGTTTAGAAAAAATACTCGGACGATTTCGAAGCAAGACCAAGTTTCATATAATTTCCATATCTCAATTTCACTACCTTCTCTCCAATCTCTGTTGCATCTCCAGCAGGTAGGATGTCCAGGTCAGGCAGCAGAGCACAGGCCTCCAGTACTCGGTTGTACCATGTCTTCATTTTTTCACGGCCAAATATGATGTTGTCCTGAACTGTGGCGTTCTGGATCCAGGCCTGCTGGGGAACATACGCCACGGAGCCCTGTGAAAACAGATGTCAGAACAGAGACTGTCAGTATTTGTTAAAAGAAACCCACAGCTATTAATAGCACTCGCACATGGAACAGAAGCTCAGTACCTTAACAGCAACACGTCCGCTCCTTTTCTCTGTTTCACCGAGCATGGCGGACAACAAAGAGGACTTTCCACTGCCCACATGTCCGACCACAGCGACAAGAGAGCCTCGTGGCACATGGACGTCGATCCTGTCAGCAAAGAAATAGATTATCCTTTAAGCTCCATTTCTTTTTATTTGAATTTAGTCATTTTTATGTTCTTTTTATTCATAACTCCTACCTTTTAAGACAAGGAGGGCCTTCTGCAGACCAGCTGAAAGTGCCATTTTCTATCACCACGTCTTCCCCATCTACACAAGAAAGAAAGACTTATTGAAATTAACAAAACCTGCATGAAACACCAAAGGCAGGACATGTTTTCTCTACCTGAGTGACAAACAAACTTTCAAAACAAAATTTCTCCTTGAAGTTACTTGTCAGAGTGCGGCCTGGGCGTAATTACAAGTGCATTTGCTTAATCATACAAATTACAGAGCTGTTGCTTTTCACAAGCTGTCTTAGGAAGTGTTGACAGATTACAGACAGAGAAGTGCAGTATTTTTTTTATTTCTCCTTGAATGATATGTCTGAATTCATGCTGTGATTTACTGTACATTCAACCACTAAATGGGAACATCCTATAATTACCCTGTCTACGGGTCTCTGCCCGGGATCCAGGAAGTGACAGTGCACATGATCCATACAAGGCTGTGGTATCCCGCAGAAATAAACAACAAAATCCCATGGGCTGCTCATATTGATTATTTAAGCCTATGATTTCAGCTGGTGGGGGGAACAAATCGTGGGATTTAACAGTGTAGGGTAATAGTTTACACTTGGGTGGGGTTCTTACCAGAACTCAGCGGAGCCTTGGAGACATTGTCCACTTTCAGCTCCTCTGAGCACAGGTACTTTCCCAGACGTCTCAGTGAAACCATAGCCTGAAAACCAGACAGTGGTTAGTTAACTGACCTATATATCCAGCATATGGGAACATAACATAAAAATATACCTCATGAGGCACAATACATGGAGAAAACGTCTCAGAGCGATCGTGAGTATTACATTGAACTGTTGCTCACCTGCATAGTTGTGCTTATCGCGAATGGAAGCTGACTGAGGGGGGTCTTCAGGATGTTGATCAGTGCCATAGAGACAAAAACCTTCTGTGCATCCAGGACGTTCCTGTCGTCGAGCATGACGTAGACTCCAAACATAGCAAAAGCAATCTGGGGGGTGGGAAGATGCTAAATGTTAACTTTACAGGCAACGACTTGTAATGGATGATCTCTCGAGACACAATTTAAAGGATAAAGCTGGTGTTATTCTCAATTTCTCTAATTGTCAGTATATCCCATGAAGACCAAAACCAACAGCAATGCATTAGTCTGTCTCTCAGTATTCTCCAACTTCCCCGCCCTGTCTGTGGCACTCAGCCCCAAGCCCATTTTCTTCCTACTGAAGGCATGAATCTTTAAAAACAGCTCACAAG
The DNA here is from genome assembly GCA_029814665.1 of Acanthurus lineatus. Classification (NCBI taxonomy): domain Eukaryota; kingdom Metazoa; phylum Chordata; class Actinopteri; order Acanthuriformes; family Acanthuridae; genus Acanthurus; species Acanthurus lineatus. The sequence continues at coordinate 20,617,859 of JAPZDV010000001.1, read as the reverse complement.
TGTATAATTTTATTTTTCATTTAATTTTTTTCTTTTTTTCCCACACTAGCAGCATGGCTCTGGGGATGGCAATGATGGTCTGTGAACCTGAGGGTTTGGTCCAGACACAAAATATCTATTTACTGAACAGCATGGTGAAATTTAGACTTCCATGGAGCCCCTGACGTTTACTCTAGCGCCATCATGGGGTATAAATTTGTAGTTTCTCACTGAAATGTCTCGAAAGTGGTAAATAAATTGCCTTGAAATTTGGTACACATATTTATGCTCCCCTCAGGATGATCAGTAAAAATCTGACAAAAAACGTAACTTTTGATTTTGCACCACTTTCTCTTTTTTCAAGCATTTTCACTTAGCTTCACTAAAATTTGCTGAGCCCCCCGGTGGCCCTCAAGAGAGCCAGGTTGCCAACTTTGACAACAATGGATATATGACACAAAGGGGATAAGCTCTCAGACTTTAAATACACATATGTTTTAGTCAAATCAATGAATTGTTGGTTTAGATCATTTTATTAGAATTTCTACATAGTGTGAAAAACGTATTTGGAGATTTAACTTGCAGCTTTCTTATTTAGTGTTCTTACCAGGAAGGAAGAGGAGTTGAAGGATGCAATGGAGATGGAATAAAGGATCTGAGACTTCTTCAGGGCTTTGAGCTCCTTTTCTCTGTGGCCCAAAACCTGCTCCAGGAAGGCCTTTTCCCAAGCATAGAACTTCAAGATCTTTATACCATTCAGGATCTCGTTCATCAGCCTGATGCGGCCATCCATGAACTTCATTTGAATCTCCTGTTGACCAAAGAGTTTTGACATTTTACTATAAAAATATATATACATACCCTAAGATTACGCTGCGGCATGGTTCAATTACCAGACCAAAGCAATTACATGCATTTGTGAACAAGGGTTTGTTTGTTCTTGTTACAGCTATGCCAGTTTTCCTGAACATTGTGGAACTTGTTTAATTCTGTAAGAATTTATTGCTTGTTACATTTTAGTGATTTTTATGAAAAGGAAACAACAAAGGGACAGGGATGCGGTCACTGCACTCAAGACTAAATTTGATCAAATTGGCATTCAAATTTACAGAACTGTCTGTTGTTTTTCCAAAGAAATGAAAAATAATTTCTTCCTACTGCCCACGCTTTCCTTTTATTGTTTTTCAAATACGTTATATGGGGCAGACATCAAAAGGACAAGAGAGAATGTAGCATCCAGGCCAAACACCCACACAGCTCCTCAGCCACTATCTAAACCAGCTGTGGCATCCCTGACCTAACATGCCAGATGTCAGGGCTACTGGAACTTAAGTGTGAAGGATTCCTGTAAGAGTTTTTACCTGTAGCTTGCTCCTTTTTTTTGCTATGAATCCGTTGAGTGGAAAAATAAGAATAACAGTGGCAATTCCTGCCAGAGCTGACGGGCCAAGATGCTAAATAAAACAAAGAATGGCGTCAAGGGCTTTCAGTTAAAATGCAGATGTGCATGAATGAGTGGTGTTATGAAAACACTACGTTTCAACATACCTGCCAGAGGAAGAAGAGACAAAGAGCAATTTCAATGGGAGCCAGCCAGACGGCATTGAAGTATACCACAAAGTCCATGAGCTTTTGAGTGTCTGCTGACACCAGATTCACAATCTCGCCCACAGTGCAAGTCCTTCTGGCAGCACTGTTAATCACCAAAGACTGGGATGACAACGAAAGAAAAGACATGTGAGACACTGTGTTCAGTTTCTGTCTGGAAGGAGAGAAATCTTTTGTTTTTTTGCTGTTTAAAATATAACTAATGTCATGTGAGGAGGTCAGTGAGTGGCCAAATGTCTACTGATGTAGATTTACACACCTTCCTGTAAACCAAGCCCATAACAGCTGTCTTCACCCTCATTCCCACAGTGAAGCATGCGTACATGTACTGATGGTTGAAGAGAGACTGAAGGCAAGACAACAGGAACATTAAAGTGGCGTAGAAGTAGCCTTTCCACAGTGGAGCATCCTGGTCTCTCATGAAACCCAGAAGAAGACTGTGGAGGAAGAGACATTAAATATTAAATCTTAATCAGGATATTAAGTAGTCTGCACATTTTGAATTGTACAGTTGACCCTGCAGTGCACCAAAAGGTCATGACTGTATCGCATCAAAACCCTATTTCTCTGTATGAATGTAGTGAATGGCACAAAACAAAATAGACACAAACAGGTTTCTATCCCGTCAACATGATTTTTTTATTGTATTTTTAAATTAAATCTGATATCATTTGACTTTCATTGTGTGCCTCAAACCAGTGGCCTTGGGGAGCTGCTGCTGTGGCTGCTGGCCGACTGGGTTGCACAACAGTGCTCGGCTTGTGGTAAGGCTGCCCTCACACTTGGCCAGCGGCTCCCTTATTGTGGTGCGACTACATTTCTGCCATTTAGAGCCTCCTCTCCCTCTCTGCCCGTCCTCCTTATTGGAACACAGAGCGCTGTGGTCTCGTCCACTTTTTCTTGCTCACAGCTCAATGACCGTAATTAACACTTCAACTGGATCTGTGCTGTGCAGCAACAACAACATTCCAGTCTGGCCAGTGGGACGCTGCAGCGGGTGACGGGTCAGCCAGGACCTGTTTTAGCTGCTGCCAGCCCCACTGGTTGTTTGGTTATCAGTGTCATATCATTTAAAGCAGGACGATGAGGGTGATATCTCTGGTGATAACCAATGAGTTGTTTTTACATGTAGAACTATCTGTCTGCATACACTGTTTTTTTTGTTTTTCCGCAAACTGTTTTTTTTAATGATCATACTAGGAACATATAATCTCTTTCACTTGAATCTCCAAATTGAATTGGACAGTTCACCCCCCACAAGCTGAGTAAAAACTATTTTTACTCTAGCCTGGACTGCAGTCCATCCAGGTAATTTCAGTCTGAGCTGAGGTTTTGAAATTGGCTGCAGCTTCCCTTAATGTGATGCACGATATGCCAGTTCGTGCACTGAAAGAGCTGTATTTAAAATAGCCAACACAGCAACTTTTTCCAAATATAATGACACTGTCACATGCGATACCAACTGTCAAATGAATGGTTTATTGAGAACTTTAAGATTTCTATCTTGATGCAGAATGAGCAAACTCTACACAAGAACATTTTTGGATTATCTTGTTGCTTTGGGGGCTGCCCTTACCACCAACTGAGCTCAGTGGGTTGAGATACGACTAATAACTACACACTAAACATTAATAAATAAACAAAATGCACCACAGCTGCTTATTGTCAGATTGCTCTGACAGTGAGTGCAGATTTAGGTTTCAGTGCACACTTCCTTTAAGTCTCACCTGAGCACCTGGGGGATGGCGAACATGAAGGCATCGTGGAATATAATACACAGGGTACCAGTCAGGAAGTATGGACCAAACTTGCGTGCCAAAGTCCTGAGCAGGAAGAAGCCAGAGCTCTGCTCCTTCTGCAGCTTCCTGAGGAGCTGAGCCTGGTCAGGCAGTCTGCTTCCGAGCGCCACACCCGATGCCAAGGCCTTCTCCTGCCTGCCAGAGGGAGAGAACACAGTTACAGACAAGACAGCTGTGTCGGAGATGCTCCTCATGGTGCCGGTGCCTTTCAAGTCTTAAATGTAAAACAGATTTAAAAGTTATATTAAAAAAAGTTGTTATTCGTACCATCACTGATGGACTCAAGTATTCGCTAGCAGCAGTAAAAAACATTATTCACTGACAGAACTATTGGACTTAACGATGGATCTTCAAAGCACTAGTTCATGTTAAAAAGCTTTTGTCTTGACATTATGGTTCTGTATGGCCTTAAGAGACTTCTTTTGAGTTATTTTTGGCCCTAAATGCCTCAAGTGAGGAGATGTCCTGAATTTCAATTATCACAATCATGGCTTAGTCATGTTCTGCTTGGGCGATTAATTCACTAGCACCATGCTGACAGTCGGCCACATTGTAATAAAATGGAATTGATACTTGGCTTTTAAGCTGTGATAATAGTTAGAGCTGTGCTGTGGATCAGAGGCATGTGTTAAAATAAAAAGCCATATGAGGCGAAGGGAAACATGAAAAACAACATGTGCATGTCCTGCACATGTCTTTTCCCTGTGAATGGACTTCTGCTGTGCTTTTCTTCATGCTACAACTACTTTTTAATCAACACAGAAGGTGAGCCAGTTGCAGGGCTCACTGAGGGGAAACTCTTCAGACTGTATGAATAAAAGTCAGTTTACTGTGTCCTCTGTGGCTCTACACGGAGCTTTCTAAAGTCTCTTAAAATAAAGTGATGGTGTCATTGTGGTTATCTTAGCATGAGCTACAAGATTAAAAATTCAAAATATAATGTTGCTGTTACAAACTAGAGGCTTTGAGTTTAAAAGAGTGTGTTACTGGTTGAATTATGGGAAATAGGAGGATCCAGTGGTTATGGAACTTGACCAAGTAAAGTCAGGATGTCTCAACCTCTGTTGCATCAATTTTGACCATTCTTGGAAAAGTGAAATGTCTCAACAAGTGGACTGCCATGAATTTTTTGCCTGATATGAATAGTCAGTAGTTCTCACTTTTGAATTTTTGCACACTCAGCCGTCCAGTCTTGTTGCAGCTCAGAGATGATCTTTTCTGACGTATCCTCCTCCCTCAGTGTCCACAGGTCTTCTGCTGCCAACGGGGTGCGATACCCTTTGACTACAAGCCTGAGAGAAGAGCGCAGACATGATTCATATACACAATCCACTACAAAACACATAATTTTTTGTAAACAAGAAAACACTGAGTCAAAACAGTGAGTCAGCTAAAGTCTAAAAATTTGGGTTTTTTTAAGAAACGTCTTACCCAGTAAACCACCAGAAGAGAATCTTTGACAAAAAGGAGGCATCTTTCACGGGACAGGGATTCTGCAACAGATTAAAGACTAGATGGTTATTTTTCCAGTAAATTGCTCACCACTTAAAGGCTCTTGAGACATACACAGCTTCAGAGAGGCCGCAGGTTGATGGTTGAATGATGCGCTTGTGAAGCGTGTGTTTGAGAATGCTAAAGTGTGTAAACATTACTGTAAAGTCAGGTGGGCCATTGTGAAGAGCAGAGGCTGCGAACTCCCACAGGACAGAATAAATGGAGTTCAGTGTAAGTGAAGGGTGAAGATGACGTTTTGAGTTCCAGCTCAGACGGAGCGGAAATATCTCATCATAAACTGTCCGACAAGGGATACACACACAAACACACATATAGAGGGGGTTTGTCCTCTAACGCATGCTTTATGGCATGTCTCCACCCTGCCACCCCCTCACCGGCATGTTTGCTCCCTTCATTACCAGCACTCTCACTCTTTATCCCCTCACTTCCTCTCTTCCTGTGAGTAACTCTAACCAGAGCGTGGGGCAGAGAGGAGGTGGTGGTGGTGGAAGGCGAAGAGGAGGACACACCAAGGAACAACCAATGGGTGTGTCGCCCGCCACGCCAGACTGCGGCTTCTGCACCCTCAGTCTCCTCACTACCGACCAAGAGTTTGTTAGGGACTTTTCCAGCTATTTTGATTGTTTATCATCAGGGAAATATGACATCATATGTCTGTTTGATTGATTTGAAGCTCATTTTCATTCACCTGTCAGCTGTCCTGAATCAACTTGCTAATTTGAGCCTGAAAACATTTCGTCAGGTTCATGTTTGATGAGGTAGTGAGATTTGTATTAGGTGAGGTGTGTGCTATTGTGTGGTCAGGAACACTAAGCAGCGGTCACGGTGTTATCCAATGCTGACGTGAGTTGCGTTGATGGTATGCAGGAGAACAACGAGGAACACACATGCACACACTCACTCACACTCCACTCATAGGAAGCCAAGAGTGGTGAAATGAGAGTGGGAAGAGGAAGGAGGGAGGAGGTGAATCACATCATTTCCTCCAAAAGGGAAAAGTGTCTTGACAACAAAAGTTGAAAACCACAAGACAGCTGCCCAGGCATTTTCTTTCCTGGGTAGTGAATGGGTGTCGACAGTTTTTGACGGAAGTGGGATAAATTCTTATCTGCCTACCTTCTCCGAGATGGTTTTTCCCTCTGGAGGCTGGTCAGCGAAACAACACAGGAAGAGCTGGGCCAGTTGGATTGTGAAGTAGGAAAAGAAGGCAAGGTATCGTACAATATCAGAGGCAATACCCTGTGGAAAAAGAAGAAACTGATTAAGGAGGCTGCTACAAGGCTGAAAATACCAGAATCTTTTAGTAGGGTCCTTCAGTTTATTTGTTTAAAGCTATTCCAGACAAGTTGCGTGTGTGCAGCTCTTATTTTGAACCAGGGACACAATTAATTGGTCTCGTGGCTGAGCACTTGCCACAGAAAAATAACATTGCTGCTACGTCAAAACATTAGGTTTTCAACACCAATGTGTTTTGGTTGTTTCATCTCTTTCAACATAACTAAACAAATCACACAACATCCTGTGGATTACAGTGTTATTTATCTTCTCTGTGGCTTTGTGTCTGGTTTTACAACACTAAATTTATGACATGGCTTTTCTCATGCTTACACATTGTATAGCAGAGGATTTAGTTTATATGCCAAGATTGCAGACACAATAAAGAGTATTTTGGACCTTTAAGCTAAATCAGGGTGAAAACCCAAAGTCTTTAATGGTGTACTTTATATAAATGAAGCAATAGTAAAAGTTGCCTCTCAGTCACGCTAACAACCCGTATCTGTAAATAGGAAGATTGTGGTTTTACAAACCAGCACCCTTACTTTCAATCAAAGGAGCAGCTGTGATATTACCCCTCGTAGACTTTTGTAAAATGTAGGACCTGAGTGTTATTCTTGATTTACAGAAATTGTGGTATTTGGCAGAGGTATTGTTTACTACTGGGTTAACGCCACTGCCACAGCCAATCTGTTGTGCAGCAGCACGAGTATGCATGAGTGTCAGAGCCATGGTAAACACAAAAATGACTTTCTCTGAAAAATGTGCTGCTGTGCCCAGAAAGGAGATATGAATGGGCCAAATGGATCCGGCCACACAGTGAAAAATAGGGTCAGCATGGTTGAAGAGTGGGTGGTAAAAATGTAGGTCAGGCAACTAAGAATGGCCAAGGGTCCACAAACACGAACTCTGTCACCTCAGCCATTGACACTGCATTGTGAATTAGACACTTTCTTCATAAATATTTTGACAATGTATAAGAAAAATATGTAAATCTGAGCTGACAAAGTAGACCAGGAAAAACTACTGAGCTTTGCCACAAATTCTTTGTTTTTTTATATCACAAAAGAATAATATACTTTTTAAACTTTATGTTTAGCTAATTAGCTTATTTAGCTGATGCTGGCTTTGTTTATAGGCCATGAGGACATGGCAGTGGTATCATTCTTTTATTCTACCTCTTGACAAGAAAGTGAATGTATTTACTCCAAATGTGAAACTCTTCTGTCATCAGAAGGTGAATCATCATATCAGCTTTAGTTTATTATTTTTAGGGTGCAGTGAACAGTCCAGACACATAGACTGTTTCCTCTGCAGTCTAGTTGTATCTAATGTATCATGGTGCGGTTAATCCCATGACCAAGCGAAAATCACTGTTTGGTAATAAAATCAGAACAGAATCCTGATGTAATCATCAAAATGTAGAAGTATGAAAAGAGCAAAGAGACACATGGTTGCATCCTATGTGCAGACTTGTGTTTTGTGTGTAATTAAAACATCTGAGCCTAAATGCTAAATGGCCTTGCATTATGTGCGGATGCATAGATTTCCATCTGGCTGTGTTTACAGCAGTGTAGGCCCATAAACACAGCGCTGACGTTCCTCTGGTCTGACCCTGGGCTGCCATGTCTCACCAGCATTTATCCCAGGGCCATCATTACGCTCCCCCAAGCAGTGTGGGAATGTCACACTGAAGACGATAAAACAGAAATATGGATATGTGTGTTTGTGTGTTTTTATAGAAATGCAAATGCGACTGCCCTACGGCTGGGTGTGTTAAAATAGAAACTTACCCCATACAACAATGATTGCAGTGTCTGACAGGAGACACTGGAGGAAAAGGAAAACTTAAACACACACAGGCTTGACCAGAATTGGCAGTGTCATCCTCCAACACTTGGTTAACTTTAGGTTACCTTGGTTGAAACTGTGGATGAAATAGAAACTCTTTGCTGACACAGGGTATATCTCAAGCTGTGCTGCTGGAGTCTTGTGTCTAGACTATAGACCTGATTAGATATCCCTGCAGTGTTTTTACATCGCAGGTTCACCAAGTTCAAACCTGACAAACCTTTGACTAGAGTTCTGAATTATACTTTAGTTTCATACAGAAAGAATTGTTAAGAGTTTTTGGGTGCACCATGTTAATACATACAGTAGAACATGGTGATTTTTTGTTAAATGTATATTAAAAGGCTAAAGACATACCTCATCCATAGCCAGCTGGATCTTAGCTCTGAGAGGCACCAGGGAACAGACAACGGCCAAGACCCAGAACAGGAAGAGGAACACAGAGGAACGACAGCCTCTGACTCTTTCCAACTGGATGATGCACAGGGCCAAGATCTACGGACAGACATACAGAGAGACAGAAAGACTTAATTTAAGAAATCACGTGCATTGCTTGCAGTACAAGAGAAGAAACAAGTCTACTCTAAAGCCAGAGAGCAGAGAGCCAAAACTCAGATCTGTGATGCCACGTTTCTGAACAGCCTGGAGCGACTCCACAGACAACAAGGACAGGAAACGGGATTTTGAGTATGAATTAAATGAATTCAGATAAATGTTATTTACATTGCAACGGGCCTTATTTTATAGCTATTATAAGTTCTAACATTTAAACAAAACTGAGTAAGTTCTAACATTTAAACAAAACTGAGCTGCTCTTGGAGAAAAAGAAACAACTTATTTCCAAGCTGCCATTCAGAGCTTCTCCACTTTAATTGAGTCAAAGAAAAAACAAACACTTTCTCTCCTGTATTAACTGATGTTGTTACCGCCAACAGAGAATAGAGGGTATAATTTAGTCTCATCTGATGCAGCTGATGGTGGTTTTGAGAAAGAATTTGGGTTTCTGGGATTTCCCCCTTCTGCCTAATTTCGGTCCATAAAAAAGCAACACATGTATAGTATACTGAATTCCCTGCACACATATCTCAGTCTTATAATATACTCGTCTCAAAAGAAACAAAAATATCTCCATAACATGATGTTTTCTCAGAAAAAAGACAGACATGGCTCACTGTCTGTCCACTATAATTGTTTCCTCTCTGAGAAGTTGGCCAAGTGAGATGTCACATTGTCATGCGTGTTCATCACTAAGTGGAGAGAAAGCGAGTGTAGGATTCATACTGAGAACCACATTGGTTACTTTGGCGAGCCACAAAAGTGTCTTGTTATAAACTGTAGCAGTCTGGTAATAATACAAGATTTTCATGTCAACAACCTGATGTGTAGAGATGTGTAGATTTCTGTGTGGTAGCTAACAGGATGAACAGCTTTAAGTGTTCCTAAACAACATCAAGGTTCTCATTTATCTGCTCTGATTAAAAACTGGTAATTTGTCTATTCATTTTCCCTCCACACTTGATACTTGCCTGTCTGTTGAATAATTAATACAAATAGACAGGCACAACCATACCTATGGGGAATTTAGAGGCTTCAGTCCACCTAAATTCAAAGTCTATGGGATGTCAGAGTCAAAGACAAACCGATAGAGGGGATGTGAGTAAAGGGATAACATGCAAATTCAAAGCACGAAAAAATGATTTCGAAATGCTTCAAATACTTTTGTTAGTAACTGAGCAGCTTTTAACTTTCATACTTTTACTGGAATATTTTCAACAAAGGTTTCAATATTTGAGTTTTGGCCACATGAAGGCAACTCAAAGAGCTATAAACAAAACAACTGACTTATTAACACCTTATAAAGCTGATACTATAAATAGTGATGAAGAAGTTGCCTTTTTCACACAGTCAGCTAACGTGAAGCAATATTAACATTTATTTTGAGTCCAAAAATTACTCTCTTTTAAGCTCTATTTCTCTCTACTAACTCCTAAGGGAAAAATCAGGCTCTTTAGCTGCTAAATACTCCACTACGCTTACCAGCTAGTCTTTAACTTTGTCTGTCTGCTGTTTGCTGATGAGCAGGTAGAGTTTTTTTTTTGTCTAAAAACAGCTTTCACTGTGTCTGGAAACGAGTTTGATGACAGCGGTTAGAATGAATCAAAACAGATACAGGCTGTAAAACCATAAAAAAAAAGAAAAAAAAAGAAAAACAGCTGAGAGGTGGTAAAAGTTTGGTGTATTTATGTGGACCCAAGAGACGAGTCAGGTGAGAATTAATTATACGGTTTTCTACCATTAGCGCAACCTTTTACATTCCACAGTCATTTTATCCACTGAACGACAGAAATCCATTTAATAATTAATTTAAATAACAACGCTCAGTGATTACTAAAAACAACAGTTAATCGCAGCTAAAATTTTATTGCAATACTGCACCTTGTTATTTTCTTGTTTGATCAGTTCAAGTTAAAGTTCAGAAGTTTTCTATGGGACTGCATATCTCCTTCATCTGGCACACCCACAGTATGTCAGTCGGTTGTACCAAGCCCATGGAAAGAACTTTATGTCCTAAACTGCTGGTACTTTGAGTCCTGAACTGATGATGTTGGGCCTGTAATTCAGACCTTAACATAAGTGGGTAAAACGTAAAGCTGACCCAGGGAGAGGACCCTTCTATTCCTAGCCTTCCGCTCTGACTTGCCATATTACTGCAAACCATCAGCCCATCTGTTTGTACAAGTCAGTGGGTGGAACTAAGTCCATCACTAACCCCCGAATCAAAACCCTACCTTATAATTACATAGGAAGTGTGCAGTGCTGGGGAAGGAATAGGGGTTTTTTTACGTCATGGTATTGCTGATTATAGTTAGTGTTGTGTGTGTGCTTTTCATCAATAGTGGCCACGATTTGTTCGTGGGCTGACTGACTTGGGTAGAACTGTTCCCATACATCGATGCTGAGCCGAAGGGCAACGTAACAAGTTGTTCAGAGACACAAGAGTGTAGTGTTCCAGGCCTGCACCCAGGGAACGGGTGGTGGGAGGCTATAATCAACACTGAGAAAACGATTTCCTTTTTTAAAGATATGTCCGATAAATAGATTTGTAGCTATACAATGAGCACTATTTGTGTTTTAGAATATGTTTGTTGTTTGCCCCCTTGGAGGTTTAAATAAGAACCCCAAAATAAATGATCATTTTGAAATGTGTCCCCTGATACAAGAGACGTCTCAGTGTATTTTCACCCAAATGCGTGCTGATATTTACTCAGGAGTCTGAAAAGACCACGGCTGGGGAAGGCTGTCTGAGAGTGAGACTGTGCAGGACCTGTGTACAGATGCAGAGAGAGGAAGCTTTACAGACGGCTGTGCAGGTCAGCTTCAGAGCTTCACTTGGCTGCAGCAACCCTTCCTACCTGGACTCAGCACTCCTTCATTGCATTGTTTAATCTTCACATCACTCCTGCTGAGGATAAACAACATTTTAAGCCTGCCATGCCACCCATGTTGTGAGCTACACCCCCCTTCTGTTTGCTCCTACTCATCATTTAAGTATCATTTGAAATCTGCTGAAAATGAGTGGGAGTGAGACATTTAGGGCTGTTTCCATCAACACAAGGCACTGAAATCATTTCTCTGATTGCACACCGGCACTTCTATAAATAATTGTCTGCAACCCAACCTTTATCCACCCTTAACCAGGCAGGGGGAGTACAGAACTTCAATTGTAGATTTTTGGAGATAGAAGGGAAAAAAATATGTGTAAAAGATTTAAAATATCATCTATATTGCATAAATGTGAACAAGCCTTGCTCTGCTTTGGTTCCAAATGCTTGAGTTGTTGGGAAAAACAGGAAATTTCAGGCATGGTTTTGTTTTGCCAGTTCACAACTCAGTTGGAAAACAAACAAAACAATTGTTCCTTGTCTTTCTTCTTCAATCAAAATATGTTACACCTTAAATATTTGCTTGTTAACAACAAAGGATGTTTTGGCCTACAAAAAGATTAACCTTTCTGTGTGATTAGTGTGTGTAACTGTGTGTCATCAAAGTTGTACTCTACATCAAACATCAGCTGACACCACTACATATGTACACTGTACATATGTGTACATGTGTGTACATATGTACACATACGTGACACATACCTGATATACATACGTGTTTACAGAATACTCTCTGTGTCTACAGGGTACTGCAATATTTGCACTGCCTCCAACACGATAAATCTATCTCTGGCAATGCATCTTTGCACCTTGGTGTCTGGCCAAAATACTGTATGTTGACTATATATTTTTTCATTTCTCTGTACTTTGACATGTGAACCAACAGGACACTGTTGCAGAAATATTCTCAAGTCTCTCTAATACAGAGCAGCTCAGTACTAATGTCAGAGTGTGATTAAATAAAAGGAATTTCTTGGCAGTCTAAAGGCTTAATAATTCACGAGTTCACATTTCATACAAAATGCACTTTTTTCACTTTTGTAATACCCCAGGCAGTACTTGCGTTAGTCACATATTAAAGTGTTTCAAGTTCACCCTAAAATTAAAATTCATCCATTATCTACTCACACCCATCCCCATGCAAAGTCTGGTGAAGTTTCTTGGTCCACAAAACTTTATGGAGCTGTTTTTTGTTTTTTTTTTTTTTTTTTTTTTTTTTTTTGCACAATTTATTAAAAAAACCAAAAAAGATGGGTATTTTATTTTAAAGAAAAAATAACACCACAAAAAATAA
>JAPZDV010000001.1:20553971-20604995 GCA_029814665.1 Acanthurus lineatus | reverse complement strand
ACAACCCTAAGTATATTTCATTTCAGCTAGTCTTAATACCACAATCTGGATTACGTTAAACTCCAAATCTTCAAACAAAGCATGCATTTTGTATTGTCCATTGTAGTTAATTATATTGATCTATAGTCTGTTGGTCAGAATTATTCATCGTTTTATCTAATACTATCAAATTGTGAACTCTAAAGTTTCTTATCATTGTAGGTGAATGTTCATCACTACTAGCAAAGCATAAAAAGTTAAATTATAAATTAACTATATAATTATAAAATTATATATAATACAAATTCTACATAATAAAAGTTTTAAAAAATATTTGATAGTACTTCTACACCTAATATTCCAGTGGGATTTAACTGTGACATTCTGTCATTTTGCTACACAGATTATGGACAGAACACGCGTTGACTAATTTAAATGAGAAATTTATTTCCCTGTAGCTTAAATGTTAGAGCCAGGAGGACTTTACAAAAAAAAATATGTTGCTTTTATCACAAAAAGATAATCTGCATGTACGATTGGCATGTCTCTTTTTTAGGCATCAAGAATGAATGACACGCTTAAGTTCAGACTCTCACTGGTGTCACTGACGAAGGTAGGCTACTATTTTCACATTCATGCGCTGAGTGATAAACTAATTTGGAGTAAAAAGATAGGGAACTTAATCGCCATATCAGGTCATTATTGTTGATATTGCATCATTTTGTATTGGAGTCATGTGATTACACACTCGGATGAAAGAACGACATGAAAACATGGCAAACAAAACATTTGCAGAGAGTGTTTATTCATAAGATTGAATACCTCTCAATAGCATATGGCTTGTTGTTTTGTTTTGCTTTGTTTGTTAGAGACAAACATGTTGTCCTAAGAGTAGATATGAAGAAAATAGACTATATTAAAATATATTTATTAATTTACTCTTAACAGTCTGGGCAATGTGCTGGGGCACCATATACAGATATTTGGGTACTATATCCATAACTGGACAAATCATATCAATTTGCTGTGCAAGCATGCAGTTATTTAGAATTATTACCATTTGAGAAGTACCAACAGTACAAGACTATATAGGCGCTTGTTTGATAAAACACCTTGCCAAATTATAGACGAGCCTATTTAAGCTTCAACTGTATTTGCGTGCGCAAATTACGCAGTGGATAATAAGCATGGCAAACAGGCTTTTGGATCTTCCAAGTGAAGCCCACCGTAAGGATGAACAATGGGTTTGCATTGCCTACCTGTAGCCTTAACTTGGGAGAACAGGAGAGCGTTTTAAGAATGGGAAGAGCATTCCCCTTTAAACAAGGTGGGCTGAGCTTATTTGCAGTTCTCGCTCCTATGGCAACCCAATAGATCAGCATCATGAATATTCACAATTCGCCAAAACGCACCATGACTATGGATCTGTGATGTCAGCGGTCCCTGGAATGCTGTACTGTATTTTGCATGACTGTGTCGCGTTGTTTGATGGCAGCTGGCAAGACATCTGGTGAAAAGCGCATCCTTCGTCGTGCATGACCTTTCCCTCGTCTCCGTATCACGGTCCGGCACGTCCCTCACATGTCACGCTAAGGTGACTTTCAAGCAGTTTTTTCCACTTTTGCGCACAATGTCGGAACGGCACAAAGATGTACATCGGGGACGCAGTAGCCAAGCGGACCGCCCAGACTATGCGTGAGGACATATGCAAACTGTTAGGTAGTCTTATTATGAAAAAGAGTATCTCTCATCTGTTTCAGTAGAGCCACGGCGGTCCTTGTCATGTGCAGCAGGCTTTCAGGGATTCAGATTAGCTCCCGACTGATCGCTCTCACAAACAGATAGGGAGCGCGGGGCTGGCGGCAATAATTATTACTATATAGCCTAACAATTTGAATTTATTAAATGTTCCCCACTGTGTGTCAATGTCATAATGGACAGGTTGCACTCCTCCATGCGTAAAAGGCTCTACAGTTTGCCACAGCACATTGGACAGAAAGTATCTATAATGGGCGAAGGAGAAGACGCAGACAAGGACACCCGGAGGAAGAGTATCAGGATGAAGCCTCTACCGTCACCGTCGCCGACCTCTGGGGGAAGCTGCAAAGGCATCGGGGAGACCAAAAGTGGGGAGTCTGTGATCATGGAGACGGACATAGGGAGACCGATGAAGACCAGCTCAAATGGAGATTGCCGGAGATTTCGAGGTAGCCTCTCGTCCATCACAAGTCGGCATGTGCACGACCCTGACTCGGCGGAGGAGAGGCGCCTCATCACTGAGGGGGATGTCACCCCGAGCGAGGAGAGCCCCCCCGGAGCCATCGGTGATGGGCCGCCGGAGCAAGGCGCGCAAGGGGCCAGCGGTGGCGGTGGGAGTCAAAAAGATTCCCCAGACCAGCAGTCAGGGTTTATAAAGTTGGATGGCATTGATCAAATTCTGCCGGACGACGAGAGATTATATCAAGCTGGTTTCATGCACAGACAGTTTGGAGCAATGCTTCAACCAGGGGTCAACAAGTTCTCCCTGAGGATGTTTGGAAGTGAGAAGGCGGTTGAACGAGAACAAGAGCGGGTTAAATCCGCCGGATTTTGGATAATCCACCCGTACAGTGATTTCAGGTAAATTCAGGCACCTTGTGCACATGCTCTCTAAACAACAAAAGGCTTAGAATGAAGCGTCACGTTAACGTCGATGCCTCGCAGAGGCCTGGATGTTTTTCTCTGTGTTGATCATTCATTGTTTTGTTAAGCTTTATAGCATCTTCATCACTTAGCCTTTCTTAATTGTTTGCGTTGAAAGATGACATTAAACCAAACCGTTGTTTTTAATTAATTGGCTTTACTACTTTGTAAAAAAAAATCATAATTTTCTAATTAGTTTATAAATTTATGAGAAATTTTAATAAGACAGCAGAGGAATTAAATTGATTAGTTTTAGGCTTTATGCACACAAGACTGAGGAGGCATATCCATATCTACTGTGTTGTGTTATGAAACAACCCACAGATAAAACAGCCTTTGCTAATTAGACCAATTTACCTATCTAAGGCCATTGCTATAGGAATACATCATTGACAACATTCTTCACCAATTTTAGAGAAAACTTGTGCACAGGGGCCATGGTTTATCATTTATTAGGGTTAGTGACAAACCTTCCCTCCACATTTTCTTTAAATACATACATATTAATCTTGTCTTATACTTGACATTTTGAAAATTAGCAGGTTGAAGCCATTTTATTTGAAATGATCTGTATCAGCAGTAAAAGTTCTAGAGCTATTTTAAACAGATCAACACATTCAATGTCTTCATTTCACGTTACTGTTTACTCTTGTAACAAACTGCAGCTGCAGAACTGAACAGAGGAAGTCCAGGAGCACTATTTTGTCAGCCTACCGATTCCTCTTTGTTGTTAGTGCCCTTGAGTTTGTTATTGACCATATGCATCTGACTCATGGCCCCACGGAGGCCCTAACCTGCTAAGTAAGACTGGATTTAAGGTTTGTCACCTTCACTTTCTTGATTTTAGAATAGCTGTCCAGCAATTATTTTGAATTATTAAACACAAGTGTCTTATATGGACATTTTTAAGCATCTCAGATGACCAATTTTTAAGAACCGCTGGTGAGCCAGCTTGTCTCAAAAGTCATACTGTGGCTCAAACTACACTGTATACGCATGGTACACGTAAGTGTGTTATTAATTGTGCCTGACACAGTGGTTTGAATTGAAACTTGCTGACATTATTTGCTGTATTTGACATTAATCACCTTTCTCAGTTAATCATATTTGAGAAAAAAACCTCATAGCTTGCATTATAATGACCCTTGTCTTTTTTTAATTGAATCCTTTTTGTCCTGTTTAAAAAGGTATTTTATTAGAAGCCATGTCAGCCTTGGAAGTTAGTTCACATTTGTATCTATTACTTTTTAATTGCATGGTGTGGAGACTTTTGTCGTAAAAGAATTTATAGCAAAATCTTCCTTGTTACGCATGCTGTATTTCTCCTTGTCAGTGACTTTGAATGTTGTGTAGCCTGCTGGGTGTTTGATGAGCCAAGATGGTGTAATGACATGTGATGTAGAAACTCACTTACCGAAGAAGTGTGTTTTTCCTATCCCAAAAACAAGATGTCTGACTTGAGTGAGAAACATGTGAGTTGTAGTGCTAGTTGCTCACAATCTCGGGCGTCAATGGAAAAAAGCTAAATAAGACTCTTCCTAGAATAGAACAGACATATTTATCTGCCCAACTGGCTAACACCACTGAATGTTGTCCCCTGGATGTTATTTTTAAGATTGACTCATTCGTCAGCTGTCTTAAACTGTCAGCTAAAAAGATTTTTTTTTCTTTGAATCGTTCAATTGTATGGGTGAGTTAGACAGTGGAGAGATGTGTAAATAACAGTCATATACCACCAGATCCGAGAAAAGAGTTCTGCTTGTCTCCGTAATATTTTCAGAGTGTCTTGTCAATCAAAGTCACTAAAAAAGTGTGAATCTGTCCCAGGCATCTCAAGCATATTATATTTAGGGAACCATCTACAGATATAGTAAAACACTGCACTGATCAGTCATTCCTATTTCCTAATCCACACACAGTTTAGACAGGTCATCATCAGCGAGTGAGACTTGCATTAGACAGTTTGCCATTTTTGTTATGCTCTTCCCAGCTGGTTGTGTTTCCTCTGACCTCCTTTGCTCTCTTATTCACTGTGTTAAATGTCATGAAGAAGGGTGATTCGGGGCTTAGGGAGACTTTCCTGATACTGAAAGGTCAGAGATTTGGCACCAGCCATCAGTTTTGAAGTGTCTTTGAGCAAGACACTGAAATGGGGGCTCAGCATCACACTTGGTGAAGTACATTTACACATGACTGTCTAATTGAGATGTACAAAAATAAATAGATAAATGAAAATACACTAAGAGAGAAGTGCTCTAAAAATCGAGGTTGGCCACTCTCTTGTCCGGGGTCTGAGGAGGGGTGCTGTATATTACCATGATTAAACATTTTGGAGATTTGCGAGCAGTTTGCTGGTGGTTCAGTCACTCAAAGCTATGATTACGAAATCACTCAACTCTACAATTAAAACCACAGATGTGGCTCTTAATTAGGACAGTAAAAAATGAGCCTGTGCTTAGGCTAACTCACTCTGTATGAGAAAAAGGTCCCCATACATTTCTCTAATATTAAAATGAAATAGATTAAGCAAGCCCTTAAATTCAAAACATGTCATTTCTGCCGCTAGAGGTCTCTCAGACAATACAATGAAAACAATAGATAAAGTTCAGTGATGCTGTGAAAAAGTATGGGATCATTTGATTTGTTTATTTCATTGTTAAACAACCTCCATTATAGACGAGAATCTATATTCACATTTTTATTGGAGTTCCATTCAGTCACATTTGCTGATCTACTCTCTTACTCTCTGACTGGTGTTACCCCTGAAGTATAAGCGACAAGCATCAAAATGAAACACACCAGCAAAACATTGCTGAACACATTCAGGATAATGTAAACACACCGCTCTAAAAATACATACATACAGTGATTTTTTAAAATTTTTAATGTATAAATGTTGCATATTATACATATAATCCACAAGTTGATTAAAGGATAATGGCTCAGTACTGATGAAAATCAACGTCTGTGAGATCTTTTTTATCAATATTTAAATGCTTCAAATAATTTTTGAAACTCATCTCCATGTAAAATGGAGAAAATAGTACATTATGTCAGTGCCAAACACAGCATGCTGAGATGAGTTACAGCCACTATTTTATTTTTAATTAACTGCAGGAGAAACATGAAGCTTCCTCCAAAATCGGGATCAGAGACAGGACAAGATGGCTGCAATTAAAGTACACAAGGATATGAGTGGGACCTTTAAATAGGCCCAGAGAAGAGAAGGGTCGCTGTGACTAAAAGTTTTATTCCCATGTCTTCATCAAAGCTTTGGCACTATAAGCTCAAATTAGAGTGTCACAAGAAATCACACAGTCATCACTGCGCCGGAATTCAGCAAAATCTCCTCTTGTCAAGTATTGTATAACGCTAAGAAGCGAGGGAGGAGCAATATCTTGCTAGGGAAAAAGACGGATTAAAAATGGCATCATAATCCAATCTACAGCCTCATTTCCAGATCCAAAGCTGAACAGCCTCCTTCGATTCTGAACAAGCGTCTCCCAGATGTGGTCAGTTAACCAGAGTGACATCTACAACCCCCTCCCCCGAAAAAAAATGAAAAAAAGAAAAGCGACTGTATGCGACTAGTATTTCTATAAAATGACTGATTGGTATTGAGTCGTTTAATAAGGACAGTTCTTACTGTCCTTGACCACAACATATCTGTGGGGGTTTGATAGGATAATTGATGCTGAGATTACTACTCCTCTGCCCTGCTCTTCACTCGACGCCTCTGTTGGATATCTGCTGTCTGCTAGCCTACTTGTCCCTGTCTTGAAAATCTGACTTTATGTTTCCTGTTAAAAAGCTGCTGCACCATAAGCAGTGCTGAGACCCATCAACACTGCATGCCTGTGAGTGTAAATGGAGACTGTAAAACGTCATATAATGTCTATTGTCCCCTTTAGGGATAACAGAATATTACTATGCCTGATGGCCAAATTATATCCCTCTCGCAGAATAGATCCTCCATCTTGGCATGATGAAAACCAGATAATGATTTTTTTTTAATTGTTTGCATAGAGCCTTTTGAGTGGATTCTCTCAATACAACAACATTGTGCAGAGATATGGACAAATGATGTGGCTCAATTTTAGGATGCAGCCTTTCGGATCGTGGGCTGCAGTGCCTTTTAATTATCTTGTGATTCAGAGCCCAGAGGACACATCTGTTAGAAAGTCTTCCACATTTCCCTGGAAAGAGATGAAGAGATAGAAAAGATGTCACACTTTAGATTTTTATTTCAAAGTTTCTATTCATTTTTAACTTTTTTTTTAACCAAATATACACCAATTTTACCAAATCAACTAATGCACTGTATCCCAAAGTACTTTTACATACTTATACATTCAATGACCAAATTTAAAAAAAAAAAAAAAAAAAAAAAAAAACAATCTTATATTACCTGCCCCCTTCTTTTGGCTCCGAAGGCTCTATTATTCCCCCCTTTTTCTTTTAGAACCGTGTTGCCAACACTATCAGAGAGGGGGGTCGGCTGTCCTGCAGTTTCTGTCAATCAGTTAAATCCCTTTGCAACAGTCGGGCGAATCCTTCCATCCACTCCACCTTTTTTCAGCAGCCTTTTATTCCTCCAGTTCTTTTTCCCAGAAGACACTTACCTAGACAGTGGCAAAAATAAATCCTCTGAAAAGACATCTTACAATTTTGCTTCTGTTATTTTTTTGAAGAGAATATATTAAAGCAAAGTAGAGCAGATGTAGTCACCAGTGTGCACATTAAGGCTATGATATAGTTAAGGGGAAGTAACTTTTAGGCAAAGTGTTGACTAAATAAAAATGTTAACTTTGTTCCTGAGGGGTTTTATGTTACCTTTTAATTTATCCGGTTTCTGATTTGGTGTTTTCATTTTTTTGCAAAATGAGTCATAGCATTTTTAATATTCTTAGTTTGTGCAAACAGAAGAATGTTTTTCATACAGCTTTTTACAATATTGGCACAACTGTGCCAACTTGTGTGTATCTGTATGTTACTAAATCCTCCAAAATTTAAGTGGAAAGGACATCTTGATGTACTTGATGAGAATAAGACAGAATGGTAGCTGTGCTCCATGTACTTGACCTGCCCTTGTGTTGCAGGTAAACCTGAGAGAAAATAAATCCCCTGGTTCTTATTCCCTTGATGAGTTTCAGATTTATTTTAAATACTCTAAAAACTGTGCACCTTAGCTTGACAGTCCTTATCAAGCATCAGCAGTCACAGACAGCTGCAGGCTTTAGTGGAAGATGCAGTACCTCTACTGTATCTGAATGTGCGCATGCATATGTGTGTATTGTTTGTGAGAGTACGGGATCAGATTAAATAACAGTATTCTCTGTTTCAGTCAGGTTGATTACGCTTGATTTGAGAGTCTGTTTTTGCCATTGGTTTGTTTAGGTTTCATGAGGCCTCTAGCTTACCATCGGTGCATTTATTGAAAAATGAGATGGAGGGACATACAGGGCTGCAGCGAGGGTGATTCCTCTTTTTGTAGTGATGGCAGGAGTCATAGTCTGGGTGAGATTTACACAAAGGTCAAGATAAGGTGCTGGAGATGCAGAGAGGAATGTAAACCTAAAGAGCATTTAAACAGCTTTTGACTGTATTTTAGTGCAGTAAGACTTAGGAATGGTGATTGCAAGATCCATGTGAGATGAAAATCTTTTGAATAAGTTGCATACATTGAGTCCAGACTGTAGAGTGTTGGTGTGAGCCCTCGTGGACAGTGTCTTCATGCCTTGTAGTGCTTAACTGTATGGCGAGCTTGGAGAAAAAAAGGTTTTTGACACTACATAGGATGAATGACGCTTTATCCCTTTTTGGTCTCCATTAAATAATTTCTCCTTTAATTTAGTGAGGGTAAAACATGGGGATTACAGATGGTTCTGGCTGGGCCTGAAAGTGGGGTAATCAAAATAGACTGCAGTGCTCATCCACGAATATTAGGAGCCAAGAGATTATTACAGCACAATTTATTTAATGGAGGGAGCCCAGGGAGGATGTGCGTGGCCGGTGGGTGGAAGGTTGCCTGTCGTAGTGGCAGAATGATTGAACGGTACCATGTGACCTCGCCAGGCACACTTGTGTGGGAGTGTGAAATCAGCACATGTGATCACAACTTTCTTTTTCTTTTTCTTTTTTTTTTTTTTGCAAGTGGGTATCCTCCCCCACTCCTGATATGTCATTTAATTCAGCTTTACGTATTAGGCAGAGAGCTGAACTTAACCTTGGCAAAGTGATGGTAATCTTGAGGTGAGATTATATTGATTGATTGGACATCATATACATTTTGAAAATGGGAAAGCCTGCTGGGAGCATTTTCTGTTAAGTGCCGCTTGTCACCCACCTGGAAATGCTTGATGTATTTTGGTCACCTGACAAATGTAATGCTGTCCTTCCTGCTCCACCGTCCTCTGCACTGCAACATCAATTTATAATCTCTCCAAGCGGATACACAACATTAGTCAGCCAAGAACCATTCTGGAGTTTTTCCTCTCTTAACACATTACAATGTGAAATCTATTTCTCTTGCCGCTAAACAGATATTATTACTATCTAACTGACCACGGGTAAATATGTCAGTTTCACTCATGTCAGCATTACAGGGTGGTTGATGGAGAAAATGTGTATTTGTAAACAAAATTATCAAGTCAAGTCACGTTCTAAAGTGTGTGACATTAGAGTGACCGAGACCTCTGTAGACCTCTCTGTATTCCTGTTGACACATTCTGCTTCTGGCTGTGCTGCTGCATTATTTTAGCACCACTTTCTATTTTGGAAAAGAAAGGAATGCAAAAAAGGGACAAAACAGTGCCTGCTCTTTCTATACAATGTTGTGACACATCCCTTGTTGCCTTCACCTGTCCAACTAGCTCATGCAAGAGACATAACTGAGAGGAGGAGCAAAGAGGCTGAAGCATTAGTTTTCAAATTTATTTGTTAAGTAAAACTTAAATAAATTAGCAAAATTTATTGCAGCTGACTGTTACTTTATGGACATTGCTACTGATGCCTTTCGTTTTTTCTGAAACTTGCACAATAACAGTTATTTTCTGTCCAAGTAGTGGCTCTGGTCAAAAATCTCATTACACACATTTAGCTTTAATTTCAATCTGATATTTGAGGTGTAATCAAAGCTGGTCGAAAAAGCAATCACCATCAACACAGATTATGTAGGTGTAATCTTCCAATGATACCCCAAGAGTGCATTCCTAACGCTGATTACGAGCACTGCACTGATTCAGCCTTTTGCATCATCACCTAGGATAAGCAGACCAAAGACTATTCTCTTTGGTGTTACTGCTTTGACCAACCCATGCGTAATGACAGAGGAATTCATGGCGCTTATAAAATAAAAAAATAATAATAATTGAAAACAAGAAATCATTTGGTTACCTGTAATCAAGAAAGTAGGGTAGGGTAAAGTATATCATGAGAAGTGTCCACATGGTGGAAATAAATTATACATTTTTTGCCCGAGTTAGAGTACCTCCTGTATGCTATTCATTCTCTCTGATGTCTTCCATTCAGTGTCCAGGCATGCTGTTCATGCACAGAAAAAGGTGAATTACTTTTCGCAACTACTTTTCTTTGGTTTGTTCTTGTATAGTAAGAGGCCAGATGGCAGGATTAACTGCTTTCAACAATTCTATGAAGATTCAAACACAAAACTCACATTATAAGGCATCATGAGACACAAAATGATCTGCTTTGTGAGAGCTTTTCCTTTTAGGGCCCATTCAGGTTAAAATAAATTCAAATATTAATTGCAAACTGTATTTTGACCCTGATTTGTTCTAGAGCTGGAGAAAAGTGGTGTGCTGAGAGACTTCTTAATGTTTTATTTTACCCCCAAAATTACCAAATGTTTCATGCATAGTTTATCGTACATTTAACAAATCATACCTTCCCTTGTGTTGACCTCTGCATGCATGCTGCAGCCCCAGCCTGTTCGTTCCTCCTCACAAAGATTTCTGCTGTACGTATCCAGCACAGGTTGACCTTTTCAGCCCTGTCCATGTCCCAGGTGGATTCTCACACCCCTCGTCTCTAAAATTGGATTGCTTTTTTCTTATCAGCCTAGATAGGAAATGGCCAAGATGTCAAACTGGCACTGATATGCTACTCCAGGGGGTGGACACAATTCGAGGAATACCATATTAAAAAGCACTTTAAATTTAATGTAAGAGCCTTGCCATTACGGAGACAGTTTCACAGGCAAGTTCCTTTAAGTTCAGAGTCAATTAGTAGAATATGCCAGAAAGAATAGTCAGTTCTGCTTGCAGATGAGTCAGGTGGACGACCATGTGTCATGTAACAGTCATAGTTACTTTGCGCCAAGACTTTTATTCCTCTACTTACTGTCTTTTTTACCTTTTGACGATCAAGTTATGCATAAAATGTTAAAGCTATGAAGCACAAACATATAACCTGGCCCATTTTTTTCCCCTCCTTGTTGTCTTGCTTGTGGGAGGTGCGTGTAGACAGCATGTATGGCTTTGACAAGGGGTTACCATGAGTTGGACCAGTCAATAATTCAATGTCATTATTTATTAACCTTCTGTGTAAACACATCATGATGAAAGGTTCATATTTTGTCATATGTGAAAAGATACAAACCTCTTCTCTGAATTATCAGTAATGTCCAGCTAACTGTGGTTAAAGAACAAACAAAATTATTTTTTAGGGTTTGTGTTTCACATGTAAAGAGTTTTTGTGTTGTAATGTGGTCAGACAGAATTTATTGCTTTAAATATTTGACGAAGCCCTCACTTAAAGTTCACTTAACATATTAAATACATGCGTGTCTTTTGTAAGTTCTCAGCTACATTTCATGGTCTTTATCTGCAAATGGAGTTTGCCAGTTGCAATGGAGTTTATTTAGTTGTATAGATAGAACAATAGAAGACAGAACAAAAGAACGACAGAACAATAGAAAGATTGATTGACTTATGGATGGAGTTATTTCTTTTATTTGCTTGTATAATTGGTAACAAGTGCAAAGGGGACAAAAAAACAGTTAAATGTTGCACAATATGATACATCTTTGTAATGAAGCTGAGCTGCTTAAGTAATTCAACATATCATAAAAAGTAAGTAAGTTCTATGAATAATGATCCTTTACACATCCTGCTCATAATTCGACGCCTGATTTCAGTCAGTCTATTGCTAATATCACTCTCTCCTGTCATCAGTGCACATATTGGAGAATGACGCTATCTTAGAGGACCTCTCAACGGCTTACTCTGTAAAAATGTATAGAGGGCTAAGGCACTTTGGAAACAGTGGGGATTCCACTCTGAGAGGACCAGAGTCCAGTGCACTGAATAAAGAGCTCTGTGTGTGGCTGGCGTGATTCACAGAGAATACTTCCCCGGATCAATGTGTTTGGCCTGGCCTTGCCACACGCTGGGTGTCTAGAATTCTCAAACAAATGGCTGGATTATAAGACATGGAGTTGTGAGAGACAGATTGTTCTCTCTTCTCTGCTATATGGAGGAGGGTGGAAGGTTGGCACTCCTTGGTTATTTTCACTAGCTCCATAGTTGATAATATTTCCTCTTTGTACCCACAGCTGTTTTGGTTATGAAAATTTACAAAAAGTGTTTGATTGAATAGGATGACAGAGGCAAAGTTGTTACATGTTATTGCAATCTGAGGCCCTGTTTAGCATGTACAATCAAGAAATTATTGAGCTGACAAACAAACATGATAAATCCTGCCCTGTGTGGTTTAACAGGTAGATAAGCCTTCACTTTTGCTTACTCACGCAGACCAGCAAAATCGGATAAACTGCATCTCCTCTGTGATTTGATTTGATTTCATGCTCCAACTGTCTCCTTAGCAAGGGTGTTCCATCAGCTTTTTAAGCTGTATTAATTTGGCTTTTATTTACCTCTACTTTTGTGTAATATTGCTTGAAACAACAGTGTGGAAAGAAAAGTGATAAATCTCATTTCTATACTACTATACTATACTAGCATGGACACATCCTTATAATAACTCCCTCTCCTGGTTGTCCCTATGCTTCACTCCTAATGTGTTGTGCAACATCTCATTTTCTGTCACTGTTTCCTTTTCCCCCTCATTTTCTCTTTTCGTGCCCCTTCTCTCCTTGTCACCCTCTGACCTCGAATCACTGTTTTCAGAGATGGATAGAAAAAGCTTTCACTGTGGCTGCTCCATTTGCTGATTGCAGCACCCAAGGTGGTGAAGATAATGGCCCAGCACTGGTGCAGCCTAGAGCAAGGGCATGAGGTGATGGTGTACAGTGTAACCATCCACAGTATTATAGACAGTACATTATCTTAGCACTTCATCTCGGTTAAGAGAAAACCCATTGCTTCATCTCTCTCCCTCTGGATCTCTCCCGTCCAACAGCAGCTGGATGGCAGGTGGGGGGAGGGTGTTGTTGTGTTGAGTTGGGAGAAACTGGCCAGTGTTTCCTTTGCCACACTCTGTGGCTGGCTGACAGGGGACTCCTTTGACATGACCCTTAGGACCTTGTGGGAGATAACAAGGCATCCTGATAAAACACAGATGCAATTAGTTATAGGATGACAGTCCACAAAGCTTGAGTGCAGATACTGGCATATGCTAGTAGGATAAGTGCATATTGACAGCACTGGCTGGAAAGCTTTCTGTCCTCCCCGGGTCTTCTCTTACAGCCCTGCCACTCACTGTCTCTCTATTTTTTCCCCACAGAGGGCATATTTATTTGCTGACTGCAGACTACCACTGTATGTTTTTTGTTCTTCTGAACGGATAGATAGCAGGTTGTGCTCAGGGAAGCTGTGAAGGACTCTAGAGGGCTGCAAAGACAAGGGCTTAGAGAACAAGTAGCCACTATTTGCGCCAGGCATGGCATCTCCAGGAACAGACCCCAAGAAAAGAATCCCACTGATTTGAGGAAGAGGCAGTAAACACAGATTTGGCTGCTTAACCGTAGAGCTGTCTCATTATCAGATTTTGCAACAAGTTATTGTCCTAGACTGTTTAATTTGTCCGCAAATAAAGACAGACATGATACCTGCTACTATGTGTGTCAGGCGTGCAGGGCCTTTCCACACAGGCTTCTCTAAACACATGGTTCCCATTGTAAAACCACTGCACTGGTGTCGTTTAGGCACTAGACATACTGAATAAGGATAGGAAAATCTCTGTACGTGGTTAAACTTGTGAACATGAGTTTGATTAGGTTCATACACCAGAACAAGTTGGTTAGGTTTAGAAAAAGATGGTTGGTTTAACACTTACGTTTTCACTTTCATTTTTGGGTTTAGTTAGGAGTTCTTGAGTTCTAGTCCTTGGATCACAGTCTTTGTGTGTGCTACCACAGTGTGTATGCTACCACCCTACCCTGACCTCCACCCATCTTGGCACTTTGTCCTCCCTCTATTAAGTCGGGTGTAGGAATTGCTATTATTGACACAAATGCATGTAATGCAATAATGGGCCTGGTGATGCTAAAGGGAACCTTCTGGGTCAGTATAAGAGACCAAAGGTCCTGACAAAAGCGCCAGTATTTGATAAGGTGAAAATAAGATGGTGGAGGGGACTCCCTACATAATAATAGTGACCTATTAAATTTATGATAACAGCTTTGTTGCAATGTGAATAGGAAATTGAGAAAAGCTATGATCAAATTTACCTTCAACTTGGTTTATTGTGCATTTTGTCTCTTTTATTTTGGCTAATGGATTACAACTAAATACACAAGTATGGAGGAAGAGAAAGGACAAAAGTGTACAAAAAAAACAGTTACATGCAATATAAATATTATGTTTTATGCTGGGTGGCAGCGTTACATTGAAGTGCTTCTCCCTTCTATGACAAAGCAAAAACAGACAGAATTGGGAGTTATCTGAAAGGTGCTGAATCACTTACACCATATTATTGTATGTGTATTATTAGCACAAAATCATTATTTTAAATTTAATTGATTTTTTTTCTTGACTTGTCAATACCTGTTTGCATAGATATCCCTGCCTAGAGTATCTTTACAGCTTCCTGGTTTCATCTAGTTGGTTTATTAAGCTGCTCCAGTAATTTCATGATTTGCCCTGAGCTCTATGTGCAAACTTCTGAGCTTCTCATAGTCAGAACAAGTTTAAATTGGACTTATTTCAATGAGTGTATCTGGGACATATTCTTGTCTGTGTCTGGAACTGACGCTGCAGCATTTAGAGAGTTTTGCTAAGACTGTTAGCCCGGTTCTGATCCTCTGAATCACTGCCCACATCTCAGATTTTGCATGTATTTGAAGTAAAATGAAGAAAAACATTCAGTGACTATTCCCTTGAAACCCAAAATAGACAACTAATGTGAAATATATGTTTTAAATAAATTAAACCCAAAGCCAACTGTACAGTGACAGTATTGTACACATTTTATATTATGAACAAGAAATGACAACAGACGAAGTGAGAGAGGACAGATGTAGATTGGGAAAAAAAAGAGTTTGTAAAGTAGTTTTTGGCCTCATGCATGTGAACTCTATTCTAATTTGATTAAAACACTGCATCCTTTTTGTCAGTGTTTAATAACTGATAAAAAATAACCAATATTGGCCACTTACACTGTAAGTATTATTATTATAGATGTAAAAACAAATAAGTTAGATCCAGTGGTTGACGTTTTAATGTGTGATTTAAAAGACCTGTCAATCCATCTCAAAGTGATGGTAGCCTCTTTTCCTGTGTTCTGTGTTTTCTTGGTTGTGCATATCCTTCTTTTACATGTGTCAGTGCTTACCTTTAAAGGGTTAGACCTCTATCTGCTAGAAAATGTTCTACTGCAGTGCATTTGACATTGTCTTTAGCATTGTCTTTCTCTCGGCTGTGTTGAATAACAGTTCCAGGCAGAGCTTTAGAGGTGAATGAAAAAGCATACGCTGTACCCTTACCTTGACATTCTACCATAGAACTACTTGTAATCTTATTTATGGATCTCTTTTAGCAGTGTAAGGTTAGTTTGACTCCTTTCAGTTGATTTGGCTTCTCCTCTCCCCTCTGTAGGTATTTAGTAAATCCCTCTGTTTTCTTGTAGCCCAAGGTTGGGGAGATTTGCCTCTCCCTGTGATGAAATCTTCTTAGCCTAGGTTTGATAAAGCAACATTCCTCACCTAAAAATAGCCACCTGCGACTGCACAGCCCCAGTGTCAGTGATGTGCTTGCAGCGTGCCTTCTGGCTGTGCTCAGTGAAGACAGCGCCATTATGACAGTTCATTGGCGCAGGTGACAAAACAGGATTAACCCTTTTAATCTGTTTTTCTTTTTTTTTCCTCTTAGACACTTAAATCTCCCTGTGTTTGCCCATTGGCATGTTAAAAACCAGTAGGTTGCTCTTTAAAAAACAATGCACTTGCATTTTTATTATTTTTGTTACAGATGTTCTCCTGTGTAAAGTGGCAGGCTTTTATACTCCCTCTCTATGTAAGTAAGTGTAGCTTATGTAAAATTCAGTTGTTTTTTTTCTCACAACAGAGCTTCTATGCTTAATTTTCACTCAGTCCTCCTTATTCACTCAATTAAACATTGCAATAGACTTAATGAGGCCGTTGCTCTGTCAGTAATCATTTGAGTTTAAATATAATTTAGAAGTGGTTTAGTTACATTTGTGCCACAGAAGCTATTGGCAGCAAAAATACAACTACAAACAGAAAAACAGCTGCCTTAAAAGAATTTTCTGTGCTGTATTGTCATTGTATTGATGGTTCATGTTCCTTTGAACAGAAACTCTTAGTCCTGTTGTGTTTAGCTTCGTTAACCAAGACACACTGCTGCACTCTGCTGCATTTGTAGTTCTCCCTTTGGTCAACCAATGAGATATACTCGTGAGCTCATGTCAACAAGATAGATGGACAGGAACCGTGTGAATATTTCAGAATATTCATGTAGTTGTCTAAGCTGTAAGTCAGAGATAACGTTTTCCATAGTAACGGCAAATGTTGTCAGCACTTGGTTCAGTTCATCAATTAGTTATTCTTATACTTCAATACCTATCTACAAAATAATAAAATCATCTTTTGGCCTGTAGGTGGACATTTGTGTTTGTCTCAATCATATTTTTCATTCTTGGTCAGTATGATGGAACGCCATTAGGCATGTTGTTCATCCTCTGATCGACCCTGATCAGCCCATTTGAAAGGAAAATTGGCCAATAACAGTCTGCAGCTCAACAATTGAAGCATTCCTATGAGAACTTTCGCAGCCATATTGTAAGTCAGTACTTCCGAGGACGTGTGATAAAACAGTCAGGGATGCAAACACATGCAAACCCCCATTCACACAAATGAATAATTTAAAAAAAGTGGAAAGAGATATATTTCAATCTTTTACTTTGCAAAAATCACATTTACAGTGCATTCAGAGGTGGTTTGGAGCCCTCATGAAAGTTTACCCACTGTTCTCCTGCTGTTCGTATTCAGTCAATGGGGTACAAAAGAACGATTCGTACTGTTAAATCCTGTTTGCCACTTGTACCTGACATGACTGATGATCTGCTCTCATGCTATGCCGTCACTCTCCCAGCATGGCAACCCAAAGCAAGACATCTCTACAAGGGAAATATGAACAAGAGCACACAGGCATATATACACCTGCATAAATACAAACATATGCTCTCTGTGTATGCAGAACTTTATATGCTCTATTGCTGCCTTCCCTGTGGCTCCTCAATTTAAATATAGGTTAGTCTGAGAGTTAAGTGTTTGTCCATCCTGAGCTGTTTGTGGTGACTCTCACAATCCCTTTCAGGTAGCCTGGCTGGCAGGGTGAGGAAAATGAGAGAGGCTTATCATGTACTCAGACGCACTCTGAGGGTGACAACATGTTCCTGCTGTCCCTGGTCACCCCACCGGAGAGCAGAGTGGGCTGTGGCTGTGTCCCCACAGACAGCTAAATGTCAGGGCTCCCTTCATCAGTACATTACTCTCAGCACCATAACAAGCTAGGTTTGAGTTATTCTTCTGCTTCTTTCTTTC
This sequence comes from Acanthurus lineatus, assembly GCA_029814665.1. NCBI lineage: Eukaryota > Metazoa > Chordata > Actinopteri > Acanthuriformes > Acanthuridae > Acanthurus > Acanthurus lineatus. The sequence continues at coordinate 20,587,351 of JAPZDV010000001.1, read as the reverse complement.
AGTGTCTTCATCATTTGCTGTTCTCTGATAGGTCGAATTTTTAAAAGTTTGTTTCACACACATCGTGGAAATCTACTGCTGTGTTTACTTTTACTTTCACTTTAGCTTAACTTTGGGTTTTTTTTTTTATTTTTGGTCCACCTTTAGACTGCCATTTATTTCATCGACATGCAGACACATAATCATCTCCACTTTTTACTAATGTTTGTGTGTTTTAATATTTTATCTTTACTTTTGTTTACAAACAAAGCAGTGACAAAAGTCATTCATGTAGGAAAATGATTTAAGTAAAGTCAACATTATTTTTAATCATTTTTCTAATTATCTGTCATCTATAAAAGAAGTATTAGACACTATAATGGCTTTAATAAACATAAAATGAAAATTTTCTCTGTATATTTGAGTGAGGTTTAACTGTATAGTATGCCATCTCTGTTGATACAGATGATTGGTGATAAAATAAAAATAATAAAAATAATAAACAATAAAACAAACAAACAGATTATTATTGAATTGTGAATTGTGATATCATGGTACTCGTTGTCTTCAGTGTTGTGTAGGCAGAACTGTGCATGGCCAGGGAAATTTATTTCAGTTTGACTCACATTCACTGACTTGCCATCCCGCTTCTTTATCTGGTATTTCAAGTGTCAACAATTATCTGAGATAAAATTCTGTTTTTCTTTGGTTTGATAAATGTTGGAAACATTTGAGATAGTGCAATGCTCCTTACATTTTATGACAAAGATCTCAATGAATGTAAATTTTGCATGCTATATCTGTAATGTGATGCAATTTTAGCAAATTTTGTGTGATGGAAGTGTGACTAGAAAAGCAGAGGCAACACTTGGGATAGACATAACAACTATCTCATGAAATAGAACGAAACAACAAAAAAATATAAAGGATACCTCCCTGTATTTGTTTCAGATGAGATATTTCTCTCTCCCTGAACACCCTGGAATATCACCTTCATTTCACCACCACTAGGTTGCTGAATGTTGCTTTCATTTTATTTCTAGACAGGTGGTATACCAGCGCACAGTTTGAGTCTGTGATCTGGGATGCACACAGAGATATGGAATTGTTTAATGCCTTTGAAATGTCCCCCTAACATCCCGCACTCGCCCAACTGTATTTATAGAACAATGTTCTTCTATGTCAGGGTTCCAGTGCATAATAAAACACAGTAAATGGATCCCTGCTATGTTTAGGTGGCCTGACCTCCATTAGGAGGCAACCACAAGAGTGAAAAGGAGAAATCATGAACATTTACTCTACACATGCATGCTTGCATGCTCACACACTCACAAAAAAAAAAAACAAAAAAAAAACCACGTGCATTTAAAACCACAGTCTGCACAGCTCAGGAATCCCTATACAGCATTTTTAAATCCTGCATGGTGGGGTATTTTCTTGTCCTAAGAAATCTTCCACTGGAGATTGATTTATGAGGAAAAAAAAAACCAAAGAGTAGCATTTACTTCCTTGTATTTCCTTTCATGTGTAGTGAGATACATTCTCACAATTAGCATACAGCAGCCACTGTTAATCTCACCAATCCCCACACTCCTGGGACACGCATGGCTTACTCAGACAGGTGGCAGTAGGAGATGTTCTGTCAGAGTGACATCCAGAGGTCTTAAACAGTGTTCTGTCTTGTTATTCTTTCTGTAACAATGTTGAAGAGTCTGTTCCATTCATAAAGCATCATCTAACTGCTCACTCAAATATTTCTTTTTTAAGAGCCAGACATCTATGTCAGGTTTTTTTTTTGTTTGTTTGTTTGTTTTTTTTAGGGACTGAGCCTAGAAGGCATGGATTCTTCCAGAATGGGCTCTGCCCTTTGGGGCCCTCACAGGCTCTGCCCTTGCGGGCCTGCAGGGGCTCTGCCCACATGGTGCGACAAAATGTCACGTTTTGCCAAGAGAAAGAAAGTGGTTGTTGTTGCTTTTCTGTTGCTCATACGATCTGTACCTTATTTCACATGTTGAAAAAGGATTCCAGTTTTAGGACAGTGACATGCCAAATGAACTAATGGATCAACAATTCACAACCACTGTGCCCCCTGTTGACTAACACAAGTAAACCCTGTATGACAATCATGATATGATTTACATCAAATGCTTCTACACAGGCAACTCTCTTTGTACAAGAATGTAACACACAAGTTTGTAGTGCAACTGCGTTGTCTGTGGCAACAATGGCCCTCCCCAACGGGTGCGAGGGCCTGTTCAACGCTGCTTGCAGTTTCAATTTTTTTTTCCTGGTTCTGAAAGATACCCAGTTGTTGAACTCGGGCTTTTTATCAGCAAGGCTAGTGACGTGCCTCTAGGGAGGTCAGTGCCCTTTATCTGCATCATCAGGTCAAAGTCTGTTTATCCAAGACTTTGGTTTATAACCAGATACTAGCAAAATTAAAATATTCCCATCAGCCTCTGCTGCACTTTGTGTTTAGTTCTAATTAGATTATGTTATCATGCTAAACTAAAAATGGGAAACACGCAAAGTTATTGCAACTTTTTTCCATGTGTACGTGTTCCATCTGTGTAATGTCACTCAATGAATAGCATTTCAAGGCACAAAATCATTTTTTATTTTCTATGATTTAAACTCTAAATAATATATATATTAAATTAGATTTTTTTCACATTTCCTTTAATCAAGGTACTCCATATAATGCTTCTGAAGCATCATATACATCTTAATATGTCAGAGTGACTGTTTGGTTTTCTTGTGATAATTCAGTGTATGTTGCCACACAATAGAAATGGACCTTATCACAGGGAATACTTAACTCAAGGAAGCTTAAAGTTTCTGTAAAATATTTTTTGCAAGAGTAAACATGAAGTAATGTCTATTTGTAAAAATAGAGTAGCACATCTTGAGTGCCACAGTATGCTTTAGGAAAAGTTGCTGTTTGTGTGAGTCTTATCTACTTTGCAGTGAAGAAGCTGGAGAAATACAAAAACATTTGATAATGTCCTCTAAATATGAAAAGAAGCATTATTTGTGATGATACAAAGAATGAAACAAAAGTAGGGATTTGCAGTTTTTGCAGCCACTGAAAGAAACAAACACTCTTATTTCTTGGCTGATAGACCCTGTTGATTGCTGGAAGCGCTCTTACATGTATTAGAGGACTGTTTATCTTGTACAAATGCACAGGCTATTAAGCATTTGTTACTTTAGGTAACATGGCAGTATGAACAACAAATGTCATCACCTATGTTAATGTTTCTTACTTTGAAGTTTTTCTTGTCCTCTTGGGATTTTTGTCTTAACATGAGTGAACACAGTGGTGGCAAGGTCTCTCTAAATATAACTCCACTTGACAACAAGCTGGAACTGGATATACCCTTTTACTTTGAAGAATTCCAATTACTGTCACTGTTTCCCCAATGTCTGTGTGTCTGTGTGGATGTGCGTTTGTACATGTGTGCCTTTGTGCGTGTCTGTGTGTGTTTACTGTATATTACTATATATATGTTCTTGTAATCCGTGATCTAAACACATTGAAACTCAAGGTCTGCTACATAGCCTTGCTGTATATTACGGTATTTGTTTATTTAATTTATTGAGTGATTTAAAGTCTGTCCACAGATTTATGTGTTAAAGGTCATGGGACCCCTGGTCTCTAGCAGCATGGATGGTCTCTAGCAGCATGGATGAGACAGTGCATCATTGATGGTTCTTGTTTTGCCTTCATAGTGCATCAGTAATGAAGTCTAGTCATACAGATGGAAAGAAAAAGAAAATAGAACTGCAAGAAAATAAACAAAAAAGGCAAAACAAAATTGGACCCTCAAAAAACAATACCTTAAAATTATTAGCTATGACAAAGTGCTGCACCATTTAAAGGATCAAGTTTCTTTTCTATCATCGTAGAACATCAGTGATTGTAGTAGCATCAGTGGGGATGTCAAGATACTCACATGAGGGAAAAAAGTACTTTCAGGGAAAGCTCTTGTAGTGCTTCATCACAAGAATGTCTCAGGGGATTCTACAGAGAAAAGACAACTTAAAGGCAACTAATCATCAATAAAATGATGACCTGTGCATAATTTGAAACAGCCTACACAAGAAAGCAAAATAGAACAAGTGGCCTAAGAAAATCTTAGAAAAAAATAATTGTACTCTGCAGTGCATACAGTATGAACCAAAACTGTACATTGTACTATGTGAAACACAAGATGAAATCAACCATGAAATATGTAGACATTTGTTAAAATGAGGAAGTGAAGGAGCAATAACTATTTGCTGCCATCCAATTAGCTTGCACTAAAAATTCATCTGCCACTCTAATGTATGTTGTAGCCTTGCTTCCGTATTTCCTGTTCTGTAAATTAGTTTTGCGCAGTGACAGATCTTTTCGGACAGTGCACAATGCTGAAAACCCTCATGTTGCAGTCTATAGAGTATCCAGGATATATCACTCTCAATACAAAAGAGCCAATCTGGATTCAATTACCAAGCCAGCAGAGAGTGCAATTTATATCCAAACTCTCAGGCCTGGAAGATGGATGTGGTCACAGTACAGTTTGTAATTAACAGTTAACCCTCATTGACCTTTGAGTTGTGATTTACAGTCCAAACACAAATAGGTTTCATCTCAAGCTGCCTTCTGGCATGTGAGAGAGGTTACATATGTAGGGGTTATTACGCCATCGTTACACTCTGTGTATAAACTCACTTCCACCACATATGCACAGCACCCAAAGGTACCTAAGGTTAAAACAGGCTTGTGATGACACAGAGTGAGCTACAGAGTGAGTCACATCACTGGTTGCTCACACAGACAAACATTGCAGTCTATTACTCTGTGGCCAATTGATTTACAATAATAATAATAATAATAATAATAATTTAATTTTTTATATTTTTAATTTTATCAGGGAAATCAAACACAAAGGAAATGTAAAGTGATATAGATGTAATAAATCTTAAACAATGTGAACATAAATACATGGAATATGAGTTCAATTAATGTGCTCATGCTCTTTTACAATATGCATACACTAGAAAATGATTTAAAGTTTTTATTCTTCTTTCTTTATTTTTATTTTCGGTTTTTGACCAGTGTGTAATATACTGTAGGTAAGTATAAATTATGTAAGATGGATCTAAGAATTTTAGTTATAAAATATTTCTACTTCGTTCAAATTGTTGGACAACTAAAAAAGTCCTTGCAAACTTCCTGGCACAAGTTTCAAAGTTTTGAAAAAAGGTCGTTCTTTAACTAGTGTGGATATTGCCTTGAATTAGCCAGAGAGTTTTACAAAGTTTGGACTGAAGCATGCTCTCCTTTACCATCCCATCTCTGCCTTTCTCCATCTCTTCTTCCACCAAGGTTTTACTGGGACTTGACCATGCTGCTGCTGATGGTGGGCAACCTCATCATCATCCCCGTGGGCATCACATTCTTCAAAGACGAGCACACACCCCCTTGGATCGTGTTCAACGTGGTCTCTGACACCTTCTTCCTCATGGACCTGGTCCTCAACTTCCGAACAGGCATCGTCAAGGAGGACAACACAGAAATCATTCTGGATCCGCAACAGATCAAGATCAAGTACTTGCGGAGTTGGTTTGTGGTGGACTTCATCTCCTCCATCCCTGTGGACTACATCTTCCTCATCGTGGAGACACGCATCGATTCAGATTTCTACAAGACAGCGCGAGCCTTGCGGATAGTCCGCTTCACAAAGATCCTCAGCTTGCTGCGACTCCTGCGCCTCTCCAGACTCATTCGCTACATCCACCAGTGGGAAGAGGTAGGAAGGTGTTCTTCAGTGTGTTTACTTAGTGTATCCTTGTGCTGAATGTTGCCTACTCTCCTGTGTGATGTGTATGATGTGTGATATTTTGAGTTGTCCTTGAAAAACTGGATTCACAGAGAGAAAAAGGACAGAGATGCAGAAATAGAGAAATCACAATGATTGACAAATAAACTAGCAGCTGTTTGATGAAGACAGTCAAACACATAGGTCTTCACTTTCTAAATTCAGTTATGATCCATATGGTATTCCAATGTCGGTGAGCTGCAGCAGGTATGTTGCAGAGATCTGTACATTCCCCTTCCCCCCTGGGAAGGAAATAAGGATGGATGCTGCCTCTGATTAAATTCTTCCTTGAAGGGAGTAAAGTGCCTCATTTGCTGTACCCCAGTTACCAATAAGTTGATGAAGCCAAGATGTTGATTAGCATTTTCTCTCTGTGTGCCTATCCAATGAGCAGTGGGACCACTGAGTCCAGAGAGGCAGGGCTGCAATACAAGCATGATTATAATTGCGGCAATAATTAGAAAAGTTTCCATGGCTCTCACTGGATGGATCTTGTTGTTTAGTCTCAGTGGTAAAAGGTGCAAAGTGAAGCATCAGAGTCTCAGCATGGAGTCAGTGAGAAGACACTCCACTAGAAGAAATATGGGGCAGTCAGGGCTGCTATGTTGGTCAGCCGGAAAATAAGAGAAAATACTGGATAATTTAACAAATGCAACCCACCAGTAGGAGTCCTTCTTGGAGGCTTAGTGCTTCATAATAAACTGCTATTTGTCATTCAGCATATCCTCCCTTAAAATAGCAAAAGCCCCCTAGAAGCTTGTACTTCTTTGAGGCGGTGGCAGTGCAGGCTGGAGGCTTTAGTCCAGGCCTTAATATCTTGATGAAGGGTACTTCACAGTCAGTGTGCATGGTCATAATACAGATGTTATGCTGCATTGCTGCAGTTCAAGCTGCTGTTTATGTCAAGGATCAAAGCAATGTTTTCAGTTACTCGTCAGGTTTTGTTTCTCAGGGCCAAGAACTTATTAACTAATGGATTTTGCACTTGATGTGAGCATTCCATGAATCTCATAACAGACTCAACTATAAGTGAACATGACAGCATGGAATTCTGTATGTTTTTGACAAGGACTTACTTTAGAGTTCAGATACGCACACATTTACTGAATAACTTGAAATTTTCATTTTTAATAATTGTAGTTTTTAATGGTAATGTGGTGGGCGAGAAATTCAGCTCTTAATACATACATGAACAGTTATATTCTTAGTGTGATGCAAAGGGCTTGAACCTTTTAAATATTTCAGCGTCTGGTAATTGAAAATTTCAAGTCAGCACAGTCTGAGAAAGTGGAAAAACATTAGCCTTTGTATTAGAATGTGGATTTGGTCTCGTTCTACACAGACTACCTCCTCCTCTCAAAGATGAAATAAGACCTTACTGGTCATCATTTTGACAGCGATGGTGACATCATCACCACCATGGACATCTTTCTGGAGGTCGACTGCTGGACTAAGTCTGTAAAATTTACGAGGGAACCATGTGGAAAAATAAATGTGTCAGTATTTCTGACATTGACTCCCTCTACCTTACCAGTCACCTCACACATACACACTATCACTGTATGAAAATATTCAAATGTTCCGTTTGGGTTTACATAGAAACTATACAACACATATAGTGAACCTGCTTCGTGGCAGTGATGAGGAAAAATGTGTTCACTGCTTTTGCTTCTTCCTGAAGTGCTTCAGTCAGCTTTAGTATTACTGTCTTCAACAAAACAGTTACCGTTAAAAAAAAATTAAAAAAAGAAAAATTTTGCCCTTCTTTTTTTCATTACTGATTCAACCTCTTTAATTTTATTTAAAATAAATTTGTATTTGTAGGCATACAGACACATAATTTGGGCTCTTACAGAGAGAAAACAAACAAACCTAAGATAATAATAGATTAATAATGACTTCAATCAGGAACATTCTCAGAAAATACATCCTTGACTCTGTTTGTTTTGCCATGACTTATTTAAGGACTATTTTAGAAAATGCAATGAACTACTCAAGGTTACTTTAACACTGCATGGTCATTTTCTTCTAAGGTGAACTCTTGTATTCGTCATTGTATTAATATCTAGCAATCAGCTTGTTTCAACTCAGCACCACTTGGTTAGTTTGGGGGTGTGTTCACCTGAGTGCGTGACATTACATAGATAATTGAAAAGGCTGAATAGCAAACTGATTGCCAATCAAACAGCCCCGGACCTGCCCAGGGGCACTCTGAAAAGTTCCTGGTTTTCAAATATTCAGCTGGCACTCTGGGTAAAACAGTGTATATAAGTGTGGTGACATTAATCATGCAGAGCCTCTGTGATGCCATTTCAAAGAGAGGAAAAGTTCAAATGAATCACTGGGGGAGACTCCCTTTGCCACCCTGTGCCGCCACACAGGCCTGCCGCTGTAATTCTGAGCCCAAAATGAAGGCAGGGATACATGTTGTTGAGGCCAGAGAGTCTTCATTTGAATAGAGTGGACATGCTGACAGTGAGCAGGTACACGTTCAGCCTGTGCAAAAGGTGACAATGAAGGAGAGGAATGATGAGAAGGAGAGAGAAAGAAAGGAAGAAAGAGCACTTTCACCTACTGAACCAGCTTAGAACTTCTAAAACCCACCAAAATATTATGACAGAGAGAGGAGACAATACACTCAAGGAGCCAGCTGCCATTTACATGTTTTATGCCTATGTGCACGAGTGTGTGTGTGTGTGTGGGTGTGTGTGCGAGTGTTTGTGTGAGGTCTGCTGATGAATGCTAGCTAGGCAGACGGAGTGAAAGGCCAGCTTTGCCTCAGCGCCAGAGTACTCCAGATGCAACCTCACAGAAATGTCATCTGTCACTGCAGAATAACTTGTCGCCGAGATCTCACCACCTGACTGACTTTTTAACTCTCCTACTGGCAGCTCCATTTCACACAACATAAATGTATCTCACCGCCATTTGATATTTTTGGTAACACCTCACCCTGACCTAAAAATGGGATATCCAGCTGCATATTGTCGCTGTGGAATTTTTAAGACCTTAAAATAACACTTGGTTTAGGTCACCAAATTAAAGTTGGAGAATCTTCTGTTGTCTTGCTGAAAAACACCAAGTTTTGGTCGCCACAAAAATAACTGTGAAATGTTCTGAGGGTCCCTACTCAGTTGAAGCTGTGGACTTTATTGTGGTTTTGAACATCGGTCGGCTGATTGACAGGTGTTTCATAGATTTTCATCCACCATTATCTCCTCCAATCCCCCAGAGTAGAAAATTTAGCTTGTCTAATCAGAAACAAAAACATAGACTGTATACAGACAATTTACCGTCTATGTTACAGTTTTTTATTGTCTGTACCTTTTACCTTGAAACCTTCTGAAACCTTGAGCAGATAAGGTTGCTTAAGATTATATATGTAAGTGTCTCACCATATCAAAGGAGACAGAGGTGTTTCACTTTTTCTCCTGACACTGATACCTAAACTCTGTCTATCTGCTGATACCAAGTACCAATGCTATACCAACGTTAAAATTTAGACATATTAATATTATTTTTTATAGCTATATACCAAGCACCCTGTATGATAGTTGTAAAGATGATGATGATAATGATGATGGGTTTGAAGTCAAGCTTTTTGTTGTTTATGGATTTGGCTACTTTTGCAGTATAAAAATTCTGCATATAAGTGAGCAGAACAAGATGTAGCAGAGTCCTGTTTCTAAAAAATAAATTACATGCTATCTGACTGGTGTATAGTCTTGAATACCTGATAGTCTCCTTGATACCTGACCCAGCATTCTAGGTGGTACCAGAGGCCAGTAGTCTAAAGCCAACACTTAAAGACTAAAAGACACATAGAGAAATACAGTAATATTTAAGGCACTATCCTTGCAATCCATGACACAGTCCAAGTTTCAACCCTGCCACACTTACATGGTGTCGTGATGATATGCACTTTTCTGATGTGGCAAAAGCTGCAAACCTGTAATGTCCTCATGTCCCCCAAAATGCAAAACTCATTTATTTGACTTACATCTCACAATAATCAATAAGCTATGAATAGTCCTGCTAAGAATTATTCTGTTTGTTATTGTTTGAGTTTCATTTCCTCCCAGTGAGAAGTCACACAGAGGACACATCTTACAGGAAGTGTTGGATACAGCTCAGTGAACTGCACTGCATGGTTTAATGCCTCGTAGAGTGATACTGTTGGGAACAAATTTTAAAATTAGACTCTTTTCTTGTACTCGATGCAGTGAATTAAGCTTTTTAGGAATTCAAGATAAGACAAGGGAATATAACACATGTACTGAAGAGATGGAATAGAATTTCAAACCAAAAGCAGGAACAAAACAGAGCTCCAATGTGTTACAGCCAGAGATTCAAGACCGTTTTAAAGTTGTCAGAAGAAAAATCATGCAAAATAGTAGCGTAGAAACCATAAAGAAACTTTATAGGAAGTAACCAAGCTAATTATTTGCTGCCCCACATCCTCGCTTCAAAAACTGTGACCTGCACTTTCACAGCAACATGTCATAAATCTATTTGATAATCCTTTGAGGACAATTAGCTGTCAACCAGAGGAACCTCCATCCTCTGACATTGTGTCAGTATTTTATGGGTGAAATACTGTGTCCAAGAGACCTAAAACCTTCTGATGCCTCCTTGGAAATTAGATGAATGAATGAATGAATGAATGAATAGATAAATAAATAAATAAAAACTATCTCTACACTTTTCTAAGCTTTGGCTTTGTGAGACAACTTGACATGTCAAAGGGAGTAGGTAATAATCAGACATACTGAAATAATTACATATCCAGTGGCAATAATTAAGAATAAAGTGCTCTAAAATATATCCAAATATACTGTTTGTAGGTCAGATGAGTTTTCCTGCGTGTGAGAGTATAACTGCTTGTGCTGGCTTTGTTGACATGGACTATAATTGCATGTCCTAAGGAGAGCATGTTGTGTTACTGTGGCAGCCTGGAGCTCAGAGATGTTTGCACATAACCACAAATTGTTGAAGTGTCCTTGAGTGTGATGCTTGACCCCTAGATACCTCCAGCAGGGCTTCCCAAAAGACAACAGGAGGATTGTGGGTAGAGACAGAATGTAGCATTGAACAAACATGGATTCTGAAGGAGTAATGCTTAACTTTAAATTAGGAATGTACTGAAAAGATTTTTTAAAAAATGTTTTTAGTTATTAAAACATATTCGGCTCAGTCGTCTGCTTTGAATGACTCAACCCTGGTGCAGCAGTGTGATGTCATGGTTTAACAACAATGTGCTGAACTTGTTCTGCTTCTCATACCTTTACATCTCTGCATTTATTAGCAGTTCAGAAAACGGCTTTAAAGATGAATACTGCCACTTACTGTATTGTATATTGTAGATGCTGCGCTTGTTAAATAAGTTCAGGCTGCTCGAAACAATATAATGTATCTCCACTTCATTTTTTTTTTTATTAAAGTTTTTATTTTTTAATTTAATTTAATTTATTTGCCACTAGTACAGTAATATAGTAATTTGTGGTAATACAATAATGATAGTAAACCAGAACTTAATTTGAAAAAAAAAAGTTCTTCACAGCAATTCTTCCTAACTCATTTTTTGATGCAACGATTAAATTGTTTTACCCTTTAAAACAGATTTTACATACAACATCCATAAAATGCTTGTAGGACATTTGAGAAAATAGAATTACATCTGAAACTGTAATCGTATCATCTTCACCTTAAAGACTCTAAACTGAACTTCGCTAACACCATCAGTATTCTTTTGCATAACTGCAGCGATGCCCTGATCCCCAACCAGCTCATAAATCTCCTCCTGCTATGTGCTTTTTTTGTCACAGCTGACATAAGTCAGCTTTGATTACGCCCATTTTCTCTGCAAACACATTAGATGTAAGGGTGGTTTTTAGCAACCATGTTGTCAGACTGTTGTTTGCAAACAAGATGGTTTAGGTAGAGGTAGCTATATGCAGATAATAACACTGTCATGCGTAATGACATTCAGCATGGTTTGCAGATACCCATCACACACACACACACGTAGAACAGACCCTGTCTCTGCCTTGTCAGCTTCCTTTTGTCACTTTTCATCTGGATAAAAATAAGACCGTGACCGGATATTCTCCTCATTGGAGTTGTCTCCTGTTGACGAACCAGTGACTTGGATGAGATTAGTCATCCTGTTAGATCAGATTCAAGGCAGTGCATTAATGACTAAGCTCTGAGGGCTTCCTCCCATCGTGCCTGATGCCTACAACAACACGACCGTCTCAACTGGCCGACCCAGTAAATGTTGCTTTTAGCGTTGATGGGGATGAGTTCACGAGAGAAGAGCAGAGGCCTGGGAAGGACAGGGAGTTAAAGAGACAAGAAGAAGAGGAAGTGAATTTTTTTATGGTAAGGTGTGTCTTCAAATGACTCACCTGTGTTTATTTCGTGCATGGTGGCAGAGCATCTGTCTTTATTATTTGCATTTTGAATTGTAAAGATTTATGACTCAGCCTTCTCAAGCGGCTGTGTGCTCTAGCCAGAGAGAAACAAAGCGATCTGTCAGTAAAATCCTCAGGTGCTGTGATAAAAGTTGGCCATGTGGCTGCTCTGTAGTTTTGGAGAATAAGCGAGACGGCTTTTATTTCCACCCAGTAAACCTATAGAAAAATATTTAAATAAGGTAAATCAGCTAATCAGCCCCACGCTCACTGACCCATTACCTTGGCCAAGGACTGGCCTTTTAGAGATAAGAAAAGCAGGAAGAATAGATTTAATGGGCTATTATTGAGCGCACAATAAGGCTTGCCAGCAACAGTGACAGGTCCTCAACACCCTGAATAAGCCTCGTGTGATATCAATACCCACAGTGGATTTGCTTAAAAAATCTATTACACAAAAACGTGTAATCCTGCACAAACCCAATGGCACATCTTGGTAGGGAGCAGAGTGAGAGTGGTTTTTGTGATTCAAGCCCTCCAGGCCTGTTTAGAAGGATGATGGAAGGGTGTTCCCAGTGGTCCACTCGCGGGCCTACTTCTCATTCTCCACGTGTGCTTCGTCCACCATGACGGCATGCATGAGCATGACATTTTGGTTGAAGGCATTTACAGTGAGGAATCTAACCCCTCCCCGCAGTCTGCAGACTGTGCCACCATCATGGATGACTGAAAATAACACGGAGACATGGGTGGATTGATTTAGTTGATAAACTTTATGACTTATCACAGGAAAATCATAATTCGCTCAACCATGTGTGGATGCAGCATGTAACAATCAGTACTTTTAATCCTGTAAACCTGATATACACAGTAAAATAACTAGTATATCCAGCAACAATCCTTTTACTTTACATATTTACATAATGACAAGTTGAAATATGTATGAATGGAAAATGTCAAGTGTGAACATAAAGCTCAGCTGTTAATATCAAATCTTTTTATGTGTTTCAAACTGATGATTCAGTTTGTGCTTTTAGACTTTTATCATGTTTTTTAGAATGATAATGAAATAACACATTGAGTTTCATGAGCTTTATTTCCTTAAAATCAAAAAGCACTGAAATGATTATTTTAAGTGCCCCAGTCATTTATCAGATTGTTAAACACATTAATACAACATTTAATTAGAGAGTAGTCCAGTTGAGTTTTTTTGAATTGCCCTACAACCAAAACTATGCGATCAAACGAAATATTCACTTTGTTGCTGTTCATCAAAGAACTGCTGTGGAAATGCACGTAAAAATTAAACCTAATCATTACATGAAACATGCAAACGCCAATTAAAGTAAATTTAGGAACATTATTTATTAAACGAATCACTTGCAGTGAACCTTAAAAGCAAATGTCAGAGATTTTTGAAGTGTGCAGGACACAAGTTGAGGTTCAGTCAGCAAAATGGAAGTACGAGTTAAAAGTTTTGTTTTTCTATGTCAAGACGCCATCATGCCAAACATTCATCATCATTAGCAGTGCAAGCAGCAAACACCAGATGCCTCAGTATAGTGCTACGTCGACTGTGTCTGGACAGCTACCATCAGCACCATGGGACATATGCATCCATTCTCTCACCTGGATCACGCTCTTCTCACTCCATCTGTTTGAGATGACTCGGCAGCTGCGTTCATCCACTCTGTGCCTGTCTGGGCCTGATCGCTGACTCACAAGGATTCAGATTAGTTGATGACTTTAGCACATAACTCTGTTTTTGACCCCTGTCATGTTTATTGGTCTATATTTACCAGGGTTATTTCTCTGTAAAAAGACTGTGAAAATCTTTGGTCTCTTGAATTTGTAAAAGCATAGAATAAGTCAATCATTTTTAAAATGTGTCTGAGTTGCATTTATATGTAAAACAGTATTAAACTGCACTGGTAGTCTAGTAGTAATAGTTGTATAGTGTAAGTCATATAGTTTATAGCAGTCAGCAGTGTATGAGATTGAAGTAAACTGATTATTTTAGTAAAAATTTAGCGATAATAGCAGTATTATTTTCAATGTCATGTTTTCTTTTTATTATTAGTTTTTACATTGATTGTGATTAAAATGACTTCATATTCAAATCCCCAGCTTCATGTCAAAGAGCCAATAATTCATTGCCATTGAATTATTTTAATTTTTGAAACCACTGCATCGGCATTGACTCTCATGCGATCCAACTCATTGTTTTAATTAAATAAAAGAGGTACTCTCATACAGAGGGGCCTAATAAGGGTAGTGAGAATAACAACAAACCCCCTGTAAGAAACGTTACGTTGCTCTCATCAATCAAAGCTCTCGTGTTTTTGCTGATGCTTACGTTGCCAGACTCACTCTGTGTCCCTACCAATTACAAGAAAGTGGTCAGCAATCCATCATCCTTCACATAACACACTATGTTGTGTAACAGTGCATATCTATACATTTGCTTGTGTTAAATGCTCTGTGTGTGCATGTGTACAGCACATTACATTTTTCTTTGTTAAACAGGCACAGATGCTCTGCTCTGTGTGGATGTTTTCTCATTTACGAAAGGCAACAGAAATGAGAGGGAGAGGAGATACAGAGACATCATTCCTTTGCCTCAGTGTAATGATCCTTTAATAATGATCCAACCTTCTAACAAACCAATCTAGGGTACAATTTTTTTCGCAACTGGAAAGTCTGTTCCTGCCTGGTATGGGTTTATTTGAATTGATTGCAGCTGTGAAGAGAGATAGGGGAATCACCTTCCTCCAGTGACAGTAGAGTTTGGGCTAAAAACCAGAGATTTGCATGGCATTACCCGCGACAGTTCTCACCGGCTTTATTCTCCACACAGTAGTTAAGTGCCAGAGGTCTTTTGAGGGCACATCTACAGTAGGAATGGAGCAGGAGTTATTGTTGAACAGTAATGAGTCATTCAGGCTGCTCCACAAGATACTGAATAGACTTTATCCTGCTTTAGAAATACACTGTCACTATAGAGAGTTTGAAAGTGTTCAGTTTATTGACAGGTTCAAGGACAACCCACACAATGTGCACACCACACTGCAGACAGTTAATCAAACTTAAAAGTATTAATGGTGTTTTTATTCATGTGGTTGTTAAAGGGAAACTCCACATGTCATATTGTATTTCATGAGGGGGAGAGAACTCACAAGACACATGTTTTAAAAGGAACAGTGTAAATCCATGCAGCAGAAGCTGAGAAATCCTGGTGTTCCATATGCTCCAAAAATTATGAATCCTAATGTTCATAGTGCAACTCAACAGAGACTTTAATTTGACTTCTTTGCCTGGTGAATGCTGAGGCTGCATGATTATGGCCAAACTGACTTTCATGCCATGCTACATTCTAAGTAATGTACAAATCACAGACTTCTTCCAGAGCATCTTCAAGAAGATATAAATGTATAAATAAGTATAAATAAATATTTCCAAAACTTTTTACCAACTAAAATTATAACAACAGAGCACTGCTTTCTGTCACTAGTAGCTGTTGTGGATCTGTGTGTTGATGCTGGACGAGGAGAGGGATTCAGTGAGGTCATGTCAGGCCAAGAAGATCTTTTTCTTTCTGGCCGTCACGCATTAAAAACCGCAATACTTTTACCTCAATATTGCAGGTAATCATGTTCATTTATTTGACAAAAATTTTATCATCAATATTTTGATCTTTATTAATATTTGATCAGCTTTGCCTTAGTAAATGCCTGCATATATCAAACTGTAAGCATCCAGTTTGTGAAACACGCTTTCTGTTGACCCAATGACATTGCTATGACATAATCAAGGTTGCGCTGTCAGACTTAAAAGGTCACCCCAGAGCCACAGCAGTTTTCACATGCCGATGACAAGCAAGCTTATTTTGATGTGCAGTCCATAGAGAGTTCATTCAGATTGTTTCTTTGTCTGAGAATAAAACCAATATAGAAAAAAACAAGCAAAGTGATTTTTATCATTATTGCCCAGTATCACAAATCTGTCAGAAAAAAATATAATTTGGTTTTGTTGCTAGCCTGGGGGCTAAAATAACACTGAACAATAACTATGCCAGAATATCAAATAATGAATGTAAAAAATATAATTTAAAATGTAAACAATACACTGTCAATTTGAATGTTTATCGTCTTTATCAGTCATCAGTAACCCAGGATTCTGAATTCACATTTTACTCAGCATGTTTTTCTAAAAGCAGCCTCTTTTTATAAAGCTTCCCCTTCCTGTCTGGAAATACAATTTCACAAATGAAAAATATATCAGGCTCAGTGTGGGAGATGGGAAGGGGTACGTCATGATTTATTCATTGCCACAGAGTGAATTTAACACTTTAATGCTATGTTATGCCATTACAACTCCTGCAAGAAATTTGACATTGCACAAAATTGCATATTAGCTTACATAACTTATTTATCACTGGAGTTTAAAGAAAAAATGTTTGCTAGAAAACAAACAAAAGCTCACATTTGATAGGCAGCTGTGAACAGACATGGAGAAAATTAGGGGATTTGGTGAGTTGAGTGGGAGTAAAAGGTGCAGCTGGGCGAAATGATTTAGCTTAGGTAATGTGAAAGTGCCCAAGGCTAAACATTTTGAACACGAGTCCAAAGAAAAAGGGGGGGAGGGACAGAGTAGGAGAGAGACATGTTAAGTTTTAGTCTGTAATTTTCGTGTGGACAAAGAGACAGAGAGAGTGAGGGAAGATGTCTCCATCCACCCTGAGAGGGACCGTGGCTCCGCTGTTTGCCAGGGCACATTATCCTGGGCATACCTCTGGCTTCATGCTGGCCTGTTGACGGAGTTAAACTGATGTGATATGATGGTGCAGCAGCACCCACACTGTCCCGAATAAACACAACCCTGGTCTGTGCCAGCCTTCCCCTTAACACGCACACAGAAAAAAATACTTAACAACACTGGCACTCGTATGAGTTAAGATGGCAGAAAAAACAAACAAGCCCAGTGTTTTGGGAACAAGGAAAAATATGAAACTTTGGGTGACAAATATGTTGATATTTTCATCTTATCCCTCCTCATCATCTACTGCTAAACAACAAAGTAAAGATGGAACATCCCCTCTCAATCACAAGCCCTTAAAAGGCACTGAGTGGATTTTAATAAGGAGTGGAGTGGTTAGCAGTGCACACCGTGGTCTTTCAATAGGATTAAGAGGCTTTGAATGGTTGAGGCCATTAAAATCTACACCAGCACAAGAAGTCCTGCAGTGCCTTATGAGTATATTTATCATTAGGATTAACAAACTCAAGCTTGTGAACGCTCTCACCCGAGGAGCAAAGCCACCTCTACCCTTGTACCATTATTGTGTTTGGTTGAGTGACTGATGATAAGAGCGTTTCAGCAGCTGGGTAGGTAAAGCTCTGGTCCCAGTGCGCTGACCATCCCCAGTGGACTGTTCTCAAAACAGCTACATCTGCATCCACCAGCTTATCTGTGAGCACATGAAAAAGCCAAGGTTTCTACAGGCTAAGTACACTGTCGTTTTATTCCCACATGACAAAAACCCTGCTCATGACGTGATCAAAGAATTAACCCTGAAGTTGTTGAACTGCTTACGAAGGAGGAAAAATATCCCCAGAGTTTGTGTTCATGTTTGTACTTCAAATTCTGAGAAATTTCACAGATTTGACTACCAGCGTGTTGAGTCATCCTACCCTAACCCGTTTTCTGTTTTCTTTCTCTCCGACCCCTCAGATCTTCCACATGACCTATGACCTAGCCAGCGCCATGGTGAGGATAGTCAACCTGATCGGCATGATGCTGCTGCTGTGTCACTGGGACGGCTGCCTGCAGTTCTTAGTACCCATGCTGCAGGACTTCCCCGCCGACTGCTGGGTGTCCAAAAATAAGATGGTGGTAAGTGCTTCTCCTGCACAGAGTCGTCCTGCCTGTTCAATCAGATTATGCTCTGTCTTATCTCATCCATCAGCTTCAGAAATTAATGCACTAAAACCCTTTAGCATCCAGGGAAAGATTGCCTTGCATATTTGTCATTTTAAGTCCTAAATCAAATATATTTTTCTGCAACATTTGCTGACATTTATTCAATTTAGCTGATTGTTTTTTTTTATTATTATTCATTTGAAGCTTTCTACATCTGTCCATATTGTGAAGGCCGTGGAGGTAGCATTGATTTTCTGAGGAGGACCAACAGCCTTTATTTCATATTGGTTTAATATTGACAGTTTCCAGTGAGCGCTCATGCTGTGCTTTAATTATGCTGCATTGTTACAACAGCTGCTGGAGTGGAGGCTTCGTTAAAGCCGGCTCATAATGGAGTTATTTGCTCGTGGAAGCGGACTGTGTCACACCTGATCTGGGACCTGCAGCTGATGGCCTCATGTTAACTTTGCATGTTACAAAAGAGTGCAGCTCACAGGAAAGAGTTTTTGTCAGCTTTATTGCTAGGGTTTTCAATAGGTATTGATTTGAAATCAGTGAATTCTTTTTGTCACAATAACGCACCAATAAATCAACATACATTTAACCTTTAATGAATAGAGCTAAGGAGAGTGGGTCCCTTTTTGATGGCTTATCAATATACATGTCAATGTAAGTGTCAATAGGGCAATGTTTAGGCCTTTGTGTGGTCGGCAGCTCATTTTATTGAAAAACGGAAAGATGTCCACATGATGGAATAAGAGCCTGTGCTGAATAGATTTATCTGGGACATTTGACCAAGACGGTTTTCCTTTGTCAACTCATTGCATTTGGCTGTTTAACATCACGGACATTCTCTGTCACAGTTCCCCTCATAGATAAATACACACTTATTTCATCAGGATTCAGTGTTTATGATGTTGGCTAAAACTACTTTAAATAATTTAAATCAAATTCTAAATACTACATATAAATAATACATAGAATAAATACATTTTTAAACTGTGACAAAACAACAAATTCAAGGCAGTCAGGTTGGAGTTTACAAAGTAGCTGTACTCTAGTCAGCTGTCTCTTCAGCTCTCTGTTCCGGAGCAGATGTCACATGAGTAGTTACATCGCTCAAGGTATGATGTATTTGGTTCATCATGCCTCACTGCCTCCTTGACATGCTCACTTGTTATATTGAATCATAAGAAACGACAGATGTTACAAACCACTGTCCCTTGAGATGTTTCACACTTAAGCTAATCTTAGCTTGTTTTCCATACCTGTCTGTGCAGAGATACACATGGTCAGGTGAGGTGCTTCTGATCTGTAAGTATAGAGGATCAAGCTAGCAACTAGTTGATCACATTTTTGACTATTCTTTCAGTTTAACCAAGTTCTTTCACTTAACTTCATTAATGAAAAATAAAACAAAATACATTCAGACTTATAAATTGCAAGTGATATCTATCTAAATAATCACATTTCCTTTTTTCATTGTCATATTTTGGTCTCCTTTTCTATCATAAAAAAATGCATTTTACTAGATCAGTATGCAAAGAGCCAAGTTGTGAAGGGATTATCTTAAGTTACATAAGGCTGAGCTGTCAGGCAACATAATGTAAACTGTGGCTCATCATTAAGATACAGTATGCATGGATTAAGATTCGATTTAAGGTCATATTATGGAGCAGTGGAAACAAGGACAATGATTGCTGCTTACTAATCTTTTTGTTTAATTCTGGTTGGAGTTTTTGTTATGCATAAAAGAATATGATGCATTTGCCATTCTATGTTTTCTTGAACAAAAAACAATATTTATTTCTATTTTTTGCTTACATTTTCAATAGATATATTTTCTTTTCTCCATTCCTATTAACAAGCTATACTTTTACCTCAGCTTACTACATTTAAAACAGAAAAATCCAGCCCTCTATTCCTTAAATATTTCAATACCTCCATCTTAGCGACTCTGAAAATGGGCTCACATGCCAAACGCCTTGTCACAAGATGATTTCATGCAGTTCTGACTAGATTATATTTAGGCATTTTCTACTTGTCATGTTGTTACAGCTCAGAGTCGTGTTTCCAAAAACTTCCACAGAGGTTGCACTGGCTGCCTCCTCAGATTTCTGCACCCAAAAACAGCCCTCTGCATCTCATTGTGCAGAGGCCCTGAGATGTGAGGAAGAGCACTCATAATGTACTTAGTTTAAAACCCTGTGTGAGGGATGTAGCCTCTTATTAACATCAAAATGGAGTTTGTTGTGTTTCACACAGTAAACACCGTCTAATTAACTTCATTAGGGAGAAGAATGGCTCTCAATGTGACATAATAACAAATACATCTTCCTGAATTAATTCAAGCCTTGGGGACAGGCACCTCTCTGATGGACAGGCCCTTATGTTTAGCTGGCATTACATGGTAGACAAAGAGTTTGTTAGTATTGACTCAGTCACGGTTGGTATGGCTCTGATTAGAATCATTAGCAGACGTTTTTTGTCTTCTTTTACAGTAGCTGTCCCACTATCTTGCTAGGTCATCGCTCCTTACCTTTTCAGGAGGGCACTAATAAAATTGCTATCTCTCTGCTTTTCCGTTGTGGAAATGAGTTTGAAAGCAATTTGGACATGTCACCCTCAGGAGAGAGTTGATATTGATTTGCCATGAACTACCACCGGGATCTAAAGGAAAAGGGGCAATTTATCTACAAATGAGAAAACTCAGGGAGAAATCACATTTTTCTAAATAGCTGACCTACTTACTGTCATGCAAGCCTCCAGTGTCTCACGCTCCATCCGCCCATTCTCAGGGCTCTGTTTTAGGCTCTCGCCCAAATGTCTGCTCGCTCCAAATGTTTGCATATTAAAAAGTATGCTTTACCCTGCCAGCTGCTCTGTATTGAACTAAGACAGTTTGAAGTGGATATCTGCCATTAGTTTTGTCTTAAGTAATTGGATGTGTGCGTGTATGTGTGTGAGCTGTCAGGGTGCTCATTGACCTTTAATGTGCCATCAACACCCTTATAAGAGAGAGAGAGAGAGAGTAAGCAGGATATAGAGTGCTCACCCTAACTCACCCCATCTCCTCTGTTTCATCCAGAATGACACATGGGGACAGCAGTACTCCTACGCACTTTTCAAAGCTATGAGCCACATGCTGTGTATTGGGTATGGCATGTACCCCCCGGTGGGCATGACAGACGTGTGGCTGACCATTCTCAGCATGATTGTGGGCGCTACCTGCTACGCCATGTTTGTGGGCCACGCCACGGCGCTAATCCAATCCCTGGACTCATCTCGACGCCAATACCAGGAGAAGGTGAGTAAAGATGACGCATCGCTGAAAGCTGTGTTGTCTTGTTTGATTTTAAAGAAAGGACAGTGGTGGTGTGATAGGATGCTGGCTCTTCCCCAGTTAGGATTTATTTTGTTGTTTTTCGTGGAATTTTTCTCCCCATAAATTAATTTCTTTGGTATCTGAACATCTAGTATTGCAGTACCATTATAACTCTTCCAAAAGAGGAAAACAAGCCCCATAATAGTCATCTAAACCAGGGAATGTCAAACTCTGACATTGGGGCACCCCCCTCTGAGAAACAGACAGACAACTGCACTCCTTAATACCCCCAGACTGCTATAATGTATATTAAAAAAAGAAGATAATGCAACATGAAAAATAATTCATTCTATTAAATGTAGTCACCCTTCATATTATAATTTGTTTCAATTTCATTTATTGGAAAATCATACTCAAAAAATATGGTCCCCATGATGCTTTGGAAGTAGAGAGGAAGTATAATGTTGTTGTGGATTCAGTTAATAATGCAGATAACTTTAGCCTATATTTGTTTATGATTTGTAAATTTGTAGCATAAAATGTTTGCTACTTTAGCTAATAGCAGTTCCTGTTCATACTGACAGTTCTTGTGGATATATGGACAAATGTCACTGGGTTGTTTGGTAATTAATAAAAATTAGAACCTATATAACTCTCTGGCAGGCTCTGGAGCTGTAAGATAGTTTTTTTTTAATGATTTATAAATGTTTACTTTGTCCGGCTGATAGAGGTCATCTCAGTGGTACATCGCTGTCCTGTGTAAACTGCATTACTCCAAAAACTAATTTTTCATGATTTAGGAAAACAGTCACATATTTAGATGTACACGCACAGTTGTGTAAGAAGTAGGGGCATTTCTCAATGATAGACTACTTTAATTTATACATATCTTTCTTGGGACCGCAGTGAACATATAAAGCATTACTACTTAAAATTGGATGTCCACATGTTTATCTTTTATCTTTGACTGGATTGTGTTTTTGCCATGGAACCATCCATTTACAGACAGGAACCCCAGTCTCCCCAGTTCAGTGATAGGAAAGCCCTGACAGCTGGCCATGAGGGCCAATGCGTGTTCCACAGTGCCATGCCCTCTGCGGGCCCAGCGTGGATGATAATGAGCCGAGCTGCCATGCTGCCACATTGCCCACCGTCTGTGGCAAGAAGGAGACGGGAGAGCATGACCTCTAGGGAATGAAGGAGGAGAGAGGGATTTTACGAGGGCAGAGAAAAAGGCCCAGGCAGACAAGCAGAGGAACAGATTAGCTGATGTAATGGGTGTGTGTTGCTAAGTCTTCAAAAAGAGAAAAGGTGCACTGGATAAATTAGCACCTCGCAAATGTTGAAGTGAGTCACAAAGAAACTAGTTTTCCAACAGTTTCTCACCAACTAAAAACTCCTAAAAGCAAAATATGCAAGTTGGTATATGACTAATGCTGCTGATCTGAGTAGCTGGTTCATTAAAGGGGAGCAAACTATCTCCCAGCTCAGTGCTCATCTGCTGTGTAGCTTTAGAGATGCGTCGCTGCCAAGTAAGGAACTGAACAGCTGGTCTGTCTCAGCACTAGTCAGCATGTGCTACCGAAGCCATTTTCTGCTGTTTCTGGGATCACCCCCTAAGGCGCCTTAAGAATCCCCCAGCCAGCCAAAAAGGCTCCCCTGTGCTCCCACAGCTTCCCACGGTGCCTGCCTGCAGAAAGGTTATTACTGCAGACTGCAATTAATTTGTGAGCACAGATTCTCTCATTTATCTTTCCCCGTGCCTCGATGATAAGGCACTCTCTGGGTGTACTCTCACTATGTGCTCATCTGACTGCAGGAGCCAGAGAGTAGTCATTTCTAGTACACTGTGCTATACTCATTCCCCCATCTGCTTATCAGGGTTAGTCCCTTCAAAGACATAAACCTTTTTGTCACTGGTATCAGTGGTGTGACAATGGGATCTGCTTCCTGGAGATTTCACTCTGCTTTTTTCTGTGTTGGACTCTTATCATAATCCACACACTTGAGAAGTGGACAATCTAACGGTCAATCCCTGGAGTTTTGAGTGGACAGGTGGCTGTTTTCAGATGGTGTTTGGGCCGCCGTGACAGGGACAGCTGTTGCTGTCTGCTGGGATTCAGCCTGCGGAGAAATCTGCTAACTGAGACACCTCCAACACTGCAGCTAGTGTCCAACTTGCAATCACCCACCAAGTCATTATACATGACTGCAAGTGAGTGGTTCTATGGAGACTCATTTGTTAAAGCAAGGTGCGTTGGCTCCCTGTAAAATAAATCATTTTCTAAAGTAATCACGCCAAGATGTGATGGAAGGACATTTGGAGTTTGCAGGTGGGCTTAATTATGATAGACTTAGATAGATTTAACTGTGCAGTGTGAGAATTGTGATATGACGATATAAGACACTTGATGATTACAAGCAGAAATCCACAGCAACAAACATGGGCAGTGATTCTTTAATCTAAGGACACAGCACATATAACGGGTAAAAAAAAAATTAAATTGCATCAAGTCCACTACTTAAAAATATCAGTAGAAACATTTTAATTTAACTCTCACTAACCATTTATTTTATGGTGGATACTTAAAATGATAGAATATGTATTAATATCAATCTGTACTCTCCTGTCTGGTACTTTTATGAGTGTTATTAAAGTCACAAACTTGGTCTAAGAGCAGGTTCTCAAAGTTAAAGGACATGTGAAAGAGGAAAATTTTGAACATATTAAATAAAGCAGGATGATCTCATATTAGTATGTTAACCCATAGCTCTGCCATTAAATGTATTTTTCATCTTAATCTTACTGTCTTTGTTGGTTTCTAAATAGCATCACATTGTTTAAACAACTGACTCTTTTAATGCTTCATCTGTGTGCTGGCTGGATACATGCGTAGGTGATGTTACAGACTGTGTAATATGAGGATGGAAATGTTGGAAAGGCTACCAGTCTCTCTTTTGTGTTGCCTGCTGGTAAGCTGAAATGGATCCATAGTTTGTGATTTAGATTCTTTGCATTCAGAGGCCAAATATGCCCCAAAGATGCTTTCTGCAAGACTGCAACAGTGCATTTGCATGCAACACAAGCCTATAAAGTAGCATGGATTGTGACTTACTTATCTGCAATGTAGGCCCCTAGCAGCACCTTAATCTGATATCGGTTTTGATAGTCATGCTCATTACGCAGTAGTTACAAAAATTCAAAGCAAGTGTTGGACATATATATAATATTAACATTAAACTGCCTGCAGCCATTGAAGCACCTATTAGGCAACTACACAAATTTACACTTAATACTGTCACAGAGAGAAGGATGGTACATACTGATCACTGATTAGTTATTAATAGCAGTTAAAGTCAGTGATGAGCTGAGCTGCACCATCACCACACTTGGCTGACTAATGCTGGTTGTGATGTGACACAGCCTCTGTATTCATTTGCTGAAAATGAGCTGTAAGAGGTAAAACATGGAGCTGTTTGGCCAAGATGAGGGACCATCTGTCCAGGTGGCAGAGGTGATGTCCAAGCAACAGTTCAATTTAGATGGGAAAGAATCAAAACCCCTCTGCAGGAGTATGATGAAGAAAATGAGTCTATGAAGGAATCTCAGTGTACAGACGCAAAATAGGACAGGAGGGCTAAAAAGCCCTGCCTTCAAAGATGGTGAAAATTATCATCAGAAAGCCAGAGTATAATCTTTTCTGAATAGAATTCTATTACAATGTGGCACCATGTGATAAATGCCTGAGCTGTCAGGAGCTAGCAAGCGGACTTAAATGAGCTCTTAAATGGGAATCAGGCACGGTGTTAACTGTAACACAAAGTAGAAAATGCAGCAATCACACTTCATACAAGAGGTTGAAGTGTGGCCCCCACTGAATGAAAAGCAGCTTTATTAGATTCATCTACAATCTGTTTAAAATATACGCCCAATACCAGCCTTTTGATGTGTGTAAACAGAGCCTATAAATGAGGGAATTAAACATTGTGCATTTTCCAACCATTTGCAACCCAATTTGTTGCAGATGTATCTGCATGAATTAGTTTAGCTCCATGACAGATTTAAAGGGAGACAGGATAAAGTGGACATGGAGTAAGCTTTTCTAAAGTGCTACCTCTTCCACCCAGAGTCCCATGTGCTTGTGCAGAGTGCTAGGTACTAAGTGCTCCAGTCATGGGATTTTACTTTTTCAAGTAGTGATTCACACTATAATTATCTTCATTTGAACTCTGCACTGACTAACTGTGATGATTTTATAAGTGTGTTTAAAGGTGACATGGATTATGTTTTATTTTGTAAAAAATCTGTATGGCAACATCTACTTTTTTAAAATTTGGTTCTCTTAACTTTTGTTAAAAAAACAGGATCAACTATCAGTCTTTAAAATGAGAGCAAGGGGAAAAAATCACTAGATGAAATGTTCATCACACTAACTGTCCTCCAACCCTATCTATATCTATATCTATATATATGTTACAAACCTAGCATGTGAGTGTTCTCCATGTCAAGGATTGCTAATTTCTCTGCCCCTAGTTTTTAATACTTGAATACGTAGAGGCAAATACAGAGGATTTCAGTCTGTCTCATTGTATCACATTTCTTGTTTTGTCCAAATAGACCAAAACCCAGATTACTCACATTTAGAAACCTGAACCCAGTTATTGTTTGGCATTGGTTGCTTGATAAATGACTTATGCAATTAGTCAAACTAAATCAGCAATGGTTATCTGTTAGTAAAATGTGACAACGGACATGATGAATTTCTTGAGCTGTTTGCCTTTGTTTTTCTTTGTTTTTCTTACTTTTTGTATGTCACAGCTTTGGCTTGATATGCTGTTTGTTTCTCTGCAGGAGTAGAGAGTTACTCATCTAGAATTACACTGTGGTACAGAATAATACATTACTGTAGTTCTGAGTATTTTACTGTATTGCTGAGTTCTGTTGCATTATTCAATAATCTGTGGTGCTCTCTTATCCCCACACTGAACCCCACTATTACCCAGCAAGCAGCTCTGCTACACCACTGTCAGCTGCAATGGGTTAATCTGCCAAATTCCCCCGAGGATTCCTCCCTCTTGTCTCAGGCATGTCGAGAACCATTATCACACAAAGAGAATTACATCTCTCCAGATTGAGGGGACAAGATGGCTGCACATGTGACTGTGCATACAGGGTATACTGCCTGTAAGCCGCTGCTTATCTTCCACTGTTGCCCTCTGCAGTGGAAATGCATAAAGTGCAGAGAGAAGCGAATGTGGATGGCAAACAAAAGACATAATCTCATTCATTTGTCGGTTACTCGTGATCAGTGTTGTTTTATATTATAGGAGCTTCCTGATCCTTTTGAGCATTTCTCCTCACAAATTTTTCCCAGTTTATTGTTTAATATGATTCAGCGTGGGATAACTGAGAGATGTTCTGTTTGTTGTAGTTGGTGATGAAATCAGGGATGCCTCAGAGGGACTTGTGTATGAGTAGCGTGTTGTGGCATGCCAGTCCCAAATGGCTTTAGATGGAAATGGCAGTGGGGTGCTGCAGCTCCTCCCCTCTAAATCTCTAATTAACACTTGGCAATTAAACATGGCTCTTTCAGGAATAGTTAATAAGAGGCCCAAAGCTGATTATTTGAGGGTGAAGAGGCTCTAGGGGTTTTTTGTTCCCCTACTTCAATCCCCCAATCAAGACTTTTTGAAATACAGTAAATAGTCATTAGAGGGAGACTATATTTGCACTCACAGATCCATGACTTTCTTCCCAAGAGGGAGAGAAATGCATAAATGCTGTCAGGAAACTAGTTAAACATGCAGTTTCAGTGTTTTCCTTATTTAAGCTTAGTATTTCATAATGTATGTGATGATTGATTATGAAGGCCTTGAAAAACACCTTAGTATTACAAAGATGTATTTTGATCTGACAATAGAAATAAGTTGGTGGCACCTTGTAGAGGTTAAGTCATGATTTCCCCATACAATCGACCCAAGGACACAGCTGTCAACAAGTTGAGGAGCTTAAGTTTGATTCTGCCTTACAGTAAGAGCCGTTCTCATTAGTTGGGACCTGACTGATGGCATTAAACTAAACCCTGTTACATTCCCTTTTCCCCTCTGTCTCTGCCACACAACTTTCACTGCTGAGTCAAGGACTGTTGACGTGCCCCAGAGGTGCTCAGTGAAATACCCACTCTTTGAGTGCATAAACAAAACCAACTGTCAATAGTGTATATTTAGTGTCATGGCAAATTTATGCTTTCTGCAGTATTTGCAGTGTTGGTATCAAAATCATCATTCCTCCAGACATGCAGTATTTTGTTATGCAGAAGAAGCGTGTCGTTTGTGATTGTGAGGTAAAGAGGTATTTCCTTGAGAAGGCTGAGATGCACTGCATTAACCATTAACCAGTCACACCCTCTGAAGTTACTATGGTCTAAACATAAGACAATGCACTTGTGCTGTGAAAGAAAAGAAAAAGCACTGTGAAAAACAGTCTGAGCTCTCTTAAAAGTACACAGGATGGAGAGCAAGCTCCAAATTCTAGGCAATATGATTATTTTACACTGAACTGTCTTCCAAACAATATTACAAACCTAGAATGTGAACTTTCTCCATGAAAAGGTTTGTTAATTTCTTAGGTTTTTAATACGTGCATATATATGGGACCAAATTTGTCAGATTTCAGTCTGTCTCATTATATTACCCATTCCCTTTGACCATGCAACACAAGGTTATGGAGAAGGTTGGAGAAAAAATAAATGTTTAGAAAGTATAATTAAGTGGCTGACATTTCTTTTGGGAAATGAATTATTTATATTTTATTTGTTAAAAAAATTTGCATCTGCTTGGAGAGCTGCATGAGAGAGCAGGGAATTGGACAAAAATTAAAAGCATGATAAAAGAGTAGAGGGACCTAAGAAAAAAAGAAAAGTATGAATGGGAAGTAGACCAAAGAATGGCCATGTGGAGGGAGATCAAAACTGAGAAAGAGAGGGAGAGCATTTGCGAAACAAAATATCATGAAGATGCATTTTGGTATAGTCCAGTGGGCAGAGTGTGCCATGACTGTTATAATGCCAAGGTTGGAAGCTAATGGACTCACCCAAACACAGATAAAAAACCAAAACCAAAAACAACAAAAAACTTTTCATTGTTGTTTACTTAGAGGATGATAAGTTATAAAAAGACATTTGCATTTTTTTATGTACAGACTCATGCTTCACCCTTGACTGGTCAACAGTCTCATTTCTACAGACAGACAAAGTGGGTTCTTTTCCAAAGGGGTCTGCCAAATTTTAACAGTAGCCCTCAATAACAAACCAAATACAGCCTCTAACACTTTTTGCGAGTTTTGCTGCTACTGTGGGCTCTCCCACCTCATAGTTTCTGCTGAAAAGGAGAAAGTGAGCAGAGTGAAAATCAGTTGGTTGCAATTTATAACCTCAACTTTAATTAATTTACAGTGGATCTTTAAATTGTTGTGTCCCTTCAGTACAAAATTTTTCAGCAATAAAGCTTTTTTTTGCATTTTTGCCTAAAAAGTGGGGTTAGGAAAGATAGTTGATTATAAAGTCTCATTCACAGGTCATCGCATACAGATGAGCAAAATTGCTTATCACACCTATGTGAGAAAATTTAGTATATAAAAAACTAAAAAATTAACTTCAAAATGAAATTCCAACCACATTTTCCAGTGTTAAAAAAACACCAAAGAATAAATGAAACAAAAGTTTGTCAAACTTCTATATGACATATTTTCTGTCTTGCAAGATGAGAAGACTGATACCACTCCCATATCTGCCTGTTTAGTGTGAGGCTTTAGCTTAGCATATTACAAAGAGGAGAAATGAAGAAATGTCTTGTCAAACTTTGTCCAAAGGAAGTAAAATCTTCCCACTAGCACTTCTAAAGCTCACGAATTAACGCATTATATCTTGTTTGTTTATTCCGAATAAAAACCAAAGGCCAAAAAAGATATGGTTATGTAACTTGGCTGGCTGCAGTAACATCCTGGAGTCTTTTCTTCATCATGAGGATGCCAGACAGACTCAGGCTCTGTTGCCTGTTGCCTGAGCTGTAGTGTTGCTAGTAGGTGTACTTTTTTTTTTTTGCCTTGGATAAAAGTCAGTTTAACACACAGATAAGAAAGCACATTAATTTTTTTTTCCAATGAATTTGAGTGTTTCCCGATATGTCAAAGAAATGAAGACAGTAAGAAAGTTCTCATCAGCTGCTTTTCAAATTTTTATAAAACCTCATACCCCAGATTTTTTTAGAGCACAGCAAGAAAGGCTGATGGTGGAATGATTACCTCCTTACTGCTGACTATGATTTAATTTAGCCAAGTAGAGCAGGAGTGCAGGAATCTTCCTAGTGACAGTGTGATGGCGGCTGTGAAGCAATAAGATAATTTCCTGTCACAGGGGGTGTTATCAGCCCATCAGAGCCACCAGTGGAGCGTCGTCCCCTCATAGTCGGTGTCTTTACATCCCTGTCAGCGTCTCCTCTGTGACTCAGCAGTGATTACTAAACAGGAAATGCCTTTGAGCGAGATGCTGAGCTGCTGTGTGAAGTGCAGTTGTGCTCATCAAAATATAAATAATATAATATAAAGCAAGAGGACATTATCTCACATTTCTTTATTTGACTAATGCCCTTTCATGTTGAGATATCAAACTGTAACATGCCACAAAGCTGGGGATAAATGGTTGTATTACATGTTGACAGTGTTGGGTTTTTTGTCATTTTTATGAAAAAGGGGGAAGGAGGCATTCTGGAGGAGATGATAATCCACGCCTTTAAAACAGAGCACCATGCTGTGGCATGTCTAATGCGGCAGACATAAAGACATTAGACAAGAAGCAGAAGTGGGTTACACCTGTCATCTTCACCCTGGCATCACATGCAGACAAGCCATCTTTTGCTGCAATACTCGGCAGCCAATTGAACTACAGCTGGAGATGTCTGTGATTGTTTTCTAGAGCCTTCTGTCTCTTTGAGTAGAGGAGCAAAAGTTCCTCTGTGTGCGAGGATTCTATTTCATCATCAGATCAGTAAATGCTCAATTTTATGCCAAAGGGATTGTAGGGATAAAGACTCAAACCCTTACCCCATGAGAGAGCTCATCCATCTCACCACAGATGCACCGAGACCAGATATTCAAAAGCTTCTTTCCACATCTTATTCTTGCTGGTGCAAGCATTTAATTTTCAGGTCACTATGCACATAAAATCTGTCAAGTATTTCACTTGACATCCCTCGAAGGTGAAATAACGTTTTAAATCTATCTAATGCACAGTTTCTTACTGCAGGACATCAGGTGTTAACTCAAATAATCTGCCTTATCAGTCAGTTGTATACCGTGCACGTTTGTATGCCCACGGTGTGCCTTTGCACTTGCAAATTTATATTTAAACATTGTAGTGTTTCTGACTGCAACAATAACAATGTGTTAAAAATTGTAATTAAAAGCCCAGGCATGCAACAGTTTGTAGCTCCCTTGACACAGTCGAGCGAGCTGTATCATCGATATGCACAGGCTGACTCCAAACTGTTTCCTTCATCTGTGTAAAGGACTCAAAAGGCTGTGCTCAAAAGAAAAGATTGCCAAAAGAAGACAAAGGAAAACATTGCAAATCTGAGCATTGTAGAGGGTGATAGAACGGGCTGCAGATAGGAGGATCATGAACACAATAGGGTGTCAGAAGGTCAGTGCAAGGTTAAGATGTTACCTGCAAAACTCTGATCTGGCTCATGTTAAAGATGTTATGTGGTAGTTTTGCCTTCCTACATGTTTTACAATACAGGACTCCAACCATGAAATGTGTTTGTTTCTTTCCAACTCCACTCACGTCTCCTGATTTTCAGGAAGCCTGACAGCATCTCTGCTTCACAAAAAAAAACAAAACAAAAAAAAAATCTGACTTGCATGAGACAGCTGTCCTTATTTACTGTGCTACATTTCCAAAAGATTGGCCTTTTGAAGATTTCCTGCAAGATTAGTGGTGACTAGGGTAGCAGAGCTGGATAACAAAGAGGGAGACATCTGAGGTCAGCCGTGTCATTGAGTGGTAAGGCTGTTGGCAGCGTAGAAATGGTGATCAAAGAGCATCTCTGGCATTGCCATATGAATGGTTAATTTCTTCTTTTTCTTTCTTCTTAATTTTTTCTTACGTTAATGGTCAAGGACTCTACCTGTTATTATTCCTGAGGGACTCTCAGTGTGCTTTGATCTGCAGCTCTGCTTCTTTTAATGGAGAATCAAGAAAGTCCATCGAACACATTTTCATGATTTTATATTTTAACAGATAACATAAAAATTGAAATACACACACACACACACAAACATACAGTCTAAAACATACATTAAGAGTTTTGATGTACATAGAGTTTGAGGAGCCACAGGGCTTCTTTTTCACTAATTGCGTCAATGAGATCACAGCATGGTTATCACTGATGTAGATTTTTCATCAGTTTGTGTTGGATTTTATCTCAGTGGCTTAGTGGTTTTATCTTATTTCATCTTCAGCATAAATTTGTAATTCATATTTTTATAGTTTGGATGTACTCTGTGTATAATACTGACAGGACATGTTATGTTTTAATAATTCCTTATATTCTTATTCTTTTCATGTAAACAAAAATATGCTATTTGGTTGCATTTAAAAGTGATTTATTTACAGTGTACTCACATGATGTTAATCCTGTCAAATGCATACACTCAGAAAAAAAAAATTACACACACATGCAAAAGCACATGCTTTCACAAACACACCATCATTGTCTCTAGCGCCTTGTCCTACTGTAACTCTTTTCTTTCATCTGCAGTTGCCTTGTTTTTTTTCCTACAGTTTTTTTTCACTTGTTTAAAGGCCTGATTTGAATTTCTAATCACATCACACCTTTCCTTGAACACACTCATCTCATCACATTCGTCCTTTCTCACACATTCTTCATTGCACTGTAGCCTCCAGATACGCACTAAATTGAGGACATTATATTATCCTGCAACCAGTTATGTAATTTACTGTATGAATAATCAGATATTGTACTTGGATGCAAATTTTTTGACTGTCATGAATGAATATTAATATAGTGTCAACTTCTCTGATATTTTGGTGGAGAAATATTTGTCAAACCAGTTGTTATGAAATGGAATTTAAAAAGACTTACACAATCTAGTGACACATTTACTCAGACTGTCAGTGACGAACCATTTTAGTCACATTGGTGGTGTCAGTATGACTAAACACTTCTAAACAATGATCACATCTCTCTCAATATCTCATATATCTCTACAGAAGTGGTACTGAAGTTGAAAAATATTTAAAGCACTAACCACAAATGTGGAGTCTGTATGTTATGTCAGTATGCTTTCTATCTTTTGAGACGGACAGAGGAAGCATGATCAGAGACTGGAAATGTCCTGTCTTTATTGGACGTAACCTGCAAGAGCCTGTTTTGACCTGTATGTCTCCATTTCCTTGTGTGTCTGACCTCAGTGCCAGCTGTTCCCTGTGGCAGTGCATCAGCGCTACAGCACTATGGCCTTTGAGTAACCCTGATTGTTGTGTGTCTCTGTGTTCCCGCAGTACAAACAGGTGGAGCAGTACATGTCCTTCCACAAGCTGCCGGCAGATATGAGGCAGAGGATCCACGACTACTATGAGCACCGATACCAGGGCAAGATGTTCGACGAGGAGAGTATCCTGGGAGAGCTCAACGAGCCGCTCCGGGAGGTGGGATGAGTGTTCCTGTCTGTGTTTGAATCTCCTGCACATGCTGCAGTGGATTAATTTAAAAGCTTGTGTACTACGTGACATTTCCCTCAGTTCCTTTTTTTTTTTTTTTTTTTTTTTTTTTGTTAAGGCCAAAAAAAAAAAAAAAAAA